>OX402045.1:38611267-39297940 GCA_947859365.1 Archips crataeganus
TGCGGCATAAACGGCTGTATCTTTTGATTGCGTTGACTTAGAAGTTTGATTTTTTCACAGCTCCAAGGGAAAATAGACCTGAGTATTTGATATAAATTTCAGTTGATACCTCCACGCGTTCCTGAGAAAAAGGGTCTTGACAGACGGACGGACGGACAACAAAGTGATCCTATAAGGGTTCCGTTTTTTCCTTTTGAGGTACGGAACCCTAAAAACACCGCATCCAAATCGGTTCACTCGTTTAAGAGTTATGATGCACAGACAGACAGAGAGAGACACACACACATAGCGGTCAAACTTATAACACCCTCTTTTTTATTTAGTTACGGTAGGTACGCTAATAGTAGCCGTTATAACTTTAAAGCTCGTTAAGAACTTGAATACTTTATTTAGTAGGTATCGTCACGTTGAAAGCACAGTTCGGGCGAAAATTTTATGAAATAAATAAGCGGAGAGATTTTATTCAGCTGCTTACTTTAACCTAATCAACTGTTAACGCCCTCTCAGTCCAAGTTTAGTCTGCTAAGAAAAATAATGACAACATTTGCCAGTAATTAGGTACAGGAAGTTTTTTCTTTAGATTTCTTTTAAGCAAATTATGCAGCTTTCGAATTACTAAGACTTTTTATGCGAAATCATACAGAAATTACACTTTCGTTACATAAGTTGATTAATAACTAATCATAGAAATATTTACTGTTTGTTCACAATCATGCCTAGATCTAGCTTGTTCCTGCCCTCCTATTGCAGTCCCTCATGTCTGAGGATCGTGGTTAGTTTATGGGTTGTTTCCAGATGGATCGGATAATCTACCTCCACCAGTTTCTGTGCAGCGTGTCTCTTACAACCGTGCAGAAATTAGTGGATGACGAAACACACAACTGCATTGCATTTTGCCTTGTACACTTGAAATAAGTGCGACCTGCGGCCCGCCGCGAAACATGGCAGAAAAAATAAGCTTAGTGCAAAGATAAGCTAAGGATGAATCTCGTCGCAAGGGCTTTGTGCTCTCGAATATATATTTGACTTCCTAAAAGTATAAAATCTTCGCGAGGGTCCGCGTTTTTAAGTGTTTTGCCGCTGTTGAATATCGATTGATTTCATTTGAATAATTCATAATAATTTTATGATCCAAAATAGAAATACATTCCGTGTGAAAATTCTAAATTATTTTTAACAATTGGTTGTTTAGTCAGTGCTGATTCAGTAAACTTAAACGTACTAAATTGATTAATGGGGGTCTGCCGATGACACGAACATTTCTAAATTATTTAATTAGATACATGTGGCTTCAAATTTAGTGTTGTACTGAAAAAAATAAGGCTTTAAAAAAGGCTCGATTATCAATTCGGTTATTTTTTTAACATTTATAAATCGATATGATATTTTTTTTACTTTAAAACTTCTGAGTAGGTCCCATTGTTTACAAAGTCAGGATCTGATAAATATATCCCAGAAAAAAATTTTAAATAAAAAATAGAACCGCCTTCAAAAACACCCAAAAAAAATAATAATTAAAAATGTAACCGACTATAATGAGCATTATAATATCTTTCTACTAATCTGTTTGAAGTCGGGCCTCAGCTCGAGCCAGCAGGAGTGGTAGAAGCCCAACAGATAGTAGCTATAATAGGGATAATAGATAGGTAAGTTAAATTACTACTATAAAGTTTGAGGTCCCAGGTTCGGTTCCCGCATCGGGGCAGATATTTGTATGAAAAATACGAATGTTTGATCTCGGGTCTTGGGTGTTTAATATGTATGTAAGTATGTATCTATCTATATAAGTATGTTTATCCGTTGCCTAGTACCCATAACACAAGCTTTGCTTACTTTGAGACTAGGTATATTTATTTATTAATTTAATTACTAGGTCCACTCCTGCTGGCTCGAGCTGAGGCCCGACTTCAAACAGATTAGTAGAAAGATATTATAATGCTCATTATAGTCGGTTAAATTTTTAATTAATATTTTTTTTGGGTGTTTTTGAAGGCGGTTCTATTTTTTATTTAAATTTTTTTATTTTTGGCTTTTTAGTTGTATTGGTATAAAAAAGATGCGTAGGCGTAGCCAGTAAACGAAGCCCCGCTTCTGTTTACGCTCTGAGGATCGCAAGGTAACTAACGAACTCAACCAGGTTAAACGGGGGTGGTTTGAAGGTATTTTCTTAATGCGGGAAGCTCTGCCCCCCGAGCCCCCCGTTCCAGTAGCGAGGCTTCTATTACTACTCTGAGGGACGCAAGATAAACTGACGAATTTAACCAAGTGAAATGGTAGATGGTTTAACAGATTTTTTTATTGCGGGGGGCTCTGCCCCCCGAGCCCCCTCCCCTCCAAAAGCGGGGCTTTCATTTTCACCCTGAAGGACGCAAGACAGCTAACTAACCTAACCAGGTTAAACGGGAAGTGATTTGAAGGTATTTTTTATTACGGGAGCTCCGCCCCCCATGCCCCTCTACCGGTACCGAGGTTTCTATTTCCACTCTGAGGGAAGCAAGATAACTGACGAATCAAACCAGGTTAAACGGGAGGTGGTTTAAGAGTATTTTTATTGCGGGGGGCTCCGCCCCCCAAGCCCCCCTCCAACAGCGGGGCTTCTGTTTCTGAGATAACTAATGAACCTAACTAGGTTAAACAGGGGGTGGTTTGAAGGTGTTTTTTATTACGGGGGGCTCGGCCCCCCGAGCCCCCCTTCCAGTACCAAGGCTTCATTTTCCACTCTGAGGGACGCAAGATAACTGACGAATCTAACCAGGTTAAACGGGAAGTGGTTTAAGAGTATTTTTACTGCGGGGGCACCGCCCTCGAGCCCCCCTCCAAGAGCGGGGCTTTTATTTCCACTCTGAGGGACGTAAGATAACTAATGAACCTAACTAGCTCCGCCCCTAACAGGGTTTAAAACAAGTTTGGTTTTTACCAGAGGGTGGTTTGAAGGTGTTTATTATTACGGGGGGCTCCGCCCCCCAAGCCTCCCTTCCAGTACCAAGGCTTCAATTTCCACTCTGAGGGACGCAAGATAACTAACGAATCTGGTTAGGTTAAACGGGAGGCGGTTTGACAGGTTTTTATTTCGGGGGGCTCTGCCCCCCAAGCCCCCCCTTCTAATATTACTTTTAGGAGCGCAAGGTAACTAACGAACCTAAACAGGTTAAACGGGGGATGGTTTGAAAGTATTTGTTTATTGCGGGGGGCTTCGCCCCCCGACCCCCCTCCCTTTAATATCACTTTGAGGAGCGCAAGGTAACTAACGAACCTAAACAGGTTAAACGGGGTTTGGTTTGAAAGTATTTTTTTATTGCGGGGGGCTTCGCCCCCGAGCCCCCCTCCGCTGGCTGTACTTCCATTCCCACTCTAAGGGACGCAAGATAACTAACGAACCTAACAAGGTTTAGCGAGAGGTAAATTGTAGGTATTTTTATTGCCTCCTTTTCTTTGTATGGCTGCCATACCTACTTACTATAGTTTAGGTGAATAACTTACACAATTCTTAGGACTGATTTGGCCAATTAATATTAGTAATAAAACGTTGTAGGTAATTCGATGTTCTTGTTATCAATATAAGGACGAACAAATTATGCTTTAGGACTTTCAACAGTATGCCAAACATTCTTCGCCAGAAAATTTTAAAACAATCAACATTATGCGATACAACAGGCACTCTTTGCTGACTGTACTTTTTGATCCCGGTTACCAAAGTACTCGTCAAGACGAATCAAACGAGCCCAAATTCGATGGGGTTATGTCGTTTTATTACGGAGTTCTTATGGTCACCTTCCAACTCCATCTTCAGACCCTAGTTACCATTTAGGATCAAAGTACTCGTCAAGACAAATCAAATGAGCTCAAACTCAATGCGGTCGTATCGTTTTATTAAAGAGTTTCTATGGCCATCTTTTAGCTCCATCATCAGATCACGTCCATGTCATAATAATATTGCATTGTCATCCAATTCACAGATGTCTGCAAAATTTCGACACCCGATAGCAAAAACATTGTAAGTAATTTTACAGTATAATTTAATATTCACAGGTTGAAATAAGCAAAAGCTGACCTATCTGTGTATCTATTTGCTTTTTGCCTAAGATGATAATTGAAAAAGTTAGTCCGTGTGATAAAATTGTAAGTAATTATTTTTATCTCATTTGTCTTATTTTTTTAGTGTAACATTACAATGTGAAAAAATCTCGGTTGGTAAACAGTATACCAGCAAGAACAATGTAAATAATATTGCTATTATATTATTTCTCATGCGATCTTGGCATCAGGGATTATAATGATCAACAATATGGTAAGAAGATTTACAAGAATAATAATAATAATAATAACCATTTGATTCAGATAATTGCATCCATAGA
Source organism: Archips crataeganus (assembly GCA_947859365.1). NCBI lineage: Eukaryota > Metazoa > Arthropoda > Insecta > Lepidoptera > Tortricidae > Archips > Archips crataeganus. The sequence continues at coordinate 38,615,623 of OX402045.1, forward strand.
AATGTTAGTTATTAGAAAACAAAATTCACTTTAATAAGTAGCAGTAAGTAATAGTATGATGTGCATTTAAATTAATTAAATTGAATCAACTGAATTTATTAATTCAATTTAATTTAATCCAATTTAGTCTTAATAAATTTAATTTATTCTAATGTAACGCGTATGGCACGGGGCCGATCTGTTTGGCGAGCCTTGGTGGAGGCCTAAGTATGTTCAGCAGTGGACGTCTTTCGGCTGAAATGATATAATTGTAATGGAATTGTTTTATTCAATTCAACTGAATTTAATTTAATTAATTTACCCGATCCAAAATTTGAGGATGGAACTATTGATCCTATTCGCAAATGCCATCAGAATATTGTTGCGGCTACCTCGCACCCGGCTCAGCAGGGATGGGATTCTCTTTCTTCTAACAGCATAAAAATCGTCTGTGTGTTCCTCGGCAAACATCTCCGAGGCGCTGCAGTAGCGAGGTTGCTCCAACAGCATCCTGAAGGCATTATTATTGTACGCTTTCTGCGTGTAATTAACCCATAGGTTGCTCGTGTAAGAGACTTGACAGAACGCCTTAAAAAGGGTAATTTTGACTTGTCTTGAACAATGAGCGAATCTATTTACGAGCTAGCGCCCTCCGTTCCCTTTCTGTGTCTAGGTAATCTTTCAAGTCTTCAGACAGGATGTGCCCCAGATCTTTACAACTTAACCTAACTTAACTTTATCTTTTAAACTGAGTTACTCGATTCAATGGCTCACCATTTAATGATATACCATAGCAAGCACTGGGATTCATCCTATGCTTCTTGAAGACCATGTAATCGCTTTTGTTATAATTGTACATAAGACCATGCTTCTCTGCATATCGATGAGTCCTACGAATAAGGGCCAAAGTGTTTTTTTTTAAATTCGTGTTTTATACGTCATAGGTATCTATAAACTATATACTTAAAACATGCATTAAAAGAAATACTGTTATTAAGTTATTTTACGACTTTTTACCTCAGTAGAATGGTCGAACTAGACATAATTTTAACGTAAAAGGGCTAAACGCACGTTTGACACTTTTACGCGGTAAATCCCCGGCGGTTCGTTTTAGTCTGTGGGCACAACTGCCATTCAGGTACCTACTTGTACGTCAAACGTAATGCCGCTGCCGCGATATTTACATCGTGTAGGGTTGTTGTTATTTTTTTAAATGTCTGCGGGTATCTTGGGTAACGTTACCTATCTCTAAAACAAGATGAAGCATATAGTAGAGGAGACGTGGAAGATCGACCTTCACCGTTCTGATAACTCGACGAGACATATTTTTTATTAAATATATTTTATAAACAAATATGCCTATGATATAAATATAATTAGTGTTGTAACTAGAACTATGTACCTTTTAGAGAATAAATAAATAAATAAATAACTTGCCTATCGAAAAGTGTTCATAGATTTTATTTTATTTTATTGTGGAGTGTCTTTAGCCATCTTCCAGCTCCATCATCAGACCCTGGTTGGTTACCATCTGGGATCAAAGTACTCGTCAAGACGAATCAAACGAGTCCAAACACGAATAATTAATAATTCGTAATTTCATTAATTCAGTATGGCCAAAGGCACTCCACAATAAAACGACACAACCCCATCGAGTTTGGACTCGTTTGATTCGTCTTGACGAGTACTTTGATCCCAGATGGTAACCAGGGTCTGATGATGGAGCTGGAAGATGGCTAAAGGCACTCCACAATAAAACAAAAAAAAAAGCTAGGAACACTTATCGATAGGCAAGTTATCATAGGCATATTTGTTTATAAATTATTATTTGATAAAAAATATGTCTCATCGAGTAATCAGATCGGTGAAGGTCGATCTTCAACGGCTCTTAGACCACAATATAAACATCACGACTACATCAATAGAAGTGCCTTTAATTTTATGCTACAATAACCCACTACCAATTGCACCATCAAAGAAAAAAGATTTACTTGATTTGTGTCGCAAAAACATAATCCCCCCGCTTACCACAGTTACTACGAGAGTTTGGTAGTATCAAATGACGATAGCGACTAAAACTAAATTAAAACTTACTTACTATTCGATTCTGTTGATCTCAATAGCTAATTGATACTTTAAGAAGGTAAATTTTTATCCTAGAAATATGCTATTACTGTCAAAGTGTAAGCTAAGACTGTAAGATTGATTTTTTTAAATTAAAACGATAAAAAATTACAAGTGCTACTTGTACTTAAGCCCTAACAATATACCAAATTTTACAACGTATAAAGACCAAAGTGACTCAAAAATCATGAATTACTATTTTATTTCCGTCAAACGTACTAAATTATTTTAATTTATATTGTACAAAAGCTTATTTGTACATACATTACATGAATATTGTAACTATTATATTTTTACTAAAGATTTTTAAGTAGAACGCGTATATAAGCCAAAGTGACACATAGATCTTTTTACCAGTTTTTTTACACGAGTTTATTTCTCTTAAATTCACGTATATGTGCGTATGTACAATAACTTTTAATCAAGTATTATTTTATTATAATTAGTTCTTTGGGGTTAAAGGCCAAAGTATCATTAGCTAGTGTGCCAAATTTCAGAAGCCACGGATACACCATTTCCGAGTTACGACGGTGTTTTTGTTTGAGAGCCCATCCTGTAAAGTAAGCATTTTACACTTAAGCCCTTGTACGTAGGACCCATCGATATGACTCACACACGCTCAACATTTATCTGAGAGCACAGACTGTGGGGCACATCAGCACCATATCTTCGGCGTAGCTTAAATTGTTAACGCTGACACCATCCACATAGCATCTGACATGCATGCTGCTGAGCTCCCCGATCAGACTGTTGAAGTACAGGTTGAAGAGCTTGCGCGAGGTTAAACCCCCCTATCTCACCCCCACTCCAACCTTTAGGCCTCTGACAATGAACCATTCCATCTTACGTAGTTGAGCTGATTGCTGTACCAAAACTTAAAAACATTGACGAGCTCACGTGGTATACTTGTGCTAGCTGCTCATCCCATGTGATACTGTAGGACACCAAACCAAAAGCCTTTGTTTTCGTTTTCTGACTATTAATAATTCATTTGAGTAATGAAGTTGTAACATTGGTAATCATCAGTAAAACTAACTCTGTCTTTTTATACATTGGTGATGGCTGAACAGCAAATTTGACCATAAAAAAGTGTAAACAGAAGCACAGACACAAAAATAATTACAAAAATTTGAGTATAAATACCTTGTTCAGCAATGGACGTCTTTCGGCTGAAATGATGATGATGATGATAATACTTGTCAATGACACTTAATTGTAAATACTAAGAAATTGTATCGCTATAGTAGTTTGGTGTTGATTATAACTCATTAAAATATAATTTCTAGTTCATATCAAGTTTTATTCTATTCATAGTACTGTGTTGCTTTTAAAAAGGTTTTTTGTCATTAAAACTACTTAAATTGATTGAGAGATTGTAAAATATTATACAAATAGGTAAAAGTATATTAGATATACAATGAAATTAGACATAATTCATCAATGCATCAATATAAATTCGATAATCGACCATGGTAAGTAGTACTTACAATCTTTTTATGTAGTTTTATTTTTATTTTTTTGCATTGTAACTGTATGTATATCAGAAACTATAATAGTTAGAATAATTCAAGATTTATGTATATAAAGGCCATAAAAAGTAACATAAAACCACATTGTCAAACTAGACAAAAATAAGAAAAATAAAATAAAACACCACTCCAATGTATTGAAATTAGTAAAAACGTCATACTGTAAACCTGGCAAAAATACTTACAATGTTTTTACTATCGGGTGTCGATTTCAGCTCAATTGGAAACTGGGAAGTGGGTCAAATTTAACTTGCAAGATTTGACCCGTTGAGGAGTTCCGTTGGCCATCTACGGTCTTCTTCATCAGGTCCAGTTTACCAAATGATACTTTCTGAATGCAAATACTTGATACTAAAAATGCTAAAATCACTATAGGTTTGCCTGTAAAATTTGAAGGTTGCCCTCAATTTCTCTAGGATCCCATGATCAGATCTTGACTTGGTGCCAATGGGACCACCTCAGGAGTATCCTGTTTCAAACAAAAAAAGAATTTTGAAAATCGCTTCACAATTGAGGGAGTAATCGCGTAACAAACATACAAAAAAAAAAACAACATACAGACGAATTGATAACCTCCTCTTTTTTTGAAGTCGGTTTAAAATCGAGGGAACTCTTCAAATATTGTAGCGACACCTAGTGATTTGTAAGTATAATTTTTGTATTTTCTGAAGTATTTGATGAAGTGGAACGGATGAGGAAGACCACAGTTGGTCAGACAGTTTATCTACTAAACAACAAGTATTCACGGGTTGCGAGTCGATTTCTTTAACACAGTAGATAATCAATTTAATTCACAATGCATATGGTGAAGGGCATTTGTTGGTGAAGCAATATGAAGACATGGGAAAAGCAATATATTGTAAAAGATGAAGAGCAGCTGATATTGAGCTATTGTAACTTAGATTAGTTACACTAAAAAGCGAAAATAAAACAAAGATAAAATAAGAATTAAACCGACTACAAAAACCAAAAAATTAACTTTCTACTAATCTTTTCAAAGTCGGTGCCTCAACACAAGCCAGCAGGAATGATAGAAGCACAATTAACAGATAGCATGTAAATAAGGTAGCTGACTAGGTCCACTCCTTACGACTTCAAACAAATACTTAAGTAGAAAGTTATTTGCATGGTTTTTTGAAGTCTAATCAATTTTAATTTTATAAATAAATACTTTATATTCGTTTGTCATATCTAACTGTATCAGATTTTCCTTTGCCGACACAGGCAAAACATATTAATCGAAATTTTCCTATAACTGATTTGTAAAGCCAGTCCACAGCCAGTCACACATTTTTCTGATAGGTTTTATTGTGACGGTTTAGAACGATAACTGATAGGTTTCGTGTAATTAATATAAGACAGAAAGAGAGCGAGAGAGCCACACATACATTGCACCAGAAAACCATATACTATTACTGTTTATAAATATGTAGGTACTTATGTATGCAACTAATTTCATTCTAACACGTCAGACAAATATAAATACGGTTTAATTTTGAGGAATAAGGGGATAAAAACCTTTTTTTCTATGTGTTGCGTGCATGAGGGCGGTAATAATAAATTTAGTATGTACCTACATACCTAACCTACTCAAATCGTATACTTAGTTATGGGTTGCGAGAGATGTTAATGAAAATTATGAAACTAAACCTTTGATTCTGCTCATTTTCTGGTCTCCCACGCTGCTTTTTCAATAACAGGTAAGTAGATACCTATGAGATGCTGCGATAAATAAAACAACAATATATTTCATATTTATTCTATATACTCAGGGTCTTATAGGTCAAATTTGTATCTAATACTAAAATAACTAAATTAAAAATCTACATGTACAAAAATGGTTTATATACATCAATTTTTATGCTGGTGTGTCCCCAACTTCTAAAAGGTAATAATTATAATAATTTTGGAATTTACAATAAACATTTATGATGAATTTAACATTGAGACACTCAATATCAAGAAAACCTTAGTTGTAAAATGTTGTTACGAATATTGATAAGTTATTTACGAATAACCAATGTCTATTATTACATTAAGGTACATAATGAATGTTATGAATATGAACAATATAATGAATCCCTTTGATGGTTATATCAATGATTCAATTGACTGTTATCAAAGGTTCTCGCCATCAACTATGTTAATAGATTCGCCCCATCGGAACTAGTTCTGCGCCTTGAGGCACTCTCCAAGCTAATGACGTACATTCAACACAACAGAAGCTGAATAATGTCATAATCCACACACGCTCCCCGAACGAACATTTGGCACAAGTATGCGTCTCACGCTCGCACCGTCCGCAGGCGCTTCACTACGGCTCTGAGCAAATATAGGTATGCGTAGAGATACGAGTATCTACAGAAAGTATAACTTAACTCCACCGACTACTCTGTACTTACAATATTGGTGAGTACTTAATCTAATTATTTACATTTCACAATCAGTCGTACATTATACAGTTACGAGAAATTTGGCAGCTAAGTAATTCTTTTTAATGTTGATTAAATACGTAAGTTGAAAAAAGTGATTTCAACATTATATCCTTGGCACTGTCCTGAGTTATAGGCCGGTCTAAAAAGCTTATCTATTTAAATATATTTATGTGTATTGGAAGTCGTTAAATAACAGTTTTTAATTCGAAGAAGTTTCTCGGTTATTTAAGTCAGTTTAGGTAATGTCTTGTAGGTTATTTTTTCACAATAGGGTACAATAGCTTACAGTAAAATAAAATTAAGTGATTTATATTCACTGGAGTTTACACTGGGGTTTCGTCAATCCATCTGCGAGGATTCGTTCTACCTTACACATTGCAATTCTGAAAATTGAAGTCGAAAGTAAACACGAGACTGTCCTCTACTAGCCCTTTACCTACGGGCATAATTAGAACAAATATGAATTCTCTACTCAATTCCAGTGACAGAAAGCCTATTTTGTACTAATCATACTGTCAACTATAGTTGACACCCGTAGGCAAAGGGCTAGAGTGTAACCAATTGGGGTATAATATTGTCAAGAGTGAGCCCAGAGAGCTCATGTTTGAGTTCGTTAAGGTGCTCTTGGATACACGGGAAATTCCTAAGACATTCCATGGGCAACTACAGTCACCCTACACAGTGTTTGTTGTCTCAAACAGTAAAAATTGCATCAATTATTTTGCCAACCATTTAGGGTGTTGTTTCACTTTTATCCAGGTGCACGTCGATATCGCCGTTTAATAACCTCCTCTCCGTGTTCCTTTATATTGCCGTTTACGAATCCGCTCCGTGTTCCATTACATTCCCGCTTAAGTAAGAGCACCTCGAGAGTAAGGATGGTGGGCGCTCTAGAAGTTACTGTCGAATTCTGAGCGGCGCCGTGAGTGGTGCGAGCGCGGGTACTCGCCCGTGTAGCCGTAGACCTGCGACCCGCCGCCGCCGGCCTGCCCGTAAATCTGCGACCCTCCCCCACCGCCATAGCTGCCAACAAAATAACGCTACAGACTCTTTGTCGCGCAGTTACGCCCGTGCCGACGTAAAAATGCTCGTTATATCAGTTACTTAACTGGCTTGCGGCGAGTTACAAGTACGCGTTCTTTAGATTATTCTCGAGACATGCAGATTTGCTATCACAACATAATGGTTGAATCCTTTCCTTATGATATATTTACTGTATATCTCTTATGATGATTGGAAATCTACTGCGTTCTCGTACTTGTTTGTAAATTTTGCGGTATTAGTGCTTACTTAAATTTACCCGGAGTTTCAAGGACTTACTGAGACTGACTGTTAGATATTAATTTTCAATAAATGATTTTACTGCTGCGGGTTGCTGTCGACGTCGTAAGTGTAAAAATATGCTCATATTAAATTTTTAATAATATTTGCCATTACGACTGTGTCCCGGAAAGGTTCAGTGCATGTTCTTGAGGAGTGTTTTTGAAGTTAACTTTACTTTTTAATTCAAAGTCAATGTCAACAGTAGATTGTACAACAAGAGCATAAAGTGAGCCATTTTACCCCAGAGGTTTCATATAGCCACCCGAGCCGGTACGGCGAGGGTGGATAGACACGTCGAAGGGAAAATGGGTTTAATGCTCGAGTTTAACACTCTGCTTTTCACTGCGATTGCAAGGAAACTAAACAGCAACATTTGAAATAATATTTACTACTATTTCCAAACACCCCAGTCCATGATATAAAGGGTATTTTTTTAATCAGTGCACAAATTTTGATATTTGATTCAGTATCGTTGATTGGTCACGATTCGAGATTTTTTTTTACATTTTAAATTTGGGTATTTCATAGTAATTCATCCAATAATTGGTAAAGTTAATGAAAAATACTGAAATTTGTTATTTTAACGATACTGAATCACGCTTATTGTACGGGAGCCCCCTTATAAATTTATTTTTAATCTGTTTTTAGTATTTGTTGCTATAGCGGCAACCGAAATACATCAGCTGTGAAAATTTCAACTGCCTAACTATTACGGTTCGTGAGATACAGTCTGGTGACAGACGGACGGACAGCGAAGTCTCAGTAATAGGATCCCGTTTTTACCCTTTGGTTACGGAACCCTAAAAATTACCCTGTATAATCATTAATTTTAGAGAACGCCTTAGACATTACTAAGTGTTTTAGATATTTTAAGACAACACTTTAATAATATTTGATAGAAGGAAAAAGAAGGTTATTTTTGACATTGCCATCAACTTTAAAATAGGTTAAGGGTGCGTTTCCACCAGAGCTGTGCGAGGTAGCAGCGCGGTTTGCGAGTAAATAAACCACCAATTAGATCACTTCGTAGTTTTAATGAAGTATTCCCTTCGATCATATTAGTATAATCCGTAGATGCAAGATCCTATACAAAATCAAACTCAAAAAAATCGTCTTCATCGCGCCAATTTTGACTTACCTATGACAACACTGACAGATTAAGAATAATATAGTAAATGTAGTGCATTTTAGTAGAACATAACGTCGTAAATCATTAGTGTGAACTTCAGTTTTGTTACCTTTTTTATCAAAAATGGAATGACAACATTGACAACGCATGACAACGGAGTTAAGAAATAAAACAAAACAGCTAAAAGAAAGTGTATTGTAAAATGAACCTTGAAATTAAGTAATAAGGTACAATCATGATATTTTCAACCGACGAATAAAACGGAGGAGATACCCAAGTCGACGCGTATATAATATTAATAATAATATTTTTATTATGTATGATCACGCGTATTTTTTTACAGAGTAGTCAGATTTTGATAATTCTTTTTTTATTGAAAAGGTTATATATATCTCGAAGTATAAATTTGAAAAAAACTAGCCTAAGGGTGGGAAAATAGGGGTGACCTATTGTTCACTCACAGATGTCAATGCTGAGTTGTGTATTACAAAAACCTCACTATGAATGAGCTTCAGACCTGTCAGTAATACGAAAAAATTAAAATGCATAAAATAAAAACTTTTAACAAGAAATTAAACCGCCGAAATAACTGAAAATAAAAAATAATAAACCTTTTTTATTTACTTAACATTAATAACTAAGTTCTTAAACTAATGTAAGTATACCTACCTAAATAATTTTGAGCCGGTGCCAAACAATCAATCCTTCGCCGGAAAGTGCCGAGCATTTACGAGTGAGCGTTAATGTCAGCGAGACAGCAAACCGAACGAGCACATACGTGACACGTGATTGTTTGGCACCGGCTCAATATTACTTAGATATAGGTACTTACATTAGCTTAAGAACTTAGTTATTAAGGTTAAATAAAAAAGATGTATTATGGTATGAGAGCGATGGCTCCATTTTTCGAGTGGCGATCGTGCATCTTCGTAATATATTATGATCAAAGAGTATTTATTTCTATTGATTTTTCCTCATATACCGCTTAGCTACCTCGCACAGCTATGGTAGAAACGCATCCTAAAAAGAGGAACATTTCAAAATGTTATGTTATTTTATTAATCCAAAACCAATGTGTATGCTACTGCTGTGCAAAGCCGTTGGTAAAGCCAAGGAAGAAATATCATACTTACACAAAGAGGAAAGGAGAAGAAAGAATAAGAATAGAGAAAAAGAAAAATATTTATTCACAAAAAATATACAAATAATATATCCTGCCTAGGTAAATACGCCGTGCTTTTTTCCCTTTACTTTAAGCGAATTTTGTGGTCAAATAAAGTTTCTTGACACTAGTATTTTAGCTCGTACTGTTCAAAAGATAATGAACACTTAATTAAATTTTGAATTCATGGTTAACTAACGCCTATTTAGTAAGTTCACCTTCCTGTGTTCCTAACATATCGTCATTACTTTGAAAAAAAAAGCTCGTATGTAAAATCGATAATCTTGCTAAGTGAACTTAACCTAAGCATTAAGGTTCAGTTAAGTTTACATATCGTCGCTTAAGTTCTAACACCACGTATGTCAAAAGTAGTCACTTTCAAGAGAGCAAAAAAAGTGAATAATTTTGACCAGATACTTAGCATGGCATCAAAATGTCAAAACCGCCAAAAAACGACTTACGTGGTGTTAAACCTTATGCGACGATATCGATATGAAACTAATAACAAAGTTATTAGCCTAAATATTCCAAACATAGAAGATCCAATTGTGTACTTATGTTAAGTTTCTAAAAGCCCTCTTATTCTGGGAGATGGCCGGTGCCCTGCAGTGGTCCCACTGGACGTATAAAGGCCGATACGATAAAAGATTAAGTAAACCTGGTTGTAAACCGTAATCAGGTGAAAAAACTAATTTAAATTATTAAACGATGTCCCAATTGCTTTGTACGATTTTACTACCCTAAATAAAAACTATCTAACAATTTACAAAATTAATAATAAATAAATATTTGTATTTTAAAAGAGAGTGCTTTAAATTGCTGTACTTAAGATTTACATCCCATAACTGTGTGCAAATAGCGAATGCAGGTGCATAGGTGAAAATGTTAGGAATTTTTAAGCAAAAGCTGTTTAAAGTTGGTTAGACTTTTTGACTTTTCACTGGCGATATATTCGGCCAAGCGATATGTCAATAGCATACCCATAGGCATTCCCGCCGGCTCCGTAGATCTGTGACCCGCGGCCGGAGTCAGGCGTATAGTGTTGCATGTACTTCTGCAGCTGCGGTGTCCATTCCGACCGCCAAGAGTCTCCTGGGGTCGGGAACGCCAGCTGCTCGATGAAAGCCGTTGACATTCGCTGCCATTCATACAAAAGGTTTAGTATACAAGAATGATTTAGCACACATTACTAACACAGGTTACTTTGTGGCACCCGTCTTACTTGTGTCCCGGCGTGGAGAGTTAAGGATCGTCCACACCGGAGCTCAAAATACATTGAAACACTAGTGATATCACTGCGACACGTTTTCAACACGTATAGTCGGGGTAAAAAAAGGTTCGTCACTTTTCGACTCTATATCAACGAATTAAGGTCGACAGTGACGAACCTTTTTTTACCCCGACTATACATATGTATGTTCCAAACCAGTTCTTAAAATAACCATTAATTTAAAACCCGAATTTAAAACACGTCGATGGCAGTCTTTCAAAATTTAATGCAACGATAAAATGCAGTCTGAGGCATGGGATTTAGTGGCTGCATGGGATTTAATGTCACTTCATGCATGCCTCCGACTGCATTTTATCGTTGCATTAAATTTTGAAAGACTGCCACCGACGTGTTTTAAATTATTTTTATTGTTATTGAACATTTTATCTTGTTTCCACCTTTTCAGTATTTCTGCAGGCGGGTTATTGATTTATTAATTTATTATTTTATTTCCACCGCAGGCGGGTTTTTAGTTTTTTTTTTAATTACTTTTTTAATTACTTGCTTTTTAGTGTAACCTCCTGAGACCCAGATAAATTATTGAGTATTTATTTTGAATTAGGAATCCGTTGCTATTTAGTTAAAGTTCAAAACCAATTTTGAAATATGTACTACATGTGCTCCTTAATTTTCCACATGGGATTCATAGAGAAAATTATTGCTCAAAGATGTCTTAGTAAGTAGGCACGTCGTCGCTTTAATGCACTGATTGCCAATTTACTATTCCAAATTAAATTTAAACTCATGACTTGTATATATTTTTGTAATCTCTTTTAAAATCCCTTTATTTTGATACCCTACTCGATAACTTTAAATAAAAAAATTTTTTTGAAGACTCACAATTTGGCGCCAAAATCCGCCATTTTAATTTTTCAAGAATTTTATGTATCCAGTGTTACTCGCGTTATCAAGACGAATCCACTGACATATCATTTATCAAAATCGGTTTAGCCGTTGTGTAGTTACGAGAGGACATAGGAATGGACATACAATACATACATACATACGGGTCAAACACATAACCCTTCCTTCTTCGCAGTCGGGTAAATATTAAATTGTGCATGAAGTTACGGAAGGTAGATAGGTATGTATAATACGACTTTATAGTTACTTGTATTTATTGAGATAGATTATAACAAAAAATGCGGTCGAAAAGATCTGTTGTTGCACCGTTAGTAAAATGTTGTTGGTAAGTCAAGTATCCATTCGTAAGTTAAGAGTACCTTTCCTGAAGGTAGATAAGGTAAATCTCGTTCCTTCATTTGATGCATGTCGTCGAAGCCTCCCATGTGGCTCTTATCCAACTCGCGGAGCATGTCCTCGCTCAGGGGTATGGGTTGCTTCGCTTTAGCGCTTTTCTGTCGGTTTACGAGCTAAAATAGAAAAATAAATTTATAAAATTGACTCAAATTGCGGCTTTGAAATAAAGTACGACTAAAAACATAATGGACGTTTCGCCGTGGACAGGTACGAGTAGAATAGGCTGACATAGCTCGATGGGGGAACGTAATGATTGCAAGGAGCCGCTTTAGTCTTATTTCATTATTCGTTATTTTAACTTACCACTGTGACCCCAAATATTATAACGAAGAGCAATGACGCCATTGCTATAACAATCACTGCTATACCCCACTGAGGTAAGAAGGATTCTTCCTCCGGAGCTAACAACGTCGGTTCTTCTCGTTTCGGCAGCACTGAAAAAAAAATTACAATGATTTAAGTATCATTGTGACTCAATGTAGATAAATTAAAAAAACCGGTCAAGTGCGAGACGGACTCACGCACGAAGGGTTCCATACCATTATCCATAAAAAATTGCGGTTTACGATTTATGACGTATTAATAAAAACTACTAGTTAGATCTCGTTCAGACCAATTTTCGGTGGAAGTTTACATGGTAATGTATATCATATATTTTTTTTAATTTTTAAAATTCTCTTATTTTAGAAGTTACAGGGGGGACACACATTTTACCACTTTGGATGTGTCTCTCGCGCAAACTATTCAGTTTAGAAAAACCTTAATACCATTTTTGAAGACCTATCCATAGACACCCCGTCACGTATGGGTTTGATGAAAAAAAATTCTTGAGTTTCAGTTCTAAGTATGGGGAACCCCCAAAATTTATTGTTTTTTTTTCTATTTATGTGTGAAAATCTTAATGCGGTTCACAGAATACATCTACTTACCAAGTTTCCACAGCATAGTTCTTATAGTTTCGGAAAAAAGTGGCTGTGACATACGGACGGACAGACAGACAGACATGACGAATCCATAAGGGTTCCGTTTTTAGCCATTTGGCTACGTAACCCTAAAAATAACGTTTGTTTTAAAAATATTTTTATTTACCAATAAATTCAGTGTATGCAGGGTCCATGACAAACTTTCCAATTTCTAATTTTCCGGCGGACTTATCAATAGTTTTAGTCATTTTTTCGTTGCTTTTCTTCATTCTGTCTTCATCTGGTTGATCGCCCAGCATCACATCGGGATCAAAAGCATCTGGCTCTTCTTCAACGATCTCCATGACGGAGCCAGGACTAGCTTCGTGGAGGGATTTGTGAAACAACCTCTTCAATTCTAATGTATCGACTCTCTTTTCTACGTCATTTAGCTCTATAAAATAGTCTACTAGCACAGAGCCTTTGCTGAACCCATCAATGCGTATACCTTTATACCATTTTCTAAGCAAATGTGACTTCGAATAGACGGAGTTGAGCTGTAAAAAAGACATATCGTTCTAATATTTAGTTACGTGGTCAACATAAAGATAAAGACAAAATTTCACCATGTTTAGAACTAAACTAAATTATTTAGTACAGTAACATAAACGAAGCGTAACTAATTAAACTAAATGAAGTATTATGTGATATAAGAGATTCTTAACAAAATACATTATAAAATCAGTCAAGGTTGTTTGGTATATATATAACGTTGCATGTAGTAAGTAGAGCGAATACAAAACACTTAAAAAACATCTCACCTCGTCTTTAACGTCTTCAGCCAGTCTCTGCCATTCCGCGGTATGGTGGTCCAATAGTTCAGGTACCCATTTGACGCCTACAAATTCAAATTAAAAAGTGATTAAATAATTTTAAGTAATTAATTTTTAAACTTTATGATTAGTGATCGATTTGATTTGATTGAACTAGTCTACTATCTATCAGTCGAAGTGCGTGCGAAAGCGAAATGCATGATTGAAAATAAATCACCTCCAAATGACTTTTATTATTTTGAATATCAGTTTGATTTTCAATCGTGTTGATAGCGATCTACACTTCTGAGGAGCTGAGTTTTAGGATAGAAAATTTCACCATAGTCCACCCACGTGAAGTAAATTGCACTTACCAGAAACAATCTTGATGGTGGCGGCAAGGTCACACTCATGCCGACACACGCCTGGAGTGGTAGACGGCGGCGGCGCGGGCGTGGTGGTGGTCGTGGTGGTAGGTCGGCGGGTGATGGCCTCAGTGCTAAAGTCAGGCGTGGCGCTAGTCGCTGTGGCATTCCTCTGAGCCTCCAACAATTTATCAATTGAAAATGGTGTTGTAGATGGAGTTGGCCAGCCCGTGAATTCAGTTGATGCTCTAAAATTTTAAAACAAACGATTATTTCGACTACTCATCAGAGTTATTATATACTCGTGTTTGTTGCGACAAATTCTAAACTAATTTACCTTGTAGGCCAGCCTTTTTGAATCTTTGGAGTAACGGGTATAGGTCCACTTTCACCACCTGTTCGAGGCGTTGTGTTCTTTCTTGGTTTGCTACCGGGTCTTGAAGGGAACACCAATTTTACTGTCGGAGCTTTGGTGGTTGACCTTGGTGCGGTGATTTCTTCGGTATTATTAATTTTGAAACCCGGTGGAAGTAAGCTTGAAATATCAGCTATTTTGATCGGTTCTATTGGAATAACTTTGTCTTCTGTAGTATTGAGCTTAAAACCAGGTGGTAATAATGCAGAAATATCTACTTCTGTAGGTTTTACTGGCAACAATTTTTTGGGGGCTTCAGTTGATGATGGTAGTTTGAAGTTCTTAGGTAAAAATCCAGTGATATCGACTTTTTGGACTTTGTCTAGAATACCTTGTGTATTGGTTTCTTTACTCTCTGACTCATCAGATGCGGGTGGTTTGTATCCAGGTGGTAAAAGTTTACTCAAATCATCTTTTTTTACTATCTCTTCTTGAGGTTTATTCTCTTTTAATTTGTATTCCTTAGGCAGTAATGATTTGATGTCAAGAAGTATAACTTTGTTCTTTGAGCTAATTCCTGATGAACGTCCTTGTGTGTTGTTGATAGCTGGTTCTTCCGATGCTGTTTTGGGAGCTGACGTTGTTGTAGTTGTTGTCGTTGTAGTACTAGTACGTTTGTCTTTATAAGAGAGTTTAGGCTTGTAGCCTGCGGGCAACAACCCAGCCAAGTCATCCATCACAGTTACTAAGGATGGTTTCTTTCTAGGTTTTGGTGTAGTCGAAGTAGTTACGCGAGGCGCAAATTTCTTTATCATTACTGGCAAAGGTTCGGGTGATGATCTCTCAGTTGAAGCTGGAATTTGAGTACTCTTCAAAGTAAATATGTTTACAGAAGATGGTGTCGTGGTTGTAGAAGTCGATGTTATGTGTTCTGTCGTAGTTTCCGTCAGCAATTCAATATTTTTATGAACTTTGCCCAATGACCCCGAGAGAACAGGACCTGAAAGAGCACTCGACAATTCAGATTGAATACTGTCAAGTTTGTCGTTTATATTTTCTGTTGATGAACTGCTAATAAGTCCCTTTGTTTGTATTCTTGGGTCTTGGGTAACCTGATCCTCACTTTGCTCTTCATTTTCGTCTTCTTCCTCTTCATCGTTTTCATCAGTTAGGACTTGTTTCTTTTCTTCTTGCTCAACCGTTGGGAATGGCAAGAAACGTGCTCCTGAAACACTACGACTAGTCTGTACAGAAGCTACTACTACCCAGTTTTCTGTTGTGACTGGAATCGAAGTATCATTTTCGTTTGATGCGATTGAAGTATCTGTAACCATTCCTATTTTTTTAGTACTAGGTGCATATGTTACGTCAGGAATAGATATAGTTCCATTTACAACGCTTTTGGTCGTTACGACGGAAACAACTTCCTGTCCTAGGATGGATGGTGTCTCAATAGAGGTAACATCTTCTTCCGTACTATTCATGTTATTATTGTTTCCAGTAGTGTCATTATTAGACGAGTCCTCTGTTTGATCAATAACAGTAGTGTCGACAAAATGTTTAAAATTATCATCTTCAACCATCGTTTTATTATTTTCTTTCATCACTAGTATATCAAATGATTCTGTAGTATTTGTATTTGATTCGTAAGTAGAGATTTCAGGTTCTTCAGTAGCTTCGTATTCGTCATACTCAGCTGTTACTACTTTCATTGTTGTAGGGGCTTTAGTGATTTGTTTTATTTCTCCACTCACTGGTTCATCATAATAAACATCTTCATATTCGGTATCATCCTGTAGCTCTTCACTGCCATTATCTTCATCAGACCCATGATTTTCTTTCGAAACATGTGTAGTAGTTGTTACTTTTGTTGTACTGGTAGTAGATGGAGTAGGTAATATGTTAGTTTTAAAGAGTGCCATGTTTGATGATACTTCTTTCGCCATATTATTTGCATCCATTGAAGTCGCGTCTGGTTTGCTGTCGTCTGGAGTATCGATCTTTTTGCTGCTGTTAGATTTGATTACTTGAACATCAAATGAACCTTGTGTATTCTTCATTAACTCTCTGAAAGAACTTATGTCACTAATGTCGTCTTCAAGCAACGGCTCTAAATCTAACAGTTCTTTGTACTCTGTAGATGAATCATGATATAGATTTGGTTCGGCATTAGGCAGCATATGTCTATTAAGTTTCTTTCCTGGAGCGCTACCGAAGTCAGTATTGTCATCAAGTGGAGATGGTTCGTAATGACTAAATCGAGCGGCATTTGGTTTCTGCCTTATTTTGGGGACGAGCTTATTTGGATTGTAGGTAGTAACCCTATGATGATCAAATAGATCTTGATTATCACTGTCAACATCTTCGTCATGGGCAATGTGACCGCTTTGACCGTTGCTTTTAAGGCTGTTTCCATCAAATGGTATGTTTTTGAAACGTGTATTTTGCAGGTAGTCAATATCGGGATTATTTATAGTTATTTGTCCTAAGAAAGTTTCTGGTTTTGATGGATCGTTCTGATAGGCAACAGAATGTATCTGTGATATATTAGGCCTCTTTGTTGAAGCTGGGTGAACGATTTGGTAGTTGTGAGGTAGAGCTGGTCTGAATTTTTGCCGCTGCGGAGGGCTACTGTAGTCAGGCTGATTAATATAATATTGGTTCCCGGACTGACTCCTTCCCGTCGGTAGCTGGAAGGGTGATGGGTTCTGGTTGTAATTCGGGCTCGGGAACCTGACAAAACCGTCGTTGTAGAGCGGTTGTTGCGCCGGCGGCGCCACTCTATACGAGTCCCCATGCTCAAAGAATGTCGGCGGTCGATTTGGGAATAGTGGTGGTTGAACTTGAGCAAAGCTTCTTTCTACCGGTGTGTAATAAAAATCATTTTCATCTGAAACAAAAAAGTTTTGGTTGAAGTTCTGACAAAGTTTTTTTTTTACTTTAGTGAGAAATACCATAGACTTTACTTTTACAGACATTCGAAAGTCATAAACAGTACTAAGATACAGTAATGAGATATATATATTTAATTTCTTATCGTGAACCAGTACCGAGTTTATGTAAGCACGTACAATGCAGAATTTTAACTGCACTTCTTTTGGAAATAAATATTATAATGTATTTTACCCAAGCATCTCGAACACAAAAGTAACCACGAAGTAAATTATTTAGTTTTACACATAGACGTTACTGAATTGGTAAGACTATGAAAGGGACTGCCTAAATAGGAGGCTCAGTGAAAGCTTGGAATCCCCGAAATCAGGCCACGAACAACTTCCACCAATGTAGATCAACCACGCGCGCAAAACAATAAAGTAATGGATTTCACACGTTTACTTTCGGAGTTCGAGTAGGAATTGGGTCCTATTTAAAAGCCATTTTTATAAATAGAAGACATCACGCATCGCGCACGCATCACGTTCATTCATTGACGAAGTTTATATTTATTTATTACTACCCGTTGCCATCCATGAAGAATCCGTTTGCTATCTCTCAGTACCCATGTATTTACCGAGATAAAAACTATTACTTTCGCATTTGTAATATTAATAAGAATATGAAATCATTAAAAGTATA
Source organism: Archips crataeganus (assembly GCA_947859365.1). Classification (NCBI taxonomy): domain Eukaryota; kingdom Metazoa; phylum Arthropoda; class Insecta; order Lepidoptera; family Tortricidae; genus Archips; species Archips crataeganus. Next base: position 38,633,844 of record OX402045.1, read on the forward strand.
AAAAATGTGCAATTAGTAAATATATCGACGGTTAAAAGGCAAAACGCATGAAGCGACACTTTTTGTCAAAATGAGTTATATACATATTTGAAATCAGCGAATTTTTCTCCGTCGTTTGAGCCGGAATTCATGTAAAGTTCAAAAAATGTTGCTTCATGCGTTTTGCCTTTTAACCGTCGATATACTTTTTAAGGTTGTGGAAAGATTACACTCGGGTACATAGCGATTTAATTTCCACGGCTTGTTTGTGTCATTCCACAAATGACACGCAGAGGAAACTACCTTCAATTTCAGTTTCACAATAAGCAAATGATTTTCGATGAGTAGATTATGTACAACTAAGTAAGTACTTGTAGCTTTAAATTGTGTCGAAATGCCTATTTAGGGAAAGCTTTTTACGTACGTACGTTTAGTACCTTCTTTGCACATACAAAAGAAGTACGAGTTACAGTAACTGAAGTAGTTGAGTACGCTTACATCTTGCATATAAGAAGTGCTTACGTATAGAAAGCACAAGCAGCAAGACGAGTTAATTTTATTTCAAGCAGCTTAAGACCATTCCAAAAGTTTGTAGTGTTAGGAAAACAAGAATTTAAATAACAGTAGAATTAAGCTACTTAATGCAGCCTAAAAACTAGGTATAGTTTTAAACATTGGTACTGTTCTGTTCCTCACGGTGCTCTTATTAACGTAAATGGAAGCATCCGAGGTGCAGGAATCTGAAATTGGGCCAGCATAAGGGAAGGCGTAAAAGTTTAATATATTTCGCTCATAACTCGGAGTCCCTTAATACTTGTCTTGTTGTTAATTTCATTATTATATGTACGAGTATTATCATTCTATTTACAATTTCAAGAAGATTGTTACTGATTCTTATTTGTCAGGATACCAAGCCAATTTAATTGTCTTTTTAAGGAATTCCCACTGCAAAACAATCCGGTTCTAGGTGAATGTTTATTCATGCTTGAGCGCTGTAACGAAAGCAACAAGCCCAAAGTGCAAAGTCAAGTTTTGTCGCTCAGTTATCTTGAATTGTGGATATTTGTAATGGCAAAAGAAAAGGAGACAATTGAATATTTTGCCTCTTTAAGACTGTGACTTGAATTTTATGTTATGGTTATTGTTGTTTAGTTACTCTTAGCGCCTGGGCAATAAACATCATATCAAATCAATATAGGATTGAAATCGAACCTAACACGGAGAAGTTGATGCAAATAAAACGGAACTTCCTTAATTATTTTTAAAAGATGATTTCTAAACCTCAGTTTGTTATACTTATGCTGTAGACCTTTATCAAAACCTTATTTGCGATTAATAAAAGTTCTTCAAAGGTACGGTTAAGTGCAAAATATTGTATCTATTTAAGCCTCTCGTTATTATGAGGGCTATGAGACAATTATTTATGAGCAAGTTATATGAAAGTTTTTACACATGACTGTACAACGTTTCTACAACAGCAATGAAGACAAAATCAATTAATTTTAGGTTTTAACTCCTTATTTTACTGCAATAATACAATAAAATAAATAAGTTATTACTATACGAAAGAAAAGAAAATAATTCATATGACCCGTAGATTGGATCTATGTCTATGTGTTCTTAGTAGACTCGTCAACACTTTTAATATATATACATATTTTATATTGATATTATTTTAATTAAATCTAATCCAAATTATATTTAAACACTTTTTTATTTGAATGTCGTAAGAGCAACAAATATGATAATGATACCACCTCGATAGTCAACCAAAAATACGAGTATGATTTTAATTAACAATAAAACAAAGCATGATACATGAATGATGCGCAATTTAAAGATGATTTATACTTCGAGCGAAGCCATACACCTAAATCACGGGTAATTAGGACGGCATACGTGTAACGGGACCCTCCCCGTACGTGATGTTTATGGAAAGGGTTTAAAAGCTCTTTATACCTACGAAGCTACCCGTATTTTAAAGCCCCATTTAGCCATAAACAACGGACATTAAATTAAAAAAGCTACTACCTACTTTTCGTTTAAAGTAACGTTTAACGGACGAACTCAGTGCTCGGCTGAGTGGAAATACAATATTTGTATGCAAAACGTATTTTGTCTTGAACTGCGCGTACAAACTTTAGTGTTGGTTTTTATTATGGAAATAAGCATTTTGTCGTTAAATTTCGAATTCATCCTGCCTCTGTAGGTTACCTATTACTTACATGGGTTAAAAAGTTTATACTACATCTTCGAAAGTGTGACGGTACCGTACCGCGTACACTTTAGGAAACGTCACCTTTCGGCATAATGATTCATCATATCGTTATGCAATAAAAAAGTCTGCTATCAGCATTTAGTACATGGGCGACCAAGCTCCGCTCGGGCTGAAACTCGGTACCAAGCGTTTTCCCAGAGATAAGACCAAGCTAGATAAATTTTTCATCCCCGAAAACCCCCACATACCAAATTTTATCGAAATCGTTGGAACCGTTTCTGAGATTCTGATTATATATAAACATAAACGAGCGATTCTTGTATATATATATACATATATATATACACACAAGAATTGCTCGTTTAAACGGTTTAAAGGTATTAGATGTTTGGATGTAGTTTGAGTGATAATCATAATGATTGATTTCGAGATCAAAGGAAAAAAGTTTCCGGAAGTTGTTAATTTGGGTTATAAGTCCCGGTTCAATACATTTTGGCATAATCGGTATAATCATGACGCATGGTGTGGGCGAAATGAAATCATCCATCGAATACTACTCCCGAGAACGTAGGTACGCGTATCGTGGGTGGACTTATTTATTTTCTCGATTGGTAGATACTTTTTTTTTAACTAAGTACTATATCAAGTCAACTATTGTACCTAATAGCAACAGCTAAAAATTTTACAATTATAGAAAACCAACTTATTTGCTCACTGTCCTATTCGTTGACAAGTGGTAGAGGGTTAGTTTCAACTTCCAAGATTTGATATAAGTACTAACAAAGAAAGTTAAATAAAAGCTTATAAAAATGAAATCATTCCACATCAAGGTATACTACATACGAATCATCTTATGAATTTATACTATTAGCAGTATTTGCACGTGATTTGAGTGTGTCTTTGCATGTCTCAGAATTTGGTGCCTGCAGCAGAACGGATTTTTCATTTTGCACCACACCACAATGCACGGTGTCTACCTATAAAGCTGCGTACAGCTGCGTACGGACTGCGCGCACAGTGTACGTGTACGTGCACAGTGTACGCGTACATGGCGTACGGACATGGCGTTCCAGGACACGCATACCCTGGTACGCGTACCGGTACGCGTAATGTGTTCGCAGTCCGTACGCAGCTTTATATAGAAACTGATTAGAGCATCGGCCACAAAAGCATTATCGCTAGCGATTGCATACTGAGTACATTAATACCGAAACTAAATATAAATATTCCTCGCTGCGGGTAACGGCAGGGTACAACTGTGCACTGCGAATCATCGGTTATAGAAATTGAACGAATTTTCTCTGAAAAATTGAATGGATAAATCAATGCTTTGAAAAGGGGTGTAGGAATCTTGCTAAAAACAATTTATCACCAGACGAGTCCTGTCAATCAAACTCGAACTGGAATTTGGCACGAAATTCAAATAAGATTAACAACTCTAAATTTGAAAAATGAATTCCTTAAATCGAAGCACGCCGTGCTAAGAGAAGTTTTGCTCATGACTGATGTGATGTTATACATATGAATATGAATGTACCTATTTAAGATACTGTCGATTGAGCAATAGGCATTTTGGTATTTGACAAAAGACTGCCTATTTAAGAGTTGGTAATATATATTTTTAAGCCGTAACGAAAGCAAATGAAAAGCATACCTAAAAGAGTATTTAACTTGAACATTATTAAAAGTATGTTTAATTTTTTTCCAGCGGTGGTTCTAGCAGAAAACTTTGGAAACAATGAGCGTACCATTTTCCGTTAATATAATCAAATATACGAATAAAAGATTATATCAACTGTTAACACGACCAAATTGTACAAAAACTTTTTTAAAAGAGGGAAACTTTTTAAAGACTTTGCTTATAAATGCAGTACAAAAAGCATTTTTTCCATTTTATTCGCAGGAAGGTATTGTGTGCGCGGCGCAAGAGGTGCTGGGAGAGCCTGCAATACTTCTTGATCCGTAATTAGGAGGGCTCCTCACGTACGCACTGCAAATATTGGAGACAAAGACTCCTCGAATGATCACGGCCCCAGTGTACTGCGGCACCTAATTATAACTGTCCCCATCGACGCACGTGCTTTTAAAGTAACGGTTTTTCCCAAAAATTGTCTTTAGTTTACTTGAAACACTGCCGAAAAAGACGATTTCCGGTAATGGAATTTTACACTAGAATAGAGCCTTATTAGTAAATGCAAGTTTATTAGGTAAGTTACTGGCTTATAAAACCGGTAAACTTAGAAGTCCTGGTTAAAACAATTGTAACTGCAAGACTCCTCTCGGGTAGACACCACCGCTGTGTTTAGTGTTCTAGTTCTAGTCGACTAAGTTTTCGATTGAGCCATTTGAGCCGCTGCTGAAATTTCAATTCTCAGTCAGTACTCAGCAGACATCTCGACGAACTAGCTTTGTAACCGGGACAATCAAGGGCGAGCGTAGTGTTTAGGTAGTCGCAATTATTCTGACCAGCGTTCCCAATTGAGTCCATTATTACCTCTTGCTAACTACAAAATACTGACCCAGAATTCTAAACGTATCAAAATCAAAATTAAATCTTTATGCTTAGTTTAATCACTCGCAACTGGCTCTTTTACTAGGTACTTTTTTTGATACTACCAGCACTTTCGGAAAGACCGTTGTATTTATTGCTAACAAGACTCAATTGAACTATTGTAATTTTATGAAAGACAAAGTAACTGTGTGCTAAACAAACAAAAGCTTGTAAAAATAGATGTACCTACTTTTCGCTATATACATATAACTGGCAACGTTTCTATCTATGTAAGTAAGTTGTGGTGACAACAGAACTCTTCAGAACTCGTCAACAGAACAACAGAACTCTTCAACGGTTAATGGCATTGACTAGAAACTTTACAAGTACGGTAGTTTGGATGACAATGCATGTACAGTACGCAAAAACATGTATAATAATTTAATTTTTATTATAATATGGTTATATATATATTTATTTATGAAAAAATAACAAAGAATAAAACTTAATTATAAACTAAATATTACAAACTAAATTAAAAACTGAACTAGATCTAAACAAACAAAAATAATATTATTACAAACTAAATTTAAAACTAAACTAGATCTAAAAAAGGCCCCTGCGGCATTGTGCCGAAGATGCTGGCAGCATTACCTCGTTGAATCGCCAGGCTAATTATAATATATTATTTATAATATTATTTTTTTAACTTTCTTCTCTCTACGCACCATACATCAGAGTCCGAACCAACATGTTTACATGCAGAACTTATGATTATGTCAAAATTATTTACAATGATGTTTATTTCGGCGCCATAGTGGTTCTTACTCAGCGTCTTTAATTGTACCGTATTTGGCTTTAACTCCTCTTAGTTATATAGAAATATCACTAAGTCGTGTCAAATAAATAAATAGTCAGTGTAGAATAGGCGGAACATCTGAATAATATACGTAGCGCAGCCGGCCTGCCGCACGTGGGCGACGCCCGGTCGCGTTGTCCACCTACGGACTTGCGGCCCAGCCTTTTGCACTATATTACTCTTGTTTTGCCTTGCATAATATCATGTATATACAAGTTGACTCGACTCAAATCAAGTCACCATATTGGCCAAGTCAAAAGGAACGTTAAACTGTAACATTCCTTTAAAATGTATATATGTATAGCCCTATGCAGTAAGAGCAAGTAAAAGGCCCATACCGAAAAGTTTTTTACAAATGTGTCTCAAAAAAAAGAATCGGCCGTTGTAGCAATGCTAGTATCTGCTACCATGTCTAAATTTCTGGCAATTTGAGCTATCAATTGACATATAAAAATCTTATAATTGTACAAAATGCAAAATGATACACTAATTGCCTTGAAAATCCTGATCCTGATTCAACTTTTTCAAAAAATAGTGAAAGCAAGTCGTGCTATGGTTCGGAATGTAGTTCATCGATACATAAAAGTGTACCGAATCGAAGACAAAGCTCAGAGTGGATGACTGAAGGGCCTTTTAATAAAATTTAATAAAAAATCAACCAAACCACACTGTGCAAAATTGAATGGTGGGTTTTAAGAAAAAAATCGTAGCCGTCAAACTTTAAACCATAGTTCTATAATATTTATTGTAAATATAATTTATTGTAAATAGGCAATATGTAACACACAACCGATTTGAAATATTTCAAAAATCATTTATATTTCACTAGCTGGTGCCCGCGACTACGTCCGCGTTAATCACTGATGCTCCGCTCCTATTAGTCGTAGCGTGATGTAATATAGCCTTTTTCGATAAATGGACTATTAAACACAAAAAGACTATTTCAATTCGAACCAGTGGTTCCTGAGATTAGCGCGTTCGACCAACCAAACAAATAAACTAACAAGCAAACTCTTCAGCTTTATAATATTAGTATAGATTAGATTGATATCTCAAATACAAAACGTAAAAAAACTTTTCGGTTCGGGCCTACGGGTTCGTGCACGGGTACGGGTACGGGTTCGGTACTTGTATATTTAAAAACAAGTAATGCTTACTACTTACATAGGTACATGTAACGATATAGTACAAACCAGTGGACACTGAGATAATTAACTAGAATGCTGGATACGTTTTTCCAATCATATCGAAACCACTATTTTTCTGCTGGTTCTCTAGAAAGCACTTACTCGAATTAGTTCTGTGGAGTTTCGTAGCTATATTCGTTTGATGATATGATGTGAGCAGCCAACCAAAGAAGAAACATTATATTATTTCGTGTAGGTAAGTATCTAAGTACTTTTCTAATCTCATCGTACAAAAAAGGGGTAAGTAGTTATTATTATGTTCGAAGCTTTTTAACCCCCGACGATAAGCTAAGAAGGCCGTTATTGATTTGACCAGTCTTTCTGTTTGTTTGTAGGTCGGTCTGTCAATAGATTCGTAGCTCTCTGTCAGGTATCGATTTGAACTTTTTTTTTATGATAGTCAGCATTATGATAGTAAGGTAAAAAGAGAATAAGTATAAGTTTTTTAAGGAAAGTAATGGGTTCATACGGTATTAATAAATAAAAGTGTAATAAAAGTGTAATACCCACACAAATATTATCAAGTTACCAAACTATTTAACTTTATGTTAGTGGTAAATGATTAGAACGCAATATGGAAATTAATTAAATATGTCGTATCTTTAAATTGTTTTGGCCCAAGATTGATGAACTTTTAATCATTGTGATATTTTTGGATAACTTTAAGAGACTTGGGATTTTTTATTTGCTCTTGTTACATCAGCCTCACATTTTGTTAAGTAAGTAGTTCACTTACCTTGACACTGTGTGTCTTTTATTAAGAATAGCAGGAATGCAGCGATGGTAACGAATCTCCAACGACGCCGTACCATTTTTGTAAGCTTTTCTACCGTGTCATTGAGGTTTTACGGCATTAAAGTAATTTATAAAAGTTCGTAGAAAGTCCCTCCAACTTTCGAGCTTGCCATATTCGATGGCGTCGGGGCAGTCATTGGTTACATCTACACCATTCTGAGGTGTTGTCGCATCTGAAACAAAGAAAATAATTTTATTTTTTGCTTCATTAATAAATAAAATAAATAATAAAAGAAATTTTTATTTACCAACATACAAAAGTTATAAATTTACGAAATATAGTACACATTATCTAGTTTGTAAGTATGAGATAAATAGGAAATGAGACTCAGCGAGCCCGCTGGTTTTCAGTCTCCAACCTGACTAAAACTAACTTAAACAACTACAATACAATACAATACAACTACTTAAGTAACTAAAGGTGAAGCCGCTGCCAGAGCGATACTATGACTACTAATAATACAGTATCCGGGCGACCGAGCTTCGCTCGGGCTGAAACTCGGTACCAAACGTTTTAACAGAGATAAGACCAAGTTAGATTAATTTTTCATCCCCGAAAACCCCCACATACCAAACTTCATTGATATCGTTGGAGCCGTTTCTGAGATTCTGATTATATATATAAGTATAATATATAAAAATCTCGTGTCACGGTGTTTGTTACCGAACTCCTCCGAAACGGCTTGGCCGATTTTTATGAAACTTTTTCTCTACACTCGGTAGGTCTGAGAATAGGTCGTAGGCTATTTTTTATCCCGCCCCCCCCCATTCTTCGCGGACGGAGTCACGGGCAACGGCTAGTATATATATATATATATATATATATAATTCCACTATACGTGTGTTTGTCACTGAACTCCTCCTAAATGGCTGGACCGATTTGAATGAATTTTTTTGTATGCGTTTGGGTGGCGGCCTGGATGGTTTAGATTCACAAATCAGCCCGGCAGATGGCGCTGCAGTCGGTATCTAGGTTCATGCAGGACGACGTTTGTCGGGTATATATATATATATATATATATATCGGTCCAGCCGTTTAGGAGGAGTTCAGTGACAAACACACGTACAGTGGAATTATATATATAAAGATATACAAGAATTGCTCGTTTAATGGTATTAAGATTTAAAATAGAAGCAGTTCATTCAATGTTTGAATAAATGTAATATGTATTGTGTAAGACGCAATGATAATGTTCCGCGTTTTAAAGGAAAGTTGGCCATATTTGTATATTCCGTGGTGTAGCAGGTACCTAATACACGGAATCGAAATAAATGAAGTCGCGGGCAGCAGTTAGAGATATACCTACCAAACTCAACATTTTATTTTATCCGTCTGCACGTTGATTGGCAGTATAATAAACTGTAACAAATGGACATAGTCCCGAGTGTCAACTTCGAGCAATGGCAAAATTAATAACGCAAATTCTTACTGACGACTAATAAACTTCGGTCTCGAAATAATATTTTAGGATATTGTGTCCCTAATAGATTCGGGAACACCGACTACTAACTTTACGTGACAGGTCTCAGAAGTTAGAACTGTCCGAAAGCGGCAACAAAGAAGGATGCCGTCAGAGTTATCGTTGCTACGAGGATGACGCCCAAACTTTGACGTCTCAGCCACGCTGGTGTTTACAATCCAGAACGGTCATTATTCCGGCTAAATGAATACAATATTTTTTTAGTGAAAAGAGAAACATATGAAAGTATTTTTCACGTACCAACCTATTTTAGAATATAAAAAGAGTTGATAAGTAAATTGAGCAAGCTAAGTAGGTATAGGTAAGTATAAAAATTGTAAAGTAGGTAAAAGAAAGTAGGAGAATAATACTTTACATAAATATAATGGAACATCCTAAAGTTAAAGCAAACTATGAATACCTACTAAGTATTATACTTTTCTTATACATAATCGTTTAAAAAAGACAGTCGTAATAGTAACTTTTCAAGTAAGTTACGCGGCTTTGTTTTAATCTGGCAGGTCCAGTTTTCTTTTTATGAGTTGCGTAGCAATTGAACCGGTTAGACGGGCTGGTTACGGGAACCTTGTCTAATAATGTACAGGTAATGAGCTAACAGAGGAATGGTTGCGTAATAGGCATTGGTAATAGTTTGTTTATTTTCTGTCTCGGCAACTTAATGCTAAATATTGGTAATCCACCCTCTCCTCCCTTTATATTGCGTGCATCAAACATAACAAAACATTTCATGTTTGTATTTAGTTAGTGGTGTGATATTTTATTACAATCTTTAAAGTGTTTTTGTGACGATTTAGGTACCTACCTAGTTTAAAAGTTAAAAAATCTTTGCTATTAATTAATTGCTATTGTCGATTGTCTTATTGAGTAAAAATCACCATTACTACTTATTATACTAATTTTACAGCCGTGGTGGCCTAGTGGTTTGACCTATGGTCTCTCAAGCAGAGGATTTTGGGTTCGAGCCCGAGCTCGGAGTATTTCGGGATTTATGTGCTACTAAAGGTAATAATGTAGCTAGTAAATTGGTGGGAAGTGGGTTCAAGTATTTGGTTTCCTTTCCAAATGAGTCCTAGTCCCCACACAGGCCCAATGAGGTTTGACATAGGTAAGTCAAAAAATTTTACTCCGAAACATGTCCACGACTTTATTCTTCATCTCTTCTTCTTCTTATCAGGGCGTATTTGCCTGCTGTTGGACACAGCCTCTCTAATGGCGCTCCATCCGGATCGGTCCTTATTATGCTCATCTATATCATCACGCTACATTTTTAGGGTTCTGTACCTCAAAAGGAAAAAAAAGGAACCCCTATAGGATCACTTTGTTGTCCGTCTGTCTGTCTGTCAAAACCCTTTTTCTCAGGAACGCGTGAAGGTATCAAGCTGAAATTCATATCAAATACTCAGGTCTACTGTCCCTTGGAGATGTGAAAAAATTAAACTTTTAAGACAGCACAATCATAAGATACAGCCGTTTATGCTGCAAATTTTTGACACTCGCAAGGTAATCAGAACCTACAGGGTACTTCCCGTGTACTCAGAATCTTGAAATTTGGTACGAAGCAACGTCTTATAGCACAGATAAAGGAAAAATTGCGAAAAGCATAAATTTTAGTTACATAATATAATCCCGACTGACCAATCTAAAATGATCCCACGTTGCTTACATTTTACTTGGAAGCAGGGCTCTGCAAACACTGGATTGTTACAGCTGATAACCTAAAAATTTGTATGGAACCCTCAGTGCGCGAGCCCGACTTGCACTTGGCCGGTTTTTAATTTACATCCGCCTATGAGTCTCTGTTTGAGAAGCATTATCAGCAGTTTTATTTACAGAAATTATACAAGTGCACTGCGGATGACGTCTTTGACGTCTTTTCTAAGTATTTTTCTACAGATGCTGTTAAGCGCGGTGCACTGCATTTAACTAGATAACAAGTGACTAATCACAACCGGTGCTTCTTCATAGAGCAGTTAGTGAAACGTGTCGTGACGCCGCGTCTGCGTCACAGCGCGTTGGGATGCTGCCGGCACGCCGCGCTAGAAAGCGGCGGCGCGTTACACCTCGCCGAGCAATTTCTACGGCCCACAGTGCGGCATGCATCTACGTGTTTTAAAGGGCACGCCGCACGTTTGACAATCGATCTGAACGTTTACGGAGTACGCTTAGTCAAAGGTGAGTTGTGAAGTCTTTTTTGGTCGCGTTGGAAAGCGTTAACGGATCTTAAAAATTGGTTTCCATCTTTTTTCATTCAGATGTTGCCTAAACATCAATATGAAGAAGAGAAATTACAATATATAGAATTATAGTTATTAGTTTTTATAATAAGTGCGAGTCGGACTCGCGCACGAAGGGTTCCGTACCATTATCTATAAAAACGGCAAAAAAATCACGTTTGTAGTATGGGAGCCCCCCTTAAATATTTGTTTTACTTTAATTTAATTATTTATTTTTAAAGTGAATATATATATCGTTCCGTGAGTCACAGACGGTTCTGACAGAAAATCAGCGCTGCAGGCGTCTAACGCCTCAGCATAATGCTGAGTCAGCGACCGTTTCACTTTTGCGGGGACACACGTGCAGAATTGTGTATGTACATATTTATTACTCCATTGTTTGTTATCTTTGTTTATTTGTATGAAATTGTGTGTACTTTCTTGTATCTCTGGGTCTTGTAAAAATGAATAAATATCTTCTTTCTTTCTTTCTATTTATGTGTATCTAAATATTCTGTGAATATTTCAAGCGTCTACCTGTTGCAATTATCAACATCGAGCAAAAACGAGCAAATAATCATGTTTGTGTATGGGAGCCTCCTTAAATATTTACTTTATTCTGTTTTTTAGTATTTGTTGCCTAGCTATCACGGTTCATGAGATACATCCTAGTGACAGACGGACGGACAGACAGACAGTCGGACGGACAGCGAAGTCTCCGTAATAGGGTCCCGTTTTTACCCTTTTTATTTTTATTTTAGAATTTTATTAACACTCTTAGAAAAAAAAGATACAATATTATTTTCTACATTGAACCTATAACTAAGCGTGTTAAATGGATTAGGCTCAGCGTGTGCTGTGGATGCATGCCCACGGAGGTGCGCACGCGCAAAGCGCTGGTTTTCAGTCCAACCCTTCACACTTTTTTTTTCAGATCTGTGGGTAAGTTCGAGTACATTTTTATTTTAATATAAAGAATTTAAAGAATTTTATATTTAATAATACACATCAAATGAGTGCTAAAATGTGAGCCAGTAGGAATAATTAGAGTGAATCTTACAATGCTTGTAGGTACGTTTAGCCAACAAATTCAAACTTAAAAACTATTAAAAAACTAATTAAACCATATACAAAACAATAACAACCGCACGTGCATGACACAACATCGAATCCAACACCCTAATGAGGACAAGTGGCTTCGGAATTTATTTGTTTATTTAGAAATTTAGAAATAAAAGGCACTTTGGGTACGTAACCCTAAAAGTAGGTAGTTTATTGTTCGTCGGTCAAAAACAGATATTTTGTAGGCTGTTGTAGCAGTTAATGTTTAAAGTCAGTCAGTATTATTGCCCCAGTATTGCCCAACAAGAAAGTTTGTTTCTCTTAAAAAGCTGCTCGTCACGAGGTTGAAATTTTAATGTGGCAAACTTTACTTTATGTTTTCTGTGATCTGGAACGTGTTATCTTGTCTTATTCTTAAGTAAGTATAAGATCAACATAATTTACGTCTTTCTAAGTAGGTAATAAGTCTCGACTGAATCCTACTGTTTTTAAAACAAAACCTACTAACTGCTAAGTTGATCTTTAAGCTTTTATGCTGACTTACTGATGAACTATACAGGGTGTTACAAAATAAACCCTAAAGCCTGAAACCCCATGAACAGTAAATAAAACTGTAATTTTGCGCGCTGTTCTTTTTTTTTCGAAAAAAAATATATATACTAATTTAATTCTTTATTACTGGAGTACTTCCATACCCTTCAGTTATTACGGGTAATTTTGTAACACTGTATATCATCATCATCATGATCATCCCAGCCTATATACGTCCCACTACAAGGCACAGGCCTCCTCTCACAATGAGAGGGCTTGGGCCGTAGTTCCCACGCGGGTCCAGTGCGGATTGGGAACTTCACACACACCATTGAATTTCTTTGCAGGTGTATGCAGGTTTCCTCACGATGTTTTCCTTCACCGTAAAGCTCATGGTAAATTACAAATGTAATTTCGCACATAAATTCCGAAAAACAAGGCGTGTGCCGGTATTTGAACCCACGACCCTCTCAGCTATTGAGACCTAATCATTCACGATTGCTGTCGGCTGAAAATAGTATCGATGTTGGTTTCCAAATAAATGTTTGAACGACCTCTCTAGGATCAATGCAGACTGGCAAAAGCCAATGATACCTATGGAATTCAGAGTTGGCTCACCGTTGAGAGATTGTTATGCTAGTATTGAAATGCCCGGAGCCAATGTGCCCGAGTATCATGCTTAATCGATAAATTACACGCACAGAAAAAAAAACAGATTACTTTAGAAAGATAGTTTGCAGTGTTGATTGTTGGGTCAACAAAAGATTGAGTGCGTACAATATCGATATTGATAGAAAAGTGGTTTTTGACTCGTGAAAATACAACAAAATAGTTTTAGGTCAACCTATACTAATTACAGACACATTATGTTATTAATTGTACCGAAAAGCACATTACACAACACCCTCTCACAGAACACTGGCGTGAAGCAGCAGTACTCCTGCTGCGTTTCGTACGGTCAGTGAGAGCGCCGGGAGCCCAATTCCTCTCCCCCTCCCCTATTCCCTCTCCTTCTTCCTAGGGCCGACAACGCACTGGCATCGCGTAAAGCACTGCGGGTGTCTATGGACAGTGGTGATCATTTAACATCAGGTGACCCACTAGTTCGTTTGTCTGGTGTCTCTAACATAAAAAAAAAATTACACAACAAAAGCAGTCTATTACATACAAACTACGTAAGTACCTACGAGCGTGTCTTAGGCAGATTTAAATTGCCAACTGTTGTATGTAGAAGTTACGAGATGCTCTCACGGTCGACGTACTGCCGCGTGTGGTGCCCACTATTTGGGTCACGTTTGGTTAACAGATTATTGTTTACGGCCTCAGTAAGTGTCAATTTACCGATATTACGTAATTTGGAATTTATTTATAGCTAACAGACAAACAAATAATGGCGTATTTGATAAAAATACCGTCATATATTTTGACAAAACGTTTTAAGGGAAACAGTTTGTTTAGAATCGTACGTGCTAACACCGCAACAGAAAGCGTCAGCCTCATCGTTATTTTTGCCTTATGGACCTTTCCAAATAAGCACCAATCACTTTTTCACGGTTAAAAACTTTTCATTAAGTAGGTGATTTGTGTGCACGACTTTAGTTCCGGTTGCTCGCTTTTACATTTCCCCTGCATTCCGGAGATGAATAGAAATTTATTATTATTATTAGAGAAGAGCATGTTTTAGCTAGACATTGGCAAGTAGGTAAACAAACAAAATAGTTTTCCTTGGAAAGTCATCCTTGAACAAAATTGAAAGAGATTGAATTTTGGTTAACTTAAAATGTGTTTGTAGGTTTGTTAGAGGAATTCCAATTTCCAGTTTATTTTATTTTTGTGGGTAATTTAGGAACACATACTGAAATAAATAATAAATATTTTAAAACATATATATATGCTTTGCACATAGCTGGTATGGTAGGATTTAAAGGTTAAAATATTATTATTTTCCACTTAGAGAAGTGTCACGTGCAGGATAGGTGCTCCGCCTTGCCAAGCTGTTATTAAATTTCTACTTTCCCGGTACAAAAATATGCGTTTATAACTAGTTTTCATTTTGTACTCTACTATACAAGGTTCATCAATCTATACTTTTTTGTTAATAAAACATAATTCAATGCTGTAAACTTGTAAAGAACAGTGTAAAGAGTGTGTAATTATTTTGTGTGTGTTTTTGTTTGTATGCAAGGGGTAATCTGTGGAACTAATGTATCAATTCTAAGTCTTTTTCCACTAAGAGAAAGCTGTACTAATCCTGATCGACATAGTAGGACACTTTTTTATTTCAGAATTGTGAAATTTTGCCGCAGGACACAGACAAAGTTGCGAGCTTCAGCTTCGTTCATAATATTACGGTATAATTATTGATAACTTGTTGTAAAATTTATTTATTTTATTCCACAGCCTCCAACTACAGTATATGGCACCAAATTGATAATTCCTCAATGCCACGTCTAATACGGTGACTCTAACCACCTCAAAGGACTTTTCCAACTATTATATCTCTATTAAATTTTGAGGTCGTTCAATGCGTTTAATGTGAGTGTGTAATGATTCGCACAACAACAGTATACTTACTACTTTAGGAGATTAACCAGTAAAAAATCGAAATGAATAAAATTAAACTGCATATTTCTTCAAAAAATTGCATTAAATGAATTACTACATTGGATAAAATATAAAACGCACGCGTCATAATTATTCATTCTGTAGAGATATAGCAACTAAAAGCTCAATAAATATGTGTAACAAATTCGATGGAGCACCGCTTTGCGGATCTCCTATTTTACGGGGTTGAGGGGCTTGAAACCTTACTGGACCTAGTTATGTCAAATTATATTATTTCAAATGTTAGTTCGCATTTTGATCATTATACTCAATGTACTTACATAATTATGTTTCTTTGAACGGAATTAGTCCGTACGAACTTTATAGCAAAAGTTGCTAAGGTGTACGACTCTTATGTTGTTTACAAGTTATGCATGAAATGAAAATGAATTTTGTTGTTAGCTCTACGTTTATTATATTATAAATTACGACTGCTAATACTGTCAAAAGTTTTTAAACCGATTGAACGCCACGTTGCTAGAAAGAATGTACCCAAAGCTATTAAATAGTCACTTAAGTATCTAGTCGAGTTAATTATAAATACCCGTTTGTCAATGAAGATCAAACATCGTAGAGCACTTCGGTATTAATCAATTTCGTAACTAATCGAGTCCGATCAAACAGCTGAATGCTTGTTCAACACCTGTAAAGCACCAATCACGTTTGGTGCCTGACTGGTTTATTCATGCAAGTTTCATTGAGTTTCAACATGTAGGTATGAAATAATACTTAAAATAAATACGGTTTGAGTTTAAATATTACTCCAAACAACTCTTTTAAAGCTAGTTATAATTATAACATTGGTTATAGTAACCTGCTATTGATTGATTAAAATAACTCGTAGATTTCCTGATTTTAATTGCACAGTTTTCTTTGTTCTGTGTCGTGGGAAGATCGAGTCATCGACTAACGTATTCTCCAGCAAGATTCTTAATTCCTTTGCAAAATGGCCTTTTAGGTAGAGTATATGATAAACAAGGTTAACACTAAGGCTTAATTTGTACCGTAACAAGTCCGTTGATTCTAGACAATATTATGTACCTATGTAGTACTTAAGTTTATAAAGCAAAAAGAAATTATTAATCTAATATGTACCCAATACTTAAAAGCTTTTCACGAAAAATTGCTTTTAATTCTCTTTTAAAGTTTTGAACTTAAGAGTGACATGTAATATGCAATGCTCACTGCTCACTTCTTTTGGCTTTGAGATTTTCGGGATTATAGTCGTAAGATCATAGTTTAGTGTCAGACGATAGTAAAATAAGCCTTATCTAATGTACCTAACATTTCAAATAAGGTAAGTAAAGTACGTAACAACTGTTGTTCTTTGTTGATTTTAAGTTACGTAGGTAGGTATTTACTACTCGTATACTGTCATGTCAAAATATAAACTAACTCTAATGTAATAAAGATTCGATTTGTAGCATTCGAACATGGCGGATGTAGACAGTATCTAATTTTGGTATTTCTGTTTCTTTGGCTAGCCAACTACAACTAGCAACTTGGCTAGGCAACTAGTTGAAGTATAATTTTGATAGTGTTTTATGCGGCGATTAACCTTAATTAACAGTGATCACGAAATTCTATATTGCTTTCGTGTCTGACATTTTTTAATGCGCAAGTTGTCTCCACGTGGTTTCTGGAATTTTACTATCAAGTTGCAGAAACTACAATCACCGTACAATGTCGCTCCCAAGAGAGCTTACTTTGACACTGGCGAAATTGTCCTACCTAAAATAGGACAGAAGCCATATTTTTAAATAATAATAACTAATGAAATAAAAAACCGGCCAAGAGCGTGTCGTACACGCCCAGGGTTCCGCAGCCGTTACGAAAAAAATCTAGAATACATATCGTATTAATTTTACTGTCCGTATGAGACAAGCAATATTTTATAGGTCAGGCTGTTTTTTACTCTTAAACTATTAATAATTCTCAAGAAAACTTAGCCGTTATAGTTTTCCTTGTTAATTTGACATATTTCCTCCCATCCTGATTTTTTCTTTAATTTTATCAGCTTTAACTTTAGCTTTAGCTTTAAATTGCGCTTTAAAGTTAAATATTTTGGAAACGAATGGTTATATCGAAAAATCGTCTTCAACACCTCAGGATTATTTTGAAAGACCTATCCAACGATACCCCGTACTATAAGATTAGACGAGAAAAAAAATCACCGCCACTTTACGTCTATGGGAGGTAACTTAAAAACGGACAGACGGGCAGACAGACAGACGGTCGGGTGGACAGACAAACATGGTGAAACTATAAGGGTTCGGTTTTTGCCATTTTGGCTCCGGAACCCTAAAAAACTAAATTATAACATTATATTTAAATCCCGTTTTTTCTTTATACCATGGGAATTTCCAAAATTCCTGAAATTTGTTTTTGTTCTACTCACAGCCTAAATTTGAAGAGTCTAGTGATCACAGTTTCGGAGATAAGATCACTCTGGGGCGAACACCTAAATCCCGTTTATTCCCTATCCTATATGAATTTCAGCAAACCCGCCCTTATTTCTTCCTACACATCAGGTTTTTTGGGCTGGCCATTGATGAGTCAATCAGTCAGGACATAAGTATGTAAGTATAGATTTTTATAATCTGCTACGTCTACGAGTACGTAGGTGTATGTGTGTATACGATCGGCACTGTGGATTACGTAAATACTTTTACTCTGAAAGCAGTCCCTACATGTTATAATGTGATTAATTTAGAAATGCTTTCACAGGATCTGAATGTTTTCGACGTGTTTATTTTACCGACTAATACAGTAATAAAATGAACGTAGGCTAATAAACGTAATGTTGTGTACTAAAAAGTTTATCTTCTCGCGACACTAAGCGATTATACCTACCGATTGACCTCCGGTTAGGTATATTGCTGACTAGACAAATAGTTTGTTTAAAAAGTTACGTGACCTTCAATAGCATTGCTATATCACATAACTCCAAGGGCAAGTCCATTTTCAAGTATTGAAACATTGTTTACGGGCAATAAAGTAATCGGAGGTTAACTCACGAATAGAATTAATGATCTAAGTACTTTGAGTATTTTACAAGCTAATCTAATGTTGCAATGTTTGTTTGTATTTTTCATCCATTTTTAGGGTTCCGTAGTCAACTAGGAACCCTTATAGTTTCGCCATGTCTGTCCGTCTGTCTGTCTGTCCGCGGCTAAGCTCAGAGATCGTTAGTACTAGAAAGCTGTAATTTGGCATGAATATACATATCAGTCACGCCAACAAAGTGGTAAAATAAAAAATAAAAAAATAATTTTTTTTAGGGTACCTCCCATAGACGTAAAGGGGGTGTGATTTTTTTTTCTCGACTTATCCTATAGTGTGGGGTATCGTTGGATAGGTCTTTTAAAACCATTGCGGGGTTGCTAACATGATTTTTCTATTCAGTGATCTGTTTGCGAAATATTCAACTTTAAAGTGAAAATTTTCATTAAAATCGAGCGTCCCCCTCCCTCTAAAATCTAAACTGTTGGGTGGAAAAATTTGAAAAAATTCAGAATGGTAGTAAATATATCAAATTTACTAGGAAAATTATAGCGGCTAAGATTGCTTGGAAATTATTTGTAGTTTAAGAGTAAATAGTAGCCTAAGGTATAAAACATACCTAAACTTGGATGATTCCGTACACATACGAAATCCTTAGAAAAATATTACTTGATTTTTTTGTAATGGCTACGGAACCCTACCTTGTGCGTGTCCGACACGCTCTTGGCCGGTTTTTGTTAGAAATTAGATCGACTTGAAATTAATAAAATACGGATATGAATGCGTAATACCAATGTACTTAGTTTGAATGACCATGCAAGTACAGACGACAAAAAAAAAAGTACTATAATCTGGTATTAAAGATGAAACGTTTATAAAAACTTATCCCTTATGTGTAACTGCGAGCGCGACCCGCCTGTTTACACATTTACCACGTCACTGTCGCCGGTTGCTGCCCAAACAAGAGTTTAGCTGCCGCCGCTGCGACCCTAACGTTTGCACGCGAATGACTTTATTAACTTTGCTGCCATTTGGTTGGACTTTGAGGTGGATATAATGTGCCCGCTGTGCAAGCTCAATAAATAATTAAGCATAACGCTCTGTGTATGCACACGTACCTTTATTATAAATTTTGTACGAGATGTTACTACTTAAAATGAAATTACACATGTAAAAGGTTCAATGAAATTTAAACTAATATAGTATGTGTAAATTACTTCGCTGTGCTGTGTTCGAAAGCGATAAACATAACAATTGACAGCATAATTGACGAGATTTTATTTTTTTAATACTTGAAAATTACTACAGTAATCAAAAGAGTTTTGCCTCCTAAACACGGAAAAATATTTATTATAATTTATTTCTCCATATTAAAAAAAATACAAGAAATTAATAGTAGATTGTTCAACAAGGGACTAAAACAAGCCACCATTTAGCCACCCGAGCAGGGCGAGGGTGGCTATAATTCGCGTGTCATTATGGTAGTTTAGTCTCGCGTTAAACACTCTACTTTTCACTTTGAATGTGAGGAAAAAAACGATGTTTTATACAAATCTACAATATTACTTTTATACAATACAATCAATACGAGCAATGGACGTCGGTTCAGAATTCAAATAGAAATTTAAATTTGTTCCGCGGTTTTTTTTTTGTTGAGTGACGCTTTAAATGTTTGCATATTTAGCCACAGATTCAAACTTGAAAATTATTTCATAGCTAATTGGACTAAGTATGCATAATAAAATGAATTAATCTTTAATATAATTAAATAGATTAATATTCCTAATTATTCATCGTGTTTCACGAAATTATTATTTTTTTTAAATATTTTTTATACAATTGTCATTTTGAGGTTATTTCCACGCCCTAAAAAAAGGCTTCCACAGACCGAAGCGCGGGACGCTACGGAGCGCTACAGAGCGCGCTGCGGTCTGTGGAAAATTTTAAAATTGTCTATGCCCAGTCACTGAAAATGGCAATAATCCTCCATTCACAAACACCGTGATTGGCATTTTACGGGTTTCCAAAGTAAATTAAAAAAAAATTACTTTAATCCCTAGAGATCAAAAAAGAGCTTTAGTCCCGATGTGCAGGTCTCTGTTTGGAAAGAGAAAGACGCTGATAGTTTTAAATTTTCTCTAGGATTATTAATTAATTTATTTTATTTATCACAATTTTTTAATGTAATGTAACATTTTACGAGCATGAGAAGTGAAAAAAATATTATCTGAATTTACCAATACTACCGCAGAATAGATATACATGTTCCCTTTGCCATTTTCACGGGAAATAAAAACTGTAATAATTTTAAATTTGGTAACAACCTCAACGTCAGATTTACGTCATCACTTTTTTTTAATAGAGACTAGACAAAAGTAATGGATCTATTGTGTGGTAGTTTTGGAGTTATGCCCTTTTAGAATAAGCACATTAAAAAATTGTGATAAATTAATTAATAATCCTAGTGAAAATTTAAAACTATCAGCGTCTTTCTCTTTCCAAACAGAATACAGAGAACGAATCAAATTATAGCCTTAGAAATATGAAATCTTGTCAATTATCCTGACTGAAGGGATGTATGGAAATAATTCCGATCCAAATTGGCTATCCCTAGTTTCAAACAGCGTAAAGATAGATCTATTATATTATGTGTAAAAAAGTAGATGTATTTAATTTAATAATATTGCATAGGTGAAAAACTTAAGTAAATGATTTGTTGTATGTAATAGTAACGTGTCCGTACAAACAAATTGATGTTCCAAATTTGAAAAATGACTTAAGCTCCATATCAAATCTGTGCACTACTAAATGTACATGGTCATTTGCTTAAGTTTTTCACCTATAGATCTATTTGAAAACATATACCTTGTTGAGTTTCTCGGTTTTAGATACTACTTCTTCTTTTTTTCTTTTTTTTTAATAATTATCACGGGACAATTCACACCAATTGACCTAGTCCCAAAGTAAGCAAGACTTGTGTGTTATGGATACTAGGTACTTTCATATGTGCTTGTTAGCCTAAATTGAATTAAGATACGAGTATTTTTATTTTGACTGACATGTTACCTAGTAACATTTTTAATACCATTATTGTCGAAATTTTTATAGGTTATTAGTGTTTGTGAAAAAATATAATATTTAAACTGAACCAAACCTGTAACCACGATGCAATGTTGTAAGAAAATTTCCCGTTAGTTCAGGAGAAGTATTACTTAAAAAGTGAGGTATCCACGTAATTGCATCGGAATAATGTACCAACCAGCACAGTAAGATCACCAGTAAACTCGAGCAGATACACGTAACGAATTTATCAGATCATAACCTCCGGCTGGGTGCACACGGACTCACGCAAGTGGAGCGTAAAAACATCTGAACGTTACAAGTAACACCATCGGGTAAGTATTACGCCTGAACGGAATCCGTGCAAATAGAAAACGATTGAGTTACTCAATTGGCATTGATGCCAATGGAATGGTCCTTATTATGTTATAAATTCATTAAATTGCAGTTGATCTGCCGAGCGTAACGCGATTTTGCTGTTTTATTTGCCTTAGAGAGTTAAGTAATTTTGCTATAGCGAAACGTTCGCACTTTTCCGGGTATTTGTATTCAAATCATATTTTAGTTTTAATACTTTACTATTTCAAAGGGGGAGGGGGGAAAAGGGGAGAACGGTAATAACATCTAACCGTCCCAATTGTCAACCTCACCTGCTCGCGCCGGAGGGCGGCGGCGGCAAAACTGCTGCCGGTTGTTCCCCCTGCTAGAAAACCAACGAGGCTCTGACGACTGAGTATCCGGCAGTATAACCGGACAACGAACGAGCGAAGGAAAACGCGAGATGAAACCCTCTACCAAGACGTTTGGCCAGCGTGGTAGATGTAGGCTTGAAACCTCCTATGATGAGTACACTTTTGCCCCGGTCCCTAGTTCCCAGCGGTCCGGCTATTCCCAGTCAAGGCAGCGGCTGTGGTCACGGCCGGACAAGGGGTGCTAAGAATCCCTGGGTTACGGTAGGCTGCCAAAACAAACTTTACCTATCTACATATTATAACATAAGAACTACATAAAAAGTTACGCCGGACCGTACTGGCTCAGGAAGACGGAGAATAGGATGAAGTGGAGGAGATTAGGAGAGGGTTACATCCAGCAGTGGATAGAAAAAACCTGAAAAATATAGAAGATAGATAGATTTAACATAAATCAAAAAATTAAAAATGCGCGTAAAAGTGATGTGAGTCCACGATGTATGTATTGTTTTCAAATGTTTACCGAGACAAAAACATAGTCTGTCCCTGCCCGTTTTGACTGGAAAGAACAACAAAAAGAAGATTAGGACACAGAAATCGAATCGCAGGAGAGTGATCTTTATTAAATTTTTATCTTTGTAACATTTTAAAGTTTTTAACTAAACTAATTTAAAAAAAAAATGTAATATGCTGTGTAGTTTTAGGGCAAATAGGGCAAGGCCTCTTATCTTAGTATATAGATTCCTTAGAAATCTTAGATTAGTTTGTAAGTAATTAACCTACATAGTTATTAAGTTGTAGGTACCTACTTAAGCACTATGGATTTTTAATGGTCCGAAATAAACTTCTTTTTTTAAATGACCTATCTATAAACGGAATACAAGATGTTAATAGATTGAATTAAGCCCGTATTTACTTCTTTATGTGTTAGTAAGTATAAACAGGACTCCCGTGGAAACCACACCCGACCGGCCATCAACGACTCTCCGACGACTGCGTTTCCGCGTTGCTTAACGTTGTAGCAGTGCTCAAGTCTCTAGTCTTCAAATTATTTTTGTAATTAGTAAAAACGTGACCTCACGATATTGCATTGTTTCTGCCGACTAAGCCTCTATAGGTAATTGTATGACGACAACCCAAGTTGTAACACGTCATTACAATTCAGGAATGTGACTTTTAAATAGTGTTGAAACTGCGATTCAAGTTCTAAATGGCATTAAGGTAACGCACCGACAAAATCAGTGTGTATCAACGCCTGCGGAACATATCTATGAGGAACAATGAGTGATGCAAGGTTGTGACGTCACGGATCACAACTGTCCTTGCCAATCACCTTTGAAGTGGCACTTACAGATTGAATGGAGGAGGATGGTATTACACCATTAGCATACATCACCAAATTGTCTATTAAGCTAGCTTAGCTAACGCAACGCTTATTGCTCGATGCGGTTACTCAACCGCTTGGCACGTCTGAGGCCGGTGCAGCCGGTTCGCAACCTTGCCCCCCCTTCGAACCGGCCCTCCTGTCGCCCCCTCCCGCCGTCCTCGATTCACTTTCACTCGACTCGGCCTTCTTCGACTGTTTTCGGAAGCGGACTGTATCACTATATTATCAACAGATATAAAACAAATTGTATCCGTATTTTTATGCTTATTTTATTTCGTTTCTTCGATTATCCTTGGTGAGGCTTTTGGGTAGGTATGTTGAGCCAGTTCCGAATTACGGTTACTAGGTACTGCACTTCTTGGAAAGATTAGGGTATTCAGAGTTTGTTAGTAAGGAACTTTGCAGGCGAATAGCAGGTAGTCTGTCATGTCTTTTCTTCTCCCCATGGGCCATGAAATTTCAACCAAAAATGTGCTAAATACATGTTCAAACGACGACTATATTCAAAGTAACAGCTAGTAAATTCTTTATACAATCCATCTATACTAATACTAGTATACTAATCTATACTAATATTATAAAGAGGAAAGATTTGATTGTTTGTTTGTTTGTTTGTTTGCATTGAATAGGCTCCGAAACTACTGGACCGATTTCAAAAATTCTTTTGTCGTTATAAAGCTACTTTATCACTCAGTGACATAGGCTACTTGTTACCGCGGGAAAATACCTTTTCCTACGGGAAAATTAATTTATCGCGGGCGAAGCTGCGGATGGAAGGCTAGTACTATATAATATTATAAAAAAAATGTATAAGCGTTTGTTTGTTTGTCCTTCTTTCACGTCGAACCTGAGCGACGAATTGCCGTAATTTTTTGCATGGACATAGTTGAAGGGCTGGAGACTGATATAGGCTACTTTTTTCCACGGGAAATATTTCATTCCATCGGGAAACACGTTACGAGCGCAGACGAAGTCACGGGAAAAAGCTAGTCGAGTATAAAATATGTACTTTTGCTCCCTATGTACCTTCGTACCTCACACTTTTATTCCCACGAAATAAGCTTGTGGTACATATTTTTGGGCAATACAAATTTACGAGTATGATGCAGATTCAATTCAGAAAGTGGTAGAATTATTGCCGCAAATTTGACAGACTCGGACACCTAAACATTTTTTTAAAGATGCGTGACTTTTTAAAAGTTCATTGTTAAACTTAACGACCGCTTTAGCCTAGTTGGTAGTGACCCTGCCTACGAAGCAAGAGGTCCTGGGTTTGAATCCCGGTAAGGGCATTTATTTGGTGTGATGAGCACGAATATTTGTACCTGAGTTATGGATGTTTTCTATGTATTTAAGTATTTATTTATCTATACAAGTATGTTTATCGTCGTCTAGTACCCATAGTACAAGCTTTGCTTAGTTTGGGACTAGGTCGATTTGTGTAAAATTGTCCCATAATATAAAAAAAAATCAGCATAATAGTAAATTACTGCTTAATGGATAAGTAGAAAACATTTCATAAAGAAAGGTAACTTTAGTTTTGCTTGGCTAACAAAAAGTTTAGAAGCAAGTTGCAAGCTCGCTGCCGCCGCGGGCCCGGCTCTCAGCTTGCTCACTTAACCTTAGTTCAAAGGCAACTTATTTTCCACCGCTTTTTATTTTTAGGGATCCAAAGAAGATACGGAACGGAACTCTTAAATGAACATTCTTAGCTTTCTCCCCATCTGGTTGCTTCGTTTTTATTAGTAAATATCCTTGTGGTCACTAATGTATATCGACAAATTCACAATTATTGATACGATTACATAACAGTTTAATTTTTAAAGAAAGTAAGTTTCGTTGTTTTCCATGCAAGTACTTTACTGACTGGTTTCAATAGCCGACAGAACTTCTTTATAAATTTTAAAGTACATTTTTTAATTTTCGTAAACCAAAAAAATGCTCATATTTTGTGAAGGTGTGTCTGTTGATGAGCTTGGTATTTTAAGATTAAATTTTTGTTTAGTTTCTATTTTAGTGGTCAGTAAAACCCTTTAGAACATTCTTATTCCAATTACTATAATGTTTAAATGGATTTAAAACAGTAACTATCCATCGGAACCTTTCACTGCGAATGTAATATCGCACTTTTAAGACACTTCAGACATCTAGACGCTTTAAGTCTTAGCGAATTGAGTTCAGAAAAAAATGTTAGTGGACTCTCGTTGGGATACTTTTTAATATCCCTTGTCTTGTAGTAGGACATGGGTCGGGCGGATGCCGTTCCTGCCAAACGACCTGACATTTTCTTGACATGCTTTAAATAGGGGTCCGTTGTGAGTCCCTACAGGTTTGAAAACAAATTGAATAATAATTAGAAAACTGTTGATATCATAATTTCTTTTCAATGTTGCCACCTTTATCACGGTCGTTAATTTCATAAATTTGTACATGTTATGTACGCTATGTAGACTAAGTGTTATTTTTGATTTTTGATCATTAACTCCAGTGACTAGTGGTAGGATTGTTTTTTTTTAATAAACTCGATAGCAAGTCTCGTCTAACTGTAAACAAACGTGCAATTGAACAACAAAACTAACTGATATATACTATTGCAGTGATTTACATTAGCAGTCTAAGCTTTGAATTTACCTACTCATGTCAAGTTTGTAGTTCTTGTACCCCGTTGATGTCTTACCAACTAAGTGACTAGTACTAAAACTGCGTGCGTCAAGTAAACTTAGAAGTAACGTCGACAAAGAGCAGAAACTTGTAATTTTCTTAGTACATTTACTCAGGAACTTAACGATTAGACTCATAATAAAACCCTCAGGTAGCCGACTGCGTCCGCACCGCATTCCTCATGAATTCTTGTTTACCTTTTCCTTAACATATTACTGCGGTGTCCCTAGGCATGCGAGCTAAGTTTGTACATAAAATTCCTTATTTAAATTTGCCTAACTTATTAGGGTTATGGAAATTAGCCGTGGGTTGCGTGGGGATGGTTTGCAAGGGGGCGCAGCGCGGTGACGCTCACAGATAAATAAGTCGCTAAGACTCTTAAGCAGGGAAATCCAAAAAAAGGCAAAATTAAGTGCAATACTAAGCACGAAGGGTACGTTCAGTAGAAGTTGACAAGGGGCCATATATGAAACTGAAAATGAGCCACTGTTTTATTACATTGGCAGTAGAGTCGTGTGCAGATCATTTAAAGCTCCACTACATATCCATGGCTGCCGAATGTAGCCACTACAATATAGGCGATATGTAAAGTAAAAAAAAAAAAAGTATGCAAAGGTTTTTTGGATGGTATTCAAAGATAACTTAGTTGTAAGTTTGTTAGTACCGTTTGAAAAGGTAGGATTTAATTGTATAATGTATTAGCACGAGACCCGCAGGCTAATTGTCTAACTCCCTCGCAATCGCCATCGCGTTTATTTTGGCAGTTCTTGTATGGGCTGACAATTGGAATCGGAAACAGCCAGCTGTCACAGCCAAATAAAAACTGTCATTTCAATCCTCTGCCAAGTTTCAAAAAAGGTTACACAATTACCCTGCCGTTGAAGGTTGAAAGGAAACTTGCGCCGCACAAGTAATCGAATAAAATGTATTTTTATGACATAAAATAAGCATAAAATAAACAAAAGTAACGTTGATTTAATCGATGTATGTTGACATCTATAAGGGATCTTAGACTAAATCGTAATCTCCTTTGTCTCTTTCGGAATCTACTTACAAGTATGTATGGTAAAAAAGTTACTTTCTGTACTCAAATGCAGCTCGATGTTGCACTCGAATGGAATGCGCAAGCAGATTGCGCGGCGATAACATCCGGTTTGAGCCACTCGGCTCGACTCATCGGCACGCGATCGTCTTAAAGCAATCCTTTCTTTCTTCACATTAAAACTTTATGAACTCTCTCTTATTTATATTTCCAAATGTTATCCCAGGTTGACAGCTCGATAAAAACGTTTTTGCTTTATCAAATATGTTTTCACATTTTTCATTTTAAGGGCTTTCATTCCTTTTATGTCATCGGGCATAATAATATCTGTACATGGATCAAGCTTTGTGAATATTTCTCTGATCTTTTACTAAATAAATTTATGAATTCTTCAAGGAGCTTTAGACATTTTGGTAATTGGTTTATAAACGCTAAATCTTTATTAATCTTGTAGTAAAAGGTCTGTCTTTAGTAAAATAAAATATTTAGACTGAATAAATTACTTAAGATAGTGAATAAAAGTTGGGACCATATTTAAATTAAGATGCATATTTCAGGCGCGAGGCACAGGTGTGGCAGTGCGGATTAACAAAATAGAAACAAGAATTGAAGCTGGCAAGATCCGGCTGTTGACCGCGCTCCTCGTTGTCCAAAACCAAAATGGCTACCCCATCTAGACCGGTTTATGCAAATCCCACCACGTACGTTATACATCCACGGAAGAGCTGTTAAATGTCACTTGATCACCTCGCAAGGCAACACGAATGTCGTATACAAAAAAGTAAGTATTGGTGCGTTATATGATTATCCTTCTTTATTGCTGAGCAAGGACTGTGTCAAGGGATCCAAATTGACATTTCATATTTTTATTTTAAGTTGCGGACAATCACGTCTTGTTTATATAAGTGACTATGAACAACTCAACAAATAAAGTCTTATTCAACCTTCTATAGATTTTATATCCACTTCATTTAATGCTCGCTAGGGAGAGATCGGCTAAATTATCATACCATTGTTGTAACTTGCATACTTTGGACAATGTACTTCGTAACGAAGAAACGTACATACATGAAGACTTTTTAAGGTAGGCTTAGGTTATATACAGGTTGTCCCAAAACTCAACAACAACCTGGTTCCAAGTTGTAACAGTACCTACAGGAAAAAAGTGAAAAAAAATCAATGTTACTTAGTTAAGTGATAAAAAAAAAATTATTGAATCAGGCGTTACTTTGCTAACTAACTAACTAACTAAGTTTAACATTTGGTAGCATAGCATACGGTTGTGGTAACTCTGAAGATGAGCTCTGGTTGAGTTCGAAACGCGTCAGTGTAGCTTGGTGGTGGTGATGGTTGGGTTTATGTGATTTGTGTGTGTTCGTACAGTGTGGAGGTGGAGGAACTGCATGAACGCACATTTCTTGCATAAACGTAACTATTGTAAGGTCGCGGGTGAGCAAAGTAATTGTTTTAGTTCATTAAAAAAAAAATATTAAGTATCTAATAGGTTCTAAAAGAGATATGTCTCTACTATCACTTAACAAAGTTAGATGATTTTTTCCAGACTTGGTATAACTTTACCTCTCACATGGTACCAGGTTATCAGTGAGTTTTGAGACACCCTGTATAGATATTAGATAACTCTATAAAGATTATCACATTTGTATATTTTTTCGAATAAATACTGTCAGTACCTACTGATGAAATGCTTAGCGGAATATACAATGAAAGCAAGTTAAATACGCACGAGTTAGATAGTGCAATATCAACCCGAAATATCTATACTTAAGAATTTAATGAATAGTTTGATAGTAAATAGTATTTATTATCAGACTATTTGTTTGTGGTTGGAATGCCTAGGCAAAGCGAAACAATAGGACGCCATTAGGTTTGCCGCATGTAAATGCCAAGACTGGCAACTCTACAAATTAATGTTCTCAGCTAATTCCAATTAACGAACACTGCATTTTAATAATTTAGTTTCCTTGAAATATCATCTATATATCAATTATTTAAACTTGATTCTTATTTACAAATATTTTTTTAGTTATTACGACATATGTACTTAAATTTGGTAGGTACAATCTTCATACTTCTCTAAGCCACGAGTTGAACCATTGATTGCGCGGTGACTAGGTAGCTAGCTAGTGCATACAAACGGTAAAAAAATGCTAGTATATAATGTTAAAATCACGCTGAGCGATCTTTAAGTGCGTTAAAGAATTGAAGAAAACTTATTAATAAAGCAAAGCAAGTCACTTAAGTATCTTAAATAGACAAATAGCACCAAAAACTTATCTCGGCAATTTGTTATAAGTTCTGCAGGAGTTGAACATTAACTTTTCAAGTTCTGAACAGTTTGAAGGTTTTTGATTCGATAACGTTGAGTGGGTTAGCTACCACGAAATTGAATATTCTTTAATGAAATTTGTAAGTTATAGTATATATTTTTCGCATGAGAGTCAAAAAGAGAACGCACGTAGTATTTTTGTGTGTTTCTGTATACTTACTTACATGTTGGCGTAACTAAAATTAATAACAAATAAATTAAGTAAATTAATAGTATAGTGTTCATATCACTAATAAAAAAAAAGACCGCCTAATTGTCTGCCTGTATTTTTATTTTTGTTAATTTTTCTGTTCTGTCTTTGGTGTTCAATAAAAAATATTTGTTTTATTGTACGATATAATTATGTAGTAGCTACTTGGTCATTTAAAGACATCATTTACTCTAAACTTCTAAACAATAAAAAATATTATTGTTAAGAGAAAATATTTGACTGTGATTGTTCGTTTGTTTGTAATGGATAAGCTCAAAAGGTATATTACTGGAGATTCACGTGGGTTAATTTTGTCCCGGTAAGTGTAAACTTAGCAACAGCTAGCAATACCTAATTCTAGTTGGTTGCTATTAAACCTTTCGTTAACGAGCTAAACGAGTTCCACTTTTGTACGGAAATTAATGGAACAGAGCAGTTCGATCCGTTTGCGGCTATAACAAGATATCCTTCCTGCAGTAGGTACCAGCTGCCGTGTGACGGCAATTAGGAACAATATTATTTCTCTTTCACGGAGAGATCAAGTAGATTAGAACATTATTTCTTACATTTTTATTTTAAACTTTCGTACACACTACACGGCGCGCCCTGGACTTATCACGTCACTGTGGCAGAACATCGAGGTAAATATTCTTACATTTTTGTCGTTGTCTAAGTCTTTCGTTATATTTTCCATACTGTAAACAAATCGTAGTGAAAGTAATATTGTAGGCATTTGAACATTTAGGGCCACTTGCACAGTTCAGGGTTAAAAAATTAAATTGGTAACCCTGGGTTAAGAATGACAGTTCCATACATTTTGACACTTGTTAACCCTGGGTTAGCAGTTAACTCGGAATTAAGTAGCTAACCCTGGTCCGCGCAAGCCCGCCTTAGTGAGGTTAATAAAATTATACAGGTGTCCAGTGATTCCTTGGGTGTTCAACTGTGCAGGTCTTCGAGCTAATGAGGATGACAATTTTTGCATAGTTGATCGATAATCTAAATAATGTGTTTTCATGTAAGTTAACGTAAATATACTTAAGTTTAGTTAAGTTTGTGACACGCGTGACTCGTTTTCTAAATATTACTAATTTTTGAACATCGTTATAAAAACACTAAAAATTTTATCGTGTTGGTCAATTTAGTTAAATTGAGTGCTAACCGCGCTGTATCAGTAAAGTTGTTAACTCCTTATCGTTAGCGTAGCTACGAAAACCCAAGCCGACGTTGTGAAATAGACTATTAAATTGCATTTCAATGATTGATTGTGTTCGTATAACTTATTAAGTATTTACTTAGGTTAGATCGGCGGCTACGTAAATAAATTATACTTCGTCTGAGGATTTGCGGTCTAAAACCGCATACCATTGACAAAATTACTGTCCACCCTGAAATAAATGATACATTTGACAAAATTAAGAAGATTAAAGTTCTAAAGTAAATAGATTAACAGCAATATGCAATCAATCATACGCCTTAAAAGTTGTGTGGTCAACCAATCTGATTCCTAGGCTCCCAAAGTACCTTCTCATGGTAACATTTTATGTAATTCTATAACCATCGATGTAGACAAATAATATTACCTATATAATTAATAATAATAATCATCAAATAAGTTTCTAAGGTGTCATAGAAATCAAGTTGAACTGTATTTCTGTCAACTATATGGTATAGATCCGAATCAAAAATATGTTTCGAGTGTTCACAGATTAGCTATTTGGTTTTAACTTGTAATTTAAAATCACATAGGTCATTTATTGAATCAGGCGTTACTATGGACCTCCCATATCAATGAACTGAAAAAATTACTTTGCTCAATCGCGACCTTATGATAGTTAGGTACGTTTATTCAAGAAATGTGTGTTCATGCAGCTGTAATGTTGTCGTAAGGATGGGTGTATTGAAACGACTAAGTCCGAGTAAATACTGCGTATATTAGAGAAATCAAGACTTATTATATAGATACATAATGGGAGAGTGTGTGTGTGGCGCAGCTCACACTACACAGCTCCTCCACCTCCACCGCATTAGATTATGTTAGACTAACATTTGGTAGCATTGTGACCGGGTGCGATACTCCGAATTTGAGCTCTGGTTGAGTTCGACAAGCGTCAGTGTAGTTTGGTGGTGGTGATAGTTGAGTTTGTGTGATTTGTGTGTTTGTACGGTGTGGAGGTGGAGGAACTGCATGGACACACATTTCTTGCTTAAACGTAGCTATCATAAGATCGCGGGTGAGCAAAGTAATTGTTTCAGTTCATTGATAAGGGTCATTATTCGAATGTTGGTTCTGGATCACTTTAGTGGTCACACTTTTGTAGAAATGGCAGAAGAATTTAATACAGTTTCCAGTTATCTGGTAGAAGTAAAGATCCTCTAATAAATGACCAAATGCCGTCAAAATCTGCAGTCAATTCGTAAAAAACATGACCCGAAAGTAAGGCGATTGAAACGCTGGTTTAATGATACAATAACAGCACACATTCAGGACTCTGTCTCGTTTCCGAGTTCTAAACATCTGTAACATTCGATACCGGAACTTACACTACTCGCGACCAACGCTCTCTATTATGTCTTTCACGGCCTGCGCTAACTATGGCTAAGTGTAAGACAAAGAGTCCTTTAACTGACCACTGCGACAACTAGTTCACCTCTCGGTCGCTGGCGACTTTCGTTTCGTGGCCGGCCTCGACACGCCACGCCTAGACCACGCTCACATACCGCGCGGTGGAAACTAGTTTGCCACTAGATATGAACTTGTAGGTAAATTATCTCTGGGAGGTGGAAGTTATGATTTGTAAGTTGGTGAGTGGCCGTGCTAATATTAGATTCGAATGGCCAGTTTGATTATTTTCGTTTCTGTTACAACACGTTCATGTTTCCTTTCACGATACGAGCATTGTCAGTCTCTACACAACATGCAGGTTTTAATAATTGAATTCGGTTTAAATAATTCTACTTGAGTTATGCCTATCTAAACTCGGCAGTGGCTTACCTAGGCAGTTAGTAAATTATCTTTCCAAACTTCAAATGTACTACGAAATTACATAGCGCTTAATGAAATCTAATAAGGAAAGTAATCTGCTACTAGATTGAAATTTGGCTATAAGTGTCATATGGGGTCATACAAAGCAACAGGGTTGCGGCAGGGTTGGGTATGTAGCAGCTTAGACCTATATACCACCAGCAATACAGTAGACTAGAATACTCACGTATTTATATTGGATAAATCGTCCGATAGTTACGAATATATCTGATATTCTTAGTCATGGAGTGCGTCACGGGTTATTTAGTTGCATTTTAAATTGGACTACTGAATGAAATACTACAAATTATACAAACAATTAAAGATACCGCAAAGAGGCGAAATCAGTTCAGTTCAGTTCTATTATTATATCTTGGCTTCCAATACTTAAGCAAACACAGCTAATTACTTGCTTATAAAACGGGTTGATGCATCACTGGTCTAATCTAAACCAATTGTTTAAAATACGATACCTACGTTGGAAATGCATTTATTGCGTAATATTTTAAAATAAATGACCAGGGGCCTGTTGCATAACAAAGTACAACTTATATGAATAACTAACTAACTGAAGCTAGAGTTCTGCTTGTAATATTAGTTGTACTTTGTTATGCAACAGGCCCTGGAAGACTGAATATGTTACGCACATTACGTATTTTACCGGATCAATAAATGTTCTCGATTTTTTCCACGTAGGTATCCACTTGTTTGACTTAAAAATACAATTCTCCGTTCATAATTGTGCATCGTGTAGAAATGAAATAAATATCGCTTTTCTTTCAGCCCGGCCTCGACTACGCGCGACAGGGCGGCGCGGCGCGGGCGGCGAGTGATAGAGCGTGTTCATTGTGCGGCTGATTCACTCGCCGCTATGTAGCTCGTCGCACTAAGAGACCTGTGGCACGCAATAAACTGAAAAAAATTCGCCGCACCGCCGCTCATGCATAGTTTTAGTTAAAAACTCATCTACTATTTACATATTTCTTTAAAAACATATTTTATACTTTAACTGTCGTGATCCAAACATTTGTTTTGATTTCAGAATCAGCTATAATGGATGTTGACATTATTTAAGGGCTCAAGACATTATTCCTTGCTGGTATCTAGTCTAAGTTGTTGACTAGAGAGCTCTTATTTCAGACAGCTTTTTTCATCTACCTACGTCAATTTTATTTACGTTATACGATGGGTCAGAAATCAAATGGTTCGATTGTACTACTGCGGGTGCTCCACTGAGAGGGTGCAACGAATGACATAGGGTGGGTGTCTCTTCCAGGTCCGCTGTCACAAAGACAACTTTAAATCTGCGGAGGCTAAGGAGCGCCTGAGCCTGTACCATCGCGCAGGTAGCTTCAGGGTTTAATCCCACATAAGCACAGGCTTCTCTTTCGGAGATTCTGAGAGAGGCCTTGATTGCACTCCGCTATCGATCAGATCACAAAAGTTGACCGGTCACATATTTAACTTATTTATAACGTGCCGTTGTTTCCGTTTTACGAGTTTCGTAAGTACCTATCTCAAAAGAAAAAAAAGGAAGAGGACTCTTAAAGATCACGCGTCGTTGTTGGTCAGTCTCATCTGTCAAAAGCCCTTTGCTCAGGTCGTGTGTCAAATTGAAATTAATATGACACGGTTACTCGTATAGCTGGGACTCTTGCAATTGTAAAAATATTTTTTTAAGTTCACGGTAAAACCAACGTGGGTTTCTATACAAATATCGTGGGATGGACAATCAAATCCTATACTTTCTCTATTTATGTATATAGAATTATTTGTGTAAGTGTCACAACTACAGAAAAAAGTCCGAAAACCAATGAACAGCAAAACATAACATTGTCAGAGAAATTTTATAAAGAACTAAGTTATTTTTTTGCCAGCTTAAATTTGTACGAAACCCTCAGACAATTCCGGTTGCGAACATTCAGACAGAACTTGCAACACTTTTTTCGTGCTGTCTGGAGAACGAACATTCTTTATTATGTCGGCCTATTTTTCATATAATTCCTTAAAACCATCCGGAATTCCTCTGTAGATTTATGTTGTTTTGTAATACCTACTTATCCTTTCACATATTTCTTATATAGCACGGGATAAGTGGCGTTTTTGTGACAATAGGTGTATTGAAAAACTCTGCAAGTTGAAGTTTTTTTTATTTGAAATAACGATTTTCTGCTACTTAAAACTTTGGCACCGCACAATATGGCCACTTATACAATTTCTCAAAATGGCCGTCTCACCGCTTCATCGGTCTGCTTGTCATTGCTGGATTTTATGTTGAACGACTGAATTCAACCACATACTAATAATAAGAAAGAAACCGAAACAAAGTGTAGCGCCTCCCAAACGTATATATAGGTACACTCTGTAAATAGATACATGCATACTAGGAAAGCTCGAATACGGTCTCGACCCACTTTTATGTAGGAACTTTCCCTATTACCTCACATATCCCTCATTTATCAAGCGTAGCCTTTATATTAATAGCTTTGATTGTTTTAGCTTGCTTACCACTGTGTCGGAAGCATCGAAGAGGGATAAATATAGTAATGACACATATTATCCAGATATGGATCATTGTCTCACAACAGTCAACATCTTTAAAGGGGCTGAGTTAATCTATGTGTTTAAAATATAAACTAGGGTAATTTTCAATACTTTTGACCAACGGTGCATTACTTAAGCAGATTAGGTTGTAGGTATCGATGTACCACTGCTGGACACAGGCCTCGTTTCAAATGAGACGTCTCGTATGAAAACTTTATTTCATTTAACCATCTATTTGGGTCAACATATACATAAAGCGCAAATCCGTAGAAATTGCCAAAATCGCAATAAACACTCAATTTGTGATATTAACGTAAACCAATGCGGGGTTTATTCCAAAAAATACGCTCCGTCATCCATTCTAGTTCCAATGTCATTAACGGCGCTGAAGAGCAATCCTGGATGGTAGGGCAGTTCAGTGGACAGGCTCTTTGTATCTCGATTCGTCATGGGCGACATTGTGAGCCGCTTAATAGGAAATGGCCGACAATGACAAGGAAGTTCCGGCGTGAGCCAGCTGACTATTTTCTAATTATTTTGCGCAAATCACCGCTTAATTGTTGATGCAGTATTTTGTTAAAAGTTAATAAGGGGTTTCTTTGGCAACATCTACTATTTAGCATGATTTTACTATGCGTGTATTCGTGAAATGACAAATTTCAAACTTACGAACTTCTCTTGTCATATATAGCATTCTATATTTAGCAGTAAGGTATTCACGTAAGACGCTTTTGTGACTCCAATTTGCGGGCAAAATTACTCCATTCTTTAGAAAGCTCATAACAACAAACGTTTTTACAGCGGCGCCTTCACAGTCATCTCTTCCCCTACAGATATTATCTTTTAGCATTATATTAAAAATGTGATTGCGACTCAAGCACGGTTGCCGGCGGGCATGGCGTGAAATTTGCTTCACTTGCTTTTATATTTTGCTCTTACATGAAGGTCTATTTAATTCATGAGCCTTTATTGTGAATCTCGACGTCTTTATTCACGCTTCCCTAACTAAGGCCCTTCAGGAACGGGAAAGGAAGCAGCACTTAGTACCTTTTAGTATGGGGTACTTATAAGAAATGTATATGATTTATTGCCAGACTTATTTGGTAAATAAAATACGGATCTAACTACGTGGTTTAGCCACAGCACTTCATTAATCTTCCTCACTTAACGAGAAACAAGAGCACTTAAGACTTACTTCTACTGGGCACATATTTTAATTTAAACCCCTTTATACACTCTTGTTTCGAGAAATCAGCATAAGAATTTCAATAAAGTCTCGGTTCTTTTCTGCCAACGCAGACCATAGCAGAGTAAAAAGATTCCTCATATATCGAGAACTGCGCCGCAAGGCGGAACAGCGAGGGCGACGAAATAATATCACAAGTATTTGCGTATACTTTAAGGACGGACGAGGCCTTACTTCAAAACTTTTTTTTTATAATTTATAGATAGAACTTTTGAGATACCTAGTTAGAATATTACTTTAGGTTACATGCCAGTCGTATTGTATATTATAGTAGCAGTACTAGATAGTTACATATCTTTTGGCCAAACTATGAACGGTTGTTTTGTAATCGGTTTATCTAAATAATTGTTTTGCAACCAAGGTATCTGAATAACTGCATTTACGAAAAATCATATTGTTTTATAAAACAAAGAGAACAAATTTCATTATTTGAAGCAAATTATTTTTCTTTGCCAAACACTCTAAAGTTTCTTGTAATAAGCGTTCTTTATAATTGAAGTGTTAGTCAAGATTGGAATAATAATATTGGCGCGACCTTGGCCTATCGCTTAGCATCGAAGGCTGTTTTGCTGCATTTTGTTGAACATAAACTGTTTTTACTTATTGCGCTAGCCAAAAGTCGTGATAGCTTGTCTATATGATTTCAAAATTCATCTAGTAACACTAACTAAAAGAACTAAAAACATACATACAAACAAACAAGCATACAGGTGAAGCTAATATAAAGCGTGTAAAAAGAGTCGAGACATCGCGATAGCGGACATTTTGTCAGTGATGGTTTCGATAGTTTTGATGGTTTTCGAATCAGGGCAGAATAGGTACCCTCAATGAGGTAAATCTCCAAGTGGTAATAGGCATAATACGAATTATATAGTATATGTTGTTACATACATTGATAGGCATATACGGGACTACATGCATACAGACATACAATTATGCCTCCTTCCCTGCAAAAGGATAGACACTAGGCAGAGACTACTTCGACCGCAGTAATTCACATAGTCGTATGTGAAAAATCTTTACTGTCGTTCAAGTTCACGTTTCGCAGACATGTAAATAACGTTATTTAAAAAAAAATGTCTTTTCATACATGCTCGCCCGTTTCGGGTACTCTTGACCTGAGCTTCTGATCATGGAATGTCCTTCTTAGTCTCCCTCTTCCAACATTTTCATCTATCTTACGTACTGACTTCAAATTTGAACGGAACTACAACTTTTTTTACAGATACACTTTATTGAACTAAAGTTTTTATTGGAAGAGGTCATTTAAACGTGAAAGTAGATACTTACGCAAGATTTATAAAGTATTGACGAGCAGTTGGTTTAAAAGAGTATTGACCATTTACCGAATAATTAGACCGCACCCAAGTTTTCAAGTTATTTTTTAATCTTTACATTTATGGTTGGTTTACATGTTTATTATTTTATGATCTCAAAATGCGAATTAAAGATTGCCCCCTATATTTATTTATTTATTTATTTAGCTTTTGTTACGGTTTGGGATGGCTTAAAGAAAAAAACATAACCCTCCTTCGGCAGTCACGTGAAAATGAAAAGAAAATTAAAAAAAAAAACTACAACAAAACCTTTGGATATTGCGATGATAATTGGTTAAGTACCTACCACTATGAATGAACTATGACCTAGGTCCCGGTCCCAGGTAAAAAAGTGTCTACTACTGCGGTTACTCCTAACTCCGTAAACCGATCAGTGGACGTGGCGACGTGCGACCCGCGCCGGCGGCGCGCGGCGTGGTGCGCCGCCGCCGCAGCATTCCCGAGCGGTCACATTCCGCGCTCGCCTGGCTCCAACACCACTTCATACATTAAACGCACAATTCACTTCATTTTACAGTTATGAGCTTATTTATTATAGCTGCTTATTATAATAATGATTATTAATCGTTCTTTTTGTGTGGTGCTCATTTCGATCTTTAGTGAGCAGTATAAGTATTTTTTTGGTGGAAAAGTCTGGTGTCTGATATTATTTTTTGATACATCCTTCGTTAACCATTATTAAGGACTGTTATGTAACTGTACGACATATTTTATTGGCGACATTAGTCTGCTCGGTCTGTTTGTTTCAGATCAATCCTTGGTGCTTCATCAGCTCTCAAACTGCCTTGCTGTTGGGTGGGATACATGAGCAAAGCCGTGATTCATATTACGATGCGCCTTGTAAATAGTAATGCTGTGAATCGCTGTTGTTAATGGCGGGCAGTATGCCAGTCCAACGCCGATTCTACGACGTCAGGGCTAAACTTCGTAGTAATCACTTAATTAATGTCTTATGTTGAATTTCCCAGTTCGGCTTCGTGAATATTGGGTAGGCCGTCCTAGCAAAACTTAAAGTAGCAAATATTATAGCTATCGTAAACGGGTGTTTTTAAAAAAAAGTGGTCCCTTTCGTTTTTCTTGAAATTTTGGAAAAAATATGGTTTTTCCTACTCAGAGTCAAGAGCACAATCGATTCAAATCATTTAAAAAAATGTCCCCATTTTTCATACAAAATTTTATGAGTCAGTTTGGTCACGCCCATACTGAATGTATGAAGAAAACGTCGCAAAACTGACATTATTTATGGGGCATTTTTTTAAACTATTGGAATCGATTGTGGTCTTGATTCTGAGTAGGAAAAACCAAATTTTTCCAAAATTTAAAATAAAAGAAAGGGTACACTTTTTTTTTAAAACATCCTAACTATCATCTGTTCACGTTTCACACACCGTAATAACTTTATCTGTCACAAGAAGTTGTTGACGTTCCACAAATGGTGACTTTAATCTAGATTTCAAAGTATTGTATTTATGCAACAAGTATATAGTCCAAGGATTAGGGAATTGATTGATTGATTTCTTTGGTTTTAGACGACATTGTCTGGCATACGTTATTGATTTAAGATACACTTTGAGATAGTTTTTTTTACACTAATTGTCATAAGACTTAAAGCAATTAAAGCTGTTTAATAAAGCTCAAGTGTACGCTAGCATCCCCAACTTTATTCACAGAATATAAAAATGCTTTAGCAATTAAGTTGACTTATTTAATTCTGTATTTGGCTCTCCAACTTTATTGTGGAGTTGATTAGAAAAAGCAATATCAAACTCAAGGTCAAATTTTCAAGAACGAAGAGGAAAATAAGTGTGGAATAGAATTTCTATTTCACCTTAATTGCTTTGGTTACCATAGAAAAC
Source organism: Archips crataeganus (assembly GCA_947859365.1). Lineage (NCBI taxonomy): Eukaryota > Metazoa > Arthropoda > Insecta > Lepidoptera > Tortricidae > Archips > Archips crataeganus. The sequence goes on from OX402045.1 coordinate 38,673,651, forward strand.
TGACAAAGAAGACACTAATAGGATTTGTGATGGAAACTGGTTTGAGCAATATTAATATTTATTTAAATAGATAGAATGACTTTGGTTTTGTTTTAATTTACGCATTTGGTAGGTAGTATTTTCTTTTTTTTATTTCAATATAATATCTGCCTCTTCATTTGAATAAAAAAACTAAAATACAACAATGGTTTCATTCATTTATTTTTTGCATTTAATAACAGCTATTCTAGATTGTTCTTCAAAAACAACAAATATCAATAAAAAAACCTAATAGCACAACTGAAAAACTTAGTGCGGGCGTGCGGGGGGTAGTTTTTCTAAAACTCAGGGAAATCGAAATAACTTGAAACTACTTGCTCTTTTACTAAGATAATTTTTCTATAATGTGACCTGCCCACTTTCCGTTAAGTTTGACGAGCAATTTACGGGACGGGACACTGTGTAAGTATTTTGTAGGTATCATGCTTTTTACCATCTAGACAACTTTCTGCCCATTATCTGATAAGGTAGACAGGAAGAGGTGAATTATCATTTGGTTCGGCTTTGAGCGAATCATGATGTAGATAATTTAATTAGGGTTGGAAACACATTCCGAATAGAAATCAAGTCCAATTGATTTGTTTACCATGTGAAATAAATTGAGTTTGATTTCGATGATTGTGATGATGAATTGTGTTTTGCAATTACCCGCAAGTCGAAGTAGCCCATTGTCCTGGCTGCCGCCAGTCGCACGGCCCAGCTGTTCTTACCACACATGCGTCAGAGTAGGCAACTTACTTTAATGATCGACTGTAATAATTTTCGGCCTTCTATCCCCATGATTAAAGGTGAAAGTGAACGGACAGGTTAGAAAGTGTTTGTTCGCTAACTATTGATTATTTGCATTAGAAAACTGTTAAACACAAGTGCTACTTTCTCATATTTGGAATCCCTGCGTCACTTGCGGGCCTTAATTTTAGAGTTCTTTATTGATGATTGACATTATAATTCGTTGTTTTTTTTTTAGTTTTTGTAGTTTTTTTTTAGTTAAAGCAATATTTTTTATCAATTTTCGATACTATTACAGAACGTAGCGTAGAGCAAAAACTTTAGCAACTTTTTTTACACTGTAGGTTTTTCAATTTTGTTGCAAGATAAAAGATGAATATTAATCAAATAAAAATAATGGAACGCATCAAGCAATATCATTAGGTAATCAATAACAATTTATTTATTTAGCTTAGTAAAAATCAAATTGTAGAATACTAGCTGCGCCCGCTACTTCGTCTGCGTGGACTTAGATCTATTGCAGCCCGTTAAATGTCATCATCCGCATCATCATCCCAACCTATACACGTCCCACTGCAGGGCACAGGCCTCCTCTCGGAATGAGAGGGGTTGGGCCATTAGTTCCCACGCGGGCCCGTGCGGATTGGGAACTTACTTGTTGTATGCATGTGTATATAAAATAATGTGACCCTTGTTTAACTGACCGTTGGGTTGGGTACGAGTAAAATTTTTAAACAATTAGCACGATTTTATTGGCGTTGTTTGGAAGCCAGTTTCCAAATGAAATGCCTTATACCTGTGACATATGGACTGACAGGCAGACAGAACGTAGCTAATCAGGGCCTCAACTTATGAATTTGTTCACTTAGTAGGTAGAAAGGTGTAGACGCAAAATTACCAATATGTATTGGAAAAAATAACGCAGAAGGACCAAAACGCGTAATGACCAATTTACAATACGCATACCAATTTACAATACGTATATATAATTTATATATACGCATATTGACCAATCTTATTAGGTTTAGGTTATGTTAGTTTTGCATGGGCCCGAAGGGCCAAAAGCTCGCAGAAGCAGGAGCTCCGCGCGAGCGGAGCTCCGTCGACACTGTTTTGTGACGATTGGAATTGGGAATATAATGTATACTGTACATTTGTCATGATATACATTTTACACCGCGGTCATTTTTCATATGTGTCAATTTGCGTATGTGGCATTTCGCGTATGTGTCTATTTATGTAGATATGTCATTATGCGTATAGAGGAACATTTGTAGAAGTGAAAATTAAAATTTATACTTAGATATATTATTATTTAGGATGAGACTCTTCCGCAGATCAAGTAACTTAACCTATTTTAAAAATTAAAATACCTTTAATATGCTCCCAATTCCAAATAAATAAATAAATAAATAAATAAATAAATTACACTGTTATACTGTTTGAGAAAAGTTTATATTCGTCGAAAGTTTAATTTATTGATATACCTGTCCGTGTCGTACTCTGTATTTTTCAAACAAAGGAAAAAACTACCACCAAGAGCTTGGAACCGCCGACTTTTGTTAAAGGGAAGTGTACCGAGAGAATACTGCTTTGCTTTTGATTTTCCACAACCCTTTTTGTGCTTTGAAGCGTAATAGCGCAATACCGGACAGAAAGTATTGCAAAAATATACCCTGGAAAACAAAGCTACTTCGTATCTTCACAGAACAGTTGTTGAACAAACTACTTAATTATATTTAGAATACATTGACGACAATAGTGAAATTGATATATAATAATATGTTTATTTACACTTTTTGTGTGATTCCGAATCAACCGGGCTCGAACTTTTGGTGCGGATGGCGTAAAAATGACGTCATTTTCTACACAGGATGATGTGGTACCTAAATAAAATAAGGTTTACAAAATTAGTTTCCATAGTGCACGATTATTTAATAATTTTGTGTTTAGTTTATCTTTGAAAGCGAAAAAGTAGCAATATCGATTGTAGAAGGAAGTATGCACGATAGCATTTCTGTTCCTCTTAAAATCGGTTCTGTGGGTACGACTCTATACAATTATGATTTAAAGTGTGTAGGTAATTTTTTATTGGGATGTTTTTCATGTAGTTTACACGGTCACTAAAGTTTGTTAAAGCGAAATGCCAAAAGCCGATTCGACTAATATGGGCTAAAGCGGAATAAATATACCTAGTAGCAATGTCCAGGAACCTAATCTATAACAAAAAAGGTGCGCTCAAACCTATGTAAGTTGGCCAATTAAAATCTTTGTCTGCACTGATTATTTTCTCATCCTTATCTCAAGGCGAATGACAACATTGTATCCCAGACAAAAAGTTCTGAGTCTTTGACCCTTGGCAAGACAACTTGGACCGCAGCCAATACCATTGCGCAAAGGCTTCGAAACGGCAAAAATTCTAAATAAAATTTTAAGTTTTTTTGAAGATTCATTTAACTGTCTACTTACTTATATTAAACATTTTCATTTGTTGATATCAAATTTTGTGTGCTTTATTTTTAGGGTTTCGTACTTAAATAATCAAACCCAATGACATACTAAATATATGTTTTTCACTCTTTATCTTGAGACCATCGTCTTGCGGTTGCGGCTCTAGTCTTACGGTGTTAATATTCGTCAAAACAAGATTATGTGAGTCTTTATCTTCTTTTAAACCACTACACTCTTGACATAATGGTCATAGTTTGAGAATTGGTATCTTACACTGAACCTTCGTGACGACTTTAATAGGAAATAATTTGGTTGTTTTCGCTTGCCCGCGTGAACGGCGGTGCTTGAGCCCGAATTCGTAGTTGTCTATAGTGTTGTGTTGTCTTGTGTGTGAGTTGTGTTTCACTCACATCTGTATGCTTAATATAAGTCTAAGGCTTAGTACAAGTCTGGAATTCCATAGTAATTGAAATTTTAACGTAAACGCGATCGAGAAGTATCTGGTGAAGTAAAACCTATACTAAGCATACTGGCCTTATACTACGAAATTCGATTTTCGAACTTCGTATCGTGCCATTTCATTCACGTTAATAGTATTAAACAGAAGAGTGAAAGGGACGGCATTATAAGAAGTCCGAATTTCGTAGTAAATAGCCCCCGTGGTCACTTAGTCTCCTTTTACGTTACGACACCCATGGGAACAGATAGTTCCGTGTTATTTCAAATCCAAGAACGGAACGGAACATGATGATAATAGTCTTTATTTAGTTTATTATGAGTGTATAGCTAAGAGCTAAAACAGATCTACTAGGCCTACAAACATCGAAATGAAAGTGTCTAGTTATCACTGATAGGAGTCATAATTCAAAACATTCTTATACGCTTAGCCATCTTTGATACTGCTTTTTAATTAAGTATTAATTAGATTCAATACACATCTAATCACTTGGACTCTATTTACTGAAAGTGGCTCACGCAACAATGGGCGGTAACCTAAAACGTGACCAGAAATATGATGTTAAGGAGCGTCATAGTCCGTTGCGGCATACCCATTTGCCGTCTAATTGGTTCCAACGAATCCCGGCATATATGAATAGAAAGTATAGACGCAAAACGCTTGCACGCACACCGAGATATGAAACGAAACTCATATGACACAGTTACTGGGCCTGCAACTTCTACGATCGCGTGGGACTTGTATGACACTCATACAAATAAAATAACTTTGAAATCATCCCACGGGAATGTACTATTCAAGATATAAAGAAAGCAGATTTCTAACTTAATTAATTACATAACGTACCTACATAACTATCGGTTTAACAAAATTGAATCCAATCTGTTCAACTGTTTAATATTTATGTACAACTAGCGGACCCGACAGACGTTGTCCTGCATGAACCTAGATACCGACTGCGGCGCCATCTGCCGGGCTGATTTGTGAATCTAAACCATCCAGGGCGCCACCCAAACGCATACAAAGAAATTCATTCAAATCGGTCCAGCCGTTTAGGAGGAGTTCAGTGACATACACACGTACAGTAGAATTATATTGTATATAAAGATTTAATAACAAACATACTAACACAATAGCATGCTCTCGCATTTTACTGTTACTGTTTTATGTAGTAAGTACTGGATGTGGGCCAAGCTTATTAAGTCATCGATAGGTACGTAATCGATCGTTCATTAATATAAATAAATATAAATATAAATATCACGGGACAATTCACGCCAATTGACCTAGTCCCAAAGTAAGCTAAGCATAGCTTGTGTTATGGGTACAAGGCAACGGATGAACATACTTATATAGATAGATACATACTTAAATACATATTAAACACCCAAGACCCGAGAACAAATATTCGTATTACTCATACAAATATCTGCCCCGACGCGGGAATCGAACCCGGGACCTCAAGCTTCGTAGTCAGGTTAATTATATTAGTCATTATTAACTCTCATTGACTTGAGCATTGTTTTAAATTCCGGGATTCAAAAGACCATTATTTTCTTGAACTAAATAGATTCAAGAATAAACATTACGTGCAGAACACTCATATAAAGGAATTCTGAAGTAACATGCACAACAAATTTAAAGTATATCACTGTAGTGTTGTCAGAATTAAACATTTGTACCATTGTGGTGGCGAGTCTATTCGTAGCTATTCAGTGTTTGATCTCCCGAGTATGCGTGGAGCGGCGGGCGTCGCGAGGTGAAATCGCGTATCAACCCATTCCAGCTTAAACTTCTATTATTCACGGAATCCTATAAACCATGTTGTTATGATTTGTAATTGAACGTTTCCCTCTATGCAATTTAATTCTACTGTTACGATATTGCTCAGCTTTAAAAGCAACCGTTACTTGATTGGTGACGTTTATCGGAATTTAACTACATAAGTATAGTAATTCCTTATGTATTACATAATAACTGAACAATAAACCTGGAACTCGCTACAAGTTAATATATTAATGTATCTGGAATTCTGAAACCCAGAGCTATCATATAGAAAAAACTAGAGGAAGTATTATTAGTATTACAAAAACAAATTAACTTACAGTTGTTATTATAAGGCTTGGTAAGATAGATCCTAGCTAAGGAAATGGCAGATGATGAATGAAGAAAATAAGGTAACGTTTGCTTTAGTATTTTTGTTGCTAGACATCTAGTTTTGTCAATGAACAAAATGATGCATAGTAGATGGTAGTCCCACTTTCTTTAAATGTCGTGACATTCGTACGGTTCTTATACTTAGTCACTTCTCGAACTATACTTTAGTATGAAGTCATTAAGCGTAAAATTGAGCAAGGTACATTACCCACTGCAATAGCACAACCGCTTTGTGGACTGATCATCCACTCTCTAGAAATTGTGGGGGTTAGATTAACTAAGTTCAAGCGTTTGCTTTGAAATCTTATTGTATGACTAGAATTCTAGAACGTAAGCTTTTGAGCGGACGAATGAGATAGTCCGGTTTAATACTACTCCATAAAGAGTTAATTTAAATATCTGAAATGGTTTTATTTTGTGCGAAGGCGAACTTTATAGCCTAGCTCAGAATGAATTTTTTTATGTTTTCGTCAAAGAGATAGTGTTGAAGCACGGTGAAACTTTATCGTAACGTTTATCGTTTAGGGGCGCAACTTGGCGCCTCCGGAATTGGGTTGCAATTTCGACTGCTGAATAAAAATTTTATATTTATAAAGTTTTGTTAGATAACTAATTTCTATTTGGAGTCATCGTCTATTGGCGAGGGAGGCCCTAGTTTCACTGTTAATTTGCAAACAGCTAGCCGGAGGCGGCGCGGCAGGTTGTAACGTTGACACCATACCCACGGGTACGTGAATGCCTTGCGTAATGGCTACCCAACAGTTTGCCTAATTTGCTGTGCCCGTAGTTCACTTTACATTTCATACGGACTTCAACAGTTATGAAAGGTATACTTTATACACGACCGTAGGTATTACTTAATAGTAGGTAGAATATAACGTTTACATAACTTTGTGCCAGCAAGTTTTGTATTTAGTTTTACAGCAGTTCACGAATACAGCTCTTTTTGAAGCAAACAACAGGCGGATACCGCATATGACCTTGGATCAGCTTCCAATCAATGATTCATCCGCATGTAGAACCCAAACAAAGCTCTACCCACATTCCGACACTGGCAAAACTCTTCTCGAAAGATTTGACCTTTGATGTATGCTGACTAACTTAAAGGTAACTAAACGGTATAGCCTTTGTACATTACATACCGTGATCGGATCGCACAAACAGACCATAATCAAATCGAGTGTGTTCTGTTTTGACTACCGATTACTTATTATTATTGTATTACTAGCTGTTGCCCGCGACTCTGTCTGCGAAGAATAGGGTTAGGTACAAAAAATAACCTACGTCCTATTCTCAGACCTGCCGAATACGGAAAAAAACGTTTCATAAAAATCGAAGTATGAACTGAAACAATTACTTTGCTCACCCGCGACCTTGCAATAGTTACGTTTATGTCAGAAATGCGTGTTCATGCAGTTCCTCCACCTCCACACTGTATGAACACACACATATCACGCAAACCCAACTGTCACCACCACTAAACTACACTGACGAGTTTCGAACTCAACCAGAGCTCATTTTCAGAGTAGTACCACAATCGCACGCTATGCTATGAAATTTTAAACTAACATTCTTTTTTTTTCAATTGTTATGTATGTCTAACATTGACATTTTTATAGGAAAGTGACTGATGCATATAATTTTAATCATATTTGTGTGAAGTGTATTTAAATTGGTAACACACAGATACTTTCATTCCCTCATTCAATCCATTCGTGCCAGCTCTTGTGAATCGACCTGTAGGTATCTATGCAGATCGGGTAAACGTTTCCCTCGAGATCGGGCGGGAAACGCGCAATGCTGCTGCGCATCGTAGGTACCGTACCGTATTATACTTTATCGTTACTGTCTGCAATTACCAGAGCTAGTAAAACGGTAAAATTAGTGATCTCTAAAGCGTGCCTGCGTGTTTTCGAAAGAGCTAGAGAGAAAACTATCGCCGGAATTCGCCAGCGCGACATCCCCAAGAATGGTACCCTTGACAATGCTGGGAATCCACTAGGCAAGTCATGCGCTGTGGAATTTTTTTCCGTGACTCACTTTAGTTGCTTAACTTATATCCAAAATCACCGTTTGATTCATTTGCAATCTAATAAAACCTGTTCTTTTACTAAACATATTCGATAATATACGTATACACCGTGAAATTTTAGTGGTTGTTTTCCCGAAACGAGGTGATTTAGTATCGATTGTACAATCGATTTATAATTACTATTTTGACTAGAGGCAAAAATCCAATTGTGAAAAACGAAAGTCGAAAATGACCGCAAACCAATAGTAACGCTTCGTTGGTACAAGTAGCGTACGATCGTACAATAGGTTAGGTACCAACGAAGCGTTACTATTGGTTTGCGGTCATTTTCGACTTTCGTTTTTCACAATTGGATTTTTGACTCTAGTCAAAATAGTAATTTTAAATCGATTGTACAATCGAAACTAAATCACCTCGTTTCGGGAAAACAACCACTAAAATTTCACGGTGTATACAGTTCATTATTATTTTACTCAATTCAATAATGAACTAAGCAAAAAATTAAAAGGCGGATTAGGTATCTAGACGGACGTCTGTTTCGTCAAACATTCATCAAGCGATAAAAAGTAAATATTTCCTGTTAATTTTTAATGGGTAGATTTTTGGTCCGAGAAAGGCTATTTTTAAAATTATAACAAAAATAAGCTTTATTTCTCTAAAACTGTACTGAATAGGTTATCCTTTTTTGTTCTCCCATGAATTAACATTACCAATAAACTTTTCAGATGACGGTACTTTAAAATTTCATCCTAACGGATCAAATACACCTAGGTTTTATTATGCTTTATTATTATGTGTTTATAAATTATGTTTTTATATCTTACAAGGTTTTAATGAACTATCCATATCATACCTCGGTATTAATAACTACACATCAACTCAACATACTATTGTAAAAAATCTCATGAGTAATGTTAAATGTGATTACATGCGGCAAGCAGCCGGACCTCGCGTCACTAACGAGTTGGAAAAATCTTATTGCACAACCAGAGGACAGAGTATAATTTACCTGCATCTGTGATTCATTAATAACTTTTTAATAATTACGTAAGTCAATAATAATTTTAGTAATCGTGGGTAGGTAATTGGTTGGATACTACCCAAATAAGGTAGTATTTTTAGGATTGCGTAATCACTATGGCAAAAAAGAAATCCTTTAATAGTTTCGCCATGTCCGCCCGTTAGTCGTCTGCCTATCTATTTGTCAGTCCCTCAGTGTGTCGGTTAGCTCAGAGATTTAGAGGAAGTATTAGGAGCAGCACATGATATTCACACTAGTACAATGCTAGCATACATTTGATTTTGAAAAAAAGAAAAATAAAATCGGGGTGCTTCCCCAACACGTTTTTCATCTTTGTTTATTTTCTACGATGTTCTGCTATTAGAAAGGTCTCTCAAAAATATTGCTGGTTTGTAAAACTGTTTCCTGGTTTACGAAATATTAACCGTTAAAGTGCAAATTTTTGTTAGTATCAAAGTATCTTCCCCTCCTTGCTGCTGAATGGTAGATTTTGGATGCGTGAAAAAATACATAATTAGTTATAACCATTTAATAGGAAAACCATTACAGCCAAGTAGGCTTTATAAGTTAATGTAATGAGTAAAATAGTTGATCATATAATATTACACTACGCAAGGCCCGCAGACCTAATAATAAGAGAAATAAATAGATGTATCACGTGAGCCAAACACGCGACCGCGGATATGTTTAAAAAGCCATATAAGTACATATATTAGTTTTTTTAGCTCAGGCAGGATGCTAACTGCTCACAAAAAGGGTTATTGCCAAGATGGCGGGTCAAAATAAAATTTCATTGTTGAGTGTAGAGCCTACTAAAATCAGTGAAAACATGAAAAAACGTGTGCTCATTCATAACATTTATATTTCTTTAGTTTAGTTTAGTTTATTTATTTATTTTTTTCTTTTCAGTTATTCTCTTTAAGTAGCTTTTCTTGAAAATCACTTGATCGTGATATAGACTGAGATAAGGTAGTTAAAAGTAGATCTAAAATACTATATTCTCCTATAAATGTTTTTATAATCTCTAATATTTAAAAATCTCTTGTCACGGTGTTTGTTTATCGAACTCCTCTGAAACGGCATGACCGATTTTTATGAAACTTTTTTCCACATTCGGTAGGTCTGAGAATTGGTTGTAGGCTATTTTTTATGCCCCTAGGTGATATATGGCAAAACAACGTTTGCGGGGTCAGCTAGTCTAATAATATAAAAATCTCGTGTCGGTATTTATTATCGAACTCCTCCGTAACGGCTCGACCGATTTTTATGAAAGTTTTTTCTCTGTATTCCTTAGGTCTGAGAATAGGTCGTAGGCTATTTTTTATACCTACTCCTATTCTTTGCGGACGGAGTCGCGGGAAACAGCTAGTATTGATATAATAATCCCGGAAAAATGCAAAGTTCCCGCGAGACGCAAACGAAGTCACGGGCAATAATATATAGCTAGTAAAATATCGAATGTTTACGAATAGGTACGACAAGTTAATTCTCTAATGTGGTTATATTCTGTCAAATTAATAAGACGGAACTCAATCTATATATGTTGCGCTTGAGGATGAGCAACTGATGCTGTTAATAATTAGTTATTGATTGAATATACAATTAGTAAATATTTTTGAAGATCTTAATCCTATTTTACACAGATGTGAGTAAGCATTAAATTGAAACTTTTAAGCGGTTAACGTAGTAATGAGCTGTTATTTTTGACAAACGTGTCCCTGTGTAGGTATACAATAATAAATTGCGTCATTTATTTACAACTATTCAGAATTTGCTTGACGCGACTTCCGCCACAGTGCAAGATACAGGCAACTGCTTGGATTAGTGTTCTAGATAAAAACTAAAAACAAAACTTGTAAAACACATATCGTCGGGTGACAACTAAAACTCACTAAGTACACTTTTGTGAAAATATACTTTTTTTGGGCAGAAGGTCTTATTTTCTTGCATCTTAGGTAGTAGGTACTGACAAACTCGTAAATCTCATACGAGCAGCGTATAATTAACTTACGTGTAAAAAAAACATTAAGTAACATACGTTAAACTAAATTTGGCAGAAAAACTCACTACTGCATTTAATGAATTTTACATGTCTCTAATTTCGACTTTGTTTACAGTTGATGATCATAGCCCGGTTTGACGGGAGAAAAAATGCACTTTTCAGAGTGCTTAATTAAATATCGACTATTCTATCGACATCCATACGAACAATTTTTGAATCAGAAACAGAAATTTATTGATAAAACTCATTATTGTCATGTCAGGCTGTTACATAATATTACATCAGGTAGGTAAATTTACATTATTTATTGATTTATAACAAGGACGAAAATGGAGTGATCGTATCCTGGCTTAAAATAAAATGTCTGAAATTTTAAAAAGATATATTTACCTTTATGTTTGATCTTTATGTACCTACCTATAGCTTAAGTTTGTACGCGGATTGAAACGCGATGACTCGCCAGCTATTACATAAACCCCTAAATGGTTTTCAATAGTGGCTCGTAATTTTCCACTCATTTGTACCACTTTGTATATATTAAATAAATTTAAAAAAAAAAAAAAACCAACCTATCCACGACGATATTCTATCGGTATGATAATACTTCTGACTATAAAAAAATCAATATTAAGGGTAAGGGTCATCAACGAAATTTACCGGTGCAACTAACACGTGCGTATACTAACTAAATTACACCGAATATCAGCTGAAAAAAGGCAGATCTTATGAAATTAGTTAAAGCAAAGCAGATACCCGAGGAATTAGCTCAGTGGTATGAACAATTGGAAACAAAGACATCGCTCAGTCTCAGTGTGCTTAGTATAAGTTTTACTTCACCAAATCGCTCGCGCGGAGGCGCTGTCCATTTTTCCATAGTAATTGATTTTTTTACGTAAACGCGATCGAGAAGTATTTGGTGAAGTACTCATACTCATACTCATACTCATTTATTCATAATATTTATTACATGTCATTCTTAAAATTATTTTAATATATTATTCATAGTCATCATAATAATTAATAAGTTAACTACTCGTAAAACTTAAGAAGTTAAGTACTCGAGTTACTCGTAAAACTTATACTAAGCATTAAGAAATCGTTTGCCAGAGCCAAATTTCGATGAATCTGTACGCTTAGTATAAGTTTTACTTCACCAAAATACTTCTCGATCGCGTTTACGTAAAAAAATCATTTACTAGGGAAACATGGACAGCGCCTCCGCGCGCGCGCGTTTCTATGTTTCCATAGAATTGAAATTTTTACGTAAACGCGATCGAGAAGTATTGAAGTGAAGGAAAACTTATACTAAGCATACAGTACACTTAGTATAAGTTTTCCTTCACTTCAATACTTCTCGATCGCGTTTACGTAAAAATTTCAATTCTATGGAAACATGTAAGCGCGCACGCGGAGACGCTCTCCATGTTTCCCTAGTAATTGAATTTTTTATGTAAACGCGATCGAGAAGTATTTTTCACCAAAATACTTCTCGATCGCGTTTACGTAAAAATTTCTATTCTATGGAAACACGGACGCGCGGCCGCGGAGGCGCTGTCCATGTTTCCCTAGTAATTGATTTTTTTACGTAAACGCGATCGAGAAGTATTGAAGTGAAGGAAAACTTATACTAAGCGTACTGGTATGCGGCTGATCAAAGTACAATACTCACACTACATACTCCAAATTTTGTCCTTCAGAAAATAAATTATATCTGACAGCTCTTGGATCTTAGACTATTTTGCATGTCATAAATCCACGTTGTATGGATGACAACATAAATTATAGACTCGATAGAAATTAGATCAACCGAGAGTGATCTAGGAGCAAAGAACCCGGTTTTACGTTATTATCTACTCGTTACGTTCCTAGTCTTTCTAAGATCACTAAACTTGATTGCAAAATCATCGGATTCATTATTTAGTACCTGGTAAGTACACTAAAACTTTATTAGCGAAAAAACCATCACAGTAGGCTCTTCTGAATGTTTTTTTTTTAGGATTTCGTATCTCAATAGAAAAAAAGAGGAAGTTATCTTTAGGATCACTTCGTTGTCTGTCAATGAAGACCCCTCTTCTCAGGACCACGTGGCGGGATGAAGTTGAAATTAATATATGATATACTTAGGGATATGTTTTTTTGTAACCATATTAGGTACTTACATAAAAAAAGTTTTTAAGTTCACGCAATGAAAAGATAGGACTTTTGGTAAAAACGCTCTTTCAATAACCGTGGCATTCTAAGTAACATGGCAAGTTAAGAAAAATCTTGTAAAATATTCATGCGCAATATACCTAGACCATCATCCGCATGTTACCTAAACTTTAAAATATTAAGATTCGTAGGCAAAGGTTAAACTCAAAACATTCCTCTCGGTAGGTAGTATTCAGTTGGAACTTATTGATAATTTATCTATTTTCTTTTAGTTTATTTTGTCGTAATTTCTAACTTCAAGGTCCCTATTCGGAACGCATATATGAACACGAAGTACACATAGTGCAAGTAGATTATATCACTCTCGTGCTCCCAAAGGATTGTGCGTTAAGGCGTTAAAGCGAGACAGGATATCTTTATCGTTAGGCTTCAGCTGCCTTTAGACGCTTCACGAATAGCGGCCCAGGCGTAGTTCTTATTCTAGCTAGTCCATGTTGAGTAAGATCGGTAAGAGCTATAAAATTATGATTTCAACGTCGAGAAAAAATTGTAGTGCTGGGTGTACTGCTACGTAGGTACGTAAAATGCGTTTAATAGAACAGTTCATTCTGAAAAAAAATTACATATATTACATAATATAGGAGTCGCTTGGCATGCAAAGATGGATCGGATGTTGTTGATTCTCAAACATCAAGTTATTTAATTAATTCGCCTGGCAGCCATGGAAAGGGTACACATATAAAATATTTACCTACAGAGCACAATTAGAGGCCTCGGTACACAAAGCTACCTACAAGTTAGAAATCTAAAATTACAGCATCCAACACTTCGGTGTTGTCATTAACTTTGTTTGTAGGTACTTTGTCGAAAGAGCCAGTAGGTAGGTACTTACCTGGCACCACTCTTGCCTACAATTAATTAATTGATTTGTTGCAACTTTGATTTTGATAACCATAGTGATTATAAAAAAAGTAATGCGACCGAGGTGTATAGATTGTTTTTATAGCGAAACAAAAGGCCTTCAGATCTACTTTGGTATTTATGTTAAATTTTATACATTTTTGTCATAACTTAACATATAGGCATTGAACTGCTAAAATACCACATTAATGACAATTCAAATTATTTTTTTGGTTACGGGCCATAAATAGCTTATCGAATTTACGAACTCTCTACTTGTGATCAATATTTAATGTACCGAATAAACGTCAGTCGATAAAGGTAATAAAAATGGCTAAAATCACTGAACCGCAATCTCCGTTGTTAGAATATTATTTCTATTGGCTGGGAAAAGTCAGTCCGCACTATCGCCGTTAACTCAAATGCGTCTACATGCAAAGATACTTGCTTACTCGTAACGATTATTGTTTAGAAAGAGTAGGTATGACAACAACTAGAAATAAGCAAACTTAAAGTGCAGCCTGAGATAAATATAGGATGGACGGCAGATTTTGGACTCGATAGAATATTAAGTTAGCCTTTATTCGCAAAAAAAAAGGAAGAAAAGTGACAGTTGAAAGAAAACTTAACGAAATTGAAACAATGCCAATGATTTTGCTACACTATGATAGAGTTGAAAAATATGTATAACTAAATATTAATAATAACAAACACTAAACACTTACCAATCAATAATGTGACAATCCAATAAAAAAAAAGTATAAACAAAAGCACATAAAAATCCAGTTCACAACACGGGCTCGGAGTTCAAAAAAAATCACCAATGACCAAACAGAAATAAGAAAATTTAAACAAAACGCAAATGGGACACCGTGCACTCGGATGCCGGGTGGATGCAAGTAAGAGCCGACCGTGCTGCAGCTCTGTTTTGATTACAGACGTTTCATAGTCAAAACTAGAAGGTTGTATTATTTACGATATAATTTTTCAGCTTGTCAGATGATCGCCGCGATGTTGTCCGAGAGCAGAGGCGGACTGAACTACCTCTGTTGAACGCACGGGCCGCACTGCTTGCTCGTACGTAACGGCAAAAGGTCGTCCGTTCCCCACATTCTCTTTCCGCGCAAGCCTTACCAAGTTAGAGCAAGATACAAAATTAAGAGCTTTAATAAACCACGGAAAGGAAAAAGACAGCAATATCGAAGGGTCACAGGAAAGCCCGAATTCGAGTCTTGATACTTCCAACTTAAGACCGTGCTTTGCCTTTATAAATTATTTGAAAGGTATATTACGTTCTCGCACAGGCATTTAGCGTAAGCGGAAACTTAAAAGTGTTTAATTGGTACATATGTACTTGCGTTTTGCAATTAGAATATTGAGTTAGTGGGTGTTAGATTAAGTTATAAAACGTAGCAACAAGTTTTAATTCGACACTGAATATAATAATTTAAAGAGAAGAGTGAACGGCGATCTTATTTAAAGTGCCTTGAAGTACCTTGAAGGTGCATACCAGCTGAATAAAAATTATATTTTATTATACATATCCTTTGTGCTTAATTTAATTTAACTAATCATCACGCAATTAAGTACTTTCCGTTTGCAAACTAGCGGCTACTGCTTGCAGTGCAGGCTCTACCAATACTGTTGTGTTGGTCCGGTCCACAGTGGCTTTGCAAGCCAACGTAACTGAATACGTGGACAACGTTCATCATCTCTGATACCTGGTTTATACCTGATTTACACTCTCGCCTCGTCAGCTCGCCTCGCGCCTCGCCTCGTCGTCTCGCTCCGGACGCGAGCCTCATACCTGGTTTACACTCGCGTACGAGTGGCGAGACGAACCGCGGGACGAGCCACGAGACGAGAGTGTGAACAGGCGCGCCTCGCGCCTCGTCTCGTGATTTGCCTTGATTTTGATACCTGATTTACACTCTCGCCGCGTCACCTCGCCTCGCGCCTCGCCTCGTCGTCTCGCTCCGGACGCGAGCCTCAAAATCAAGGCAAATCACGAGACGAGGCGCGAGGCGCGCCTGTTCACACTCTCGTCTCGTGGCTCGTCCCGCAGTTCGTCTCGCCACTCGTACGCGAGTGTAAACCAGGTATGAGGCTCGCGTCCGGAGCGAGACGACGAGGCGAGGCGCGAGGCGAGCTGACGAGGCGAGAGTGTAAATCAGGTATGATAGGGCATTATTCAGAGATCGGAATTTTTTCAGGGCAAAATATAAGATTGTCGCAATCAAGCTAGTGTCAGAACCAATTTTTTTATCGATATCGATAGTTGTGCAATAGAAGAAAAAAACGGTCCACTAAATAAAAAAAACATATTTAATACAGAATTTTATTTTCTCTTCATTAAAAGTTTTACCTCTTTGTTACCCGACTACGGCAAAGCCAAAAGGAAGAGTTATTAATTACTTAATATGATAAAGTATAGTTAAGGTTTAGATGGAATAACAAATAAGTATAAAACAATCCCGTAACTTACCACTTCTTTTGCATATTATAAATTAACTGTGCGAATGATTATAAAATAATGTACCTTAATTCAGGGTTATTTGTGTCTGGGCTTAAGCCTACCAAATTATCACAGCAATCATCGTCGCCGCGTGTGTTGCCTTCGCCATTTCTCTAGGCGTTTCCTATAGTAGTTAAGAAATGTCATGTCATTCTCACTTGCCCTACGACCTCTGTAACGATCACATTAATTCATTTTTTAGACGACCAGATGGCCTAGTGGTTAGAGAACCTGACTACGAAGCTTGAGGTCCCGGGTTCGATTCCCGTGTCGGGGCAGATATTTGTATGAAAAATACGAATGTTTGTTCTCGGGTCTTGGGTGTTTAATATGTATTTAAGTATGTATTTATCTATATAAGTATGTTTATCCGTTGCTTAGTACCCATAACACAAGCTTTGTTAGCTTACTTTGGGACTAGGTCAATTGGTGTGAATTGTCCTCTGATATTTATTTATTTATTTATTTATTTATTTATAATACATATTTCGCATTTTCTGGAAGTTTAATTCAGCCACCGATATATCCTCAAAAGATATAACATTTGTAATTCACTGACATCCTTTTAACCCTGAATTCCCATCACTAAAACAAATGTTTTTTTGTTTTACGACTTTTTAAAATGAAGCACTTTTTTCCCATACAAATACACAGAGTATCATAAAAGTAAGAGGTAATCTCAAATTTTCAAAACGTTATTACACCAAAAATATTAAGTTATGACAAAAGCCGTAAAACAAAAAACATTTGTTTAAGTGGTAGGAGTTTAGGGTTAAAAGGATGCTAGTGAATTACAAATAACCCTGTATATCGGCATAACTTTTTTATATATACCTAATAATACTCGATATCGATAAAAAATGGTTCTAACCCTAGCTTGATTGCGACAGTCTTAGTTTTGCCGTGAAAATTCCAATCTCTGGGCATTTTAACACTACACATTTAACATAAAATGAGACTAACATTTTGAGAAACTCCCGCCCAGCATTACTTTTCAATCAATCAATAATAATTTCAAGTCAATATTCTCAGTGACTCCAAGTCCTCGCTGGAGGCACTCAAAACGCCACACACGACGCACCCACTGGTCCAAGCGATAAAAACCCAAACTACACAAGCGAGGGAAACAGGAGTGGACATAAAATTGTTTTGGCTGCGAGCTCATATTGGAACGCCAGGAAACGAGAGGGCAGATGAACTGGCAAAGCAAGCAGCAATTAGAAAAAAGACCGCTCCGAATTACGACAAGGTGCCGATATCTTACGTCAAAAGGTCGATAAGATTAGAAACGGTCGAAAAATGGCAGATCCGTTACGGAGCCTCCGAGACCGGTGCAACAACCAAGAAGTTCTTCCCACAAGTGAGAGATGCAAACAGCATCATAAAGAAGCTCAAACTCACAAACCTCTTGGTTCAAGCCTTTACCGGGCACGGAGGATTCGCAGCCTATCTACATCGTTTCAAAATCAAAGATACACCCTCGTGTATATGTGACCCGGCTAAAGACGAGGACGTCTGGCACATTGTCTGTGAATGCCCCCTCTTTGACGCACAAAGGTTCAAGCTAGAGCAAAAAACCGGAGTCAAGGTAACTCAAGATAGCTCGACCTGGAGTGATTTGCTTGGATCGGCCAAGAATAGAGACCACACTAAAGAGTTCCTGGAAAGAGTGGTTCGCGTGGCATGTCTTAGAAATAAATAGCATACACACACATACACACACGTCATACACACACATTCAATCCAAATTTTCTTTCAATCCTTCTCATTAAATATAGAACATTTTGTCACCTATGCAGGAAATGTCGTCATCGTCGTCATCGGCCCAACCCCTGTGATGGCTACTCCCCAAATTCTCCCGCCCCCCGATAAAACCATTCTCTTTTGTTTTCCTTGGACTTGGACACTGTTTTCAGTATATATAAAAATTGTCAAACCTTTTTAATTATTAAATTGTATATTGGTTTCTGTATAATATTATTAGTATATAATTAGATCTAAGAATTCCTGACATATGCATCTCCCGCCCATACGACAGGTGAGCTCCGGACGGGGGACGCACCCGGTAGTCCCAGCGGGGACCTCGTGGGAGCAACGGCGGAAGCCTAAACAGAGAATCGAGACTAAAAGTTTCTTCTCTGGCCCTTCAGCATTGGCTGGGGTAAGGGTCTGCCGAGCTCCGCATGATCCCTTTAAGACACTGGGGCGTCCAGCCGTCCGGGGGGCACTCCTCGTCCCTCCGTATTATTATAGCAGAAAAACTATCGATGGAAGCGGAAACGAAAAGAGGGTAGCGCTAGGAGACAAGCGCAAAAAAGCACACAGCATGCCAAAAAACCACCAGGCATAAAGGGTAGCCCCACCCAAAAGATGGCATCCAAAGCCACACAATGGGTCCAAAAGATCTCCGACCCACCCTTCCATCGCAGGGCAAAAGAAAGGAAGCCCATAGTTATAGATAAATGCATATGACAGGAAATCCCACCAACCCAACCAATAAGACTAAGTAATTGTACAGAAACGGGCGAGGATCGGTCAAGGAAGTAACCAACGGGTAAAAACATAAAAGACCGACCTAAGCACCCCAGTGCCCAGCGGGAGAATGCATGCTCCTCTCCCGGCCTTCCAGCAAATGGCTGAGGCAGGACACTGTGGGTAGATTAAGTCCCCTCTCTACCCCTCCCCTCCTCAAAATTTAAAGCACACGTTTTTGTTTTGATAACCAATAGAGAAGGGGACTTGTGACCGGGTTTTTTAGTCCGTGCAAGTCGGACACTGTCTGGGCCCTCCATTCCCAGTTCGTCCGAAGGGATTTTTCCCGAGCACAAGTCACCCTTCCAATCCTTAAAGTAAAAAACAGCAAAGACTTCGCGTCTTTGGCCCCTCTGGCGACTCATTCAAAAAAAAAAAAAGCATTACTTTTCTGTTTTTTTTTTATACTTATGTTCTAGTTAAATTATCATTAAACAATTACTATTAACGGAAAACCGCATACTGAAATACAAAAATTAGGGAGTAAAATATTTGATTTAGTGACTAATGTTAACATTACTTATGGTACTCTATCTGTCTTTTTGTGTGATTGGTCTAACAATTCAAAGAGACATTATTATTTCCAGTTCTTCTATATTTTTTATTTTTTTGTTTTGCTTACTTTGAGACTAGGTCAATTGTTGTGAATTGTCCCGTGATATCTATTTATATTATTTTATTATTATTATTTTTCACAAAAAAAAAGTTATATATTATTACCACTCCTGCTGCTGGCTCGTGCTGAGGCACCGCCTTAAAATAGAGTAGGAAGTTAGTTTCATGGTGTTTCGTGGTCGGTTTAACTTTTATTTTATAATGTTTTATGGTACAATGGTACATATTGCATTTAGGTACTTACCCATTAAGTCATGTTATTATTTGGCTCGACTAACGTTAGCTCGTTGCGTTGCCTAAAAAAATACGCAATTAAGTACGTATAATAATAATAATAATAAAGAAATGGAAACAAATATTTGTATAAGAAATGGAAACAAATATTTGTATAATAATAATATGATAACGAGGACACGTTCACAAGCGGCACAACGCGCACGCCCACCATCTCCGCCCGCGCCATCCAGCTCCTCGCCATCGTCGTCGGGCGACGAATTCGCCACAGCGCCCGACACCAGCGAGTCGAGCGACGAGCGCGGGCCGCCGTCCCCGGCGCCACGACCACCTGCGCGACGAGGACGACCACCGCTGCCGGCACGCTTGGGGCCTACGGGGCACTCCGCCCCGCCTACGGCTCCCGCTGTCGGTGGTGTAGTGCGCCGCATGCGATGGACTCAACAAATGAATGAGAACTGCATGCGAGCGTACTTTGGGGCTACAGAGGGGGGAACCAATTTGTCCGCGTATCGTGTCCGGATGCTTCCTCTGTTCCAGGCCCTTGAACCCGCCATCACCGTGTCTGCGCAGCGTCTGTCGGATCAGGTGCGAGTCATCCAGCGACACAAACGATTGGATGACGCCACACTTGATCGGCTACGCCTGGAAGCACTTTCTGTTCGCGCGGCCTCTTTCTCGACGCGGGATCCGCCCGCTACGTCGCCGACTCCGGTGCCCGCACCCGATCTGGCACCGGGGGTACCGCGGGTCGATCCCAGTGTCGAGGAAGAGGTCTGTGCGAATCAGAGTGTAAGTACCCAGGCCAATGAGCAACTGAGGAGGGTTTTGGAGGAGGCGATTACGCAGTATCGCTCCACGGGTAATCCTAGGCCACGATTACCTCGCTTGCCGTTGAATAGACGCAATCTAGCGTTAGTGGGAGCCCTGAATGATTTGCTAGACCCGTATTTACGGGCTAGTGAAGACTTAGTTGATACTCACTCAATCATGTACTGTGGGGCCATCGCGGCGTGCCGTGTTGCTCGCGTCAAGTTTCCGGACGCTGACCGAGCACCTAGGACCACCGGGGGTGTCCCTGCATGGCAAGTGCGGATTGAGCGGCGTATCAATACGTTCAGGACTCTCATTGCAAAGCTGATCTGCTTCAGGGGGGGCAACAACCGCCCCCGAGTAATGCGCTTCGTGGCCCAGGCCTTTGTGGGGACTGACATCAGGCCCTGCAACTATATGGCCTGTGTAACGGAACGTATCGACTTTCTGAAGCAGAAAGTCTATGCATGGGCAAGCCGTATTCGCCGCTACAGGAAGCGTGTGGACCGATACCAGCAGAATCGCCTTTTCCAGAGCGACCAAAGGAAGGTATACCGAAAGTGGGAGGGAGACGATCTTCGTGTGCCCGACGAACGGCGGCCGGATGCTACTGCCATGATTGACTTTTGGCGTAATATCTGGTCGGTACCTGTTGAGCACACCGAGGGTGAATGGATAGGTGTTGTCGAACGTGAGTGCGAGTCCATCGAACCTATGGGGCCTGTTACCATTAGCCCCGATGACGTTAGTTGTGCCATCCGGTCGGCTCCGAACTGGAAAAGTCCTGGGCCGGATGGATTACACAACTTCTGGCTGAAATGGTTTCGATGCTCACACCAGCGTTTGGCAGCACAGTTCCAGCAAGCCCTTGAGCTCGGATCCCTACCATCTTTCTTTACAACTGGTATTACCTCCCTGCTCTATAAGTCCGGTAGTACCACAGAAGCGAAAAATTACAGACCCATCACGTGCTTGCCTACGCTGTACAAGCTCCTAACATCCATTTTGAGAGCAAAAATTAACACGCACATTGTTGCCAACAACGTTTTGGCCCCTGCTCAAAATGGATGTAGGGTTGGGTCTCGTGGTACTAAAGAGCTCCTCCTCATAGACATGACCATTTGTCAACGAGTCCGGCGGAACAAAGGGGCTCTCTCGGTCGCCTGGATTGACTACAAGAAGGCCTATGATTCGGTGCCCCATTCATGGCTGGTGAGGGTCTTAGAACTGTATAAAATTGATGCAGTCCTGAGATCTTTCTTAGGCGCTTGCATGGGACAGTGGACCACAGTCCTTCGTCAACCGGGGGAAGGAGACGGCCCCTCTGGCCCACAGGACTCTATCAAGATTGAGCGAGGGATCTTCCAGGGTGACAGCCTGAGTCCTATGTGGTTCTGCCTAGCGCTGAATCCGCTCAGCACCCTGATGAAGGATTCAGGGCTAGGCTGCCGGCTTCGAAGAGGGGGTGAGGTCATTTCTCATCTGCTCTATATGGATGACCTTAAGCTATTTGCACCAAATAAACATGACCTGTTGGAGCTACTGAAAACAACAGAAGTTTTCAGTAGCGCCATCAACATGGAATTTGGTGTCGATAAGTGTGCAGTTATGCATGTACAGCGGGGGAAAGTTGTAAATTCAACAAATTTGCAGCTTTCTGATACAATGTCCCTCAGATCTATTTCCGAAGCAGAAACCTATAAGTATCTTGGTATGTCACAGTCATTGGGTATTGAGAGTGAGGTCGTAAAGCAGACGGTGAAGGAGCGCTTCTTCTGCCGTCTGACAAAAGTACTTAATAGTCTTTTGTCGGGCGGCAACAAGATGCGCGCCTTCAACGCCTGGGTAATGCCCTTGCTTACTTACTCCTTTGGCATACTAAGGTGGACTCAGACTGAGTTGGATACCTTGGATCGAAGAGTTCGTGTACTGCTCACTGCGCACCGTTTGCTTCACCCGCGCTCGTCTGTTATGAGACTGTACATCTCGCGGAAGTATGGAGGTCGTGGCTTTTTAAATGCCAAAGACCTCCACAACCGCGAGGTGTATAATCTCAGGGATTATTTCCTAAACAACGAGTGTGGGGTGCATCGCGACGTAGTAGCAGTAGACAAAAACTTCACCCCGCTTTCCTTGGCAAACGAGAACTGGCGCCGACTTAAAGTAATGAGCATCGAGGACCGCAAGGCGGTATGGAAGAGCAAGGAGCTACATGGGCGGTTCTACAAGGCACTCACAGGGCCAGATGTAGATCTGCTCGCGTCGGTGAACTGGCTACGTTTCGGGGTTCTCTTCGGGGAAACCGAAGGTTTTGTCTGTGCAATTGCGGATGAAGTTATCATGACGAACAACTACCGGAGGTATATCCTGAAGGACGGTACGGTCGACATTTGTCGGGCATGCCGCCGTCCCGGGGAGTCACTCAGGCATATTATTTCCGGTTGTGGTCATCTTGCTAACGGTGAGTACTTGCACAGACATAACCTTGTAGCCAGAATTATTCACCAGCAACTTGCTCTGCTATACGGCCTTGTGGACTTTGAAGTGCCTTACTATAAGTATATACCTGCGCCAGTTCTCGAAAATGGTCGTGCCACGCTCTATTGGGATCGGTCTGTTATCACGGACAGGACTATTATAGCCAATAGGCCTGATATCGTGCTGACAGATCGATCGAAACGCCAGGCAGTGCTCGTCGACATCACCATCCCCCATGACGAGAACCTCGTGAAAGCTGAGAAGGACAAAGCCAGCAAGTACCTTGACCTAGCTCACGAGATAACCGCCATGTGGGATGTTGATTCGACGATCATTGTCCCGATAGTCGTTTCTGCGAACGGGCTGATAGCGAAGAGTCTCGACCAACACCTCAAGAGACTCTCGCTAGATGGCTGGATAAAGGGTCAGATACAGAAGGCGGTACTCCTGGACACTGCGCGGATAGTCAGGAGGTTCCTCTCTCTGTCGCCCTAACCACCGATAGCTTAGGCCCCGCCTCGCTGCCGGTGGCACCCTAGGTTAGGTTTTTATAATGATTTTATGATTTGTATGTATAGTTTTATATTTTACTTTTTGTATAATTATTGTAAAAATCTAACCTAAGAAAAAAATATAAATAAAGAGAATAATAATAATAAATATATTTATTTAGGCATTTTTTTTAGAACCCGTACAATTTAAAAAATAAAAATTAAATTATAAATTAAAATTAATATTACAATCATTCAATAACACATTATCATTTCAAATCATTACATTAAATTAAAATAAAATAATATTCTCAGTTAAATAATAAAATAAGTTAATAATGCTTGCTGTTGATAATGCTACATTAACTCGATTCTACACATTTCACTTCCTTTTACCTTTTATTTTAGCTATAATAACTATAATTCATTTATTATTTCTTCATCAAACAGGATCTAGTAATCCTTTAGGAATTAATAGAAATTTAGATAAAATTTCATTTCATCCATTTTTAATTATATTATTTATTGTAATTACATTAATTATAATTAATCCCAATTTACTAGGAGACCCGGATAATTCTATCCCAGCTAATCCATTAGTAACTCCCGTACATATTCAACTAGAATGATATTTTTTATTTGCTTATATTCTTCGCACTATTCCCAATAAATTAGGAGGAGTAATTGCTTTAGTAATATAAATTTTAATATTAATTATTTAAACTTTCACTTTTAATAATTTAAAAAAAAGTTTATTTCAAGCCAAAAGGATACAAGAAAATCAGATCCGCAGCGCAGGCTTTGTCAGGCAAACATATTGTTATCCGCAACAAGCCTCGTCATAATTAAAATCATAATAATAACGTGCAATTATTTATTTTTTTAAATATAATATAACTATACGTGTAATATTTAAATTTCACTCCCAAAGTAGCATGTCGCGCTTACTACCTTTACAATGGTGTTTGCCGACTCGCTCACACTCGCAATAAAAGACCAGTACGCTTAGTATAAGTTTTACTTCACCAAAATACTTCTCGATCGCGTTTACGTAAAAAAATCAATTACTAGGGAAACATGGAGAGCGTCTCCGCGCGCGCGCTTACATGTTTCCATAGAATTGAAATTTTTACGTAAACGCGATCGAGAAGTATTGAAGTGAAGGAAAACTTATAATAAGCGTACTGTATGCTTAGTATAAGTTTTCCTTCACTTCAATACCGTAAAAACTTACAACTTTGCCTTTTCATTATAGCTTTGCCCACCGCGTCACATTTCAGGAAAAGCGAAATGTACCAAAAATAGTTACAAATACACTTTCATTCTAATCTGTGGCTTATAGCTAAACATATTGCAGGCAACACTGGCCTATCGGTTGACGCGTATCTATCTTCTATCACGCGTGAGCTGGCTTGGAGTGCGGACGTGTTTTTTGGCGGGCCAATCAGGACGAAAAAACTTCGAGTGTATTTTAAGCCAGGAAAGTCCCACAAGTATTTAATTCAGTTTAAAAACGATGTAGACAAAATCTCAACACCTTATCTCTATTAATTTTGTAATTATGGTAGTGGGCAATGTCATGAACGTTTTTCGTATTACTTTTTTTCAACTTTGCCCAGCAAAATTTTACCCTTAGGGTTGTCACTAGTATGTTATATAAAATCATCATCATCATCATCCCAGCCTATATACGTCCCACTGCAGGCCACAGACCTCCTCTCAGAATGAGAGGAGTTGGGCCGTGGTTCCCACGCGGGCCCAGTGCGAATTGGGAACTTCACATACACTATTGGATTTCACCGCAGGTTATATAAAATAAAATCCGTTTATTTCAGACAGATGAATGTGGTCCATAAAGTTTAGATTATTGTTTAATTTTACACTATTGAATCTTAATCTTAAAACATCTAGTATTATCTATTATTATTAAAATATTAATATAATACTGCACCTAAGTTAGTCATAGTCGGGTATAGGCAATAAGTAAAAATTGACAACCCTAGCATATCCAGGATTTTGTATGAAGGATGTCAATTTTTTTTACGACTTTGCCCACACGAGTTTGGAGGTTAAATATATCACTTAAAGGACTTATAATACGACACAACGTTGCTATGCCTATTCTAGATTATTAGACTTTAAGAATCAAGACCATAAAATTGATAATCCCGAAGTTATGAAAGTGTAAACAAATGTGGGCAATCTCGAAATTTTTTCAATATTTTGGCCCGCCTGTTTGAGGCCCGTTTTCTAGGGTACGGAAACTCATTTTAAATGTAGTGTTCTCATCTACACAAAGAAAAGTATGTCAATATGTGAGTGCCACAGATAAAGTTGCACAATACCGACCAATTGACTCTAAAAAAAGCAAAAGATCGCAAAAAGCGGGCAAAGTTGTACGTTTTTACGGTACTTCTCGATCACGTTTACGTAAAAAATTCAATTACTAGGGAAACATGGACAGCGCCTCCGCGCGCGAGCGTCTATGTTTCCATAGAATTGAAATTTTTATGTAAACGCGATTGAGAAGTATCTTGGTGAAGTCAAACTTATACTAAGCGTACAGTATCTTTTTCTTATGACCGCGTAAAAGTCGTCCATCCTATTCACGACAAACATGCCAGACACGCTATACAGCGCCACGGTAGCCGCAGCATAACACGAAACGCATTATTGTACTGCACTATGAGTCTACTGAAAGACTTTTTTAGTGTAGCGATAGCACAAGTGGCTCGTGTAGAACGCCCTTACTGTCAACCCCCGAATATTTTGACTTGGTCCGAGCAGCGAGCGAACCGGCACGCCAACATGTTACCCCGCATAGCAGTGGCTCTTCTTTGTCGTTCAAGATCTTCATCATCTTTTAGTCTGTCAGTTAGTACATGTCCCAGATATTTAAAAGTAATTACAATTTTTAAATCGATTCCATTTAACTTTACAGTCGGAACCGTACCTAAACACCATTATTTCCGAGCCGATACTGCTGTTCAGTCAATTTTTTCCATAACAGTCCGTAATTAATTGTATCAAACGCTTTACTAAGGTCTAAAAAACACGCGTACTCTGATGTATTTCTTTTGAGATATTTTCCGACGGTATTTTTTAAGCAAAATATAGCCATATCTGTTGAGAGACCAGAACGAAATCCAAGCTGTGAATCATTCAATACTATTTGCTTTGTCAGGACAGGGTTAATCAGCCTTTCTAAAATCATTGAAAATATTGTGGCAAGCGAGATGGGTCGGTAGTTAGCCGGATCACTTAGATCGCCGGTTCTATTTTTAACGATAGGTATGTACCACACATGTTTTCATAAACTGCACCGGCAAATACCCGTGCGACAGGCAAAGATTAAACAATAATGCCATCTTTTGATGAAGCAGCGGACCACCATACATTATGTGTTCAACACTTAATGCGTCATGACCCGGCGACTTCCCACGCTTCATTTTTCTAACACAATCCGAAACCATCCTTGGAGTGATACACAACACCTGGGTAGTCTCCGGGCACCACTGATCAGATCACTGGCAGTAGGATGCTCTGTCACTGCATCATGGAGAAGCGGGCTGTTTACATTAAAATGTTTTGTAAACATGTTAGCAATTTCCTTCTCAATTTGTAGACCATTCACTACAATTGGCCGACTTTGTTTATAACTTAATTTATCCGTTTCTTTCGAGAATTGTCTGAAATTACCCACTGCTCTGTGTGAAGCTATATATCCATTTTAATCATCTCTTGGTTACGCTGACACCACCTTACCTTATTTTTAAAAAGCTTTCTTTTGTTACTCATATCCTCATACAGCGAACCCGAAGTTGGGGATCCGTGTAACAACCATAACTTATGTGCGTCACGAGCGTCTGACTACAAGAGCAGTACATGATAATTCCAGCCAGTTATTTAATTTTTAAATACTTTGTTCACCGTCAACATGTGAACTTTGCGGCTGACTGTATAGATTTAATAATTTCATTATAAATGTTACTAATTAGTTCAAAATGAATTTTATTGTTACACGGTTCCCCGCATACATCTAATGAGATGTTTACATTTGTTAAGGAATCTGTACATAATTTATTATATGTTTCAATTTATTCACTACTTCTTTTTCCCCATATTATGTGATTCACCACCGTGATATTCGGAAGAAGTCTTGCCTTCACATTGTCTAAGTTACACTCAACCATCAAAGGATAATGGTCTGACCAGTATACGTCGCGCACTAGAACACAATTTGAACG
Source organism: Archips crataeganus (assembly GCA_947859365.1). Classification (NCBI taxonomy): domain Eukaryota; kingdom Metazoa; phylum Arthropoda; class Insecta; order Lepidoptera; family Tortricidae; genus Archips; species Archips crataeganus. Next base: position 38,701,515 of record OX402045.1, read on the forward strand.
CGGACGCCGAGGAAATGCAATGATCCAGCCAGCTCTTAGACGCGTGAATGTCACTTTTAAAGGTATAGGTATCAGACGTCTCACCAATCAGTTTCATATCAGCACAAACCCACTCTTGTTCATCACAATATGACTGCAGCTCCCTCCCAAACAAAGCACGAGGACCAGCGTTGAAATCTCCTAATGCTAAGAACAGTCACTATCTTCTGTTATCGCACTTATATTTCCCAAACACTCTGTAACTACCGGTAAATTGTCTGCACAATCCGTACGCATGTAAACAGACATAATAATTACATTACGGTGTCTTTCAATCCCACGCGTATCGCAGAGATGCACTTATTAGATCCACTTTCAATCACTGACACATTAATGAACATACTTTTTCTCCAAAGCACTGCCACGCCTCCATAAGGTCTACCCTTTGACGGCCCAAGGGACGTATCCACTGCTGATATTCCATGATAACCAAACTCTTGACTGACTTAGACTTAAAAAAATCAATATCATCAGGTAATAGCCATAATTCCTGAAGCGCAATCACATCATTTTCCCTGCATAAGTAGTTCTTGAGCATTAGCCAGTGAACGTCTAACACCCCGACAGTTAAAAGATGTTAATTTCACTTTTTTCTCAGCCATTATTATTTATTTATTATTCGATTTTTGATTCTGTTTATTTCTTTCAAATATATATTTTCGGTATACAATCCCGGGAGGCCAAAATCCGTCACTTAAAAAAGTGTCAATTTTAGTCGCTTCAATCGTCACTAGAAATGAGTTGAACGTAGTATCCTGATATGGTTTTAAGTATTCGACTTTAATCACCGATTGCCCTTTGTTCATAATGTATTCTCTAATATTCTCAGATGTTATTTCCTTTTTTGTTCGCGAAATATATAGCGTAGTAGACCCGGGCACAGCCTGGAGAATTTCAATTGACTCGCCATTACCCCTCCTGTTTCTTATATTTATCTTTCTCCGCCTTTTAACCACTTCTTGAAATCCCTTAGAATCTATTTTTCCTTTATCAGAAATAAGTATATTCCTATATGAGGTCAAATTGGTTTGTAAATCCTCATCTTTGTCTGCAAAAGAGTTCATGGCCGGTGGTCCCCAGTCTTTAAAGTGCGTTGGATAGTCAGTCTTACTTTCACTACCACAAGACTCAATTTGCACTGGATGTGGTGGTATAATCCAGTTTACGTTGACCTTTAATGTCGTTAATATTGGACAACGGTGTACCCACAATTGTTAGATAAAAAATTTTGTCTTGTCAACGGTTCTTGTACAGTATTACACCCAGGTTGCTGCTGCGTAAATGAACTTTTTACTTTGAATATTTCATTTTTTATTTCCGTAATGTCTTGTTTGTTCGTTTGGCTGGTATATTTTATATTGTTCAATTCTGAGCGCAATGAAGCCATCTCTTTTAATACTCTAGTAACATCCAAATCATCGAAAGTAATTGGCGGGATTTTATGGAGATCTTTCGCTACAAATATTGGCATATTGTCAGCATCATGTCTCTTTTTCTCGTTTGCGTCCTTATATCCAAGTATTCACGCAACTTAGCTTTCACCGCTTCGATTTCGCTTTCTACGAAGTTTGTTACACATATTCGAGTTAAAGTTAATTCTGCAATCCCATCGATACGATTCGAAATATAACACAAAAGTTAATTTAACACTAACGGTTTTCACTACATGTTAGGTACAAACTTGTCTGGACGGGTGTACAATCATTAGCAGCGGCATGCAATGACCAATACACAGCTGTTTGTACGCGTCTTATGTCAACGACTGACTGCCAAAAGAATAACTATAAAACAATATTATGGCAACACTGTTTATGATATTATGATATTATAATAGGCGCAATAGACAACCTTTCATTTTTTTAACACCTGAAAATTACTGCAGGAATCGAAAGAGTTTCGCCTCCTGAACACGGAAAAATATTAACTATAATTTATTTCTCCATATTTAAAAAAATACAACAAATTTAAAAACATATATGTACTTACAAATACTTCCACAGAATAGATATGTTTCCTTTACCGTTTTCACTAGAAAAAAGAGCTGTCATAATTTTAAATTTGATAACAACCTTAACGTTAACACTTTTTTTTAATAGAGACTAGACAAAAGTAATGGATCTATTCTATCGTTACGCTCTTTTAGAATAAGCACATCTTTAAAAAATTGTAACAAATTAATTAATAATCCTAGTGAAAATTTTAAACTATCAGCGTCTTTCTCTTTCCAAACAGAATACAGAGAACGAATCAAATTACAGTCTTAGAAATATGAAATGTTGTCAATTGGTTTACAACATAAATGTTTAACCGTTTTATGGCTCGTTGCATAAACAAAAGTTAATAGGCATCACAAAATTAAAAAATGTTCATACCTAAGGATATTTTGAAAATTAAAGTTTTATGAAATTGGTCATCATTTCGAACTTTAAACCTCTGCCATACTTGCTGGGCACACGTCCTCTACGAATGAGAGGACTTGGTCTGCAGCTCCCATGCGAGGCCAGTGCGGATTGACAACTTTGCACACACCATTGCTTCGAAGGTGTTCACCGTAAAGCTTGTGGCGAATATGAAGCTTGAGGTCCCGGGTTCGATCCCCGCGTTGGGACAGATATTTGTATGAAAAATACAAATGTTTGGTCTAGCTAGAGTCTTGGGTGTGTATAATATGTATTTAAGCATGTATCTATCTATATGTATAAGTATGTTTATCTGTTGCCTAGTACCCAATCCATAACCATAACACAAGCTTTGCTTAGGTACTAGGACTAGGTCATTTGGTGTGAATTTTCCCGTGGTATTTATTATTATTTATTTATTTAATATTATATACTCGTATCGTATATTATAAATAAATGCACCAAAAGTGTCTCCGCGAGCACGACGTCATCAATCCCTCAGGGCGCAATTTGTTTCAATGTGACGTCACTAATTCTGGAAACGAGGGTTGATTACGTAGATAAATCGACCCAATTAATTTATCTTTCACTACGGCCCCTGCAATTGAAAGTCAAGTGTACTATTTTCACCCCGATTCCTGTCGGTCCAATTAGTAAGTTTGCATGACGCCGAGTGAAACAAAACTGCGTCGAGGAAGGAATTTGTTAATTATTGCACTTGTGCACTTGTGCAGTCCTTGACAGTTCAACAGTTTTGCCATCTTTGTTTTTTTCAAGTCTAACTAAAAATAAATAGGAGACGGTGTACTTTACCGACAGTTTGTGTTTTTGCACTTTTATGTATCGCCATACGTATTCATTTACTACAGAAAACTTTTCATTATTTTAACCCCTTTTTAGGGTTCCGTAGTAAACTAGGAACCCTTATAGTTTCGCCATGTCTGTCCGTCTGTCTGTCTGTCTGTCTGTCTGTCCGCGGCTAAGCTCAGAGACTGTTAGTACTAGAAAGCTGTAATTTGGTATCAATATATATATCAGTCACGCCGACAAAGTGATTGAATAAAAAAAAGTAAAAAAAAATTTTTTAGGGTACCTCCCATAGACGTAAACTGGGGGTGATTTTTTTTTTCTCGGCTAACCCTATAGTGTGGGGTATCGTTGGATAGGTCTTTTAAAATCATTGCGGGGTTGCTAACATGATTTTTCTATTCAGTGATCTGTTTGCGAAATATTCAACTTTAAAGTGAACATTTTCATTAAAATCGGCCGTCCCCCCCCTCTAAAATCTAAACTGTTGGGTGGAAAAATCTGAAAAAATTCAGAAGGGTAGTAAATATATCAAATTTACTAGGAAAATTAAGCTAGCGGCTAAGATTGCTTGGAAATTATTTGTAGTTTAAGAGTAAATAGTAGCCTAAGGTATAAAACATACCTAAACTTGGATGATTCCGTACACATACGAAATCCTTAGGAAAATATTACTTGATTTTTTCGTAATGGCTACGGAACCCTACCTTGGGCGTGTCCGACACGCTCTTGGCCGGTTTTTGGACATACGTTACTTAGGTGTGACACGGCAGACTATGGAAAGCCCTGGCAAATCTTGCCATACATTGTATTTATTTATTTCTGGTTGCGAGCGCAAATATTTCATTAATGGTGACTTATTTGAGCGTGTTTACTGTTGTGCTGCAGAACAATTTCCGCAAAAACAAGTTATTATTATGTAAGAAAACAAACTAATACCAGTGAACTTTTTAATTTGTTCATTAAACCGTTATAACGCTATCCCACGGGAACTACGCAATTATCTGGGATAAAAACTATGCCCTTCTGGGTCTCAAACTATCTCCATACCAAATTTCACCTAATGTTGGAAGGTGTTTTTTTTTTTAGTTTACAGTTGTTAGTACTACTTCTGAATAGAAAACGATCAAGAGGAATAAAATATAATTTTCCATGTTAAGTAAATCTTTGTAAAAGAACGTCGAGTTGTTTATAGATTTCTAGTAAAATTGATTCTTGTATGGCATTCGCTCGGGACGTATGAAAGTATAACGAGGACACGCAGCACTGGCCTCTGGTTTTATGAATTCGGAAGTGACATAAGATCGTTGGTATACGGTAATATGTGACCTTCCGAAGAGGAATTTTCAATCGTAGTTTCAATATAATGGGTAATATTAATATGTACCTAGGGTGAGTGGGGGTGAAAAACAGTGTAAGATGAAAAACCACTCGTAGCACCCGGTACTAAGAGTAGTTTTTCATCTTACACTGCCTTTCATCTTATTTTTATCTTACCCCCACTCACCCTATTACTTTTCGCTCGCTCCGGTACGTGTATCATTTCAATCATCGGAACTCTAAATCTATAGTTAAGTATCTTAATCGTCATATATACTAATTTTGACAGCAACAAATTGCATTTACTTAATTCAAATCAGATTTATTAATTTTAATCCTGTAATATTTTAATGTCAATAATTTTAAATTTATTGGTTGGTTTATTTGTAATGTTACCAGAAGAAAGCGGCCAGCCGGGTTAATATGTCTACTGCAATCATTATTCGTGATAGACTTTTATTTTCTTTAAAAACGAACAAAATTATTACATAGGTAACGGTTTTTAAAGAAAAATAAAAGTCTACTTATCACAAATAATTATTGCAGTAGACACATTAACTTATATGTATATTAGAACAATTCTTATTGAACACATTTTAAATTTTCATTCAATGTTTTATGGAATAATCGAGAAAAACTAACAAAAATGCAACGTTGCCAGATCAGCAGATAAGAGCTCTTAACAGAACAGAACTGGTAATAGAACTAGTGGGAATAGACCCCTCAGGGCCCAATTGCATAACAAAGTACAACTAATATTACAAGCGGAACTCTCGCTTCAGTTATATTAACTAGAAAGGGAGTTCCGCTTGTAATATAAGTTGTACTTTGTTATGCAATTGGGCCCTCTACGCTTATTGTCTTACATGCGGGCGTTTGCTACTGGATTCACTATTTCATTCTGTCAAACAGTATTAAGATGGTGAATGCGAAAGCAAGCGCGCGCGCGTTAGACAATATGGCCTCTGGCCGAGTTAATCCCAATAGCCGAAGTATCCTTCAGGGCCAAAGTAACCTGACCTTAAGGTAGTACGCATAGATAGATGATGATTCGATCCAGAGACGGACATAACACACTTTTTATCCCGGTACATTACGTAGTTCCCGTGGGAAATTAAAAAAATATTTATATATCACGGGACAATTCACACCAATTGACCAAGTCCCAAAGTAAGCTAGGCAAGGCTTGTGTTAAGGGTACCAGGCAACGGATAAACATACTTATATAGATAGATACATACTTAAATACATATTAAACACCCAAGACCCGAGAACAAACATTCGTATTTTTCATACAAATATCTGCCCCGACACGGGAATCGAACCCGGGACCTCAAGCTTCATAGTCAGGGTCTCTAACGACTAAGCCATCTGGTCGTCTAATTGCTAAATATATGTCCGATTTGCAACCGCAATGACACATTCTATCTTTAGCTTTAGTGTTGTCTTTTGTTTTGTAAAAATATTGATGATGATGTGTCTTTTGTTGTTGTAAATAATTAAATGTATTTTCTTTCTTTTTTACTTTCTTTCTTTAAATAAGTATTAAAAGGTCGTTCTTGTTTGCCCAGCAACTGCTTACATTGAAAATTTATCAGATTAAGCAACACACTTCTGTCGCGTTTAAAGATGCTCTATTTATTGGCTGACTAGAATGTTAATGGACCTCTCCGAGTGCGGTTTAACTCTGTGTTATTAAGTCGCTGGTAGAAACCAACTCACAACGTAATTTTATTAAAGTCATGAAAGCATACGCACCACTTGTACAATAATATTTTTGTCTAAGCAAAAATCGATCAACCAATATCTATTACAACTAAGTTATTTGTATGTTCACATTGCACGATGCCTAGGGGGTCTTTTCAGGGTTACGGAGCCAATAAGGCAAAACGGAACCCTTATAGTTTCGTCATGTCTGTCTGTCCGTCCGTCCGCCCGCGGCTTTAGCGCAGAGACTATTAGTGCTAGAAAGCTGTATTTTTTAATGGATATATGTAGCAATATTCCCGAAAAAGTAATGAATTATAATGTATAAAAAAAATTTTTAGGTTACCTTCCAATAGACGTTAGGTAGGGGTGTTTTTTTTCTCGTTTAACCTTATAGTGTGGGGTATCATTATAGGGTTGTGAAGACGATTTTTGACGAAATATTCAACTGTGCAAATTTTTGTTAAAATTTAGCGTCCGCCTCCCCCCTCTAAAAACCTAGAAACTGTTGGTTTAAAAATGTTGAAAAAATTCATAATGGGAGTAAATATATCAAATTAATAAGGAATAAGGAAAACTATAACGGCTAAGTTGGCTGAGAACAAAATACAAAATCCTTAGCAAAATATTAATTGTTTAATACAGATTATCACGTCGTAACGGCTGCGGAACCCTATCCTGGGCGTGTCCGACACGCTCTTGGCCGGTTTTTTAGACTTAATTTAGTAGTTTTTAAGTTAGATATTTAGTTTATATTTAAGTTTTATTCATTCTTATTTTTTCAGGAAATAAATTACAGTTTTTATATTGCTACTGACTGAACTACAAAGTAATTTGAAAGTTAGATTGGATATTTAATACCTAAGTTAATGTATAGCCATTAACCCGCTTATAAACCGCTTAGTATTACTTGGTAATAAAATAGGGGCTGGAAGTGCAAGCTAGTCTAAGAAAACTGCCAAGAGTCACGAAACATTATCAATTGAGTGCTCGCACAAATTCTTAATAGAAAACCGTCAAATAAAACAAATGCGCGTTTCTTGCAAACAAGCAGAAGTGGACGCCATTCTGTCTGGAATAGTTAGGCCTTGGTTATACAATGGGATTAAAATCAGACAAGTAGTAATACGTTGCGGTGTTATCAAGGTTTGCAGGACGATTGCGACGAGCCACTGCTGATTCGTGTGTGCATTGTAGACGACCAGATGGCCTAGTGGTTAGAGAACCTGACTATGAAGCTTGCGGTCCCGGGTTCGATTCCCGTGTCGGGGCAGATATTTGTATGAAAACACAAGCTTGCCTAGCTTACTTTGAGACTAGGTCAATTGGTGTGAATTGTCCCGTGATATGTATTCATTATTTATTTATTGTAATACAAGAAATGCCCTGATAAAGGAATAGTTTTACTAAATCGCGGTATTTTAAATACATAGGTACTTATTGTTAGCTTCTTGTTGCTGTATTTTAAACAACAAACATCTTGATGTGTATCGCGTCTCAGGATTCTTACGAGTATGCGATGACAGAGTTTGATTCATCACAGCGTTCGCCGCTTCAGAATACCTATTTTATATTGGCAATGTATAGTTGATCAAGAAATTCCTATACCACCCTAAGGTTCAATGTCAGTTGCATTGCATGGCTTAAAACATCAATAGTATTTACATTGTTGTAGAGGCTAGAAAGTAAGCAACAGATGGACGAGTTAGTTTGGTGGCCGACGCGTAACGGAGGCCCTTGAAATTACGAGTCCATCTATTGCACTTTTGGCCGAGACTAAACATTGCGAGGAAATAATAATTAAACAATCGAAACACTACGATGCTCCCGCCGATTTTACTTTTTCTTTTGTCACATAATTATTATTTTTAAACGAGCGAGGCCATTCTTAGTGGCCAGTACCCAAAACCACATAATTAAAAAATAAAAACCTCATCCTCGTCATGTCCGGCCTGGCTGTTCAGCCAGTGCAGTGTGCAGCAGGCTTAAAAAGTTAATGCTGTGGCGTTTTTTCGTACTTAAAAAAATTAAAGCATTTCGTGCATATTATGCGTTTAAGGAAAAAACACCTCATTAAAATGACGCATTCTCATTGGTCAATTTAATTTCACGTGCAGCAGACGATTACTTTTGATTGGTCCAATTGTTGTTTCAGCACGCCGGGAATGAAATTCAGAAATTATCTTTCAAAAAGTCGTATCGTATTAAGAAATACATATTATCCCGGTCCTGTTTTCGTAATGTGTTACATTTGTTGTCGTATTCTGCGCGCCATAAATGAGTCAGCTGTTAAATGTACATATATATATATATATATATATAGGCAGTTTTGGGTACTGGATTTACTTAGGTTATCTATGACCACATTTTCGAGCAGTGTCGTGAAATAGTACATTACTGCAGCGGCCACGAAATAGGGGATTGCCGGCCGAGTAGTTATCTAGAGATACGAGGCCGGCAATCCCTGTTCGTGGCCAAGGCTTGTATAGAGTTTTTCTCAAACATGCTTCTTCATCATCATCATCATCATCATCATCATCATCATCATCATCATCATCATCACCATCACCACCATCATCATCGTCATCGTCGTCGTCGTCGTCGTCATCATCACCATCACCACCATCATCATCATCATCACCATCATCTTCATCATCATCATCAACATCATCACCATCATCATCATCATCGTCGTCGTCATCGCCATCATTGTCATCATCATCACCACCACCATTATCATCATCATCACCATCATCACCATCACCCACCATCATCATCACCATCAGCATCACCACCATCATCATCATCATCATCATCTCATCATCATCACCATCACTACCACCATCATCATCATCATCATCACCATCACCCACCATTACCATCATCATCACCATCACCATCACCATCATCATCATCATCACAATCATCACAATCACCATCACCATCATCACCATCACCCACCATCACCATCATCATCACCACCATCATCATCATCACCACCATCATTATCATCACCACCATCATCATCACCATCATCATCATCATCATCATCATCTTACCTTACCTTAAATAAGCGTAGTGGCAGAATGTCATAATGAACCAAAACGCAAATATTGCTTATAGTTTTTTTTTAATGGCTAAATGCTATGATGCCATAGACCTATAAACGTCATGGTGCTGTTTCACATGAAACAATAGACGGTCGCTTTGCTGGCCAAGGCCAGCAATGATGTATGAAATTCCATTAGCCTCTCGTCTAGCCGCACCTGCAACGTGACACTTCGTGGCGTATTATAAGGAACATAACGTCAATATTTCATAGCATGTTTGAGAAAAGGATATTTTCACTTACAAGTCTATTATGACAATCAGCCTGACCTATTGTTTTTATTCTGAGGTAGGAATTGTCATAAAAAATAGCAAAGCACTTTTACTTCGTCGACTATACCTGTGTTTACGGGAACTGCAATGGCAGGTAGGTACATTTATAGATCTACACTTCGAATCACATGTAGTGTGCTTGGTGATAGTGTAGGCGGCTGAAAAACAGAAAAGAGATGCACAAATTACTTAATAGGTAATTATTTTGTCAAGAGAAGTTTAAGCCTGAGGCTTACTGCTAAAATCATCAAAATCATGTAACCGATAATTGCCGGATAAAGTTACCGGACTATTTTGATTTATTAAACTGCTCTTTTGCAAACTAAGAATGTAGGCATACTATGTATGTATACATACTCATAGTCATTAATATGTGTAGGTATATAATAAATTACTAAAAACGCGGCTTCGAAAAGATTGCCTGAATTGGGAATGTCTAAAAAAATTACCAGTAGTTTTTATATATTTTTTTGTATAGAAACTAATTTCAATATTTTGTCATTTACTTCACTACTTTTTTTAAATTAAGTAATTATTGAAATTATTTTGGTTGATGACTTCAGATTATAATTGAGGGCTCCCACACTGTCAAATTTCTAACTCTATCTAAATGCGCACAATAAGGCAACCCCTTTAATTATTTTCTGTACACTGTAACTAGTGTCACTTTACTGGCGCTGTTAAAGTGCTAGATGTCAGACAGTGGGTCCAAATCAAACTCCGTAGTATACTTAATCCACGCGTAAATTGTGAGTAATTCTAACCACACAGAATAAAGTACGACTTGGACCAGTCACGCAATTTACACCAATGTCAAATGAAGGTCATTGCTTATTTGTAGTTAAAAAGCGTTTATCTCGAAATGGTTTTCGATTTACTATACATTGCAAAAAAATAGACATCCCCAATTGCTCTACCATATCATAACGCAGGGACTTCTAAAATTATTGAAAAGGGATGCCATATTATGTCTTATACATCTACTATATCACGCAACCCCGGCAGCGGCAAGCGGCAAGGCGCAAAAACAAAATCATACTATCCAGTAAAGCGGGCACGTACGCGCCGCATGGCGGCAACGCACGCGGTTTTTTCCGAGCGGTTAGCTGTAGCGGCGGCGCGCAGGGCGGCCGCAAATGTAGAGGCGAGTGAATGACAGGCAAGACAGTACGATGAGCGATCTTATAAGCGACATTGGCGAGACACTCTGGAGGCGAATCACGGTTTCACGGTACTTAATTCTTAAATAGCAAAACTGTATTTAGACGATTTTAAGAGCGGCATGAACGAACATGTTACTAAAAGGTTGTGAGAAGAAATACAAGATGTACCTACTGTCATTAAGTACCTACAAGTAAATGGAAAATCGCTCACTTAAATTGACCATTTTGAATTTTGACCAATAATAATACCGTTCAAAATGAATGTCGTCAAAACATAATTGGGCTGAAAATAATTTAACCAAATTTCTTTTTATCATAAATGAATTAGGCCTGAACTGAATTAATTATTAATTGAATTTGGTCATCCATCATTTCTTTCGGCCTATAGCAATTTTGACAATTTTACCATGGATCTTGGCTTGGTTCCATTTTCGACAGTATATTCTGGATGGACAACTTTTGATATTTATTTATTTAAAATTGGCATTTTTATGATTTGACGTAGGTATAATTTCGAGTGGATGATATTTCATTTGTACTTAATGACAGTAGGTACCAAGGATGATATAGATTGGATTAGCAATCGCCATAGTACAGATCGGCCGCGGAAAAATAGTTCGATTATTAAATCTAGATGGCGCTGACATATAGCCCGAGGGTTTGAAAGCAAAACAATAAGACTAGAGTTATTTCATATTAGGTACTGCAAATGTATATTTATGCAATATTTTTGAAAAATAATACATTTTTAGTAATATGAAACATCTGTAGTCTTATTGTTTTGCTTTCAAAGCCTCGGGATATATTTCAGCGCCATCTAGATTTAATAATGGAACTATTTTTCTGCGGACTATGGCGATTGCTAATCCAGTCTATATCATCCTTGGTAGGTACTTAGATTAAATAAAACAGTTGTTGCGAGATTATGAACGTCATTGTCTAGCTGTCTATCAAGACGTTTTTGTCGGGAACGTATGTAGGTATCAAATTGAAGTTAATACGAAATACTTAGGGTTTTTTGTAACATCTTGCAAACGTAAAAAAAAATTAAAAAAATAACTTATTGAAAGTTTATTTTCATACAAAATTCGTTGTTATCAAAACCCAGTACCGGGAATGGGTACTTACTTCCCGTTGACAATTAATAAGATATGATATTTGGCAAAACAGTACCACAGCAAAAGTAATGGAATAAATCAAAAATCACTGAACTGCATAAATAGATTTATTTTCATAGCAATAGGACACAATTAATTAATAATACCCCCTTTTTAGGTCGAAGGTAAAAAAAAATATGATTGAGTGCATCTATAAAATACAAACTTATTTTTTGCATTTAAGAGGGTTTATACCTGCTGAGCTGGCAACGTTGCATTTGTGTTAGTTTTTCTCGATTATTCCATAAAAATTGAAGGTAAATTAAAAATGTTTCGTTAAAAACGAACAAATTATTACTTAACGGTTTTTAAAGAAAATAAAAGTCGTATCACGAATTATTATTGCAGTAGACACATTAACTTATATATTAGAACAATTTCATTCAATTTTTATGGAATAATCGAGAAAAACTAACAAAAATGCAACGTTGCCAGCTCAGCAGGTATAAACCCTCTTAATAAAACTCTAATTTTTATTGCGCCTTAATTTTTTATTGTAAATTCATCATCATCATTTCAGGCAAAAGTCGTCCACTGCAGAACATAGGCCTCCCCAAGGCTCGCCAAACAGATCGGTTACATGCCATCCGCATCCAACGCGATCCCGCAACCTTAACCAGGTCGTCGCTCCATCTTGTTGTTGTTGGTATTATAAAATGATCACGTCTAAATGCGTGCCAATGTACAATCAAATGGCACTTGTCACCACAGCACAGAGTAAGGAATAGTACAGTAGGCACGGTAAAAAACGTTAAAATGGCTGCCGTCGCCGCCGCACAGCTAGCCGCCCTGCCCGCCACTAAAACCAAAGTCGTGACGGGCCGTAAGCTCGAAGGTGGATCCATCTATATCGTACTCTACTCAATCAAATAAATGCATTTTATTTTAGAAAATTCAACAATTTTCAAAAACGAAGGGAGCTCAGTATTTTGTATTCTATTCAATCTCCAAGTAATTTGGTCGTAGAAAAAGGACAGTGGCACGGCGACGCCTGGAGCGGAGGGGGCCGTAAACTTTTTATTGTGCGCGATTCGCTGCTCGACACGATTCGGTTTTCCAATCGACATCTTTATGGTGATCGTGAGCATGTGACCAACTAGAATAAAGTGCTTAGGCTGCACCTGGCCTTTCCTCAACGTGTACCTACATGCTACGAGTATATATTGAACTGTTGGAAAGAATTCCGCCGCGCTCTAACGAATGTGACACAAAAGCTCAAATTACGCTTCCTCCGACCCAACCCGCTGTCCAGTTTGATGAAATATTTTCTTTGATGGAACTCTCCTCGTGCGTAAATTCGCAAAGCCATATCAACTCTTATTATGACTACGGTCGCAGTGAAAAAATAATTAAATACGAAAGAGCTGTAACAAAATTAAAAATAAACGAATACATTGTTATTATGTCCGTACTGGGATTATACTCGTACCTAACAATATTTTTTTTATGATTCAGTACTTAAAATATTCTTTGTTGGATGAGTCCGGCAATGTGAATAAATGATGACGTGAATTCAGGCGAATCGAGAATGTGATTTTGTTTAAATAACTCTGGTGTAATCCACTTGTTGTTTTAACGCTTTGGAACTTTTATGATTAAATAAATTTATTGTTATTCCAGTTGGTTTTCTTGTTCATGTTATAAATATAATTTGTTCAAGTCAATGTGGGAAATAAAAATAATATGTCACAGCCCACTACTATCAGCCCATTAGAAGATATTTTAGAGGCAAATTGTGATTAAAATCCATTAAAAGGGGTTTACTCGTATTACGTTGAATTGACATTTTAACAGCGTTGGTAGCGAATTTCTTAATAACGGAAATTACCAATGAATGAATAAAGCCTAGCTCTATTGGGCAAAGTGATTAATTACTATCTAAACCAAAGCCAGCGAGCGAGCGAAGCGAGCGAGCAAGACCTATCGGAGCGGAAGCGACTAGGTATGGTCAGGTTCAAAGCTCCCGCATTAGCCTTTAGTGTTAGTTATTTTTTTTATGACCACCCGGAATATCTAATTTATATTACTCTGCCCAAAAGGTGATGGGCATTATGTATAATGCCCGGTCAATTTGATTATTTGAACAATTATTATCAAATTGCCCCCTCATATTGGGCATTTTTCATAATTCCCGGGCATTATGAAAAATGCCCGATTTATCACTTGGTCCTTAACATATACAAGTTGAAATTCTCATCAATTACTGGCGTTTACTTTCGTCCGAGCAGTTCTATATGTTTACATTCCATTACAACAACAAAATTCCCTCTTCTTCCCGATTTGGAGTTTACGTTATCAAAAACATAAAGCAAACAAGTTACTTACTTATTTCTGAAATCCTCGCAACACTGACACCGTCTCAACTCTGAAATAAGGTGTAACGAGTGGAAAATATTCGGAACGTTACACATAGATACGCAATTTAATTTCGTACTGACCTACAGAACACACGGACGGGTGCCCATGATTTAAAGATAAGTATGTACTCGCATTCTCTGCTTGCGACTAGTACCTACCTACATATATATCGCAATAAGATTAGTAAATGTAAACAGCAACTTTAACAGCCGTGAGGGTAAACATGGCTCACAATTTATATTTCAACATCGCTACACTTCCGCGCCATCATGAATAGTTCTCTAAAAGGCGTGACAAAATATCCATTTTATTTCCTAACAAATCGCGTACGTGTCGAAAGCGGTGCGCTCGGGGTTCGTCCGACTGTTGGACTGTATTCCTTTCATGTACCTACCTTGAAACAATGACCCACCTACCTATTAAGTACCTAAAAAAGAAGTGGTGACCAAATATACATGTTATTTGCATAAAACCCACAAATCCTTTGATGTATCCTATTGATCCGATTATAAACGAACAAACAAAGGCTATGCCCACATCCCATTCCCTTGCGAAATATCCAAATAAATTGAGTTTCGTGTTTACAGACGAATTCTGTGGGACGATTGAGATATGATTGATAGTCTCATGAGCTGAGAATAGATATCATATCTCTGTGAATCGCACGAAGGGCCCTCGGTATTGTTGGTCACTTTGCTTTCGAGTTCGAATTTCCATGTAGGATGAAGGTACTCATCCACAAAGGCGTGTCAACAATGGCAGGCTGTTGTTCGAGTGCTCGGGCGCTTCCATTTGTTAGCGCTTCGGGTCGACTCATATTGAATAACGACCTGTGACGCGGTCACGCGGCCCCATTAGCTGAAATGCATTTGCTCCGAAACAGCTTTACATGGATGGGTGCACTAAATAAAAATAGATTCGTGTTGTAATTTTTATCTTTTATAACTATATATCTCTGTGGTTCTGATTAGTCCTAGTATCTATAGCCAAACCGTTTAAAAGAGTCCTCGCCCGCGCGGTACGGGGGCTGGGGGGTATGACGATAAAGGGGGCCGAGAGAGGCGCGGGCGGCAGGCACACGAGGTGCGCTCGCCGCCCGCCCCTCTCCCGGCCCCCTTTGTCGTCTACCCCCGCGCTTCTGTATCCCACGGGCATAGGGTTGCCATCCGTCCGGATAAAGCCGGACAGTGTTAGGCTTTTTGATCTCTTGTCCGGCCAAATTTGGCTGCGTCCGGCCCGGTCCGGCTTTCGTTAGGCTTTTTATTACTATCGCACTGCGCGCATCCGGCTTTGGAATTCAAAAGTCCCACTTTTAAATTTGTGTTTTATTCGATATTTTTGTCAAAAATACCTAATTTTTCTTAATGTCCGGCTTTGGGACCCAAAAGTCCGGCTTTTTTGACGGGTAAGTTCGGCTTTTTGATTTTTACAGATGGCAACCCTACACGGGCAAGGACTCATTCAAACGGTTCCAGCTTAATATATAATATTTTTTTAGTACTAAAAAGCAATATGAAATTGATATACTTACGTTTTTTTTGTGGCGAATGTTTTGTACTTTGCATGTTGCGTTTCAGTGATAACATTCATTAACATTTTTCGTAATAAAATTGCAACTATTGCAAGTTAAAATTGAATCCTGGACAAATGTAAACGGTGTATTTAGCTGCATCTGAACTTTTATCTGTGAGCGCTGACAGGTAGGTACAGTCAAGTGCAAAAATAAGTATCTATTCGAACCACTCAAAAATATGTTACTACGGCCTTATTGCGTCGGAATAAGAGTCTGTGGTACTTATTTTTGAAACTTTGATTATGTTCATATTTTTACACTTGACTGTACCTGCACGGCTGCAGGAGAAATAATTTAATAGCGCACGATAAAATTGAAAAAAAAAACTGAAAAGCTTTTACCCTTGTAAAAACTCTAATAAACACAAAAAATAACAATAGACGGTTCATAATAGTTCTTTTACTTTAATATTTTAGATTTTACTTAATGATTTGAATTAAATTAAAATAATTTTGTATTACATTCGAACACTGCGATTAATTGAAGGAACGAAATTAATTGTTTAGAAGCAAAAAAAGTATTAGCCAAATTGAAAATGTAATCTGATCTATACGCTTTAATTGAATTGGGACCTACCTTTGGAAGCCGTTGACAAAACTTTTCGAACAAAGAGAGACCGGAAAACTTTCGAAATACAAAACCAATAGCAGTTTATCAGCTGAAACAAAACACTGTCGTGGACGTGTATACGACCTCGCCGGCACAATCAACGGCAGGGAAGTTTTCTCAATGGCTCGGCACAGGGGCACCTTGAGTGGTAAACCGCCTTATTGCATCACGGGTATTCATCTTCACAGTACAATGTAGGTATGGCAAGACGCTTTCATTCGATTGACTGACAAAATCTTCTTTCACATGAATACTGTGGTAATTATCCATCTTGTTACTAAATAGTTTAAAACATTCTCATAGGAGAATAGATTAGGATTAGGATTAGATAGATTGGGATTCTATAGAGTGTTCCTCCCTTAAATTTCCCATTTAATCTTAGATATTATTTTACGTTGTTTTTGTACACATTTAGAATGTCAACATTACATTCTTAGATATGCTATCCTACCAGTAGCTTTTTTATTTTGTCGAAATTGCGACATGCCATCATGTCGTTACATATGCAATCCACGTATTTATTGACATTCGTCTTTGATAGCGCTGTGAGCTGCCACAAAGCCCTCACATTCAGAGCGTGCTCACACCGAGCTGCCACAATAGACTGTTTTTCATGGATACATTCACACGTTCGAGCAGCCGTGCAGCGCGGAGCCCGGGGCGCACAAGTCAAATCAAACGGGGATACCAATGCATAGCATAACCATGATCAATACCAAAGTGTCTCCCTGAATATTCAGCCATAAACTCGGCATCACTAAGAGAGACACAATTTAATTATTCAATCATATAATTACCTACTGACGGCAACCAAATTAAATGATCAAAGACGAAGCAAAATTTTAAACGTTCTAACGGGTCTATTTAATTTCTGTAATTATAATTATTTGTTTGAGATGGTACTGTCTCAATTATACTGAAAATCGTTCATGAATATTTATAATGCTCGTAAATATTTATTGTAAGGGCTTTGTTTACTTGGAAAAACGTCGTGGGCGCTGTCCTAGAGGTAACCTTCATGAACAGGAGATACTGAGTTTATTGAACGGGTTTACTTGGTAAACTGAAATTTCATAAACATATATTATCTAGGAGTGACATGACATCGTGCTGTTGTGCCACATAATTATGAATAAAAGAAGTAATTAAAAAAACTAAAAACCCGCCTGCGGTGTAAATAAAATAAAAAAAAAAACAAAAAACCCGCCTGCAAAAATACCGAAAAGGTGGAAACAAGGTAAAATGTTCAATAACAATAAAAAGCTAACTGAACTCAACGAAAGAAATCGAAAAAAAAAACTAAACATTAATAAGAATTTAAAACACGTCGATGGCAGTCTTTCAAAATTAACGCAACGATAAAATGCAGTCGGAGGCATGCATGAAGTGACATTAAATCCCATGCAGCCACTGACTCCCATGCAGGACTGCATTTTACCGTTGCATTAAATTTTGAAAGACTGCCATCGACGTGTTTTAAATTCGTTTCAATGTTTAGTTTTTTTTTCGATTTCTTTCCTTGAGTTCAGTTAGCTTTTTATTATTATTGAACATTTTATCTTGTTTCCACCTTTTCAGTATTTCTGCAGGCGGGTTTATTTGATTTTTTATTTTATTTACACCGCAGGCGGGTTTTTTGTTTTTTTAATTACTTTTTTTATTTCTTGCTTTTTAGTGTAACCTCCTGAGACACAGATAAATTATTGAGTATTTGAATTAGGAATCCGTTGCTATTTAGTTTAAGTTCAAAACCAATTTTGAAATATGTAGGTACTAAATTTTCCACATGGGTTTCATAGAGAAAATTATTGCTCAAAGATATCTGAGTAAGTAGGTACGTCGTCGTTTTAATGCATTTATTGCCAATTTACTATTCCAAATTAAATTTAAACACATGACTTGTATATATTTGTGTAATCTCTTTTAAAATCCCTTTATTTTGATACCCTACTCGATAGGTTTGAATAAAAAATTTTTTTTGAAGACTCACAATTTGGCGCCAAAATTCCGCAATTTGATTTTTTATAAATTTCACGTATCCAGTGTTACTCACGTTATCAAGACGAATCCAATGACGTATAATTTATCAAAATCGGTTCAGCCGTTGTGTAGTTACGAGAGGACATAGGAATGGACATACATACATACATACATACATACGGGTCAAACACATAACCCTTCCTTCTTCGCAGTCGGGTAAAAACAATACGTTATGTTTCTTGGACAAAGTATCAGCATGTACTTTTCTTGAACTATATTTAGGTATAGGTAGTGTTCCCTAAAGGGTAGGATAGCCTAAGAAAAATTGCCCCCAGCGTTTTTGAGTCGAAACTATAATCAAACGATACCTTTTGAGAGGGTAATACCTTGCACAAAGTTTCATCCCTCTGTTACCCCCTGGGGGTGAAAAACACCCGAATAACCCTAAAACTGTTTTATTTATTTTTTCCTAAACTACGAAAGTGACGAATTTCAAAATTTCTACAAATATTAATGAGACTAAAAGTTATATGTTAAAAAAATATGACCCTCCTAACCATTTAAATTCTTGAAAAAAAAAAATTTTAATCGTCCTGTACAACAAGTTCGGCTCATGGTACACACACCATTTTTTTTTTCAAATATGAACCAATTTATATTCTACATCATACAAAAGTTTCATCGACCTAGCCCAGAAGGAACATTGCGAAATTAAAGTGAATATACTATTTAGTAGGCACTACTCACTATATTATATTGGTTCAGTTGACTTATTTCATTGCACTCTGAGTGAATTCAAAAGAGTTGCCATACATACAAGGTGACCTTAGCCTCTGGACAAATAATGAAACCATGGATAAGACTGATACTTAGCAATATCGTAAAATAGTTATTTGCTTAATTAGACAAGAAAAAAAAATCTATGAAATCATATCATCCAAATAAACAGGCTCCTCCAAAGTGATACATTGAAAACCGTTAGTTTTTCGGTAAATATTGGACTGATTGTTATGATACTTTGCAGATTGGTTTTAAATATCTTGCTAAACCAGTAGTATTAGTATTTGTCCAGAGGCTAAGAGCCACATTATCCGATCCGATATCGATATCGGACGACGATAGCCGACAACCGATAGCCGACACCAAAAGTTGTTTTCACATTATTCCGGCAAAATCGTTCCGACTCGGCCATTTTCTCGATAGCTTCGTGCGGACACTCATAGACAATGTAGATACACGTATAGCACACATGCAAAGATTATCGTCCGACGGCTACGGGCATCCGATGGTGCCGCCAACATATCGGTATCGGCTCCGATATCCGATATCGTGTCGGACAATATGAAAGACAGATACATATTTCATACGTTTTACTTGCCCCGATATCATATCGACGTCCGATACCGATATCGGATCGGATAATGTGAAAACGCTCTAAGGTCACCCAGTATAATATGCTATGCACATTAATATACGTTTTTGTTATAGGCCTTCTCTGTCGCCTTAGGTTTAACTCCTGTAACAAATGGCAAAAGAGATAAAACTGAGAATAGCTATGGGTTGGAAGAAATACTGGGCTCTAAAGGAAATAATGAAGTCTAATGATCTAGGAATGCCACTCAAAAGAAAGACCTTCAACACATGCATACTGCCATGTTTAACCTACGGCTGCGAAACCTGGGCAATGACCAAATCTCTCAGAGCAAAGCTGGCTATCTGTCAAAGAGCAATGGAGAGGAGTATGACAAGCACACGAAGACAAGACCGAATTAGGAACACTGTGCTTAGATCGAAAACTAAGCTCACTGATATCTTGGCAAGAATAGACCAGCAAAAGTGGCGTTGGGCTGGTCACATGATGCGAGACACAAGAGGGAAATGGACCAAGGCAATAACCGAGTGGTACCCTAGAGATGGGAAGAGAAAACGGGGAAGACCTATCATTAAATGGGAAGATGACTTGAAGATGACCGTAGGTTCAAACTGGAAAAGGGTTGCAAATTACAGATGTCAGTGGAAGGCGTTGGAGGAGGCCTATGCCAAAAGGCATACTGAAATTAGGGATTTTTTATAAACAATCTTTTTATTTAGTACCTGCATTGTATATGTTAATTTAATTTTAGAATAAAGGGCTTTATTATTATTAATGATGGTTAAGTGATGATAATGCAAATAAAATAAAATAAATAAATTATGCTTAATGAAATTCTGACTAACATTACCATTGTCAGTTCTGCTTTGGAGGTCAAGCGAACAGCGCTTTCGTCAGCGGGGGAACATTTGGCACATTTGTCCGCTCATGTATCCCTGACATTGTTGCGGCATTGCTTTGGAATGCCACGAATGACATACGTGTTGCGGACGTCTCCAACTTGGTTGTTTCCACAAGATGTCGCGATTTTTGATGACAGTCTTAAGCATCTGCTACAGTCTACGCTCAATGTTAGTTTGGATGAGGAGCGGTGGAGCCAGGCTTCCTTGCCCGTTCGGTATGGTGGTTTGGGTGTGCGTCGGGTCCAGGATCTTAATCTTGTGGCTTTTTTAGCTTCTGCTCATGGCTCGAGAGATTTTGTCGCTCGCATTTTGAGTGTTAATGGCGACAATTTTCGCGTGCCATTTGAGTTGGAGGCGTTAGCCAGCTGGTCGGGTCTTTGTCCTAGCGGTGAGCGGCCGGATAATCTTGGGCTGCAGAGAGGTTGGGACGACATTCTTTCCAAACGGGTTTATGTCAATATGTTGGATGGTGCTTCTGAAACTGATTCGGCACGTCTTAAGGCCATTGCTAGGCCAGAGTCTGGTGCATGGTTGCACGCCTTGCCATCGCCGCAGTTTGGAACGTTGCTAGACAATGATTCTTTGAGAATTGCAGCTGCATTAAGGTTGGGCGCTAAGGTGTGTGAGTCGCACCGGTGTATCTGTGGGGCGATGGTGGAGGAAAATGGTCATCATGGTCTAAGCTGTCAGAGGAGTGCTGGAAGGTTTCCGAGGCACCATTCAATTAATGAGATTGTTCGTCGAGCCATGGTGTCGGCTAGTGTCCCGTGTGTTTTGGAGCCACCTGGATTATGCCGGTCAGACGGAAAGAGGCCTGACGGGCTTACGTTAGTCCCTTGGCGTAAGGGTCGTTGTCTTTTGTGGGATGCGACGTGTGTTAGTACCTTTGCCGCATCTCACATTAGACAATCCTCGAGGTCGGCGGGCTCGGCGGCTGAGTCTGCTGCGCTGCTTAAGTATTCCGAGTTGGAGGCGACTTATGACTTCGTTCCCGTCGCGGTTGAGACGGCTGGGCCGTGGGGCTTCGAGGCGCGGGAGCTTTTTGGTGACTTGGGTCGCCGTTTAAGAGATCGTGGTTGTGATGCTCGTTCAGGATCGTGGCTTGTTCAGCAGATCTCCATAGCCATCCAGAGAGGCAATGCTGCGAGCTTAATGGGGACATTTACTTCCAGTTCGTCGCGGGGAGGGATTTTTGAACCAACAAGCTTAATTTAATTATTAACATTATTTGATAATTACTTAGACAATTTGACAATTATTAACGAAGACAGTGATGACTGGGTGACCTTAGTCTCTGGACAAATACTAATAATACTGGTTAATATTTAAAACCAAACTGCAAAGTATCATAACAATCAGTCCACTATTTACCGAAAAACTAACGGTTTTCAATGTATCACTTTGGAGGAGCCTGTTTATTTGGATGATATGATTTTATAGATTTTTTTTTTGTTTTCTTTTCTAATTAAGCAAATAACTATTTTACGATATTGCTAGGTATCAGTCTTATCCATGGTTTCATTATTTGTCCAGAGGCTAAGGTCACCTTGTATGTATGGCAACTCTTTTGAATTCACTCAGAGTGCAATGAAATAAGTCAACTGAACCAATATAATATAATGAGTAGTGCATACTAAATAGTACATTCATTTTAATTTCGCAATGTTCCTTCTGGACTAGGCCAATGAAACTTTTGTATGATGTAGAATATAAATTGGTTCATATTTGAAAAAAAAATGGTGTGTGTACCAAGAGCCGAACTTGTTATAAATACAGGATAATTAAATTTTTAAATTCGTCACTTTCATAGTTTAGGAAAAAATAAATAAAACAGTTTTAGGGTTATTCGGGTGTTTTTCACCCCCAGGGGGGTAACAGAGGGATAAAACTTTGTGCAGGGTATTACCTCCTCAAAGGGCATCGTTTGATTATAGTTTCGACCTAAAAACACTGGGGGCAATTTTTCCTAGGCTATCCTGCTACGCTTTAAGCCTATCGGTTCTATTTTAGGACTATGCCAATAAAGCAGGGCTTTAAAAGACTCGTCATTTTAAAAAGCCTATGAGCCTATAGGCCTTTTAGGCCTTTTTTGTGATGCAGTCTTTTTTTCAAGTAATAGGCTTATGTTAAGGCTAAAGCTATTTTTGCGACTCAGCCATCATCAAATCAATAATGAAATAAACAACAAGTATTTTACATTGCATTTATTTGAAGAAAAATAAAATAAAGTTGTACTTAAGTATCGCCAAAACAATTTAGCCACGACAAAAGGGGCATTGAATATCTAATGTTTTTATTAGACAGACGATTTCTTTTCTTATTAATCAAATTTCCTGCTTTGGAGAACGATTGTTCACTGGAAACACTTGAAGCAGGTATAGATAAAATATCAAACGCCATTTTTTGTAAATATGGTAGGATTTGTGCTTGGCTTTTACCCACCATGCTATAACATCTATATCCTCAGGTTCAATCGTTAATAACAAATATTTTTGAAGCTCACTCTCGTCACATCATCATTATTATTCCGTAATTCGTTTTTAAATACCTTAAAATTTAAGGTAATTAATTCGCACTTTCAGGACTATAGTGAGCAAATCCAAAAAAAATCTGGTTTTAAGTTATTCTCATAAAACGTCCCTTCGTTCTTCAAATGGTCGTTTTATGACAATAACTTAAAACTCGTTTTTTTTGGATTAGGTCACTATAGGTACCTAGTCCTGAAGGTGCAAATTAATTAATTACTAGAGTTAACCAATTTTCTAAAGTTGTTAATCTTAAATAGAAGCTTAGCCTTGAGGACTAAGAGTTTTATAGCCTTCATAGCCATGTCGGAGGGTTAAGCGTTACTGTTGTCAGACTAGCCTTAAATTAGCTTAGGCCTTAGAAAGACCTTTCAGACCTCCAACCAGTAGTCTTGAATAGGCCTAGCCTAAAGGTCTAAGTTAGGTAAGTTTTTATAGGCTTTTAGCCTTTCAAGCCCCTTAATTACGAATCTAGCCACCAAAAAAAGGCTAAAAGCCTATAGTCCTCGGGAACAATAGGTATAGGTATATATTGTAATTTTTTAAGCAACACAGGTTTTTATTTCGCTTTTGTTATTCCAAAAAAATATTTGCACTTTTAATACGGTAACAAATGCATGCATTATTTTGGCGAACTTACTAGAAATAGTATGGTAATTTATTGAAATTACTAATGAACTAAAACAATTACTTTGCTCACCAGCGACCTTACAATAGTTACGTTTATGCAAGAAATGTGCGTTCATGCAGTTCCTCCACCTCCACACTGTACGAACACACACAAATCACATAAACCCAACCATCACCACAACCAAGCTACACTGACGCGTTTCGAACTCAACCAGAGCTCATCTTCAGAGTTACCACAACCGTATGCTATGCCAGGGGTTCCCAATTTTTTTGTGTCAAGGAACCCTAATTGATTACATTTTTCCTAGCGGAACCCTTCTTTGATAACACCTTAAAATAGGTATAAATGAAAAACAATTAAATTGCTCACCGCACATGAAAATATTTTTTACGGAACCCTTATTGCCCTTCCACGGAACCCCAGGGTTCCGCGGACCACCTTTCGGGAACCGCTGTGCTATGCTACCAAATGTTAAAGTTTGCATTGTAATGCATGAACGCACATTTCTTGCATAAACGTAACTATTGTAAGGTCGCGGGTGAGCAAAGTAATTGTTTTAGTTCATTAATATGGACCTCCGCAAAGTAACGCCTGATTCAATAAATTAAATGAAATTACTAATTGCAATTTAACAATGTTTTGTGAAGAACAATATAGTGAACTGATGAAATGTCAAATATTCACGCGCGCACTAATTATATTGTGAACGTGATCAACCTCACAAAGACGTGTAACTGCTACATAACATAACAAAAACCAGCACCAGGGTATATAGGCAGAGTGACGCATATAACAGCTGAGTTTGACCCTACTCTTTAATATCCTAACACGAACCGCTGCACACCCCATGACATCAGACGTGTCAGGAATCGTTCGAGCTGAAAACGTCTTAAGACGCGGAATATTGATATATGTAAAACATCTCGCTACAAATAATTTCTTGTTTTGTTTGTAAATTTCTTACTGAAGTTTAAAAAATTAAGGTAAATAATTTTTTATCAATGATAAATGCACGAATAAATGAAGAATAAGGATAAAACCATCCACAATGCAACCTATTTTAACCTGAGGATTCGAGCCGTTCTCATATCCCAGATGTACCAACTTCATTATTTCCGTCTCACCTTACGATGCGCTTGCACTTTGCTATGTCTCCTGAGGTCTACCAAGATCGAACTATCGAAGGGTAGGGATGCTAGAATCTGTACCTAGTTATTGTTATCATTGATATACGAAACTGATCACAGTTTTTAAAAGATGTCTGCGTAGCGTTTTGAGTTACATTGCGATCTTAACTTACTTTTTTCACCTAATAAATGTTAAGCAAACTAGTTTATATTTCGCAAGCGCGACACACGAACCCGCGTGGGATGTTATGTTTTTATACAAAAGTAGTACCTACCTAGTGTTTTGATTCATTTCAAAAAGCACATATCGGTAAGGTCAACCGGGGCTAATGCGTCACAATACTTTAAACGGCATATTTATCAGATTATAACGAACACATTACGTATCCCTAAAAGATATAACTTATGATGTATCATGTATGTAAAATATGCTAACCTGTAGGTTAGCATATTTTATCTAATTTCATATTTTAATGCCACTTTATAGCATTTTTAATACCTTCTACGTGTAAATTAAGTTTCTGTAAAAGCTGGGATATTTAGACGCTATAACCCCAGGTGGGGTGAAAGCGTCTTTTACTAGTATTATGTGATCGCATTGGTCGGAATGATTTTAATCGAGATAATTTTATAAAAGCACACATGATAAAGTTTATTATTATGTTGCACGCTGAATTCTAGCCTTAGTTTAGAATAATTAGTTGAACAAAAATATTCGGGGCTATGGCGTCTAATTGACCTCGTTTGTTATAGACGCATTAGCCCCTTCCTAGATTCCAGGGGTACCAAACAATTTTATCTCCTAATAGGTTCGAATTTTTTTTTACATCTCTTAGCAGAAAATTTTATATTGAATCAACAAATAAACAAAATAATTATATTATACAGAAATCCGTTCATTGGATTAGTTTTAACGTGATGCTGATAAAAACAAACCGACAAACAGACATGAATTCTAAACAACAATTTTTGGGATCAAGAGATCCCACCTACATTACCTACATATCTAGAAAACTTAGATTGTTAAAAAGATTTAACAATCTAAGTTTTCTAGATATGTAGGTAATGTACGTACAAATTACAAATTTATTCCTTTATTAGACATATGTAGAGTTAGATTTACAGATAAACTATTATCCTAAAATAAAAGGTTTTGGACCTGAGAAAATGGGGCTATTGCGTTACAATAGACGCAATAGCCCCAACAGGACGCACGCAATAGCCCCGAAGCTAAAACAAAAACAACAAATTTTAAATTGCATATTAACTGCAAATCTTAAGCTAATTACATAAAATAATCAAAACAACATGTATTCCAATGAATTAACAAAAGTACTTACGGTTCAGAAACATCGATTCACTTAAAGACACTGAGATTTTGTTAGATACAAATGTACGTGTTGGAACACAAAAAGAATCGCAATTAAATGAAAAACTAAAGATGGCGGATTACTTAAAAAAAGGACGCTTTTCATATGATAATTGGAATAGGCGCATTAGCCCCGTAGACGACATAGCCCCGGTTGACCTTATCAAAACTTTCGAACGGTAATACATGCGAGTGTCATTGGAGCTATTATTTTGTTTATATTTTAGTTTTATTTATATCTCATTTTTACTTCTAATAAAGTTCAATATGAACTGAAACAATTACTTTGCTCACCCGGGACCTTACGACAGTTACTTTTATGCAAGAAATGTGTGTTCATGCAGTTCCTCCACCTCCACACCGTACGAACACACACAAATCACACAAACCCAACCATCACCACCACCAAACTACACTAACGCGTTTCGAACTCAACCAGAGCTCATCCTCAGAGCACCACAACCGTATGCTAAACCACCAAATGTTAAACTGACAAACCAAAACAAATGTTAACTTGTCACTGTAACCTCCCAAGTACCCACTTTATTTTTATTTTCCCAAACTACCCCACAAAAATTAATATGGAGTTCATTAATATGGACCTCCGCAAAGTAACGCCTGATTCAATAAATTATTTAAAGTTCAATATTGTATTCAAATTCACTTTGACTATTTGATAAATGAAGATTCCATTTTATTACTAAGACTGTACCTATCTCATGAACCGTGATAGCTAGACAGTTGAAATTTTCACAGATGACGTATTTTTGTTGCCGTTAAAAATAAAAGGGGGTCGTGATACAAGAAACGTGTTTTTGTTTATCGTTTTTAACTCGATCTTTATAATGGCGTTAACTAGACACTTGAAATTTTCACCGATTATGTAAATATTAGGGGGCATCCTGACTAACTAATATAAATAAAATTATCACACACTGCGTACATTTTAACTTAGAAGCAGGATTTTGCTAACACTGTACGGTCGTTTACGGCGTATATTTTAACACACATGAAAATTTGTTGTTTGGCCTGTTATTTCCATTTCATTTTATACCTACTGTTAAATCAGATAGGAAATTACATCGGTCAGGATACTCGTCGGTGCTACGGCAATAGAGATGCGAAATACTAGATTGACATCATGACACAAATGTGGACCCACTACATGTTTTTAACTCTGTATCAAACCACCTACATCTATTTAACCTTGACGGGGGTGCATCTGACCGTCGGCGCGAGGTGACGGCTCATACTTTGCCTTTCATTTAATATTCTCGTAACGTCTCCAACGCTATTTTTATTTTCTTTGTTTGTGAGGAAACTCAACAGACAGGCATCTAATGGATACTGGCCACTGTTCCCTTTGTACATAACATAACACATCGGCTTGATAATGTGTTGGCGAGCTTTGAGTCTTTACATTATATTCCTTTATAGCTCGCTAGTATTACTTAAGTACGTCAAATAAAAATAAAAACTTATGTTCTAAATTCTAAATATCACAATATAACCCTTCCTTTTGGCTTTGCCATAGTCGGATAAAAACCGGCTTCATTATAAATTATAATATGGCTGACTTGTAACATGGTGAACCTCAATGGTGAGCAACTGGGCCATGGGCACCGGAACAGGGGTGCAAGAGGGTACACATGCACCCCCCTGGCATAAATGAAGATATAAAGAACAAGACTACGATACAGAATAAAACCTATAAATGCACCCTCTTGTAAATAATCCTAGTTACCAGCGCCCATGCTAGTCGCTCAAAAGAAAATATAATAAGTACCAAATTATTAATTCATTTTTGTGTTTTTTGTCACTCGTGGTACTATTTGACAAGGTGAAGCCGAATTTAGATTTTCTACCTGTCCGAATTAAAGAAAACGTTTCTCCGAACTTTGACTCAACAAGAACTAATCGATACTTATTTATTGACTTGTTTAATTTGCTTGATTCAAAAATAATTATACAACATTTATTATTTCGATCTTTTTCATTTCCTTAAAAGATCATTAACGTATATATTTACTGTTTGGATTTTGTTTTTTTTTCGCAAGTTATTATTTCTCTATTGTGATTTACCTACTATCTTTGTCCAACCAAACATAATGATTGCATTTTTTTTTAAATAATTTTTTCTTGTTACTCTTGGGACTTACTATATATCTGTATTATTATCTTATCAAACAATATTGAGATTAACAGAGCTCAAATTCTTCATGTAACTTTGCACACTGACGCAACTTCAACGTGATTTTCAGCACTTTTTAAATCTCTACTTTAAAAGTAAAATTAAACTAAATTATGTAACGTCGAGTATTTGACATAAGCAACTTCTTTTCATAAGCAATTTGTTGCGGGATCGCGTTGGATGCGGGTGATACGGGGCCGATCTGTGCTATATGATATGCCTTGGGGAGGCCTATATTCAGCAATGGACGTCTTTCAGCTGAACTGATGATGATGTTAAATTTCTTTTCCGCTTTTTTCTCTCTTTATTATTGCTCTGCTACCTTGGGACAACCTACTGAACGTTGTGAGGCTATCTGAATACCATGTCTTGCGGTCGCACTTATCGAGCAAGTCCTAGGCTGGTGTTTTTAATATAATGCAAGAACAACGCTGACTTGAATAATTTAACAATTTACTTATTTATGTTTTCTATTTACCATGTATAGTATAACATTTTAACCACGCCTTATTATTTAAGTCCCCGACCAGCTAGCTTGTTCAAACTTACCTACTTAATTAAACACAAATTACTCCACTGAGACGACACTACCAATAGCTATGTAATACTAATACTTCTTTTTAAATTGTAATTTCCGTAGAGCAGAGGTGTTTAAAAGTTGCACAAGTTTCTTGTTCTTTCCTCTCATTAGATTACGTGCTAAATTGCTCGGCTGAACATTTTTCTCGAAACTTGCCGGAGAGTTTGTCAGTGTATCGGCGGCGTTAAAAGTTTAACCGGTGAAGTGCACACCGTAAAGCCTTTTAATATAGCAAAGTGCTCGACCGCTCTTCGGCCCTGCAACAATATTTTACTCGGAACTATTCCTTACAAGTTTAAAGCTACGGTTTCGTTATATAAAAAGGGAATCAGAACAGTCACAATAAAATTCTTTCAGTTACAAAGAACGCTGATGGCTGTATATTCAACGATGTTTTAAAACAAGCTTTTTTTTGCTAACTGTACTTTTTGCCCCTGGTTACTAAAGTCCTCGTCAAGATGATTCAAACGACCTCAAATTCGATGGGGTTATGTCGTTCGGAGTCCTATGCCCACTCCTTCACACTCCTTAACGTCATGGGTAAATTACATGAACGCTTACTCCTGTCGCGTCTGCGCCAGACGACCGATAGGTTTCAACCGCCTTTCCAACATGGTTTTACCAAGAACAGAGGAACAGGCACGCAAATCCTTCGCACCGGCAAGTTCCTAACAGATGTGCTGGAAGCTAAGGAGAGCGTGGCCATGGTGTCGACAGATCTCTCGAAAGATTTCGACTCCATAAACCACAAAGGCCTGATGAAGAAGCTTCAAACAGCCGATGTTCCGAACAACATCATCAGAGTAATAGAAAACTACCTAAGCGATCGCAAAATCTATGGACGTTTCAGAACCACCAGTGGCAATGAGAGATCGGTGCCACATGGAGTCCCGCAGGGCTCTATCCTGGGCCCAGTAATTTTCAACCTATACGTACATGACGTTTGGGACCAACGGGACCGAATCCGCGGACTAAAACTCTCCCAATACGCTGATGACCTGTGTATCTTCAACAAATCTCCCGACCCGAATTGCGCGACGCAACGCGCGGGCTGGGCCGCTGACACCATCATCGACTACTAGTGCCGCTGGGGGCTAAAATTGAACGTAGACAAAACGGAGTGTGCCATGTTTACTCACAAGAGAAACTACCGCAGAACAATTCGCATCAAAGATGAGGTAATTGAATACAAAAACAGTATCAAATATCTGGGTGTACATCTAGATAAGACCATGACCATGGGCAAACAGGCGGACTACATCGTCCAGAAAGCGCGACAAGTACGAGCCGCGCTATCCCCTATCATAGGCTGACACGCCAGGGCGGATTTGACAGTGAAACTCGCCGTCGTTCAGGCTTGCATACAGCCTATATTGGATTATGGCGTAATACAACTACTCTCACGTTACAATAAGAGCAACTTACTAAAAATTTAACGCCAATACCGAATGGCCCTCAAGACCACCGGACAGTTCCCAAGACGCCTAGATACCTCAATACTCTGGGATATGCTTGATTGGGACCCATGACACCTCCGTGCACAAGACCTTAACGAGGACATGCTGCGCCGACTCCGCATAATGCATATCGAAGATCTAGACACCCCGGGTGACGCATACCTTAGATTCGGACACCACAACCCCCTCGTAACTAACACTAGATTAGGTGAAATTGATTGTGTACCAAAAAAAGACAGGAGCCGGCAGCTCAGCAAGCGAACGACCGCTCCACGTCCCCATAGACTGTAATTAGCTGTAAATAGGATAAGATAATATGAAACAACATTTTGAATTTATATAAATCTATTTTGTACATACATACCACTAATGAAATTACACAGCACACGCCACTTAGTCACTTATATAGATCTTTCAGACTAACATAAGTAGACTGTAAGTAGCTGACACACTCACAGGCCGAACACACACTGACCTGTGAATATAATGTAACACTTGAACTAGGGAAATAAACACCTTTCTATTCTATTCTATTGTATTCTATTCCATTCGATTCCGTTCCGTTCCGTTCCGTTCCGTTCCGTTCCGTTCCGTTCCGTTCCGTTCCGTTCCGTTCCGTTCCGTTCCGTTCCGTTCCGTTCCATTCTATTCTATTCTATTCTATTCTATTCTATTCTATTCTATTCTATCCTATCCTATCCTATTCTATTCCTATGCCCACCCTCCAGTTCCATCATCAGCTCCATGTCATAATAATATTGCATTGTCATCCGATTTACACATGCATTCAAAATTTCAGCTCAATCGGAAACCGCGAAGGGGGTCAAATATAACTTGCAAAATTTGACCCGTACATAGGTACGTAGATACAGATATTGCAAGTAAATAAAAATCTTGTAAGTAAAATTGAGCCTCTTCTTTATTCGAAGAGTCGGCAACGCACCCATAATTCAAATTATGTTATGGGTGTCACCGGTTGCATCACCGCCTTGGCTGCCTTCCATCAGGTGACCTGCTCGTTTTCACCTACCTACCATAAAATAAACCATGTTATGAAAATTTTATTCATAAATAAGATTTTTCTCAAACATGCTATGAAATATTGACGTTATGTTCCTTAAAATACGCCTCGAACTGTCACGTTGCAGGTGCGGCTAGACGAGAGGTCAATAATGGAATTTCATACAACATTGCTGGCCAAGGCCAGCAAAGTGATCGTCTATTGTTTTATGTGACACAGCACCATGACGTTTAATAGGTCGACGTGGTCGACGTGGATGGATGGATGGACGGACGGACGGATGGACGGACGGACGGACGGACGGACGGACGGAGGGATGGATGGATGTTGATGGATGGATGGATGGATGGATGTTGATGGATGTTGATGGATGTTGATGGATGTTGATGGATGTTGGTTGATGGATGTTGATGGATGTTGGTTGATGGATGTTGATGGATGTTGATGGATGTTGATGGATGTTGATGGATGTTGGTTGATGGTTGTTGATGGATGTTGATGGATGTTGATGGATGTTGGTTGATGGATGTTGATGTATGTTGATGGATGTTGATGGATGTTGTTGGATGTTGATGGATGTTGATGGATGTTGATGGTTGTTGATGGATGTTGATGGATGGATGGATGGATGTTGATGGATGTTCTTGTTCATGGATGTTGACGGATGTTGATGGATGTTGATGGATGTTGATGGATGTTGATGATGTTGTTGGTGATGGTGATGGTGATGGTGATGGTGATGGTGATAATGATGATGATGGCGGTGATGATGGTGGTGATGATGATGATGCATATTTGAGAAAAACTCTATACAAGCCTTGGCCACGAACAGGGATTGCCGGCCTCGTATCTCTAGATGGCCTCGTTAACACTCGGCCATCTATAACTACTCGGCCGGCAATCCCCTATTTCGCGGCCGCTGCAGTAATGTACTATTATTACACAGGCAATAAAACGAAACTAACAGTGATAAGCATAGTTAAAATTTTATAAGCTGGGGGTTTAGGACTGCAGACCTCATCTGGTAAAGATAACATTGTTCTCGTTTGTGCTATTATGGACGCACTACAACGCCGACGATCCACCTGAGTACCGCTTACAATGACGAAAGGCCTTTCTTAATGAGTTAAGCTTTTGCAATTTCAACCTTGTAACTTAGAGAAGACGGTAGCTATTTGTTTGCATTTTTTGTTTATTTATTTATTCATTCAATTAATAGTGCAAGTTTACAGTTTAACACCAAGTCACTTACATACTAGAGTCAAATTCTTAATAATAACAAACAATGTCAGTGCACAATAGAAAAACTTATGAAACGGAATTAAATTAATGTCAATCTAAAGAGAAACAAAAAAAAACAATGTTTAGGTAAACAGAAATTGCCTTGCAATACCACAGAGGCAGGCAAAGCGATCAGCGAACATGTCAGCGTCAGCGTGCTGAGCGAGCATAGAATTAAGTAGCGAAAGAGCACGCATAGTAGGCGCTTGCTTCGCGTAGACCGTGCGGCAGCATGGCACGCTCAGCAGGCGCGGCCGGCGGCGCGGCGCCACGGCCCCCGCCGCGTCCCGAGGCAGTCTCTTCGGCACTATCAACCCAATTTTCTCTAATAATGTTGGACAATTCACTCGGTGGTGTACAACTGATAGGTAGAAGGTGAAGTTGTTACTTGTTCTGATTTGTTATTAGCGGTAGGCTTCAACAAACGAGAACAATGTTAACTTTTCTTTACCAGATGAGTTCTGCAGTCCTAAACCCCCAGCTTATAACATTTTAACTATACTTACTTATACGTTACATTACACATAATATTATCCTCAAAATTGAATAAAGGCTGAGTACGAAGCGGAAGCGGAGTTCTATTCTGTAAATTAACAACTGTGGAGCGAGTCAACATTCGGGTGAAACAACCGAAACTAGCTTTAGATTTGTTTAACTAGGTATACAAGGGGAGACAAAGAGCCCCGCCCCGTACAATGGTAAGACCTGATTAATTTGAGCCGAGCTCCCTTCGTTAAACGAATAATAGATAAGCCAATTCGTAACATCCTCGCCTTTCATTGATTAGCAAACCGTTAGCCGCTTGGCGCGGTCGCGAGCAGCGCTCCTGGCTCTTTATATTAAACAGTGTGACATTATCGTCGCTAATTTCAAAAAAACCGGTCAAGTGCGAGTCGGACTCGCGCACGAAGGGTTCCGTACCATTATCTATACTTACTTAAAAAATTGCAGTTTACGAATTATGACGTATTAAAAAAAACTACTTACTAGATCTCGTTCAAACCAATTTTCGGTGGAAGTTTATATGGTAATGTACATCATATATTTTTTTTAGTTTTATCATTCTCTTATTTTAGAAGTTATAGGGAAGACACACATTTTACCACTTTGGAAGTGTCTCTCGCACAAACTATTCAGTTTAGAAAAAAATTATATTAGAAACCTCAATATCATTTTTGAAGACCTATCCATAGATACCCCACACGTATGGGTTAGATGAAAAAAAAATTGAGTTTCAGTTCTAAGTAAGGGGAACCTCCATAATTTATTGTTTTTTTTTTCTATTTTTGTGTGAAAATCTTAATGCGGTTCACAGAATACATCTACTTACCAAGTTTCAACAGCATAGTTCTTATAGTTTCGGAAAAAAGTGGCTGCGACATACGGACGGACAGACAGACAGACAGATAGACATGACGAATCCGTTTCTTGCCATTTGGCTAAGGAACCCTAAAGATGTAGAAATTAATACAGCTCGAGAAACTAAAAATTTATTTTTGTATAAGCTCGCTAAAACTTCAAATAGTATTTTGCTACTATGGTTGTAAATTTATCGAAATAACATTCATGTATTCAACATAAAATGCATCATCCGCTGAGATTTGAGCATCCTGGCCCGTTATTGTATGACGGTGGCTCAATTTTTCAACCAATTTAAAAACCACTCGTCGACTTTTCGCGTGTCACACCAATTTCCTCGTAACAATTTCCAGTGCATCGATTGAGGTCGTGGAAATTTTTAATGTATCCAATTGCTGCGGCGTAACGTGGGGTCTTAGCCGACATCAATTTTGTTTTGCCATTTACGAGTATGCATCTGAGTTAAGATAGAAAGAGATAGACAGATGTGGCGAGGCTAAAGTTGCGATGTCATCAATTTGTGTGACATCAGGTTCGCTTTGTAATTGGAGCATAGCATCGATATTCGTATCCCGTGAGCAATGCATATTTCACGGCTGCAATATTAATGAACGCCAATAAAAGGTTCCCATCGACCATTCGACATTGTGGATTGGCCCATTTTTTATTTTTCTCTAGCTACAGCCGATCGAATTACTTAAACCACGGTCTATCTACCACACTGTGAATTACGAGGGGCGTTCAATATAAAGTGAGAATGAGATGCAAACTCTTTTAATATTACGAAATTAAATACTGGCCGGTAAAGCTAATCTATCTAGCTGATTGCTATGAAAAAAAAAACTAACTGTCTTTTGTTAAAAAAAAAATACGGTAATTTCTTTGCAATGCTGTTGAGTAAGTTAGCGAAAATGGAGAAAATTGAACTGTGCGCCGTTATCAAATACTTGTGTTTGAAAAATTTTTCTACGGACCAAGTCAATTTGGATTTGCGGGACACTTTAGGGTCTAATGCTCCTCCGTATTCGACAGTCGCACGTTGGTGCGCCGAATTTAGACGTGGAAGAATATCGACAATGGACGACCCCCGCTCCGACTACAGCAGTAACTGAAGAAATTGTGAAAAAAGTCGAAAACTTAGTTTTGGCGGATCGTCGTGTCACGGTTCGTTTTATTGCTGAAAATGTAAAGTTTTCAACGGGGAGCGTGCATAATATTTTACATGAACGCTTGGGTATGAAAAAGGTATCTGCGCGTTGGGTACCAAGAATGCTTACTGACACGCAAAAACAAACTAGACTAGAGATTTGTCAAGAAGCTTTGAACCTGATGCAGCAAGACCGGGAACTTTTTTTGGCGCGATTTATAACAATGGACGAAACATGGCTCCATCATTACGACCCAGAAACGAAACTGCAGTCTATGACATGGAAAAGGCCATCATCTCCAACTCCGAAGAAATTCAAGGTGAGCCCATCTGCCGGTAAGGTCATGGGCTCTGTTTTTTGGGATGGTAAAGGGGTATTAATGATTGAGTATCTCGAGCATGGAGCCACTATTACGGGCACATTATACGCCAAACAAATAGCAACATTGCGCAATGAGATCCGCGAAAAACGGCGAGGTAAACTCTCGAAAGTTGTGCTGTTCCACCAGGACAATGCCCCGGCACACAAGTCCGCCGTTGCAATGGCTGCAATTCGTGATGCTGGGTTCGATATCCTTAAGCATCCTCCGTATTCACCAGATCTCGCTCCCAGTGATTTCTACCTATTTCCGAGATTGAAACAATACCTGAGAGGCCAGAAATTTGAAGACGACGACGCGGTAGTCGCTGCAGTACAAGATTTTTTAAGTACTCAAGATGAGACCTTTTTTAAAAATGGAATTTTAAGTTTAGAAAAAAGATATACTAAGTGTATTATGCTAAAAGGTGACTATGTCGAAAAATAAAATGACATTTAGTAAAAGTTGTTTATAACATACTCATTCTCACTTTTTATTGAACGCCCCTAGTACTTTCATAATAAATACAGAATGATATTTTTGTGTAAAAATATCCCTACAGTGGGATTATGCTATGCATGAACTAGTGATTCGGCTACGCTTCCTACTTAGGTACAGACGCCTTATTTGTGACGACATACAGGCACACTTCACGACATCCAGCATAACTTTCACTTCCTAAAACTAGGGCCCACACCTGGTAACGTAATTTTCTACAGTTTTCATGAATACTTAATACGTATATATGGTGGAAAGGTCAAAACGCTAAAGCGCCATATGTTATAAATATGGCGCTTTAGCGATTTTACCTTTCTACCGTCGAATTATGGCTTTTATAAAGGATTGGTATCTAGTTTAAGCGTCAGTTCAAACAAGTTTTAACTATTACATAAAAAGCGCTATTTTCATCCTGTCAATAACAATTGAAATTTCCTTTACAAAGGCGTTCAAGTAAATAGCTTCTATAAAGTGCAGAGCACCTGCATTTGACGTCCGCGTACTTACAGCTACCATTACTACGGCAGGGGCGCACTCAGAAATGATAAAGAGGTGTAACCCGGAACTTTCAAGTAGCTCCATCTATGTGAATAGAAAGCACTTTTTTAATGCTCCCTAACGCCTTTGTTTTTTGTGACTATGATTAGGTTTGAAAAGTGTTCTCCCTGAACTTCACTTTGTAAAGCGACGATTTATAACAATTGAAATAAATACAGCTTAAGTATTATATTATGTTTCAAATAAATTTTTACCTGCTTTCAGGCGTCGAATTTACTTGATATTTGGTATACTTATGTTGTTAAAAAGAC
The DNA here is from genome assembly GCA_947859365.1 of Archips crataeganus. Taxonomy (NCBI): domain Eukaryota; kingdom Metazoa; phylum Arthropoda; class Insecta; order Lepidoptera; family Tortricidae; genus Archips; species Archips crataeganus. Next base: position 38,738,636 of record OX402045.1, read on the forward strand.
TCGATAATAATACAACAAATTATAAAGCATCACCAGCATAACTAAGTGTTTAAAGTGATTATTAATAAATTCTTATTTAAGATTAAATGTAGATTTATATTTACATAAAATTCGTTTGCCCTACCTTTAACAAGTTAGATTGTGGTCTTAAGTGATAAAACATCTCTACTAAATCCTTGTAGTTTTAAAAACAGAGGAAAATCCTTGAAAAATTGATATCATAATAATTATGACATGAATAACTGATTTGAAACAAATTACCGTAACTTGTCAACTTGAGTACCTACCTATTATAAAGTAATCATCTAAAAATGAGTCTTTAGGGACATTGCTTTGTTTCTTTTATATTTCTTGAAATTTTGTCTTGATAGAGGAGTAATTTCATAATCCGTTAGTACTCAAAATTTACACTACACAAAAGTGTGTAGAGACCAAATTTTTTTCAAATATATTTACAATTACTAAAAGTCGCAATTATTATTTATACGACTACTACTAGTAGTGTAAAAATATTTCTTAAAACCGTTTAAATTTCTACTGATTACGAAAAGTAAAAGTATAATCAAATTAGACATAACTTTAGTTATGTCAGAGCCTTGTAAGAGGTAAATTATAATTAAGAAAAGTATAACAATATCTTTTATCCGTGATTTCATTTAATAAGTCATTTTTTTTGTATCCATAAAAGTACAGAAGTTCTTAAAAGCCTTTGTTTATATTTATTGATAATTTTTGACGACTGTCGAAAACAAAGAAGTCTTCTGAAGGTCAGGACATTTCAGAAACAACAACAATAATAATAGCCTTAGTTCGATTGTTTTCTTATTTCCAGCCTTTTAAGGTAGCTATTGGACTGGACTGCTGTCTTCCTTCACGGTTAATGATTCTATTAAGGGTAAGAATTTGATTCAGTCGAGACTGCGAGCGCTGGCCGGGTAAGTCAATATTGCTCGAAAATTGTTTCGCGATCGCGAACCGATAATTTAATTATTTAGAGATTTAATTAAGCCAGACCCTTGTTTAGGCCTGGCCCAACAGAACCGATTGTTTTGGTATCCAGGCCGGTCTAACCAAAGTATGAATGTACGGCGGCACACTCCGTATCTAATGAGACAAGGGCCAATCATTAATTAATTGTTCAATGCAAGTTGGCGGATCGATTCGATGTTCGACGTTTACTGAGCGGGTCCGCTTAAATGACTAATTACTGCTATGTGATCCTTTGAATAGCCAATTTAATTAATTAAAAGCAGAGTTATTTATATATCATATACGGCACTTACGCATGTGAATCATTAGCTGTGAAGTTTTTCAGTCCCGTAGTACGTAACTGTTCTAGGCAAATCTTGTTGGTTTGAATATTTACGAAAATCGATCACAAAAAGAGCCAACAGCAGATTGTAACCCTAGGATAGTTTTTGTTTTGCGAGTTAAAAATCCTGTGCGTCAAAGAGTAGGTATGTTGAGACATGTGTCAACTCATGTACTACCTACCTACCAATATTTTTGTGCAAAAATGTATGTCTTTATAGGTTTTTGAAGTTAAAATTAGAAAATACCATTCGAAAGTGGTGAAAAATTGTGCAAATTTGAAATACAAAAGAGTAGTAAAAATTGATTTTGTCAAATAACTAGTAAAAAAATCGAGCTGTAATTTGGTAACAATACACAGATTGACATTACTTTTTAGTGATTTTTTTTTAAATCAACCCCTCGATATAGTTTTACTTTGCTAACTAAAGCTGCAAGGCAGCGCGTCGCAGCGGGCGGCGCTGATTTCCTGTCTTTCCTTCATTAACCATTCCTCTGTTTTCCTACCGCTGTAAACGGAATCCCAACTCAACTTTTTAATTAACTTCGATTTCTGCTTAAACTTTTCGGAATGCCTCAAGTGTAGCATTGAATTTTACCATGGTTAAGCGTTTCAGTGATTGATTTTGTTTTGAAATAGGTACGGAATGAAAAACTTTCCAAAATAGAATTAAAAAGTTAAGTGCCTACATTTGTTGAAGAGATCGTTTGTTCTTATTAACGAATTTGATTGATTTGAGAAATGCAGAGATGAACGTTAAGTAAATATTTCACTTCTTATTCATATATTATAACTAGCTGTTGGCCGCGACTCCGTCCGCGAAGAATAGGGGTAGGTATAAAAAATAGCCTACGACCTATCCTCAGACTACCGAATACAGATAAAAAGTTTCATAAAAAACGGTCAAACCGTTTCGGAGGAGTTCGATAACAAACACCGTGACACGAGATTTTATATATTAGAAGATTATATTTGGTGTATTTTGTGTTAAACCTTAACCTAATTTAAAAGCCCAAAGTAAGTCACTTGCGAAATGATTGGTCTTATTCAGAAAATTTTCGAGAGGGACCGTCAAGTCGAGAATGGTAATTATTGTCAATGGCACTCCGGATAAACGAATGAACCATTTATTAAATTAAATCCAGACGTCTGTCCGAGTCTTAAAATTAGTTCTCACGAACCTTTTATATTTACAATACTGGTCCGTTTTTGCTGAAATCTGTAATTCAAAGTACCTACAGCCGCGGAATGAAAAGGTTTGCCACTTTTCGACTCTATAGTATAGTATGTCTACCACTTAAGGTCGAAAAGTGACGAACTTTTTCATTCCGCTTCTTTACGTATGTATGTATATGTACTTTATGTATGTGAAACTCTTTATTGTACATAAAAACATGACATTAACAGATAACAAGGTAAGGTTCGTCACTTTCGACTCTATGTCAACGAGTTAAGGTCGAAAAGTGACAAACCTTTTCTTACTCCGACTATACCTACTAAGTCGCCATCATAAACATCGGAGCGGTTAAGATGGTCAAAAATATCTGAACACGCACTTACGCGATTGACAAAACGGTCGATTTCAGATATTTTTGACCACCTTGAACACGCTCCGAAGTTTATGATGGCGACTGTGCTTAAATTAAAAATAATAATTAGATGGCTGTCGTTACCTATCATATTTAACTCCACGTTATGTTTTTGAAAGTAAATTAAATGTTTATAAAAAATGCAGAAGTTATGAATTAATGAATAACGTGAAATGAAATCGTCCGCCGAGTTGCTTTTTGCCGACAAGCGGATTCAGTTTTCTTTTCAGTCAAAAGGGCTGAAATTTCAATAATCCATTGAGCTCTTTCATCATCGGAGCTAAACTCGTTAATTCATGCTCCTGGATTCAGCACTTTTGTAAACGTTAATGAGGACATCCCACTTTGCACACTCTACATTCAGTAAAGTCCACTCCGAACCATTAACACGGTTATCAAATTTACGAAAGTTTTTCTAGATGAAACGAACATTTAAATAGACTATTTCGCAAGTTTGAGTACTAGGTTTATAAATGCGAAGTTTATAATTCTTTGAAGCCAGTTTTTTTAGAGTGTAACTATAAATAATAGCAATTAAACGACGAAGGCGCCCGGTTTCTTCGTAATTGTCATAGTTAAAAATATGTTTAAAAATATATTTAAACCGCCTAAACATGGCAACACTATGTTATTATGTCAAATTTTACTTTATTTTTCAATCATTTTCACTTGTTGACGTACTCACGCTAATATATTATAATGCATACCTACTATAAAGTTCCCAATCCGCACTGGGCCCGCGTGGGAACTGCGGCCCTAGCCCTCTCATTCGGAGAGGAGGCCTGTGCCCTGCAGTGGGACGTATATAGGCTGGGATGATGATGCAGAGTTTTGCTGCAATCGAGAGTTGTCTCGACGATACTTCAAAATCGCACACTTGCCTAGCTAATCAAATACAAGTATGTACTTACGTAGAAATTGTACAATTCTTTATTGTAAATAAAACACATTAAGCATAATAACGTAGAGATTAAATTTTATTAATATCATTATTGACATTTTGGACATGTTGATAATTTATGGACAGAGTAGAAAGATTCCTGTTATTATTTTGTGTATGCATTTATAAATCGGTTTATTATTTGCGTATTCCATTAAGTATAGTCGACCTTAACTCGTTGACATAGAGTCGAAAAGGGACGAACCTTTTCTTCTATATAAACGTTTATTTTTACTTTACTGTAAAATTGTTCCAAACTCCGACTTCTGTTTCGTACGGCTGTTGTACTAAATATAGTGCCAGGGAAATCGTGTGGTAAAATTATAAACAGCACATCAGGAAGCACACGTTTCACGTTTTTCCAGCTGGATATTCCATTTTGAGCCGAGGTAAGACTGGATACACAATTTAGATGAGAACGGAGCACACCTGTACTTTGGGGTGAGCGACAACGCGACGGCGATTAAATGTCAGTCTTTACTGAAGCATAAAATATCTGTGACGTCTATATCTCAGAATTTTTGGCGGTCAGTTTTGAACAATCATTTCTACCTATATTGTGAAGAAATTTTGTGACACTATTCTACTAATGGTCGAAGATCTCAAAGCCACCAGACGCAACTTATTTTCTACCATAAAATCTGGGGTATTATGTAGTGCTAATTTATATTTTGAACGCCTTCTCCTGCTCAGACGGATAGACGGCATATTTAGAGCTGCAAGATGAGACGGGGTGTAAAAATAGGGACACGTAAACTTTTTTTTAAATTCTAATGACCTATTTTTGAACTCATATTGTAAAATAGGATGGCAAAACAATATTCAACACTCCCAGACATTTTCTGCCTGTTATAACTTCCACTGGAATAAGTGTGAGAAATCTTTATTTCGCATAAGCAACTTGATAAGTGTTCAAGCTAAGATGAAAAAATAAAACACAAATGCGAAAATGGAATCACTCAGCACTCGTCGGGTCACTAAAGGTGGCTCGAAGCTGATATTACGGTGATCCTGGTTGGCATCCGATACAGAACTGCGCGACACGCAACCTCCCGCATACTTACGCTAACACACCACACAGTCTAAATACATATAAAACTATTCCCTCAAACAGCACCCACCCAAACAAAATTATTGCCAACATTATGCATTAACTAGGCGCTGGGTGCTAAAAAAGCTCCCAAAGGTTATTAAGTAAATACTCGATCAGTCAGTCAATCTACACAAATAATCTGATGTGCAATATGATAGCAGGAGGAATAGCAATTCAGGCAATATAAACACGCCATCAAAGATAATGATTACAATATCAATGATGAAAAGTGATGACTTTTTCTGCGTGTGACTTATCACAGAAAACTGCGGAAGCATTGATGCTATCGACTTGAGCAATTTTGTATGAATTTTCCAATTTCAAACGGGCACGTGAGGTTTGAGTAGTTTCCTTTTACTGGCCTGTCCCTTGGGCCCCGGCGCGTGCTCACTTGTCTTGTACATACTGACCTGACCTTAGGTTGGGTAACATTTTGCGTTTATTTTATATCTAAGGTCGGACGTCCCAACTGCCATGCCAACTTAATTTACCACAGGCCGGGGGCGATAAAGGAATGCAAACTATTTTCACACAACTTTCCAGTGAAAGGAATTTATTTTTAATTAAGAGTCTTTTACGTGTGTAATTTTTGATATGGTAATTGTAATACCTAACCAGATTGCTTGATACTTAGTAACTAAAGAAAAATTATAATTTATCATGATTTTTACACTTGTTAAAAACAAGTTGATTCTGACGCACGATAATCTACTGGCTTCATTTTACAACACGTGCATTGAAAATTAGTGCTAAATAATTCAATAGAGATGGTCTGATTAATAAAATGAAACATCGAAAATTCGCTGGATTGGAAAATGTATCAAGATTTATAAAATAAAGATACCTACCTATAAAAAGTTACTCCAGCTCCTTAAAAATGCTAATTCTGTTATACTTATTTAAATTTATGTAGGTACATGGTTGGTAGTAAAACTAATATAAGCTACGACAGAAAGTCGCTACAAGGCATGGTACCATAACAATTAAGATTTTATGAGTAATTTCGCAGCAATTATTGTTTTATCATGTTTCTCGTACATTACTTACTTTATAAGCTTGCCAGTAAAGCGTTCTTATCTTATTACAAAATTTACATATTGTAGCATCGTAGGTACGCCAATAAAATACATGCCTTCCTTTATGCAACATTAAACCAATGTGAATATTCATGATTGTGTAACAAACAATCAAACTTGCAGATTAGGTAGGTAAGTATAAGGATGTCGCGCACAGAGCACAAGCGTCGAGCCGCGAGAGTGTTATATCGTGACGTGAAACTAACTTCTGAACCAACAAAGCTGTTGCTTAAGCCAATAGCATGCTCATAGCGCTTGCACTTCCAGATGCGCATTGGAACAGCCAGTAAAGTGTCGGACGCGCATACCTACTGGAACACTTTTGAATTTTAAAATAGGCACGTTTCACAAAAATAAAAAAGACTTTTGTAAATAGAAAAAGTGGTTTTAGGATTATTACCATTACTTTTTTTTGCATGGCCTTATTTTTACCAAATGTCATACATAATTCTGTGTCAAAGAGAAGTAACGAATAGGTTCTGAGTTTAGCATGAAAATACACTTTCAAAATGTTCCTCTTTTGATCACGTGGACATAAAAACTATTTTTTTTATAAAATTTTATTTTATCTAGTTGATATTGATTTCAACGAAGTGATCTTACAAGGATCATTTTGCCCTACTTACATTAAGGCACGGGCGGAACCCCAAAAAGGAAAAAAGTCCTAATCGCCCAGGGATTCCAAAATCGTACTGAAAATGAATCGGGATCCTGATTGACAAAGATTTGTTGTCATGTAGGCATATTTTATATAAAAAGTGTTTAATAATGACTTTAAAATACAAATATTAAGAAACAATAACAATAATAAATTAATACTATAACTATAAATAAAATAAAACTAACTTAAACTAAAACTAAATAAAATTAACAAAAGGTTCCCCCCGCGGCATGGACCCAAAGACACTGGCAGCATTAGGTACCTCGCTATACTAGTATAGCAATGCTGATACGTTGTGCGAGGTAGCTGCCAGCTCTTTGGTCTCCTGTAGTGTCACAAAGCCGTTTACAAATATCTTTGTAAAGACTTTTTGCGCTGGAGCCCCACGGACCAAAGGTCTCAACCCCGAATGGAACAAAGTTGTATTCAGAGCCAAGACCTTTGTATTTATTTTTCTTAAGCTTTTCTGCCGCTTCTGCTGCTGCACCAGCTTGATTTGCTGTTCCGCGGACGTGGGACGGAGCCAGTGTGTCTACACAAGTAGCGTCCCACACTAGCACACGACCCAATTTCCACGGAATCAATGACATTCCGTCTGGTCTCTCGCCATCATCTCTGGCGATGCCCGATGGCTCCAGTAACGCAGGCACATTGACGGTGGCAAGAGAGCGACGGATAATGTCGAGAGCAGAGTGTCTAGAGAAGCGGCCCGCGCTCTTCTGGCACGAAAGGCCGTGGTGTCCCAGCGCGTCGACCTCAAAGCCACAGGGGCATTTATGCGGTGCGCAAACTGCTACTCCAAGTCGCAGACGGAAATTCTGAGAGTGTCGGGCTCTAGAAAAGTACCAGTGTTGGCTGATGGAAATATATATTTTATATTCAATACAAAAGCAATCGCTTTATACAATATTATCTCAGTATCTTTAGAGCCAGACTAGCTTTTGCCCGCGACTCCGTCCGCGTGGAATTAGTAATTTTTCCTATTGGTGTTAGCGTGATGATATATACCCTATAGCCTTCCTCGATAAATGGGCTATCTAACACTGAAAGAATTTTTCAAATCGGAGCAGTAGTTCCTGAAATTAGCGCGTTCAAACAAACAAACAAACAAACTCTTCAGCTTTATAATATTAGTATAGATTGATACCATTTTTTACTGAATTAGCTATAAAAAATATGCTTTACGTGCAATAAAGCTGATACTGTGTTAGTGCGGCTTTCAAGATACAGCACAGCATTGCTGAGCATTTTATTTTCCTCCTTTGCAAATGGTCTAACGAGCGAAGCGTGGAACAATAAGCTTGCGCCACTTTGCTAAGAGTAGTATATAAAAAAGTAGGTGATATAGTATCGAAGATTTGATACATGTTCTACCATGAACGTTCTCACAGTAAGTTTCATAAATGAATTCCATTGTCAAGTACTGCGATGTGCCTATGACTTTTCACGAGGTCACGATGTCACGATTCAGTTGGTTCGATGGTAGGTACAACGAAAAACGTTTTTCACTTCTTTTGGTACGCTCAATACTTTCTCTACTTCTAAAGTCGCTACGGTTTGAAAATTACATCACGCGACCCGAAATACGGTCCCTTTATAACTCAATTCTGGATATATTCATGCACATAATATGAGCCGATAACAGAGTTTAAACTAAGTTCACGAAGTTGGTTGGTTTTTGTTTGGAATGAATTTGTACTGATCTAGATTAATGTTTGCAAGTACCGTTGACAAGCTTGTACGTATTTATGGGAACTTATTTCAGATATTACTTCAAAAAAAGCTGGCCAGGTGCGAGATGGATTGGCGGACTGAGATTTCTGAATGTGCCACGAGCAAAAATAAGATTATTTTCATGGAAATACTTTAGTATTTCTTCGAAAATCAAAGTTTTTATGTACAGTCAGGTGTAAAAATATGAACCTACCTATTCAAAGTTTCAAAAATAAGTACCACAGACTCTTATTCCGACGCAATAAGGCCGTAGTAACATATGTTTGAGTGGTTCGAATAGATACTTATTTTTGCACTTGACTGTACCTACTAGGCAAGATATAAAATTAAATGATGTGTAATTTTTATTACTTATGTAAACCAATGATTTTTGATTTTTTTCCTTCACTTGTAGTTGTAAGTTTTACTTGTCAACAAATTTCATTATTCAATGTCAACGAGAGGTCGTCACCGAAAGGTTTTGGTACCCATGGTTTTTGAATGAAGTTTCAACAGATTGAATCTTTTGATCGCGAAAACTTCGAATACATATTTTAAAGTATATAAATTACGTGTCACGTTGTTTGTCCACGATGGACTCCTAAACTACTTAACCGATTTTAATAAAATTTGCACACCGTGTGCAGTTTGGTCCAACTTGAGAGATAGGAGAGATGGGTTACATCTCAATTTATAGTCGCAATATTGTTTTATTGCAAATTATTTGCTTCTCCGGATCATATCGGGGGTAGGAGGGCGCGGGGGGCGGTGTGGGTGGGGGAGCGGGGAGTGCGGTGCGAGGAGGGTACGGGGGGGAGGGCGGGGGCGGGGCAGTGGGTGCGGAGGGGTGGGGGGAGCGGGGGGGTGCGGGGTTCATTGATACGCTACTGACGCGAAGCCGGGCGACTGTCGCTGAGCGTCAGCCGCGCGCGACGCTACCCACGAAAGTCAAGCTTTAAACCTTTAAATTATTATTATTTTTACTTCTTCACGCTTAAGCTGCTGAACCGATTTAGATAAAATATGGTATGGAAATAGTTTGAGTTGTGAGAAAGGATATAAAATAGTTTTGATCCCCGAAATTAAATATAAGATTTTTTAGATTATTTATTAAATAGTAGATTGATGAAAAAGCAGATTGGATAAAAAATAAGCTACCCAAATCTAATTCTACGCGAACGAAGTCGCGGGCAAAAGCTAGAATGTATATATAAAATACTTTACGGCTTAAGAGACTTTAAGAGACTTCGATAGCTCGACCCGATCCTCGATAGATAATAGTGACAGACACCTAGCCAGCCAGAAGGACAAAAACAAAGTCGTCCTTCAAGGTTTCCGTTTTTTCCATTAGATGGCTGTATGTAACAAAAGGAAACAGTCTATTTGTTTCAGTTTTCGCGAAACTTTCAAATATCTTGGTCTGCTAAAATGTTTAAAAACATTTGTCTTCGGTATATATTTGCAATACTTACCACAAAAATAGCAAGAAAACTTGTACCTATCTATTTCACACTGCACAACTGGCTGTCTAAGTTCTTGTCGAATGAGTGCGATCCGATGTGTTTCAATAAACCTCATCATAACTGCGGTTAAACCGAACTTGGAAAATAAACATTGCGGATCATTTGGGAAAAGCTCGAGACTTATAATTGTTTTTCGTTAAAAAGCTAAGCGCTCTTACAATTAATTAGTTCGCGAAACGTTAATTTACAAGGATCTCCTTACGTCAGTTAATTAGGCGAATGTACCGAAATTGTTATGTTAATACTTCACGGCATGTTAAGTAAGGATTTGTAAACGCTCCGAGAGACAACGTTAGCAATTAACTGGCATGAACCCAAATTAACACATTCTATGTAACATTCAAATGTTATCCTGTATACTTTTTGAAAGGTATTATCTACTCGGAGGTACGAACAAAACGGGTACCTTTATTTTTTTCTGAATGAGTTCGATTTCAAAGGAATTAGTAACACACACTTACTAATATGAATGGATAGTCTGTAAGTACATCTATCAGCGGTCATACTTGCATAAAAGAAGCATTCACAAAAAGTTGTCTTTGTTCTACGCAAGACTCCCTGTTTCTGCATTAATTTATCAATTCTAGTTTCAATAAGTTAAATGTGTAAACCGATATTCACATGATGGTGAACTACATCACCACCAGGTTCAATCAGACTTCAGGAAAAAAGAACTCCGTGATTTGGTCCAACACCAGTGCCAGTAGCTATTTATCAGTATGGCTAGGGGAAGATTAAGTCCAAAACCACGGATGGATCAACCTCTAGGTAGGTACAGTCACAAGCTTTAATTTGGGACCCACTTAAGGTTGACAGTCCTGTCATATTGTATAGAAATTCAAAGGATATTTTTTCGAAATGGGTCCCAAATTAAAGCACGCGACCGTACATAAGTGGAGCCACGTGGTTTATATCTGTTCTCCCTCTAGCACTCTAAGTAACAGTTTGGAAGCACATTATTATGTTATCTTGATCGTTACCCAACTTTTCTCAATTTAAAGTGCAACAAAACGAAATAAAAACAACTACCAACAAAGTTTTAATTGCGATGAGTTTTAATTCAATGAAATCAGTTTCACTTCGTTCCCAACGATAACATTTGTTAGCGGAGCGCCGGAGTATCGCCTACTAAGTTTGATCACGTTCCGAGCTTAACAATGTACACGAACGAACCGCACACACTTCCACTTACGATAGGTATGAATAAAGACCAACTTTATTAAATTTGATAACACTAAATATTATTTTTCCAAATACTCGTAGCAAATAGGTTTTGTAACGAAGAACCTATTTCGCACGTTATGATTCAGATGCTAGTTAGAACGTGATTGTGCGCTAGGTCGAAAAAAGTTTCCGACATGTCACTTTGCCATATTAACTTAAACTATACACACACACACATATATATATATATATATATATATATGTGTGTGTGTGTGCGCGCGTGTGTGTGTGTGTGTGTGTGTGTGTGTGTGTGTTTATATATGTGTGTGTGTTTGTGTCTTACTTTACCTGTAGTTTAAGTTAATATGGCAAAGTGACATGTCGGAAACTTTTTTCGACCTAGCGCACAATCACGTTCTCTTCATATATATATATGCCGCAGGAGTGACGGAAGATGGGGAAAGGCTGTGATGGAGTGGAGACCCAGAACCGGGCGGAGAAACGTTGGCAGACAGGAGATGAGGTGGACTGACGACCTGGTCAAAGTGGCGGGAAGGTGCTGGGTGAGGAGAGCACTGGACCAAGATGAGTGGCGATCAGTGCAGGATGCCTATACTCAGCATTGGGTGGCTATGGGCTGAAGAAGAGAGAGAGAAGAGAAAGTAAGACTAAATGACAGTTTGGCGGCAAAATATGGTTCTCAATGAAACTTTGTTTATAACTTTATCTTGGCACTAGAAATGAAGATTTGCCGAGTCCTACTAAAATTTAGGGGTCCGGGGTCCGACCCCCTCCCAAGGGGTATAGGCAGGAAGTTTTACAAATAAGCCGTGTGAGGTGTCATTTTTTTGCCCTGAATCAAATGAGACCATACTTATACTTTGCAAGAAATTAAGGGTTTTTGTTGAACAGCCATAGAACAATCTAAACATCATTTAGCAACAATAGTTTCTCAAGATATGGATGTGATGGTAATACTGATGGCTCTCAGAGATCCTGAGAAGCATATATTGTTGCTTAAACCCAAAATTGGTCCTGAAACCTGAAAATGCATGTGAGTATGTTATCAATCTTTCACATTCACGTGCTGCTGTTGAAGGTCGGTTGGACAAAATATTTTTCTTTTAAGATGACCAATTTTGGGTTTAAGCAACATTATAATTATTGAGACAACCGGATAGCCTAGTTGCTAGAAGAACCTGACTACGAAGCTTGAGGTCCCGGGTTCGATTCCCGGTCGGGGCATATATTTGTGTGAAAATACGAATGTTTGTGCTTGAGTCTTGGATGTTTAATATGTATTTATCTATATAAGTGTGTTTATCCGTTGTCTAGTACCCATAGTACAAGCTTTGCTTAGTTTGGGACTAGGTCAATTGGTGTGAATTGTCCCGTGATATTTATTTATTTATTTTTATTTTATTATAGGCTTCTCAGAATCACTGAGATCCATCAGTATTACCATCACATCCACATATCGAGAAACTAATGTTGCTAAATGATGTTTAGATTGTTCTATGGCTGTTCAACAAAAACCCTTCATATCTTGCAAAATATTGATCCTATAAGTATGGGAATGGTCTCATTTGATTCAGCGCAGAAAAATACATAGAAAAGGAGACCTCACTCGCCTAGCTTGTAAAATTTGCATTTTTTTAGGGTTCCGTTCCTCAAAAGGAAAAAAACGGAACCCTTATAGGATCACTTTGTTGTCCGTCCGTCCGTCTGTCAAGACCCTTTTTCTAAGGAACGCGTTGAGGTATCAAGCTGAAATTTATATCAAATACTCAAATTTACTGTCCCTTGGAGCTGTGAAAAAATCAAATTTCTAAACCAACGCAATCAGAAGATACAGCCGTTTATGCCGCAAATTTCCGCATATTTTCAAAACTCGCAAGGGAATCAAAACCTACAGGGTACTTCCCGTGAACTCAGAATCTTGAAATTTGGTACGAAGCAAAGTCTTATAGCATAGATAAAGGAAAAATTGCGAAAAGCATATTTTTTTTTGACTTTCTGTCTATGACAATAAACAATCTACAATGATCCCACACTGCGCACATTTGGCTTAGGAGCAGTGGTCTGCTAAGACTGGATGTTCATAGATACATATAAATTTGTACGGAACCCTCGGTGCGCGAGTCCGGCTCGCACCTGGCCGTTTTTTTATTTTCTCCCCTGCCCGTATCCCTGGGAAGGAGTAGGACCCCTAAACGTTGGTAGGACTCAGCAGATCCTCATTTTTAGTGCCAAAATAAAGTTGTAAACAAATTTTCATCGAGATACATATTTTGACACCAAAATATGCTGTTTTTCCGATAGTGTTACGTTACAATTATTATAGTACCAGTGCAGTGCAGGGTAATCTGATAAACTACTGTGCAGTTTTTCACAAGATTTTTCAATAGAAAGAGAGGTTATTAATAGGCTACCAGTTTGATACCTAATACATCTAAAGATAATAAAAATAATTGTACCAGAAAGTTTCCGTAACGCAGCTTCGTATTATATAGGTAGTTTAATGGTACGAAAATAATGTACCTTTGATGAAATAGTTTCCCTCGAAAAGTTCTAAAAATAGTCCACCACAGCAATCTTTTAAAGTTGACTTTAAGAGGGTTTATACCTGCTGAGCTGGCAATGTTGCATTTTTGTTAGTTTTTCTCGATTATTCCATAAAAACTGAATGAAAATTAAAAATGTTTTGTATACAAATTGTTCTAATATATAAGTTAATGTGTCTACTGCAATAATAATTCATGATAAGACTTTAATTTTCTTTAAAAACGGTTAGGTAATAATTTAATGTTCGTTTTTAAAGAAAATAAAAGTCTATCACGAATTATTATTGCAGTAGACACATTAACTTATATATTTGAACAATTTGTATACAAAACATTTTTAATTTTCATTCAATTTTTATGGAATAATCGAGAAAAACTGACAAAAATGCAACGTTGCCAGCTCAGCAGGTATAAACCCTCTTAAAATTGGTCTATGAGAATGCTTTTTTTTTCGTGAAGATGTTTATACAACATAGTACTTATGCTGCCTAATTATGAAACGTTTAACGTATTTAATGAATTTCAAAATTCTCTTTCACATTATTTTGATTATATTTGAGGGAATGTAACAGAAATAAATAAACCACACAATAATCGCATTTTCACATCTCATACTTGTAAAGTTTTTATATTATATCTTTAGTTTTCTTTCTTCCTGTAATATACGTGTTTTATATTACGAAATCAATAAAACTAAACAATAATGGTAAAAAACAAAAACAAAAAGTACTTGAAAATAAGAGCTAATCTTTACATGTAGGTAGGTATATTTACACGTTTTTATTTCCGTTGCAGAATTAGTAAAAGACAATAAAACTGTTTTGAGCGTTGATATTCAGTTTTTTTCTGCTTCTTCTTAGTTAAAGTGTGAACTATGCTAGAGCGCCTCAACTCATCTATGGATTTGGTTGCGAACTCCTTTGGCTGTCAATAATAGTTATTTGAGCTTAAGAAAGCCCCCGAATCGTGTTCAGAAGTTATGCGGAAGTTATAATACCTACAAACTGTGTCACCCAATTACGTCCAAGTGACTGGACTTGACGTGTCGGGCTTTAAAGGAAGCAAGGAGACGGAAATTGTGTGCCGACCGAGCCCATACCGATGACGGTTGCTAATTATGAATACACAACTGAAAAGTTAAAAACGCGAACTAAGTATGCTCATTGCGTATACCAACAAACCGGTTGAATTCTCTGGATCCATACAGCGGTATCTTTCTGTGGCATCTCGGATTTTTGAAAACATATCCGTGAAAATACATACAGTAGGACATAGAACCTCCTATTTTTTGAAGTCGGCTGTTAAATACCATTCGGATGTGGTAAAAGAGCATTTTCAAAATAAGTGTAGACTTTACATTTTTTTTCAAATGAGGAAATTTTGAGGTTTTCTTACTCAGAATCAAGAGCACTATTGATTTTGATGATAAAAAAATGTCCCCAATTTTTTGTCAGTTTTGTGACGTTTTTTTCATAGGTAGGTACAGTTTTTATGGCTCGTCGCAAAACTTAACCAAAAAAATTGTATGGGTAATGCAGAAAATGATGAATATTTTTTACTTTTTTTTTGATAATGCTTAAAAATTTGTGTGTTCTTGCGATGCTGCAAAAGTTTACGCCGTTTTTTTAGTAACTCCGACATTATGGTTTAGTAGTTATATCAATAGAAACTACTCAGTAGGTAATACATTTTTTTCCAAATCAAAAAAAATAAGTTCACAGTCATTGTCAAAGGTCCTTTAGGGTAACAAAAAGTTATTGTCAAATATGACAGTATTTTAACTTCGACAGAACAGCTTAGCTTAGATGATGATGAGCTTTAGCGTATGATGTAATGCGATTACCTTTTAAATAATAAGAGTTAGGATACTAATGTCTTCGAGAAATTTCCTGCATTTGAGCTATTGAATGTTTCCTTAAAGTTAACGGAAATCAAAAAGACTAAAAACTAATTAGATTCTGGACTACTTAAAACAAAATGAAATAGGCTGTAAATTTCTACTACTCTACTCAAGTTTTCAAACTAAGCATTATTTTCTTTGTTTTCGAATGGTAGGTACCTATGTTCTCAGATGTGACTTGGAATTAGCTCAGTGAGTGCGACTTTTTTCACGTTTAAACGAACTATAAGTCATGTCATGGTTTGGCAAATTAAGTAAAGCATTTTTATAGTTTACCTATTCAATTATTTTACACGTATGGATAAAATTTATGATTCTTTTTTAATTTCATCACGTCGCTCTACCTACATGATTATTTGTTACAAATAACCCTGTATACCCACGGCTAAATCCTAAGTCCTCTGTTTAATAATAAATCACACATTGTGGCCGCAGCTTTCAGCCATTTTATGTTTGTCATAAGGGCCCCATCTTCTTGTCATTAGTCACAAAGCGGGTGATGAGGGCCGCTACAATTAATATTGTCCGAACTAATCTGTGAGCATGATTTTTACTTAATCTTCAATAATAGGTATCGTACCACTCGGAAATTAAAGTTATCCTATTACCGTTCCGAATATTTGGCCTGAAAAGTGAAAAGCTACATTTTGAGATAATAGTATTTTATGCAACTGTATCATAATAAGGGTCATTAAGACACGAATGCGAGTTTATGACATGAGGCGAAGCCGAATGTCATAATAGATACGCATGAGTGTCTTAATGGCCGATTATGAATAGTTGCATACATTACTTTTTCTACGAGTTCAAATTAAACGATTATTAAATAATGAATACTTACATAACGGACAATAAATGAATTTTTCGATTTTAAAAGTAGCAAATTGCTCACTTCAATTGCCGCTTGTTTTATTTCTGGCGGCGTCAACATTTCTGCATCACTTAATTCACCAAAGTTACAAATTCTCACAGATAATAAGTCAAATAGGAATTAACACTTTTATTTCTTTCAACTTGAAAGAACTCCGTGCAAAAGCAAAACAAATTATCGCTATTTTGAAACTTTTTTTTTCACTATACACAACCTTAGAATTTGTTGATCGAAGCTTAGAATGGACCCGGGAACTTTAGGTCATACAGCCAAATTGAATGATGTTAAAATATTCATATTTAATAATGACTTTAAAATTCATGTATTGTCCGTTATTTAAGTATTCGTTATTTAATAATTGTTAATGTAAACATATGTATTTTAATAATAATTAATGTATAATGACTCTATATTAATTTCCCGCTTTATTTTTTTTTAATTTGCGACCGTACTCGTACCATTGAGCTTGATCGGCGTGTTCTCAATTACGAAATTTCGCTTGAAAAAATAAACCTTGATTGTGATTGGTCCTACCTGTTCTTACTCATTTTAAGCAACCAATCACGTGGCACACGCATATTTAAAGGAACTCGATTATCAAAATCGATTTCAGTATTCTTTTTTGAATGTTATTATATTACTCAGTCCCGTAACATAATGAAAATTATAAGGGTTATTATGTTATTGAATTTGCACCACAGAGCATAGAACTTGGAACAGACTTCTAACGTTAGTTATTATTGTATAGTTTTTGACCATATAATTGAAAGATTATAAAAGAATACTACAGGAGTAGAAAAAGTATTTTATGATTAAATCATAATCATAATATTTAAAGATATCGATGTTTTTTTGTGAATTTTCAAGTGGAGTAGCAATAGTAATTTAAAACCTAGGTAACACACTCATGTACGAAACCGAGGACTTGTTTTAAAGCGCCGTTTGAGACGAAATTATTTGTGCGGAAAACTCGAAACTCACTTTTCCTGTGCATCCAGTGGAAAAATACCTGTATTCCGGGTATTAAACGTGCACACGTATGGCACACACTTCGTTTTGAGCCGAATTCTGAATACGTGACCGTCAAAGGTAGGTAATCACGTGGACCCACATAGAGGTAGAGAGAGGTAACGAGCGTCGATACGCTTGAAATAATTAAACCGTTCTGTCAAAGGCAGGCGAGCTCGGTTCACTGAAAAGTATCGAAAGCTTAAATACCATATCGTAAAATGAAAAGCCGCATGTCTAAAATTTAAACTTATGAAATTAGTTTATTAAATTACTTACTGTATACATCTTTAACCTTGATAAATTCCTATGTAGTCGTCTTCGTTTCCCGCCTTTTTACGTTTCACTGCTGCGCACCATTTTCCTCTCTGCTATTTTCTCGTCATATAAATATGTACTGCGCCGTACTCGAAATCATTTAAAATATTCAATGCTTATTATATCACGAAATAAATCCAAAACTAAATTGGTTTGTATGTGTTTGACGTCGATATTGGCTGCAAATCAGGCGTGGTGTATCATACATAATAATCGATGCACGTCTTTCCACTTTTAATAGTAGATTGTATATGTAGACCAAGGGGATAAAGCACTGTATTATGTCACGGATGCGATATTGAATCCTAAGCGTAACGAAGGACTTCAGATTTAACTCCCGAGCGTAGCGAGGGGGTTTCTAGTTGATTCCCGAGCGAAGCGAATTAAGATGGAGTCCTGAGAGCATTGAAGGATTTAAGCGCGCCTAAGGCAAAATCAGTTTTATCCCCGAGGAGTATACTCTACTTTTCTCACCTTTTGCGAGACAATAAAAACCAAGGCCACTAGAAAAACACTCGAAATTGACCCAGAAGCACTGATTCCGACACAGACTTTGCGCCTTTCGCAGTTTTCCATTTGACGAAATCGTCGTAAGCTCGTAAGTATTTTTCCTTCGAATTCTCTGGAATTAGATTATTGACAATGCCTAAGGCCGGCTTGCGCGAACCTGGGTTAGCTACTTAACTCCGAGTTAACTGCTAACCCAGGATTAACAAGTGTCAAAATGTATGGAACTGTCATTCTTAACCCAGGGTTACCGATTTAATTTTTTAACCCTGAACTGTGCAAGTGGCCCTAAGGCGTCTAATTTAATGAAATCAGGAGTCGAATCACTTTCGTCACTCGATATTTTCTTAATGTTTTATCTTCTTTTGCACTTTTGATACTTAAAATTGCAGCGTATTGAAACATTCGCGGCTTTTGTTTTAAGTACCTATTTGAAATTGTTTTCGTTCGGCCGCGGAGTTGCAAATAAATAAGGCGCGGCGCGCCCCACGCCCCCCTGCCCCCCCTCACTCTGCAGCAGCTGCACGCCGTGCGATTTTGACGAAATTAGACTTGAAACGCATAACAATAAGAACTATGAAATGTGAGAATCACATTAACTGCCCGGGTTATAATGAAATTCAGTACAACATTACGCCCCGGCGAAAGCCAAGGGCTATAGATAATGATTTACTTTGAGAAAGGTTTGCATGATATATAATAAGGCATTGTCGAGCAAGTGGTGTCAAATAGTACATTGTGCATCAAGGGCCGTAAGTAGGGCATTACTAACGAGAGTCTATTAGTTTAATGACTCGAGTTTGTAATCCCCTTCCTGCCCGTGATACACAGAATGATTTTCATTGCATTGCGAGGAATAAATCTAAAAATAAAATTATTTTATCTCTTAAATTGAATAAAATAATGCCTACCCGCCAATACAGATTGTTAATTTTTTCGAGTCATCTACCAAAGATAATGTAAACTGTGTTTAGTTTAGAATTCGAATGGTCATTCGGCCAGATTCTGCCACCGTGTTAAAAAAATACTTGCTAAAATTATTGCAAAACTGTTTGATATAAATTTAAAATATAAAAATAACGAAGTTTCACGAAGCGTAGATAAGTTTTGTGTTGTAAAATTGGGTTACAGCTTAGTTTTAAATATACATATAAATAAAACGTTGGCTGACTTGAAACCTCCTTAGTCTGAAATGGCATACCTACTAAGTTGTTTGCAAATTTTAAAACTAAAGTTAGAACTCCCTTGGGAGGAAAAACCTGTACGTAAATCCATAACTCCCTTAAGAACACTTTAGGCCATTTTCATGCAGTATACATACAGGTATGGAATGACACCATTGACGAGCAAGTCTGATGAAAAACTTATTATAGATCAAAATCAAAAGTTCAATTCAAAAGTTCCCGCAAAATCTGGGTCGGGAAATAAGAAATGGAGATCAATGATTTTTATTTTTTTCCATTACTTGCGTTGTGCCTTACTTCTTGTCCAATTTCATAATTCTTTGTCAACGCATAGTACCTACCAACTGGCTTTGTGCGCACAGTTTTTTTTACAATTACAACCGACAACCCCTAAGCATTTCACGTTCGTTTCTATCTATTCTTGAGTAAACAGACAGACAACGAAGTGATCATATGCCTAAGAGTAAGGTTTTTCTTTTTGAAGCTAAAGTAAGGCAAGAACAGTTCAATGTTTCGGACTTCCATGAACCAATAGGAAATACAGCAACCTTTTGTGATTATGATGCTACCTGACTAATATTCGGCTTGGATTTTGGAAATTAAGTCTTTCCTGCGCCATTCCGGTAAATCGCTCGAAATTTATATTGTGTTTGATTCCCCGAGAGAAACGGTAACGGGAGATTAATTTGGTCCCGCATTTCGACGACTGTCAAAGTGAGGGCAAATAGAATATTTGTGCTCGGATCACTGCACTCCGGATTGCTTCCTGGCTCCGCATCAATTTTATTACCACCTAGTGTACAGACTTACAACGTCAGTCAGTCGAAGCTTTGAATAAACCTAATAATCAAATATACTCGAACATTATAGTGGAAATTCATTTAACATCGGAAAACCTTTGTAGACCAACAAAATTACTGATATTGCCGCGTTTGACAAAATTTTAAATAAATGATCGATCGACTATATCGTCAGTTCGAAACTGTTTATTTACTATAAGTATTTACCATTTCGCGACTTTAAGAGCTGAGACAGTGCTTCATCTAATCGAGCCATTTTTTTACTATTCGTGGTATTTTACCGAATTGTGAACCCGTTTTTTCAGTGTCTATTTCTTTCAACTGTGATTCACGGAACTTATCAGCAAATTTTTGATATGTTCCTAATTTGTCATATTCCAATCGGTCATATTTCTAATTCGACACTTTCCTCACTGGTCATATTCCTGATTTGTCATATTCCTAACTCGTCATTATACAGTCAAATGAAATCGTAAACACATGCGTGTTTGTATGACGATACGATGATATGACGAAGCAGGAATATGACGAGTTAGGAATATGAGCAGTTCCGAAAGTGTCTAATTAGGAATTTGACTAATTAGGAATATGACGAATCAGGAACAAATCGAATTTTTCAATCGCAACATACGAGTAATTATGAATTATTATAAGTGTGCTAGCCCGAAACTAAAATCGACTAGTTCGTTTCACAAAAATGAGTAATTTTATAAAAGTTGGAAATAACTAATTAAAGCATTTTAGCAAATGAAACGTGGTTGAGTTTAAGGAATATGGGAACCGACGGGAAGCAGTTCCATTCTCTTTTTACTACAACTTAGTTTCCGACGTGCTCTGTTTCGTTAACAATAAGACAACCAATTTTAAGAGTGTTTTTGAAACCGTGAAATATGAAACGGCAATAATAGTTATTTACGATACAAGTGCGGCAACTAGGTAATTCTTAGCGAGTTTTGGTGATGTTAAAAAAAGAGCGAAGCGAGTTTTCTAGAATCGAATCTAGTTGGGAATTGACAACCTGCCACGCGAGAAAACTCAGAAAAAAATACACAAAATCAAAGTAAATAAACAATATGTTAGGTTTTCATGATAGATTAAAGCGGGTATTCAATGAGTTTCGAGTGCTCGCGCATGACGTCGCACCACCGTCGCACAATCCTAATCGAGGGTGTCTAAGTATCATTTTGTCGAATTTCATATGTCGATTTTCATGTCGCCGAAAACTATTCCACGAACTTTATTACATTTTTGTTCTGATCATCTAATTATCAGTTTATGACTTTTTATATGATCGAACAACTTTTCTACACCATGAATCGTTTCGAATTTGTCTCAAAACGTAGCGTACGAGGGGCGTTCAATATAAAGTGAGAATGAGATGCAAACTCTTTCAATATTAGGAAATTAAATACTGGCCGGTAAAGCTAATCTATCTAGCTGATTGTTATGAAAAAAAAAGTAACTGTCTTTTGTTTAAAAAAAATACGGTAAATTCTTTGCAATGCTATTGAGTACGTTAGCGAAAATGGAGAAAATTTAACTGCGCGCCGTTATCAAATACTTGTGTTTGAAAAATTTTTCTACGGACCAAGTCAATTTAGATTTGCGGGACACTTTAGGGTCTAATGCTCCTCCGTATTCGACAGTCGCACGTTGGTGCGCCGAATTTAGACATGGAAGAACATCGACCATGGACGACCCCCGCTCCGGACGCCCTGCTACAGCAATAACTGAAGAAATTGTGAAAAAAGTTGAAAACTCAGTTTTGGCGGATCGTCGTGTCACGGTTCGTTTTATTGCTGAAAATGTAAAGATTTCAACGGGGAGCGTGCATAATATTTTACATGAACGCTTGGGTATGAAAAAGGTATCTGCGCGTTGGGTACCAAGAATGCTTACTGACACGCAAAAACAAACTAGAGTCGAGATTTGTCAAGAAGCTTTGGACCTGATACAGCAAGACCGGGAACTTTTTTTGGCGCGATTTATAACAATGGACGAAACATGGCTCCATCATTACGACCCTGAAACGAAACTGCAGTCTATGACATGGAAAAGGCCATCATCCCCAACTCCGAAGAAATTCAAGGTGGGCCCATCTGCCGGTAAGGTCATGGGCTCTGTTTTTGGGATGGTAAAGGGGTATAAATGATTGAGTATCTCGAGCATGGAGCCACTATTACGGGCACATTATACGCCAAACAAATAGGAACATTGCGCAATGAGATCCGCGAAAAACGGCGAGGTAAACTCTCGAAAGTTGTGCTGTTCCACCAGGACAATGCCCCGGCACACAAGTCCATCGTTGCAATGGCTGCAATTCGTGATGCTGGGTTCAATATCCTTAAGCATCCTCTGTATTCACCAGATCTCGCTCCCAGTGATTTCTACCTATTTCCGAGATTGAAACAATACCCGAGAGGCCAGAAATTTGAAGACGACGACGCGGTAGTCGCTGCAGTACAAGATTTTTTCAGTACTCAAGATGAGACCTTTTTTAAAAATGAAATTTTAAGTTTAGAGAAAAGATTTAATAAGTGTATTATGCTAAAAGGTGACTATGTCGAAAAATGAAATGACATTTAGTAAAAGTTGTTTATAACATACTCATTCTCACTTTTTATTGAACGCCCCTAGTATTAATTCATCGAATTTATCGGTCACAGAATAATTAATGACTTAGTATCAATTTATCGAAACATACCTACTCACAGATGGTACATTCTACATTATTGCGACGAGTATATTTGTTTAACGTGGTAACGTTTTATAGAAATTGCATTCAATTTTGATGTAATTGCAGCGCGTTTAAAAAAAATATTGCGGTCAGTCAATAGCAGTAAATAAAATCTACCTGCAATATACTTACCTATGTAACAGTTCATCACTGTCATTGTTGTTATAATTACGTGTTTGATTTATTACTTAAACTTTGAAACACCTATAATGGATTCAGCTAAACTTGAAATACGTCCTAACCTATACAGGCATGGAATAACGCCATTGACGAGCAAGTGTGATGAAAAATATTTGTCTCAAACATGCTATGAAATATTGACGTTATGTTCCTTATAATACGCCACGAACTGTCACGTTGCAGGTGCGCCTAGACGAGAGGTCAATAATGGAATTTCATACAACATTGCTGGCCTTGGCCAGCAAAGTGGTCGTCTATTGTTTTATGTGACACAGCACCATGACGTTTAATATGGATGGATGGATGGATGGATGGATGGATGGATGGATGGATGGATGGATGGATGGACGGACGGATGGACGGACGGTCGGAAGGACGGACGGACGGACGGACGGATGGATGGATGTTGATGGATGGATGGATGGATGGATGTTGATGGATGTTGATGGATGTTGATGGATGTTGATGGATGTTGATGGATTTTGATAGATTTTGATGGATGTTGATGGATGTTGATGGATGTTGGTTGATGGATATTGATGTATGTTGATGGATGTTGATGGATGTTGGTTGATGGATGTTGATGGATGTTGATGGATGTTGATGGATGTTGATGGATGGATGGATGGATGGATGTTGATGGATGTTGATGGATGTTGTTGGATGTTGATGGATGTTGATGGATGTTGATGTATGTTGATGGATGTTGATGGATGTTGATGGATGTTGGTTGATGTTGGTTGATGGATGTTGATGTATGTTGATGGATGTTGATGGATGTTGATGGATGTTGGTTGATGTTGGTTGATAGATGTTGATGGATGTTGATGTTGGTTGATGGATGTTGATGGATGTTGATGGATGATGATGGATGTTGATGGATGTTGATGGATGTTGATGGATGTTGATAGATGTTGATGGATGTTGATGGATGTTGATGGCGTTGATGGATATTGATGGCTGTTGATGGATGTTGATGGATGTTGATGGATGTTGGTTGATGTTGGTTGATGGATGTTGATGGATGTTGATGGATGTTGATGGATGTTGTTGGATGTTGATGGATGTTGATGGATGTTGATGGATGTTGATGGATATTGATGGCTGTTGATGGATGTTGATGGATGTTGATGGATGTTGGTTGATTTTGGATGTTGATGGATGTTGATGGATCTTGATGGATGTTGATGGATGTTGATGGATGTTGGTTGATGGATGTTGATGGATGTTGATGGATGTTGATGGATGTTGATGGATGTTGATGGATGTTGATGGATGTTGATGGATGTTGTTGGATGTTGATGGATGTTGATGGATGTTGATGGATATTGATGGCTGTTGATGGATGTTGATGGATGTTGGTTGATGTTGGTTGATGGATGTTGATGGATGTTGATGGATGTTGATGGATGTTGATGGATGTTGATGGATGTTGATGGATGTTGATGAATGTTGATAGATGTTGATGGATGTTGATGGATGTTGATGGATGTTGATGGATGTTGTTGGATGTTGATGGATGTTGATGGATGTTGATGGATATTGATGGCTGTTGATGGATGTTGATGGATGTTGATGGATGTTGGTTGATGGATGTTGATGGATATTGATGGATGTTGATGGATGTTGATGGATGTTGGTTGATGGATTTTGATGGATTTTGATGGATGTTGATGGATGTTGATGGATGTTGATGGATGTTGATGGATGTTGATGGATGTTGATGGATGTTGATGGATGTTGATGGATGTTGATGGATGTTGGTTGATGTTGGTTGATACATGTTGATGGATGTTGATGGATGTTGATGGATGTTGATGATGTTGGTGATGGTGATGGTGATGGTGATAATGATGGCGGTGATGATGGTGGTGATGATGATGATGCATGTTTGAGAAAAACTTTATACAAGCCATGGCCACGAACAGGGATTGCCGGCCTCGTATCTCTAGATGGCCTCGTTGACACTCGGCCATCTATAACTACTCGGCCGGCAATCCCCTATTTCGCGGCCGCGCAGTAATGTACTATTGTGGATAAGTACTGTCTTTGTGGGCGCGAAAGCATTTTTTGCTGATAAAAGGCTTGTAATTAATATTTTTTTTCCAATACGGGATAAATAAAAATATTGAATCTTATTTTTTTTGTAGCTGACAGACAGATAAACTTTGACACGGATGACTAATGATCCTGTAAAAGTTATATTTCCTCTTTTTTGACGTATAGATAGCTAAAATTAAATGAAACGTCATAATTAAATTGAACTAAAAAGTAGGTAAGTATTTACAACCAGTTATTAATCTCACTTTAATACCCTACAAATAGGTTAATAACCATTATTTATTATTACCTATCCCAAACGTTTTTAATTTTTACGCGTATCGTAATTTAAAGGATACTGGCTTTATTGTAAAGTTTCTGCCCCAGTTTTGATGTTATAACTTTATAACGTACTTGATGGAATATACAAAGAATTAGCGAAGTTTCCTATCTTGTGGGTAGGATAGAAGTAATTGCGATAGACGTTGGAGGTTTTCAGACCCAATGAGGGTTCAGAGAAAATTCATCTACATACTGATTGCTTTTATTTTCATCGTACGGTTAAACGTTAAGAGGAATAACTCTAAACAGAAATCCAATTACAATTTTGTTGACGTGCGTCAACAAAGTTTAATACGAAGAAGAGATTGACATAGGCTTGTTTGTTTTTTACTTAACCATATTAAAATAACGTTTATTCAAATATTAACTTGCGTAGGTAATGGTTAAGTAATGATAATACGTGTGTAAAGTTCAAAAAGTTGGACAACTTAGCACCGTCATAATTACTATACTAAACGGGACTTATCTATCACGCAATAAATATTTATTTATTTACCTTAAAGCGGACAAAGCTAATGCCACTGTGGTTATGGATTCTAATGATTATGAGGATAAAGAACTCCTTAGAGTTTGCTGGATGACGATCAGGTCTATAAGCCAGACCAGTGTCGTACAACCCTACGGCTAGGGTCACGCGCCGTATAAGAGCTACTGTCAGGGACTATAAGGATCTGTTTGACGTGGATGACTTTAACCGCCTTTACAAGCCAAAAATCGTGCAGCAGCCGAAATTATATGGTCTGTCGAAGGTACACAAGACTAGCGTGCCTCTGAGGCTCAAGGAACAATCCCAGAATTCTCTCAACGGAACGTCATTTCTACTCTAGAATGGTGCGTTAAGCGGTTGAAATTAAAAAAACATAAATATTTCAACTGGGAGGATGGATATAAACTTTTGTCTTCGTGGAATCCTGTTATAAACAAATGTTGGCGTCGGGAGGAATTTTCGGAGAGATCGTCGGATGTTGTGAGTTTTGTGTGTCGGGGTGATGGGGTGCCGTTAAAAAATCTTGATCAAGTGCGGGTAGTTAAAGATACGGGTGCTGATTCTAATCGGGATCAAATGCGGGCAGTTCGAAAGACTCGTGCGGCTAAACGAACTTGACACCCTACACTTCAGTTAACTCGTGACCACGGCTGCTGCAATGTGGCCGAACGTAAATAAATAAATAAATAAATAAATATTTATTGCGTGATAAGTCCCGTTCAGTATAGTCATTATGAGTGAAAATCACGAAAATTTAAAACAGTAAAAATTAGCACTGACAGTTAAAAATAGTACGATGATTTTCCGTTGTGCGACAGACGTACAATGATATGTCCTAACATCCTCGTAGTAATGAGTTGGTCGATATAGATAAAAATGATTAAGGTATGGATTCAAAAGCATAATATTCGACTAAACAAAATACAAAAATATATAAAATAAATTCATGTGGCAAACTATAACGTGACAGGGACGACGGTGCTTCAATAGAAGCAATACCGCGTACTTGAGGCATTTTACACCTTGACTCAAAATAACCTAACCTATTAAACCTTGATAGAACTAACCTTGTCAATGTATTCTTTTATGGCGGGGGAAGCACCCCTCCTCCGTGCCCTCCCTAGTGCCAGCGGATAGTCGAGACATAACTATAAATTAATAGTACATTGTGCATTAAGGACCGTAAGAAGGGGATTACTAACGAGAGTCTATTTGAAGCCCGGCGCCGAAGATCGAGTTTGTGATCCCCGTACTGTCCGTGATACACACAATGATTTTCAACACATTGCGAGGAAAAAAAATTCAAAAAACAAAATTATTTATGACTACCCGCCATTACAGATTGTCAATTTTTTACCGTAGATAATGCTAAGAACTGTGTTTAGTTTAGAATGCGAATGGTCATACAGCGAGACTCTACTAAAATGTTAAAAAAATACTTACTAAAATTATTGCACCACAACAACCTACAGCAAATGCTCCGCCTTGAGGTTGGACTAACAATGAACAGAGCAAAGACACGGGTAATGACCAACAGCGTGAAACGTAGGGTTACGGTGGATGGGCAAAACATACAATAGGTACGTCGACGAGTATATTTAGATAGCATCCTTGGAGAACAGGCAGTCATGGGAAGTCGATAGGCGTATCGATAATGCCTGGAAGAGCTTCTGGTCCATGAAGACGCTAATGAAGGGCAACTTTCCTCTGTCACTTATGCGTAAACTCGTCGACGTATGTGTATTTTTTCCATCTTAACCTACGGCGCCCATACTTGGTCATTGACTGAAGCTCAAAAGTCCAGGCTCAAGTTTTACCAACGAGCAATGGAGCGCAGTATTTTGGATGTTCGAAGAACTGATCGAATCAGAAATACGACGCTGCACTCCAAAACTAGTATAACAGACGTAGGTATCAAAACCGCCAAGCTGAAGTGAGATTGGGCCGGACATGTTTGCCGAATGCATCCGGATCTAACTATGGGCCCGAATCGTTACGCGGATGGCCAAAAGAGCAGAGGCAGACCCAAGAGCGCTTTTCAACTCGATTGGCAGGTACATAACACAGGGA
Source organism: Archips crataeganus (assembly GCA_947859365.1). Lineage (NCBI taxonomy): Eukaryota > Metazoa > Arthropoda > Insecta > Lepidoptera > Tortricidae > Archips > Archips crataeganus. The sequence continues at coordinate 38,766,715 of OX402045.1, forward strand.
AGAATGGCAGGGGAAAGGGGAGGCCTTTACCCAGCAGTGGGATATATTATAAAAATAAATATTGCAAAACAATTTATTATAAATTTAAAATATAAAAATAATGAAGATTCATGAAGCGTAGATAAGTTTTTGTTGTAAAATTGGATTCTAAGTTTTAAAGATATAAATAAAACGTTGGCTGACTTGAAACCTCCTGCCGTAGTTACCTACCTACTTACTTGTTTGCAAATTTTAAAACTAAAGTCGTAACTCCCTCGGGATGAAAAACTATTCGTAAATCCATAACTCCCATAGGAACAATAAATTTCGGCCATGTTCACGTTATTGTTTAGTATACCTATTTATGATAATGATATGATATGGGCAAATTTGCGTGTCACAACATTTTACATTCTGTAATTTTTTATGGCTAACTACCGGTTAAGCTTTGTTATCAAACCTTTTGAACTCCACCCACACACCTATTTTTGGACCTTTAAATTCTATTAATTTGGAAATAAACTTCCGAAAAGATTCCATCCTCGGCTGTAATTCATGGCGCGTAATCTGTATCGGAAATACAAATTTATTATATGAGTAATCCTAGCTTTACTGTATACGTTGTTTTATGGACTGTGGTATATGTTTATGACTGGAATAATAGGTGTCGCATAAGCCTCGAAACTGTACATTTAATGGCCTGTAAATGAAAAACGGCGCAGTAGTGACGCGGTCGCCGAGGACGCCGTCCCGCGCCTCGTTTATGAACCATTTGTATCGGAATTGCGACACCCTGGGCACTGGCGAGACCCGACCGAGGTGTAGAACACTATTATGATCATCTAGACATTTGCGCAGCGATGGAAGAGGCGCTTCGATTTAATGAATGGTGATAAAAACACGGGACGGAATTTTGCCGGGCATAAAAGTGGGACGGGTGCAAATTACCCTGGGAGAGTATATTAAGTTCGGAGAAAATAAATCGAACCTACGCTTAGATCATATTTAAAGCGTCTGAAATAAAATTGCAGACAATTCTTGGATCACAATTTAAGACTTTTTTTATCATAGGCGTATAACGTGTGTGTCTTGATTGGTAAATATACGCTGGACAACCTTCCTGTTTTCCTTTTCCAAGCCCTAAGCCCCTGAGCTATCACACAAGTAAAATGTAGTGTTTTAAGTAAATTCCGCCTGAAGTTTTTGGAATTATGACAAGACAAGTGTCATAATAAAAAGCGCACATTACAAATATTGAATTCGGTCCTAATTATCTGAACATTTATCAAAATTCATAACCAGCTATGGAAATCTTTTCATTGACTGAATGGGCTTTTAGTATCATGTTCCGCACCCTTTTCTATTTTTAGCTTTCATTCAATCTTAATCAGCGTTTTTTTGAAAAAGTTAGGTATTTAAGTTCTTAACATAAGCTTACTTAAAGTGGAACGGCACGCTCTAGGCGCGAAATTCAAAATTTTTACAGGTTTTAATTTATTGTGGGTAAACGGTGAAACTGTTTAACTTCATATGGTACTTGCGGTTGTAAAACAGTGTTTTTTATATTATTGTGTAAAGCTTTTTAAGAATAAAACTGTTAGCTTGATAAAAAAGTTGTCAAACATAGAAATTCGGACTTTCAACGTTTTGACAACTTTTATTTCAAGCTAATAGTTTTATTCTTAAAAAACATTACACAATAATATAAAGAACACTGTTTTACAAGCGCAAGTACCATTATGAAGTTAAACAATTACACCGTTTACCCACAATAAATTAAAAACTGTAAAAAGTTTGAATTTCGCGCCATTAGCGTGCCGTTCCACCTTAAGCAATGTCTGAAATGGTTTGAGTTGATGAGTCGATCACCTCGCTAGGTGAGTCAAACCGAATGACAGGGAATGTATCGGCAGAGAAGCCGGGTCAAATCGATTACACGTCCCGGTGACAAATTGTTCCATTCGACGGCCAGAAGGCGATGACTACCTTTTATTTTCTGAGCATACACCAATGACAGATTTCATATTTTCCCCTCGCAGGAAAAGGTTCTATTATGTCCAGCGACCGAATCGGAAACATGGATTTTAGAAAGAATCATCTTTGTAAAAGGAACTCCCGGGGTGAACTATGTATGCATCTATTTTTAAAAAGGCATAAATTTTATACAGATTTTTTATTGAATAGGATGGCAAACGACTGAGTAGATTACCTGATGGTAACCACCAGCTTAGGGAGCTAACATGGAATATCTAATAAGTCTGTAATTCATCGCCTGCCAAGCCGGAACGCAACAGCGCGAATGCTGTTTGGAGGCAGGATTAGCGAGTAAGATAACCCTAGATTTCTGGACAGACCTTGCACAAGTTCCTATTAGCCGCATTTTACAGAAATAGGTACCTGGTAAATTATAAGGCTAGCACAAAAAACTGAACAAATTATGTTGTTTCAAATTGGTTTTCTTGGAATATGACTTTCAAAAATATTTTTCCTCATTATTTATGTAGGATCCTACATTTGCTGAAGATTTTTTTTTTAATAATTAATTTTACTTTTGTAAATACTTGATTACATAGGTAATGAATAAAATGCCGCTTAAAAATATATTATAAATTTGTAGACGACGCTTCTCTCTATAAATGAAAGACGAGAATGGCATAAAGGCCAGCTCAGCATTGACACACCACTGCTTTTGAATGCAATTAATTAGATTTCTATAAAAAAAGATTTATCTCGTATAAAAAGTATCCCCAAAAAACCAACCTTAAAAGAATAGTACATTACTGCAGAGGCCGGGACGTAAGGGGTTGCCGGCCGAGTATCTAAGTTGACAGCCGAGTGGTACACGAGGCCGGCATGATACGAGGCCGGCAACCCCTGTTCCGGCCGAGGCTTGTATAGTGCTTTTCTCAAACATGCACTATCATCATCATCGTTGGCATCATGATGATGATGATGATGATGATGATGACGACGATGATGACGATGACGATGATGATGATGATGATGATGGTGATGGTGGTAATGGTGATTATGGATGATGGTGATGATGATGATGATGATGATGATGATGGTGGTGGTGATGGTAATGATGATGATGATGGTGGTGATGGTGATGATGATGATGGTGATGATGATGATAATGACGATGACGATGACGATGACGATGATGATGATGATGGATGATGGTGATGATGATGATGATGATGATGATGATGATGATGATGATGATGATGATGATGATGATGATGATGGTGATGGTGGTGATGATGATGGTGATGGTGATGATGGTGGTGATGATGATGATGGTGTTGATGATGGTGATGGTGATGATGATGGTGATGGTGATGATGATTATGGTGATGTTGATGGTGAAATATTTCTCTAGGCAGATCACCATTACCTTATTATTAAATAAGCGTAGTGGCAGAATATCATAATGAACCAAAACGCAAATATTGCTTATAGTTTTTTTTTTAATGGCTAATTGCTATGATGCCATAGACCTATAAACGTCATGGTGCTGTATCACATGAAACAATAGACGATCGCATTGCCGGCCATTTGGAACACAACGTAAATAGTACATAGCATGTTTGAGAAAAAACCTTTTAAACCTTACAAGAAAAGCAGAAGACCCTCTTTATTATCCAACATACCGTAATAATATAAAACAAAAACCTAATTGCCGTTCCCCACACGTGTTACTTGGAAGAGTTTGTAATTATTTAAGAGTTAGGGTCAGCCAGGATTTATTGGATCCCTTCCGAGCCCCGAGTGGACTTAAATGCCATTAAATCCAGCTAACACTCACTGTCAGCACGGAACCGCTGCACGTGCCCTTCATTTTAAACACAGTTGATCTCTAACCAATATTTTCATCTAAAATTGCCGCTGAAATTTGAACCGAGGAAAAGATAATTTATTATATAGATATTTCAGCTCAAATATGTCCTTGACCCATAACTGTGCTTTTAATCACCAGCTCTATGACTGATTCGTCACTCATCAATTGTAACAAATACAATCAACTTTCATCTCTCTTGTTCTTGCATAGGTACAAGTCAGAACAAAAATTTTGTTGAAATTACTTTGATATCGAAAATACATAACTAAGAACTACTTATTTTAACCGACTTCAAAAAAGGAGGAGGTTCTCAATTCGGTTGTATATTATTTTTTTTTAATGTGTGTTACCTCAGAACTCCGTCATTTATGAACCGATTTGGAAAATTTTTTCGTTGTTTGAAAGCACGTGCTTCAAGGTAGGTCCCGTTGTTACCAGAATCCAGTTCTGATGATGGGATCCACGAGGAATTGAAGAAACTCCTCAAAAATTCAAGAAAAAAGTATAGCGATTTTAGTATTTTCGGTGACAAGTCGAGCATTTGCATTCAGAAAGTATCATGGAACTCTGTAATAAAACGACACAACCCCGTCGAGCATTAAAAATAGAATTTTCAACATAACCTTATTTCGAAGTCAAACTGATGATTTTATCCTACGCATCTATTTTATACAGAAACAACTAAAAAGCAAAAAATAAAAATTTTCAAATAAAAAATAAAACCACCTTCTTAAAGCATCCAAAAAACTATGAAATAATCATTGAACCAAACCGACCACAATAATCATGAAAATATCTTTCTTCTAATCTGTTCGAAGTCGGTGCCTCAGCACGAGCCATCAGGAGTGTAGAAGCCCTATAGATAGTAGGTATGTAGGTAAGTTAGATTACTAGGTCCACTCCTGCTGGCTCGATCTGAGGCACTGACTTCGAACAGATTAGAAGAAAGATATTTTCATGCTTATTGTGGTCGGTTTGGTTCAATGATTAATTCATAGTTTTTTGGATGCTTTTTGAAGGAGGTTTTATTTTTTATTTGAAATTTTTTTTAAGTTAGATTACCTACCTAGTTAAAGTTATTTCGTTGTATTAAAACAAAATATATCGACTTTTACACACTGTAAATTTGCAACGAAATAAAAGTAACTTGGTTACGTTAGACCAAAATAGTTTCTAAAATACAGCTATTCAAATGTTAGCAAAATTTAGAAGATCGGCCTGGTCCATCAAAGATGAACAAGAAATAGTATTTTCATCCGACTTAAATCGACTCGAACCGACTCGAACCGACTCGAACCAACTCGAATCGATTCGAACCGGCTCGAATCGACTCGAACCGACTCGAACTCAGCAGGTCTAAATTTTTTGTAAATTATATACTTATTTTATATATCGCATTTCATTTTACAAACCCTTCTATCTATAATATAAAAAGTACCTGGGCGACCGAGCTCCGCTCGGGCTGAAACTCGGTACCAAGCCTTTTCCCATAGATAAGACCCAGCTAGATCAATTTTTCATCCCCGAAAACCCCAACATACCAAATTTCATCGAAATCGTTGGAGCCGTTTTCGAGATTCTGATTATACATATTATATATACAAGAATTGCTCATTTAAAGGTATTAGATAGATAAATCGCTGAATGTGCATAACTTCCGATCGAGTGCACCAAATTGGATAATTCTTTTTTTATTGCGTTTGCTGTTGTCAGGAGAAGGTTTTTATGAAAGAAATTTTTAAAAAATACAACGGGGGCGAAGTCGCGGGCATCAGCAGTATCTTTATATAATTCTACTGTACGTGTGTATGTCATTGAACTCCTCCTAAACCGCTGGACCGATTTGAATGATTTTTTTTGTATGCGTTGGGGTGGCGTCCTGGATGGTTTAGATTCACAAATCAGGCCGGCAGATGGCGCTGCAGGACAACGTCTTTCGGGTCCGCTAGTATTATATATTTTGTTTACTCACCTCAGCAACTTGGAACAGCTGTATCTAAACAACTATCAAGTCTTAATAGACCTTATTGGTCTCGTTTTGTTGCGAATTTTGTGTACTTTAATAACGTATATGGATTTATGACGTAAAATGGGTCCATAGTTGACCACAGTGACGAAATCTTAAAAAACGTCTAATATTATTTTTTTCTGAAAATTTTTGAACAACTGTATCTTACAAACTATTTGGTTTATCGGTAAAAATTGGCAGAAACTGAAAAGACGCAAAATTTAATGGTTTTTCAAAAAATTGACAATGATCTGGAGCGTTTCCGAGGTCGAAAACTTGGATTTGCCATAAACACTTAATCACATAGAACATATAAAAAAATCAGAACTACCTGATTTGATGCAATTGTTTTTACTTACTTATTTACAAACCCTTCTTTTACTTTGTTTACTCACTTTAGCAACTTGGAGCAGCTGTATCTAAAGAACTATCAGGTCTTAATAGACTTAATTGCTCTCGTTTTGTTGCGAATGGTGTGTACTTTAATAAAGTATATGGATTTAAGGCGTAAAATGGATCCATAGTTGACCATATCGACAAAATCTTAAAAAAATGTTGGAATTATTTTTGTTTGGAAATTTTGCCAATTTTTGAACAACTGTATCTTACAAATATTTGGTTTATCGCCTTCTTACTTTAACATATTTTGTTGGAAATTTAGTCGTCTTTAAAGTGTACATAGTGACATTTGCCGTAAAATAGGTCCCTGTTGCTAAAAATTGACAGAAGCTGAAAAAAGTCAGAAAATTTAATGGTTTTTCAAAAAATTGATAATGATCTGGAGGGTTCCCGAGGTCGAAAACTTGGATTTGCCATAACCACTTCATCACATAGACCATATAAAAAAATCAAAACTACCCGATTTGATGCAAGACACAAGTACCATTTCTATGTGCTACTGGTAAACAATGTTCTAAACTTAAAGATACTTTTAAAAAGTGTAATGATCGCATAACAATGATTGTTTGGTGTATTAGATCCTACAGCAGTATTATTATATACATTAATACTACCTATATAATGCTTACACGTTACCTAAAATATTTCCCACCGTTTTTATTACTTGTAATAATATCAGTATTAGGTATTTTCGAGATTCCGTGCTGGGGGCGAGCAGCCACGTCGTCATAGAAACGGACCGAAGAGGAAATTGCTACTCCCCCGCGTTTCATAAATCAAGTCCCAGGTAAAATTTAATAAGTATCATTGCATGGATCGGGCTCGTCTTACTAGTTGACACCATCTTTTAAAATTGGCAAGCGTCCAACGCAATGTAGCGTCAAGTTTTTAGGAGGAAATAATTCATATTGCGCCTTAATTTTAACAAGGGATCAACTCAATTTCCTGGTCACGTCAGGCCGTCACGATGAGTATTTTTTTTTCGAGAAAACAAGAAGAATATTCGAATACGGTGTACACATTACGACAAAAATATCATAAAACAATTTGAACATTTAAAGATTTACTGTACTAAACCATCTTTCCATAGTTCCGGTAAGCTTATACTTACTGCTTGAAGTCATTTCAGGTAAGTAGTCGAATGTTGTCTAGATCCTAGATATTGAAGTTGAGATTTTGTGAGGAGCCCATAAGCCAGACCGAGTTGCTTTACTCGGTCTGCGCTCCTCGCCTCGAAAGTACTCCCATAGTACTCCAACTGAATGACGACTCGTCTCTAGCACGCCCGTGTTCCCACACACATACGATCATAGAAGAGGTTGTCGCGGTACCAAAGGTTTTGATGAATATACATTAAGACTGCAAAATGACATCCGCAAATTAGTGAACATTCAAACATCTAACCATTAGGTACTCATCTAGTAAAGTTCGTTATACACCTTTAAGCAAATATCTAGGTATGTGTATCTTACCACTAAGTTTACGAAGTGAAACGGTAAATCACACATCCAATCCCTCCATAGTGATATTATTATCAATGCGTAAGTAATTATATCGGTCTGTTACCTTTTCACGCTTAAACCGCTGAACAAATTTAGATAAAACTTGGTATGAAGATAGTTAGAAACCTTGGGCAGGACATAGGATTGAATGCGCCAAAATTGCATAGTCCCGCGAGATAGTCCGACACAAATTGTTTGCAGACTGCGTGAAAAATAAATTAAAAACCCGAACTTTAAATGAAATTAAAAAGAAAGAAACAAGTATATTTCTTAGTCTTAAACTCCTTGAAATAATGTTGAATAACTGCCCATTGAAAAGTTTTCATGATTGATACATACATAACAAAGAATAAATCAAGATAAGATAAGATATAAGTAAGTTTAACAGCCGGGACAAATCGTGACCAGCTCAAAAACTCTCAGTAATGGGTCTCGACTGTTGAACTCGCTATATCCCGCATTAGGTTATATTATTAGTTTCATGAAGGTATGTATCGATCATGAAAACATTTCAATGGCGTATGAAAGCATGGCGTATGAAACAAAGGTGAGATGTAACGTCCAACATTTGACATTTGTCTATTGAAGTTTGTAGTGACGTATTGTTTGTTAAACCTAGCGATTATTAACGAATTGTTCGGATCGATTTTACAGACGATTTTGACACAATTATCACATATCTATGGCAGTCTCCTCAAACAAAAGTGTGTTACTAGTTGACCTGATTGTGTATGGCATAGGGAAACGAATACTTGGAAAGTTGAATTTCCCAAAGGATTTTCAATCAGTCATTTCAGCAATTTCCGCAAACAATCAATTCCATTTCAATATAAGTACCTAACTTGGTTTAGGGACTATCGTATTTAATTTTATTGTCTTATTGCTTTAGATTTAAACGTATCGCTTATTATTACAAATCGATTTTTATCAACTTACGGAGATACAGGGTAGAACAGAACGTTAGACTTTTCCGAAAATGGGGTGTTATTTAGGCCTAGTACTATCTTTTTTCCAAATAAACTATGTTAATATTTATAACCATTTTCGAGTTACAGCTTGTTAAACTTTATTGCAAAAAAAGATTGGTATAACCCTAGATTAAACTAGGTCACAGAGAAAAGGTGATTGACCTTAATAAGATGAATGACAAAAATTAATGTCATCGTAAAGTCGAGTTTTGCTTGCCCGCGACGCAGAGCATCTAAAACAGTAAAAGCCAGTGAAATAATCGTTATAAATGAAGGGAGTCCAACTAGTAAAGAGGCTTCGCAGTGAAAAATTTACACAATCAAAATTTATTAATTTATCTTCAAATTATTTTTTTACGTCTAGTGGTCATAGTTTTGTATGAAAAGGGATATAAGTTGTACTATCATAGTGTGAAATGGTTAAATCTGCTCACGAGAAGTTAAATAATAGTTATTTGTGATACAAGGTTGGTAAGTATGGTTTTACAAATGAGTTGACGAGTGATAAACCCGAGCCGCACGGCGAGGGTTTTCATCGTCACGAGTTTGTAAAACCTTGCCAACCGTGTATCATACGACGTTTTACAATACATTTGTGAGGAAATAGGCAAGGTTTTTGTACATATAATATAATCAACAACTCAAAACAACGCAAAGTTTTACAAAAATGGCGCGTCCGTAATGCGCATGCGTAAGTTTTGTTTTTAATTAGGTTAACTAAAATTATCAGGCAAAGGTTCGACGCGTTCAGCCACTGCAATTTTTTCGAATAAATAAAAGGTGGAAATCATTAAAATCTGCGGTAATTAAATTACAGTTTATAATAATAACAATCAATTTTGCAAATTCATTACTTAGTTTTGTATATTTATACATTTTTCTACGTATAAATCGATATTTTTTTATTTTTGTCACTTAAAACTCTTTGCTTGTAAACTTTTAAACTGGAGAATTAAAAAAAACTGTAAAAAAATCGCACTTGTGCGGTAAAATGAACTTACGAGCCATGTATACATCCTTTGAAAGGGAATTTTTCGAGCAAATGTATTGTAAAGTAATTTGCAGACTGACGAACCTTTTTACTGCGTGATGCGTTTGTCGTGAATACTCTATTATTGATTATGATGACAAGGTGAGGCTGAAGTTCACAACTATCTATATACATATATATATATATCATTTCACATAATTTTGTGTTTGATAATGTCGCGTCTGGAAGCTCCCGAATATTTAAATGTACTTCTCTTATACGCAGAGTGCGATTACAACACTTGAGCTTTACGCCAGTTCTGAAATAAATATCCTCCACCGTATCCAGCAGAGCATATGACCATATTACGTGCTCTTGACCGTGTTGCTCACGCATTGCTCACGGTCGTTCTATTGTACCACGAACTTCGCAGGATAACCTACGCGGAGGAAACGTTATCCAGCATACTGTTAGTGCATAAAAAAAGAGTGCTGCGGTACTATAGGCGAATCGAGCATGTTTGTGCCGAAGAAAATCCCTTTGCTTACCGTTACACGGGCGGGACATCAATATCGCTGGTTGGTTAATGTATGGGTGGCAATCCATGGTGATACACTTACAGGGCCTGTGGCCCTACCGACTTTAATAGGACTTTCTGATCATCACAAATCGATTGTACATCGTTTAGATTACACAATATTTTCAGGAGAGTCTAAGGTTGACTTGGTCCACCCGGTATAATCGAAACGACACACTCGGTCACAATACTGTTTTTTAAAAAGAAAAGACATAATTTATCAACTGATGACGAGGCGATATGGTCACGGACCTTAGCCTGTCCGAACGGACGAATCAAGAAAAAATAACGTAATAGGTAACTGTTTACGTGATAAATTATTATCCGAAAATATTTAATAACTATGATCTCAAAAATATTAACATTAGTTAAGTTAATTTTAACAAAAGCAAGGTATTGTTTTTTTGTACTTGGCAAGTTTTAATATTATTACGGGATTTTATTTATAATTGCAATGGTTCGTGCACATTTACGTTATTATGGGCGTTGTGATGTGTCAAATTTTTGGAAATTACACAATATTGGACTCACAAACCATAGTTACACAATATTAAATTACCAGATGGCCTAGTGGTTACAGGACCTGACTACGAAGCTTGAGGTCCCGGATTCGATTCCCTTGTGGAGGCAGATATTTGTATGAAAAATTCGAATGTTTTTTTTCGGGTCTCGGGTGTTTAATATGTATTTAAGTATGTATCTATCTATATAAGTATGATTATTCGTTGCCTAGTACCCATAACACGAGCTTTGTTTAGCTTACTTAGGGACTAGGTCAATTGGTGTGAATTGTCCCGTTATATTTATTTATTTATTATTTAATGGAGTTGAAGAACAAGTACTACGCATGTTTTTTATGTATTTATTTTAATAGTTATTTCTGTGAAGTGTGACTTTATTTTCCATTCTTTGGCAGTTCCTGGCAGTTCCAATTCAAAACAAATTACTGACATTTATATTATTTAAATTCTATTTTTTTTTTCAAACTCGAATATTACAATCGGTTTAAGAATCGGAATCGACTCAATTCTAGATTGTTTATGAATTTCGTGTTTTAATCGTCGTGTTTTGATGCCTCTCATCTTGCACCATTCACATAAATAACTATTACACTACCGGGTTTTCTTTTAGGTCTGTAGGCACCTAGGAGGTCTACCTATCTGCAGGTCTGTCTATGGCTAGCTCAGGAACTAAGTACTAGAAAGCTCTAATTTGGCGTGAGTTGAGTACACAACAAAGAAACAATAAGGTTGCCTCAAGCTGAACAGAAGTTGCAGTTAATTTTTCACTAAATACTTCTCTGTGTTAGATACTTACTGTACTTCCTCTACTTACATTAATACCACATTAGGGCTGCAGAGGCTGAAAGTACGGTAATAAATAACTGCCAAGACAGTTTTTCGCTTTTACGTCGTTTAACCGTATTAATTTTCGTGTTGGGGCACGAATTAAAGCAATTTATGGTAAGTACACTTTTTTATAAGACTATACTACTACTGTAGTGATAAGTAGGAATGACCTGCATAAAATATTTATTAACTACCTACTTACGTAACAAAACCCTAAAAAATTGTTGGACGTGTGATTCATTGGTTTTAGTTCAAACAAATTTATAATTTTAGACTTACTAGAGACATAAATATTTTTTCACCTCAGCACCTCAAACAGGCAGGTTTTGCTACTAAAAAACAGTGAGCATAATCCGATTTTGCTCACTGCGTGAGACAAAGTAGCTTTTTAATTATTTTTTAAAAAGTCTATGACAATGATGGGTCTGCTCCCTGAATTCGAAAGATTTGAACTTCAGTTTGATCTGTCACTTTCATATCGATACGAAAAGAGCGTGAGATAAGATCAAATCGATTCGAATTTCGATTTCAAATTCCATACCTAGTAGACCTAAAAAATAAACAAACGATAGAACGTTCGGATGCTCATTAATAAGTTCTTAACCCTAAAATTGTAATTCGTGTGTTAAGGTATTAAATTTAATTATTGTACTTTTTTAAAATTTGGATTATATTTTTATGTAATCAAATAGTAAAAATTTTGTTGAAAAAATACAAAGTTTAACATGTATCTATACAGGGTTATTTGTAATTCACTAGCATCCTTTTAACCCTAAACTCCTACCACTTAAACAAATGTTTTTTGTTTTACGGCTTTTGTCAAAACTTAATATTTTTGGTGTAATAACGTTTTGAAAATTTGAGATTACCTCTTATTTTTACGATACTCTGTGTATTTGTATGGGAAAAAAGTGCTTCATTTTAAAAAGTCGTAAAACAAAAAACATTTGTTTGAGTGATAGGAATTCAGGGTTAAGAGGATGTCAGTGAATTAAAAATAACCCTGTATAATTATTAATAATTTTAACAATCTTGAACATCGTGATAAATGCAGTGGATGCAGTATCGGAACGCAGCAGGTGTAGTATCGGAACGAATCTTAAAAAAATAGCGGGATTCAAATTTTAATTATTTTCTTCTGTTTCGCCAGCTACAGAGTTCGATTCGATATCTAAGAGTTTGGTACACTATCAGAGGCTATTTGGAAATTATAAAAATAGTAGGTAATAAGTACTTAGTTTATAATTTTTTTAATATGATATGTGTGAGTCCAGTGACGAAGTCAACAATTGAACACCAGACGAATTAATGCAGTAATACATAATGCAGAGTTAAGTTTCTTACTTGAAAAATCTCGCGAAAAATATTTAAAAGCTTATGATATTTTTAAACAATGCAAACACATTTTCGGAGACTGTACCTATTGTTATATATAATAATGGAGTATTTACTTAATGTTGAAAACCACAACAAAGACAAAAAGACGACGTTCATATACCTTTAGGCCGGGGCCGCACTGGTAAGGCGACCGGCGACGCGACGCGACGGCGACTAAATCAAACGTAGTTGATTTAGTCGCCGTCGCCGCTGCGGCCGCTTCGGCCGCTCACATAACTCGAACTATGTTTGATTTAGTCGCCGTCGCGTCGCGTCGCCGGTCGCCTTACCAGTGCGGCCCCGGCCTTAATAATTTATTATGTTCTCGCTGCTGAGGTGAAAAGTTGTATGTGTCACACGAGACCAAAGTTTCTTTGCATCTCGTGTATTTGAATCACTCGCGCACTCAGGATTCTAACTTAGAATCACTCGCTAACGCTCGTGATTCAATTATAGAATCCTTCGCTGACTCGTGATTCAAAATCAACACTCGCAGTAAAAACCAACTTTGCTCTCTTGTTGCACAAATAACTATTTTTGTTGATAAGTCGCCTTTTTTTTTATTAAACTCATGCTAAGTATAATTTACTGCTTTACGGGATTACGTCATGAAGAGTTGAAATTATCCAGTTATTTTATGTTAATAAAAGTTCCAATAATAGGTGACGGAAAATAAAACGAACACGATTCTTATGTGTCTAGAAAACGTAGACCACTAACAAACCAGAAACATAGGTTGCAACCTAAATATGGTGCAGCGATAGCCTAACATAAACATACATCGGGGTTTTCGGTTCGGGAATGATTTGAGAAAGAGTAGAAATAAACAGATAAAAAACAGATAGAAAATATCATTTATGCCTAATGAATAACTAATGCTCTGCGAATTGTATTTTAAAATTCATGTAGTACTTTAGCTTTATTACCAAGCCTTATGAGATAATAATAAAATTAAGTTTAATTAATTACAGCAGTAAATTTAGTAGTTGACACGATTTTCAAAATAAATTATTAATATTTTTTCTATATTTGGAACAGTTAATCTGCGGCGTCTTCAGTAAATATCCATTTCAACGAACTGAACGATCTTTCCACGTCGGCAGTTGTAATAGGTGCATATTTAATTTTTTTGAAAGCATCAATTTTTGCACGAAAAGTTTGCGATCGCAGTTCTATTTCTTTGATTTGTAACAATTCGTTCATAGTTTTTAGTGTGTTTTAGCCAGGATTCTTATTTAAAACTAACTTCAGTTCATTAGGTAGAAACCTGCTAGAGTACATTCTGTTTTTAAGTCAATACCTACTCTTTGGTTAATGTCAAACATTCCCGCACCGAAAACCCCGATGTATGAACATAAAGTGTATAGGTATTATTTTGCTGCGTCGAAAAATAATAGCCGCTAATTAGGTTATCAGCATTTTAAAGAACCAAATTAAAATAAAGGCTATCCGTTATTTGAAATGTCCCTGATGTCGTAAACCGCAAAATCTCAAAACGAAGTGGGCAATGAAACCAAGCGAAGGGAGCGAACGGCTCTCCGATGGCTTTATTTCCTCGAATCGGCAAATGACGTTGATAAATGGACCACTCAATCAATCAAGCTAAATTAACAGGTAGCTTTACGCAGTGCTTGCTGCGGCGCTTGTAACCTATTCATGTCCGATAATGCTTCATTTGTTCTTGGTCGGCTTTTGCTTCTTTAAGGTTGTATTTTTGGTTGTATATTTGCTTGGCTAACTTATTTGTTACCTACACGACAAGTGGAGAACATGTCGCTTTGTTTATATTCAAGTTTAGATAAATATGCTAGACTAGACTAATGAATGGCAGACATTAATAATATGGAGGTTATCAGTCTATAATAGTATATAAGTTTTCTATCCGGCAACCAATTTATACCTAATACTCTCATGCTATGTTACACATTAAAAATAAACACGGAAATAATAATAATAAATAAATAAATAAATATCACAGGACAATTCACACCAACTGACCTAGTCCCTAAGTAAGCTAAGCATAGCTTGTGTTATGGGTTCTAGGCAACGGATACTATTTTTATTATTTTTTTTTTCTTAGCCACTGTTAAAAACCATAACTGGTTTATGTAACAGTTGGGGAGATCGCGCGGTTCGGTCCGCGCTTACAATAATATTAAATGTTAAAATTAAGTATAAATGTACAAATGTAGGGTGCGCCGGCGCCGCAGGCCAGCCCCGCCCGGCCTACCCGCAGCTAGGAAAGATCCGCGACCCCGCCGCACCATATAAAATAGCTCTTAATTAGTTTTTTACATTTGACTCTTTCGTATTTACAATCTGACATTTTGTTTAAGAGTTCCTCTGGCAAGGTATTCAAAATAGATGGCAGTACATATTTATCAGTTCTCTTACCATATACGTACTTGCATATAGATAGATACATACTTAAATACATATTAAACACCTAAGACCCGAGAACAAATAAACTTTTGAAAAGCAAATAATGCTCCATTTATCCACCTAAGAGGCAGTAGGTACGTCATTTTCTGAATTTCAACTATTCTTAAAAAAGTTTTAAATTAATCAATGTACTAACTCTATGCTTCAGCACCTGTGTTTAATTCGGTTGGATCACAATTTTGATTGTTAAACCGACTACAAATTTTTAGCATGAAAATATCTTTCTACTAATCTGTTTAAAGTCGGTGACTCAGCACGAGCCAGCATATCTCAAATACAAAACGTAAAAAAACTTTTCGGTACGGGGCTAAGGTCTTAAAATCTCGTACCTACCACAGTAGTTAACTTTAAGAAGCACTAGGTAGTCTAGGTATTATGTAACGATTGTATGAAATACTCATTCTTACTCATAATCCAATTATAAAAAAAACATCAAAACAAAAAATAAATCAATCTTTAACATCATAACGTCGCAGGTACGCATACTAGAAGCTGCACTTTACCACATCGTAAATAAATAAAATAATAATGTCAAAACAAAAAATATAAATTTACTTAAAACAGGGAGTTACTTAATTCCAATAGAGGCACTTTCCCGACGCCCGTTCCAGTGTTTAAATTTGTAAATGCAATTTATCTCCAAAGTTGCGTAATTTTACAGGTTGAACTTTTCATGACAAGTCCGACGTAACAAAATTTACGTCGATCGGCGCAGAAACTTCTTAATTAGCACTGGTTTTATAGGGTAAGGGTTCAGAGCACGTGCGCGCACGTCACCAAACTTATTTACTTACCTTCACGCAGAACACGTTTCATTTATATTTTAACCGACAAAACAAATATCTGTTGTTTTGATATTTAACGGCGAGTGCCATGAGGTTTTTTAATTTGGTGTTTGGTAGGACCTCAGAACTACTAGGGGCGTTGAATAAAAAGTGAAAATGAGTATGTTATAAACAACTTTTACTAAATGTAATTTTATTTTTCGACATAGTCACCTTTTAGCATAATACACTTATTAAATATTTTTTCTAAACTTAAAATTTCATTTTTAATAAAGGTCTCATCTTGAGTACTTAAAAAAATCTTGTACTGCAGCGACTACCGCGTCGTCGTCTTCAAACTTCTGGCCTCTCGGGTATTGTTTCAATCTCGGAAATAGGTAGAAATCACTGGGAGCGAGATCTGGTGAATACAGAGGATGCTTAAGGATATTGAACCCAGCATCACGAATTGCAGCCATTGCAACGATGGACTTGTGTGCCGGGGCATTGTCCTGGTGGAACAGCACAACTTTCGAGAGTTTACCTCGCCGTTTTTCGCGGATCTCATTGCGCAATGTTGCTATTTGTTTGGCGTATAAAGTGCCCGTAATAGTGGCTCCATGTTTGAGATACTCAATCATTAATACCCCTTTACCATCCCAAAAAACAGAGCCCATGACCTTACCGGCAGATGGGCCCACCTTGAATTTCTTCGGAGTTGGAGATGATGGCCTTTTCCATGTCATAGACTGCAGTTTCGTTTCAGGGTCGTAATGATGGAGCCATGTTTCGTCCATTGTTATAAATCGCGCCAAAAAAAGTTCCCGGTCTTGCTGTATCAGGTCCAAAGCTTCTTGACGAATCTCGACTCTAGTTTGTTTTTGCGTGTCAGTAAGCATTCTTGGTACCCAACGCGCAGATACCTTTTTCATATCCAAGCGTTCATGTAAAATATTATGCACGCTCCCCGTTGAAATCTTTACATTTTCAGCAATAAAACGAACCGTGACACGACGATTCGTCAAAACTGAGTTTTCAACTTTTTTCACAATTTCTTCAGTTATTGCTGTAGTAGGGCGTCCGGAGCGGGGGTCGTCCATGGTCGATGTTCTTCCATGTCTAAATTCGGCGCACCAACGTGCGACTGTCGAATACGGAGGAGCATTAGGCCCTAAAGTGTCCCGCAAATCTAAATTGACTTGGTCTTAGAAAAATTTTTCAAACACAAGTATTTGATAACGGCACGCAGTTAAATTTTCTCCATTTTCGCTAACGTATTCAATAGCATTGCAAAGAAATTACCGTATTTTTTTTTAAACAAAAGACAGTTAGTTTTTTTTTCATAGCAATCAGCTAGATAGATTAGCTTTACCGGCCAGTATTTAATTTCCTAATTTTGAAAGAGTTTGCATCTCATTCTCACTTTATATTAAACGCCCCTCGTACAAACTTATAAAGGGCGCAGCAATGATGTCATAATAATGCCTCCAGAATCGACCCTCCCTCCCTCATTCTCATTCTGAGAGGAAGCCTGTACCCTGCAGTTTGACATCTTTGTGTAGGCTGAGATTGCCCCATTTTTTGACCAATTAACTGCGTTTCAGACTGAGGCGTTACTGATAGAGTCGCCTCGCCCTAGACGCTAGCATTTCTATCCCTCTTATTACTTCATTGGATAGAACCCATCTCTTAGGCTCCCGTAGTATAAAATATGAACCACTGGAAAATATAAGACTGCATAAAAGATTATGCTTAGCTAAAGCCGATTTTGCCTTGAATTAAGTAATAAAAAGCCATGCGTAGAAAACCCTATACTTACCTACTTATTCGCTTCACCGGACATGGCGGAAACCTTTTTGACCGGTTATTTATACTCGTATCTGTATTTTCCTTTGCTTTCCGCAATCTGTTCATATACGTCCAATTTGTGTTAGAATTTGATTGCAGCGTGCAATGTGGAACAGTTAGTCGGTTCCCTGAATCAGAGGATTCTCTTTTGCATTTCCCCAGGGTGTGAGGCAGGCTAGTGCTGACGCGGTGGGGTCCCACATAGCAAACCACTGTTTCGAATCTTAAGCCCGGTTTAGGAGTGCAAGAAAAATCAAGCAATTTGCATTTTACATTGCTGCCCTACTTAGATTGACCACTTGGATGGAACTCCTTTGGTTACAGCCTCGCCATGTGATGTAATTTACACGATTTTATGCAGGTCTAAAATGGATTTTACTAATACTTTTTGATATCGTCGACATCGGGATAATTATAATGTTTTAAACTTTTGTGATTTTGTGGCTTATCACGCAAAAAATATTTACCTCGACTTTTCAGCCACATTGCAGTTGCCGTGGATACCCCACACTTTAGTAAATCCGTGACCACGGCCACTGCAATGTGGCTGAAAAGTCGAGGTAAATATTGTTTGCGTGATAAGTCCCGTTTATAGTAAATACTTAGTTATCGGGATAACTGTCTTGTTTTGCTGGATTCGTTTAAACTTTCTTATATAACTTTACTTGCGTTACTTTTCATTATACTTACTTCCCCAGTTTCGAATTTAACAAGAGTAGGTAGCAGTAGCGTAGTGCCACAACGGGTTTCCCACTGGGTTGCCTTGTTTATTTTACGTGACGCTGGCAAGCATGGAAAAGGTACATACCCTACTCATGCTTCTCTTACTCTCCAGGTTGCCTATCAAAACTATTTACTCAATAACTTTTCTGCATTTACCTTAGAACCTGTTTACATTATTCCAGTAAAATCATTCCAGTAGCATGACATTGCGGGGCCGCTATGCTAACGAGTTACAGAGATCAAACGAGCGCCGCAGTGGTATGCTACTGGAATAATTTTACTGGAATAATGTAAACAAGGTATTATACTACGAAATTTGATTTCCGAACTTCGTATCGTGCCGTTCCGTTCGCGCTATTAGTATAAACGGAAGAGTGAAAGGAGCGGCACGATACGTACTTCGAATTTCGAATTTCGTAGTAGGCCTCCCTGCGGTACCTGCGGAAATGACAAACTTTCTTAGATATGTTGACCTATGAAGCAAGGCACTTTCCGAACATGTGCAATTTATTAATTTGTAGTTATGGATGATTCCGCTGACATTGAGCCAAACCTCGCGACTGGGCGCACCAACCGGCGAGCGAGTGAAACTAATGAAATGAGCGGCACGTTCCTACTCTCTCTCTGCGGCCACTCATTACTATGTACTGAAATGGGTGTCCAGTTCTCGGATTATCCATTTAAACATATTTTTGAGTTTGTAACGCTACGGGTTTAACTTCGCTAAATCCAAATCCACGCAGAAAATTCTTTGCTTGCAATGCATAGATAATGTCAAAATTTAAATGGTGTTCTGCACCATTACTATTCTCATGCTCGTGCATCGGCAACTCGTGGCATTTCTAGGTAGCATTTGACGTTTCTGACAGACTAGTTAATCATTTAATATTTGACTTTCCTGACATACAGTTCATATTTGTTCAAAATTTTTACAAGTTATCCTACTTACCTACGTCTTCTATTTGAGAAAATCCACTTGGTGTAAGAAAATGATCTTTCGACTTCGACTGACGTGATGAGTAAAAAAACCGGCCAAGTGCGAGTCGGACTCGCGCACCGAGGGTTCCGTACAAATTTATATGTATCTATGACATCCAGTCTTAGCAGACCCCTGCTCCTACGCAAAATGTGCGCAGTGTGGGATAATTGTAGATTGGTTACTGATATAAACAGACAGACAAAAAAAATTATACTTTTCGCAATTTTTCCTCTATCTGTGCTATAAGACCTTGCTTCGTACCAAATTTCAAGATTCTGAGTTCACGGAAAGTACCCTGTAGGTTTTGATTCCCTTGCGAGTGTCGATAATTTGCGGAAATTTATTTACTAGGAGTGTTCAATAAAAAGTGAGAATGAGTATGTTATAAACAACTTTTACTAAATGTAATTTTATTTTTCGACATAGTCACCTTTTAGCATAATACACTTATTATATCTTTTTTGTAAACTTAAAATTTCATTTTTAAAAAAGGTCTCATCTTGAGTACTTAAAAAATCTTGTACTGCAGCGACTACCGCGTCGTCGTCTTCAAATTTCTGGCCTCTCGGGTATTGTTTCAATCTCGGAAATAGGTAGAAATCACTGGGAGCGAGATCTGGTGAAAACAGAGGATGCTTAAGGATATTGAACCCAGCATCACGAACTGCAGCCATTGCAACGATGGACTTGTGTGCCGGGGCATTGTCCTGGTGGAACAGCACAACTTTCGAGAGTTTACGTCGCCGTTTTTCGCGGATCTCATTGCGCAATGTAGCTATTTGTTTGGCGTATAAAGTGCCCGTAATAGTGGCTCCATGTTTGAGATACTCAATCATTAATACCCCTTTACCATCCCAAAAAACAGAGCCCATGACCTTACCGGCAGATGGGCCCACCTTGAATTTCTTCGGAGTTGGAGATGATGGCCTTTTCCATGTCATAGACTGCAGTTTCGTTTCAGGGTCGTAATGATGGAGCCATGTTTCGTCCATTGTTATAAATCGCGCCAAAAAAAGTTCCCGGTCTTGCTGTATCAGGTCCAAAGCTTCTTGACAAATCTCGACTCTAGTTTGTTTTTGCGTGTCAGTAAGCATTCTTGGTACCCAACGCGCAGATACCTTTTCCATACCCAAGCGTTCATATAAAATATTATGCACGCACCCCGTTGAAATCTTTACATTTTCAGCAATAAAACGAACCGTGACACGACGATCCGCCAAAACTGAGTTTTCACAATTTCTTCAGTTATTGCAGTAGTAGGGCGTCCGGAGCGGGGGTCGTCCATGGCCGATGTTCTTCCATGTCTAAATTCGGCGCACCAACGTGCGACTGTCGAATACGGAGGAGCATTAGGCCCTAAAGTGTCCCGCAAATCTAAATTGACTTGGTCCGTAGAAAAATTTTTCAAACACAAGTATTTGATAACGGCGCGCAGTTAAATTTTCTCCATTTTCGCTAACGTACTCAATAGCATTGCAAAGAAATTACCGTATTTTTTTTAAACGAAAGACAGTTACTTTTTTTTTTCATAGCAATCAGCTCGATAGATTAGCTTTACCGGCCAGTATTTAATTTCCTAATATTGAAAGAGTTTGCATCTCATTCTCACTTTATATTGAACGCCCCTCGTATTTATTTATTTCAAGGAGAGCAAACAGAAGCAAATGTATACAACATGTACTTATAAATTAAATTTGCGGCATAAAAGGCTTTATCTTTTGATTGCGTCAAAAATTTATGCTTTTCGCAATTTTTCCTTTATCTGTGCTATAGTACATTGCTACGTACCAAATTTCAAGATTCTGAGTTCACGGGAAGTACTCTGTAGGTTTTGATTCCCTTGCGAGTTTCGAAAATTTGCGGAAATTAGCGGCATAAACGGCTGTATCTTTTGATTGCATTGGCTTAGAAGTTTGATTTTTTCACAGCTCCACGGGACCGTAGACTTGAGTATTTGATATAAATTTCAGCTTGATACCTCCACGCGTTCCTGAGAAAAAGGGTCTTGACAGACAGACGGACGGACGGACTGACAACAAAGTGATCCTATAAGGGTTCCGCTTTTTCCTTTCGAGTAACCTGTTCGATAAATTCTTAAAATAGACGTATCATTCTTATTTGTGAACCGATTGAAATGAAACAAACACTAAATGTTAATCCAAGAAAATACCAACATATCAGTGAAAACCGCATCCTTCTAGGTTAAGCCGTTTCTGCGATTAGCGCGCACAAACGCACAGACAAACAGACAAACAGACAAACAGATAAACAGACAAACAGACAAACAGACAATAATTCTAAAATTGTTTTGGGTTCTATTGCGCTAATAAATAGCCCTAGTGACAGTTTTTCTCAAATATCTTCAATGTACAGACACCGACTTGTTACAGATTTATTATATGTATAGATGTATACATAACTTTTTACAGCGTATTCCGATTTTGACCTGTCCGTTATACCTAGACTTTGAAACCACCCGATATACCCCACATTAGTTTAATTTGAAAGGCTTTATATATATTACTAGCTGTTGCCCGCGACTTCGTCCGCGATGAATAGGGGTATAAAAAATAGCCTACGACCTATTCTCAGACCAACCAAATATGGACAAAAAGGTTTCATAAAAATCGTTTCGGAGGTGTTCGATAACAATTACCGTGACACGAGATTTTTATATATTAGAAGATTATGTATAAACTTCAGGCGTCTACCTGTTACGGTTCTTAGGATCCAGCCCTGTGACGGACAGACGTAATCTTCTGTTTGTCACACTTCGGGTACGGAACCTTAAAAATGAACGATAGTAAAAATTTGACAGTTTCTTCAAGAATATACAAAGTTAGTTTGTAGACGGTCCTGACAACCTGCATCCCCTCGCGTCGTAAAATGCAATATAAAACACTATTCCGCAGAGCGGGAAGCGTCACGAAAATAACCTACATGCCAAACGGGCTACATTGTTTTCCATTTTTATAAAAAAAGAACTACGCCATTGCAGCATTGCGAAGCCCGATTTATACCAAGCAAGTTTATGCTTTAATTTATTTTATTTCTGGCCTGTAACGTTTATTACTGACTTAAAAACGATAAAATTGAAGTTACCAACGGTAAAAACCTCTTTTCATGATGGGTACTTACCTATAAGAATCTATAGTATTCTGTATTAAATTATCTAGGATTCTGTAGAACAAGAATTTAGAGGCCAACAGAATTCACAGTCAAGATTGTGTCAGCGAAATAATCCTAAACTTCTGAGATATTTATACAATTAAATCATACTTTACAAACTTTATTTAATTTGACAGATTGGTAGAAAATTATGAATTAAATCATTAAAATATGCCAATCTCGCCGCTTCTTTGAGTAAGAAAGACTACCTACCTATATATAATTAATTACTTACTAGGTGCTATCCGCGACCTCGTGCGCTTAAAATTAATGTAAACGTACCAATGCTCGACACCTCAACGTCCAGTAGATGACACCCATCTGTCACTTCTCTTACTATAACATAAAATTGAAGGTGCCATGTATTGGGTCAGTGTCGAGCACAGGGACGTTTTACTTACTTACTAACATAAAACCCTTTATTTTGGAACATGTTTCGAAAACCGAATAACTCAATTTACACATAAACTTGCGAGCCCTCGGGCCTCCTTAATTCAGCCCTGTCGCAAAATCCGTTCTTAGCTTATGTGACCCACCTATAAACAACCTCCCTGCTCTCTTGTACGTACAAAATACCAACGACTTTCATATAAACTTGCCAGAAAATTTTAGACCACTTAAATCTGGCCCTATCGTAAAATCTGTTCTTAGTCGCGTAACTCATAAACTACCGTCCTGCCAATTTTGCAAGACAATAAATACTAGGGGCGTTCAATAAAAAGTGAGAATGAGTATGTTATAAACAACTTTTACTAAATGTCATTTTATTTTTCGACATAGTCACCTTTTAGCATAATACACTTAGTATATCTTTTTTCTAAACTTAAAATTCCATTTTTAAAAAAGGTCTCATCTTGAGTACTTAAAAAATCTTGTACTGCAGCGACTACCGCGTCGTTGTCTTCAAATTTCTGGCCTCTCAGGTATTGTTTCAATCTCGGAAATAGGTAGAAATCACTGGGAGCGAGATCTGGTGAATACGGAGGATGCTTAAGGATATCGAACCCAGCATCACGAATTGCAGCCATTGTAACGGCGGACTTGTGTGCCGGGGCATTGTCCTGGTGGAACAGCACAACTTTCGAGAGTTTACCTCGGCGTTTTTTGCGGATCTCATTGCGCAATGTTGCTATTTGTTTGGCGTATAATGTGCCCGTAATAGTGGCTCCATGCTCGAGATACTCAATCATTAATACCCCTTTACCGTCCCAAAAAGCAGAGCCCATGACCTTACCGGCAGATGGGCTCACCTTGAATTTCTTCGGAGTTGGAGATGATGGCCTTTTCCATGTCATAGACTGAAGTTTCGTTTCAGGGTCGTAATGATGGAGCCATGTTTCGTCCATTGTTATAAATCGCGCCAAAAAAAGTTCCCGGTCTTGCTGCATCAGGTTCAAAGCTTCTTGACAAATCTCTAGTCTAGTTTGTTTTTGCGTGTCAGTAAGCATTCTTGGTACCCAACGCGCAGATACCTTTTTCATACCCAAGCGTTCATGTAAAATATTATGCACGCTCCCCGTTGAAATCTTTACATTTTCAGCAATAAAAAGAACCGTGACACGACGATCCGCCAAAACTGAGTTTTCGACTTTTTTCACAATTTCTTCAGTTACTGCTGTAGTAGGGCGTCCGGAGCGGGGGTCGTGCATTGTCGATGTTCTTCCACGTCTAAATTCGGTGCACCAACGTGCGACTGTCGAATACGGAGGAGTATTAGACCCTAAAGTGTCCCGCAAATCCAAATTGACTTGGTCCGTAGAAAAATTTTTCAAACACAAGTATTTGATAACGGCGCGCAGTTCAATTTTCTCCATTTTCGCTAACGTACTCAATAGCATTGCAAAGAAATTACCGTATATTTTTTTAAACAAAAGACAGTTAGTTTTTTTTTTCATAGCAATCAGCTTGACAGATTAGCTTTACCGCCCAGTATTTAATTTCGTAATATTAAAAGAGTTTGCATCTCATTCTCACTTTATATTGAACGCCCCTCGTATATTACCGAATTTGATACAAATTTGTCAGATACATTAAATTAGCCAGAAACCTTTAATTATTTTTTAAATTAAATTTCGCAATTTTTATTTATCTTCAAGTTCATCATCACAGTTTTACTTTAGAAGTAATTACAATTAGTATAATTTTTAAAGTACACTTATAGGCTCATGCGGTTATACAGCCATTAAAAAGGCAATCGTCTAAAACCTACTAATGTTTTGGATTTTGAATTTGGTAGATATGTATTTAGGTGCTGGCTGGACGTCTGAAATAATACAAGCTACTTTCTGTCACGATATTCCCACGAGATCGCCATAAAATCCCGAAATATCAACCGCTATAAGATATTTGAATCAATATCAAAAAACTTGTACACAATTAAGGGATTTAATTAGAACAAAACTTAATTGATTCCTTTGTGTAACGCAAGTTACCCATATAATTTGTATGACTAACTTTCGTTATACAATGGAAGCGATCGTGATTTTGTTTTCATTACGCCCTTAACTATGTACAATTATTTTGAAAACGACCCATTTGGCAAGGATGTGTTTATGCAACGTTAATGAAAACCATGATATAATTTTTGGGAATTCCTACGGGAATTTTGGGATGCGAACAAAGCCGTGGGTAAAGGCTTGTTTGCTATATTTCCAAGCATGTTGCATTACCAAAGTTCCACAACTTCCATTTTGGTTTGCGATTTATTGCCTGCGATTTGGAGCGGCCGCAAACACATTTTATTTAAAACTTCAATATTAAAAAAGTTTATCGAGTGCCCCTTCGCAGCGAATGTTTTTTCCCGTGTCCCCGGTTGCGGCGCAGGCTCACACTTCAAGTTTTAGTATTGAAGATTTATTTCGTATCCTAAGTAATATACCTATGTGAACGCTAGATATTTTATGCACATATTACGTGTTACATAATGGCTTTGCCGGCGCAAACAAACCATTAAGTCTTGTCAGGGAATCTTACTTCACTAAACTCGTCACAAAATAAAAGGCCCGTTTTAACAGTTCACGCCCATGAAGTTCTCTATTTTTTACCGATCGAAATGTTCTTAACGTAATTACATTTTTCATTGATGGGTACCGCCCACTCGGCTAAGTGCTGTGCATAACGATTTTTTCGAAAAAAGGGCGGGAAACTTCGTGTGGAACGGGCGCGCTTTTTCTTTGAGGAAATTGAAAACTCAAAATAATTGGCTAAGGATTGGTGTAAAGTAGATTAAAGTGTATATATTTATTACTCTATTAGTATTTTATGTATAGTTATTGTTAGTTAAGGTGTATATAAATTGGTAAGTCATTTTTTAATAAATTGTAAATATGGGCGATCCGCCCGACCCTGGAGGGGGGGCTGAGATCCCAACACCAATTCCATCATCTATTGATGTTCTAGTAGAGGCATTGGAGTCGTCTATGGACACAGACTGCTCCACATCAGATGCAAATTTACTAAAACGAAAACATCTCACAGTAAAATGCAGTCTGTGCCATAAGAGAAAAAGGAAAGGAGGATTTAAAGACGCGCGTCACGACTGTCAATGTTTAATAGAAAAAGACAATAAACCCAACTACCAGACACCCCAACATACACACATAAACACACAACAAAATGATAACGTGAACATTAATAATAACACCAGTGACAATACTACTCGTATGCCGGTTGGTCGTTCCCAATACTTAAAGACGGATATGTCACCTTTTATTATCCATGTCCAGAAAGAAATAATAAACCCAAACGATGCCACAATTCTCCACCCAGTCACATTTGGTCGTTTTTTAAAACATTACAATATTACTGGAATTGTGAATGGTTCTCTAAAACGCATTGGCAGAAATAGGATTAGTATGGAATTTTCAAATTTTAATGATGCCAACTCGTTCTTGTGGAACAAAATATTAACTGAAGAAAAGTACAGGGCCTTCATACCTACATTCAATGTTACACGTTTGGGTGTTATACGGGGGGTCCCATCTGATTGGTCAGATGAGGAGATCTTGGCTAACATCAATGTGCCAATCGGGTCAGGCCCAATAATAAAGCTGCGAAGACTAAAAAGGAAAGTTACAGTTGGAAATGATGGATCTAATCAATATGTCAACACAGGCACCATTGTTGCAACTTTTGATGGGCGAGCTCTCCCAACCCGTGTATATATGTGTTATACTGCTCTTCCTGTGGAACTATATATATATCCCACTATCCAATGCTATAATTGCTGCAGATTTGGACATGTAAAAAACCACTGTCGTTCTACTCCAAGATGTTACAAGTGTGGCCAAGGTCACTCTGGTAGTAATTGCAACGTGGAGGAGGAAAATCATTGGTGTATCCTATGTAAGGGATGCCACCAGGCCATTGACAAAAAATGTCTTGAATATGCCAGACAAAAGGCAATTAAAGAAACAATGAGTAAAAGTTGCATCTCTTACATAGAAGCTCTTAAAACACACCCACCGGTTTCAAAGGTATCATATGCAGAGGCTCTACTCTCCTCTCCACCTCCATAGAATTCATATAAAGACACACAAAACACCTCAAATTTACAAAACACTACAAATCCACAAAACATTTCATACAAGAAAACAGTTTTTCTAAAACCCAAATCACCACCAAAATTCTCAAAGGGGTATGACTATCATGCCCATGCAAATATTGTTAGAAATCCAGCTATAGAATACAAACCCATTCAAAACATAAATAATAATAAAGAAAATATGCAAATCACAGACATCATTAAATTAATTATTCAATTACTATCGCAATCCAACATATCACCGTCCAACGCTGCAGCAATTATCGACACACTCTACAATATACCAAAAAATAATAATGGCCCACAGAGCCCAAGCCCTTCAATGGAATTGCCGGAGCTTAATACCTAAAAAACAAGACCTTATCCATATTATTAACAAAATTGATCCCTTTGTTATCTGTCTTCAAGAGACATGGCTGAAACAGGATTTTGTTTTCAAATCCCAGGTTTCACCTGTGTTCGGGAAGATAGACCAGATGGGTATGGCGGAGTTGCCATTCTCATCAATAATTTATTTTCTTTTATTCCCATTACCTTGCCTCCTCACAGTAATGACCTTTCGGTCTGTGCTGTGTCTGTAAATAATATTTGTTATATATCTGTATATTATTCCCACCCAAGTAGACATATTTTTGACGAAATCAATCAGATTATAAATATTGTTCCAAAACCTTTTATACTTTTAGGCGACTTTAACTGTCACAATCAGTTATGGGGCTGTGCTACAACTACATATTATGGAGAGCAGTTATTAGATTTACTAACTTCTCATAATTTGTGTGTATTGAATACTGGTGCTCCAACGCGCCTTGCCAGATCAACAAGTTCACCAGATGTATCTATTTGTACACCTGATCTAGCATCAGTCCTTTCTTGGTGCCCTATGGAATCCACATATGGCAGTGATCACTACCCATTGGTTGTCACATTCCCACATAACAAACCTATTAGGGTGGTAAGGCAACCACGTCAGAAGTATAACTTAACAAATGCTGATTGGGCAACATTCAGAGAAAAAGTAACTCAAGTAATGGGTGATGTTCCAGAAATAGATTCTAATAATACTTCAGACTGCTCTGAATTCATAGCCAAGGCATTGATGCAAGCAGCCGACGAAACCTTTCCCATAAAACGTTGTGGAACAGGTATAATACCATCACCACCATGGTGGGATAAAGATTGCACCCTCGCAGTTAAAAAAAGAAAGGAGGCTGAGAGACAATATTGCTCATCCATGACAGATAACAATTTCGATAACTACTTAAAAATAGCTAATGAGACTAAGGAATTTTTACGTAAAAAGAAATTTGAAGGATGGCGTAGTTTCTGCTTATCTATTTGTCCTAATACAAAGCCGTCTATTGTGTGGCAAAATATAAGAAAATTTAGATCTGCTTTTAATGACACTCAACAACCCAATTTATCTCATAATTTAGCAGAACAAATTATGGATTGTTTGGCACCACCTTCTGTACCCGAGCAATTTGTCTTTCATACTCCCTTATTATCACCTGTAGTAAATAGCAATTTTAATAATACTAATTTGAATTCTCCATTTACATTGTGTGAATTAAAAGGGGTTCTTTCAAACGTTAAAGATTCTGCACCAGGTGAAGATGGAATCCCGTATTCTTTTTTATCAAGCCTTGGTGATAACAGTCTCACTTACTATCTATCACTTATCAATAAAGTAATGCTAACGGGGATTATTCCTCGGGCTTGGAGAACGCAAATTTTGATCTTATTGTTAAAAGCAAAGAAACCTAAATCAGATCCATCTTCGTACAGACCCATTGCTTTGTCATCCGTTTTGGTAAAAATAGCTGAACACATGGTGAAAAATCGCTTGGAATGGTTTCTAGAACATAATAAATTGTTATCAGAAAGTCAATATGGGTTCAGGAAAGGTAAATGCACTTTTGACAGTCTTAGCATCCTTACCACAGATATCCGTTTAGCCTTTTCTAATAATCATTCCGTTTTAGCTGCTTTTCTAGATATAAAAGGTGCATATGATAGTGTAAATATTTCTATACTGGAAAAGAAATTAACTCAGTTAAATATTCCAACTTTATTGATTAATTTTATTGTCAACATGCTATGTGAACGATTTGTTAAGTTTTGTATAAATCCAAGCACAAATAAATATATAACCAGAACTGTTTGGAAAGGTTTGCCCCAAGGTTCTGTTTTGAGCCCTCTTTTGTATAATATATACACGTATGATTTAGAACCATTGGTGGACAGGTATGTTAATGTGCTGCAATATGCGGATGACCTTCTATTCTATGTGTCTGGACGATCTATAGATGATATGAGTGGGTCTTTGTCTACAGCATTAGATGATTTTAGAATTTGGTTAGAAGAAAATGGTCTTGAATTATCAATATCTAAAAGCACTATAGTTTTGTTTTCTCGTAAACGAACTCTACCCATAATAAATGTTATGTATAACGATTTATTTCTGCCTGTAAAGGACCAGGTTAAGTTTTTGGGAGTTATACTAGACGCTAAATTGACTGGGCTCTATCATTTTGAATATATTACACAGAGATGTGAGAAAAATTTAAACCTCCTTAGATGTCTATCAGGCGTCTGGTGGGGTGCCCATCCTTTCACAATGAGGCTTTTATACAACGCGATAATACGAAGTGTGTTAGATTATGGGTCATTCCTACTGCATCCTAGTTATGGTAGGTCATTGAAAAAAATAGATAACATTCAGGCAAAAGCTTTAAGACTCATAACTGGTGCTATGAAATCCAGTCCCATTAACTGCTTGCAGGTTGAATGTTGCGAACCACCATTTAGTTTAAGACAACAATATTTAAGTGATAGGTTCTTCTTCCGGAGCATTCAGTTAAAGTACCATCCTCTATACCCTAAACTTTGTAGTCTAGCTCAGGAAGTAGATTCTTCTGCCTACTGGGACCATAAAGACGCGCCATGCCTTGTTAAAAGTTTAAAAAAATACAAAAATATCGTAGCATCGACTCACCAAAGCTCTCTGTTGCCTTTGTATCAATATAGTTATACTGCACTACTTAATACTCCACAAGTAGAATATAATTTGGGTATTTCTAAAAACAGCTATTTCCAAAATGTTAAATTTAATAGTATAGTTAGTGAAAAATGGTGTAGTTGGCATTATATTTTCACCGATGCTTCCAAACACTCAGATACAACCTGTGTAGGCGTTGGAGTTTACCATTCACAAAATAAAGTTATACAAAAAATTAAACTACCTCCAGAATCTTCTGTATACACAGGAGAATGTTACGGTCTCTTAAAAGCAGTTGAATATATACTATTATCAAAGCTACGAAATACTGTAATCTTTTGTGATTCCCTTAGTTCCTTACAGTCTTTAGAAAAGTTTCCTTTTAAACCTCAAAAGCAGTCCCAGATTGTTTTCAGCATTAGGGACAGACTACTTGAATGCTCCAAGAGAGGTCTCAGTGTAGTCTTTGCATGGATTCCTAGCCACGTTGGAATTTTAGGTAATGAGAGAGCCGACCAACTGGCAAACGAAGCTATCTTTGATGGAGATAAATTCCCATATATTAATTATTGTCACGATTTGTCCAGTCTGCCCAAATCATTTTTATACGAAGAATGGAATAGACTCTGGATTAATAATCCATCTAAAGGGAAATACTATCGGCTTGTCCAAGAGTCTCTTCTACGTAAGCCTTGGTTCCACAAAATAATTTTAACCAAAAGGGCTACTTCTGTTATTTGCAGGATACGTTTGGGTCACGTCTGTACTCCAGCACACTTACACAAGTTCAAAATAGTTGATGATCCCATGTGCTCCTGTGGAGAATATGGAGATCTGAATCACATCTTCTTTTCCTGCTCGCTTTACGACCACTCCGATATCTTCTCCCAACTCCAATCAATTTCAGTCCCTTTTCCTACCTCCATTATTTGTTTATTGTATCTTAATACCTGCGATATATATAACATATTAGCATCTTTCATAGAAGATAACAATATTAAAGTTTAAAAAAAAAAAAATTGCATATATATAATAAATCCAATCCTTCTCCATCCAAATTTTATCCGTAATCCGTAATCCTAATAATGTCCTATCCTATAATTAAATAAGTTTCCCTAACTTTGACATTGGCTAATGTCCTCGTAGCCACAAAAAAAAAAAAAAAAAAAAAAAACGATTTTTTCATAATTGTTCACAGACTATTAATAATAGGTTAAGGAAAAAAATAAATCGATCAACAGCTAGCAGTAAAATCAAACAGGAGAGGTCCAAGAACAACAAACTTCCTAGTGATACCATCAAACTGATAGAAGACAGAGAAATTCATAAAAATAACACCGATCAATACAAAATTTTAGACCAGCAAGTAAAGCGGAAAATCAAACAAGATATAAGGAATTTTAACACGAAATTAATCGAAATAGCATTAACGACAAATACTTCCCTTCGGACAGCTAAACAAGGAATTAATAGTTTGCGAGATACAGATGGGACAAAATATAGCAATAGGGATAAAATTGTGGAAAACAGTACCAATTTTTATAAAACTTTGTACTCCTCTACTAACTCTTGGCATTCATCATCTGCCCACGCCTATTCCTGTCCAGACACCATCCCTCCTATTACAGGGTACGAGGTTAACTCAGCCTTGAAGAGCATGAAGTACCAAAAAAGTCCAGGAGAAGATGGTGTTACAACCGAAGCACTAAAAGCCGGGAAAAGGACTTTGCTGCCCCACCTCACAAATTTGTTTAATGGTATTCTAGAAACCGGAAATCTTCCCCAAAACTTATGTCACTCAAACATCGTTCTCTTGCACAAAAAGGGTGACAAGTCAGATATAGGTAACTACAGACCAATCAGTTTGACTTCGCACATTTACAAACTTTTTATTAAAATAATTGAGAACAGAATTGCCGTACTGTTGGACAAACATCAGCCACCAGAGCAAGCTGGTTTTCAACCAAATTTTTCCACGACTGACCACCTACACACAATTAACCAAATTATAGAGAAATTTAACGAGTTCAACAAGCCACCGTACCTCGCTCTCGTAGACTATAATAAAGCTTTTGACAGCGTTAACCATGCAGCTATACTTTCAGCCTTAACCAACCAAGGCATTGATAACACCTACGTCGAACTTGTTGGCAGCATATATAAAAACAGTACGGCCAGTATCAAATTGCATGCTCCTGGCCCTAAATTTGATGATAACAAAGGCGTCAAACAGGGAGACCCGCTTTCTCCAAAACTTTTCACTGCGTGTCTCCAGGAGATATTACAAAAGCTGGCGGTCTCGTGGGAGAAAATGGGCATTGATGTCGGCGGCCGAATGTTATCAAACCTTCGATTCGCTGATGACATTGTTTTGTTCGCCCAAACTGCTCCCGAATTACAAAAAATGCTCCAAGATCTGAGCACGGCGAGCCTTGAGGTTGGACTCACCATGAATAGAGCAAAGACACAGTTAATGACCAATAGCGTGCAATGTAAGGTATCGTTGATGGGCAAGAACTGCATTATGTTGACGAGTACATTTACTTGGGTCAGATAGCATCCTTCGAAAACAGGCAGTCTAGAGAAATCGATAGACGTGTCGATAATGCCTGGAAGAGCTTCTGGTCCATGAAGACGCTAATGAAGGGCAACCTTCCACTTTCGCGAAAGCGTAAACTCGTCGATATGTGCATTCTGCCCATCCTTACTTACGGCGCTCAAACTTGGTCATTGACTGAAGCTCAAAAGTCCAGGCTCAAGGTTTGCCAACGGGCAATGGAGCGCAGTGTTTTGGGTGTTCGTAGAACCTGATCGCATCAGAAACACCGAACTGCGCTCCAAGACCCGCGTTGCAGATGTGGGCGCTAAGACCGCTAAGCTCAAGTGGGACTGGGCTGGTCATGTCTGCCGCATGCACCCACAGCGATGGGCCCAAATTACCACCTGTGGCGAAAGCCACAAAATGTAGCTTGTATGTTAAGACGTGCCAGTAAGTTACTAGGGCATACGGCACAAACCTAAGATAAGTAGATTATATTGATGCTGGCGTGACGATAGTCAATTCTGATATCTGCACGCCTAGCCTATAGCATAAGGAATAGATTGTATATATAAGTTACCATATGTAATGATTAAGTTGGTTCTTGAGTTCTTCAGTTCAGTACAAGCAGACATGCCAGTCATGGCAGTCTCATATATAACATCTACGAAGTAGTTTCTCTAACCCTCTGCTCTCTCTAATATCCGGCAAGATGTAGTCTACCATAGGAAATACATATTGCCGCTAAACCACCTATTGGGTTCCGCGGGATGGCCATCGAAACAGAGGCAGACCGAAGATAAGATGGCGGGACAACTTGGACGCATATCAAGTAGATTGGCAGGATCATGCTCTCAATAGGGATGAATGGCGGAAAAAAGGGGAGGCCTTTGCCCAGCTGCGGGACACTTTAACAGGCTAAAAAAAAAAAAAATTTTTTAAGGCCGACTCGCACTTGGACGGTTTTATTTATTTAAATACTAGTATTTACACCAATTAATTACTGAATTTCACCAGCTGTGTAGTGATCTTTACTGAAAATTATGAGCTTGGACCTTTGGTAACATTGTATCATTTCAAAATACCTACAATATCAGTTTAAGTTAAATTTTCTAATCAGAACTTTAATCCAATGCACTTTACAATACATATTCAAATCGATCAAATACTCATGCAAACTTGAATCGATTTATCGTGAGTATCGAGTACCGAGTCGTATGGTTACATCACTAGGTACGTCGCGAAGACGAATGTCAAAACGGGCCTTTTATTTTGTGACGAGTTTAAGTAGGTAGGTTTGGTAAACAGTTAGTTACCTTCCTACTTAGTTTCGGTAATGTTCTAAACATGCTACTAATTTGATCACATTTCTGAAAAAGTTAATAATGTGAACTAGCAATAAGAATGGCCTTTGTTTTTTCCTGGCAACAGCTCTTATTTTATAGATTTTCTTTATTGTTAGACCTTACTTTAATATTCTCGCAGCATGTGGCGTTGGACACCGCAAATTATTAATGTTAGACGCGTGACCCGCAGTCCTCAATGCCTCAGTGCCCTCCACGCATTTGTTGCAGCCAAAGCTGATGTACCTACACCGCGTTATAGTTTAAAAAAAATAGGTTTAATTCTACGGTTGGTACCCTTTCAATTGTATGTAAATATCAGTGCCATTAAGTCATACCTACTATTGAAGTGAAAGATAATAAATAACATTGGCCGTTTTATGCTGTCGCGTTTCGAACATAAAATCAACGTCGTCCATGTGAAAAATGCAAACGCGACGCATGATTTATCAAATAACTCGACGAATTTCTGGTATTGCATAGATAATTTTTTTCTACTCGTGTACCTAAATTAATCCGCGAAATATAATTTCTCAAACAAAATCATGAACCAAAAGTCTATTGACTAGTATGATACTGGCCACTATCGAAAATTTTCATAAAAGTTTTGTGAAAAGTGTTTAAAAAGAAGTCGTAATTCAAACTCGTTCCTGACAGAATATCAACTTTGACTTCAACTGATGACGAGGCGATATGGTTCCGGACCTTAGCCTGTTTCACGTACCTAACGCAAACGCTCTAACTGCTTTCCTATTAGTTGAAATTAGTTAATAGGTATACCTAACCAATCTGTTAATTGTTGCGATTTGTTAAAATTATTCAATGTTTGGTTGGTTACTCATATTAAACAAGTAAGATAATTCAATCATGTTTATTATTTTGTGTTTTTTAGCGTTTATTAACTAATATTTAAGTTAGCATTTAAATTTATTGCAAGGTGGTGTTTTATCCAGTACTTCTAAGAAAATTGTTAAAATCACTAAAATATTTCACGGAAGTTTTAAACCTAACTTCTAGAATAGTTTAGCTTATATTGTAACAAACTATAAACAGGTAAGTACCTACCAATAGTAAAAAGTATGAGGATTTCGTGGTATGTTCATTTAATAAATAAATATATATCCTTATTTAAGAGTTAAACTCTTGTCGGTGTAGCCGATGAATGGCTCTCCACTTCTCTCTCCTCAAAGCTGCCTAAATAAATAATTAAATAAATAAATAAATAAATATGTAAATAAATATTAGGGGACAATCTTACACAAATTGACCTAGTCCCAAACTAAGCAAAGCTTGTACTATGGGTACTAGACGACGATAAACATACTTATATAGATAAATAAATACTTAAATACATAGAAAACATCCATAACTCAGGAACAAATATTCGTGCTCATCACACAAATAAATGCCCTTACCGGGATTCAAACCCAGGACCTCTTGTTTTGTAGGCAGGGTCACTACCAACTAGGCTAAGGCGGTCGTTGAATGCTCGTTTAATGATTTTAGGATTTGGATAATTTCAGTATGTTCTCGTTTTCATGTGCAAAAAATTTCGTACCTTGTTTAACCCACTCGGCGAAGCCTTGTGACCAAATCATTGTATAAAATAGTATCGTATGTAAAAAGAGTTAATAAAGTAACATAAAAGAAATCAGGATGCCTTAATATTAAAATACTTCTAGGTAGATCATACTGAAAAGAGGTTGTAGTATTTTTATCTAATCTGATACCTTGATACGAGCAATTCTTGTATATGTATTTTCACCTCACTAGCTCGGAAAGCCCTTTTTGTTTGTTTGACATCTATTGAGAAAATCGCTTTTTATCCACAAGTGAAGAAAGAGTTTTGACATTTGAAGGCAGCTTAAGTGATATTTGACAGCTAACAAAACGTAAAATGTTAAAAGTGCTGAATTTTTAACATCACAAATAATGAATTGCATCGAGTAAAAAACACTAAATACAGTCTTACAACTTTATTTTAATTCATAAATATCAGCATTCAACATTAACCTTCATTCTTGTTGTAAAAACGGATAAAATGTTCTGACAGTCCAAGTAAGTCGATGTGCGAACAAAACGCATCCGAAATAATAAAAAAAAACTTAAGTCAAAACGGTATACAATTTAACAGTAATACAGTTTGCTCTTATCTCAAAATCGATAATCTGGCTAATTGAACTTTACTCGATGTGCAATAAAGTTCAGTTTGGTTTATTCATTGATTGGAGATACGAGTTTTTTCAAAGTAGTGACGATATGTCGGTATTGGAATAGTTCCATAAAGACTGGATTTGCTTAGGCTATTTTGCATTATTTTTGATTTTACCAATATTTCTATAAGTACTTCAAAATTATTGTATTGACAAAGAGGTAAATAAATAATAATTGATAGTACAAACCCTTTTTCTTATTTTCCTCGCTGTAGTGCGGTGAAAAGTTTTGTGTTATACACGGGTGAAAAGTTATTTTACGTCTCGTGTGTTGAAGCACTCGCTATCGAAAGAATTCTATTTTTGAACCACTCGCTTCGCTCGTGGTCAATCATAGGATCCTTTCGATAGCTCGTGTTTCAAAATGAACACTCGCAGTTAAAATACAACTTTCCCCCCTTGTATAACAAATAACTATTATTATAGTGTTGTCGAAAACGACACTAATCATTTTGATTAAATTTACTATACGTGTTTAATGGGCTAACAATCGATGTAGACAGGCTTGGTCTCGGCTCTGGAAAAACACGTTTTTTTAAGTTTTAGCGTCCCAGGTACTGTTATTTAATACAGAAACTACTTAAGTAAGATTCGATTACCTTCATGTAAAAGTTATCTAAACCTAATTATCTGAAATATACACCTCTATATCTCTACTAGTTAATATTTAACTTTTATTTTTAATCTTTTTTATATTTTAGAATTACATAGGTAATTCCTCATCATCATTAATTTAAGAGCTTAGCTCTTGTCGGTGGAGTAATCGCCACTCTTTTCGGTTCTCTGCCAGCGTTTTCAGCTCCTGATACGACATGACATTGACTTTTTCCTTGGCTTGATCTATAAATGACCGTCTCGGTCTTCCCCTGCCTCGCCTGCCTTCTATTTGCCCTTCCAAAATAGTTTTTATGTAACTGTCATGTCGTATCAGATGCCCCAGCATAGCAGGTAATTCCTATAAGTATATAAAAGTAGCAGTACTTACCTACTTCATCATCATCATCATCAACAACATTTCAGCCGAAATACGTCCACTGCTGAACATAGGCCTCCCCCAAGACTCGCCAAACAGATCGCTCCCGTGCCATCCGCATCCAACGCGATCCCGCAACCTTAACCAGGTCGTCGCTCCATACTTACACTACTAAGGTATTACAGAAATATTTTATAAAAAATAACAACATGTAAAGGAACATTTATTTGCAACTTTACTATTAAATTTCCTCGTAATCGAAACGGGGAAAAGGGTGTATACCTATGTTATCCATAGAATCCATTAAACTCTCGACTTTACTATCCACTCTCGCCTGGGGATCGGGTGGACATATGTTTAGGTAGAATGAATTTAAAG
This sequence comes from Archips crataeganus, assembly GCA_947859365.1. Lineage (NCBI taxonomy): Eukaryota > Metazoa > Arthropoda > Insecta > Lepidoptera > Tortricidae > Archips > Archips crataeganus. The sequence goes on from OX402045.1 coordinate 38,804,602, forward strand.
ACAAGATATTTGGACTTACCCTCTGCAATTTTCTAAGCTCAATTTCTGAATTTTCGAAAATGGAAACTTAAAAATCATAAACTTCTAGCAGAGAGTGAAAACAATGGGTGTATTTTAAGCAATATCACATTTTGCCGCCCGCCTACGAACTTGGCGACAAAATAAAGTAGCTACAATATTTCTACGTTAAATTATGTATCTGTACTGAATATTTTCTTCGCAAACTTTTGATTGAACCCTCGCTCCAAGCAAGTATCGGGAAAACTTGTCTAAAGAAAGTTACTGACAAGGCCTCTACAGAAAGTTTCTATGAAATTTCATAAAGGCTGCTTTTACAAACACTTCTCTATTATTTGAGTCGTCGTATAGTTTCGTAAGATAAAAAATGTGGCTACACAAATGACGGTTACGCGCAGGCAAAACACCTCCTCTGGTGCTTACTTAGTTTGCTGCCTTCGGGAGAAAACAGTGAGAAATTTATTATTCGATTAAGTTTAAATTTCTCAATTTTGTAAATAATCGCGGTAAATAAAGTAAGAAGTGTCCTTATCTTGGGATTGTAATACAAATAAGTAGGTACAACAAACCACAACATACTTAATCAGCGGTATAAAATTTTAAGGCGCGTTAACAAACTTCCACCCAGATTATGTGAGGCGGTGCTCTCGGACTCGCTAAGTCCTCGGTCGTTAAAACTCCTTAACTGCCTCTCCATATTCAAGAGAACAGGCTGCCCTTCCTTCGTTTAAAACTCCATCAGTAAAATATCATCGCCGCTTGCCTCACGTGCGCTTAGAGCAGACTCAGGTGTTTCGAAACAAAGCGTTATTCTCAGCTCCTTTGTACAAATACATCTTTTGTTAAAATAGGTACAAGAGGCTACGGCGCTGTCAAAACAGCATAATTAAATACGTTCTTGAAAAAAAACTGTAAGTATGGTTTGGAGTTCAAATTAAACATAAACCGTAATCCCCATTTACATAGTATAATAGGTCCGCAGAAGAATTAATGAAGTTCGTCAAACACAATTTATCAGAACGACAATCTCGATGAGTGAAAGGCGAGTTTTCCGAGGCTATTTCTTGCGCGAGAATAGTCTATTGTGGAGCTCGCGGCGCCCGCCGCCAGCGCAATCCTAATTGATATCAATTACCCGCCATCTCTCAAATTCTCTTTGAAACGAACTTAGATCTCCAAACTTCTATCCTCATCACTGATGTCCAATTTCAAGAAAGTTAAATAACTCGTTGTCTGCTTTAAACGCAAGCATTCATTGGCAATCGTTCGCTCTGAGTGAGATTTTATTGACCACTCACGTGACCGGTTGATTATAGTCAAGTTCTGAACCACGCTGTGGTCGCCGTTAGGCAGATTACCGTGACTATACCTAATAAGCAAACTTTATCGTAATGACAATTCTTAAGTTTAATGCCGTCGTAAAATTAATTTATCTCTAGTAACGTGACCTAAGAAGCCAAAGATTAATTAAACGTGGTAAGTTCGAAGCATGTTACATGACGCTTCAGACTTCGCTGTAGCCGTACACCGTGCCTACTATTAATTATAGTTGCCAACAAATAGTGATGGTGAGCTTTTCATTTCCTCATATTTTGCATAATAAATCATAATAGTATCAGTCTCTAACTTGACACACTTTGCTTACATAACTTAGCAATTATGTTTAGTAGGTATTATACTTCATTTAATTTAGAATTAAATGGAGTATAGGTACTGAGAATTAGCTACAGTGGCTTTCAGCTATCCATCAGAATTTAATGTAACGTCATTCGCATTGTGTAATGAAATAGGCGATGTGCATCCAGCGCGGTTTGTAGTAATAATTACATTTTTTATTTCAGAATTAATCCCATTTAATTAAAAAGTACAAGTCGCTCTACAATTACACTAAAAATAATAATAAATAAAAAATCATTTTACGTACAATACGACACGATAGTTAAATTTTAACTAATATCTAATTTTTATTATTTTATTTATGTCAAACCCTGCCATATCAACTCAAAAATTTAAATTATTAAATTATAAGTTCAAATTGTAATTAAATTAAACATTTAGACTTATCCTAGCAAGACGACACATATCGGAAACATCCGTGACGTGAGTTCATTGCTGACTGCATTTACTCTTTACATAAAATACCAGTGACCGCTTGCATCCTTTGCCGTACCTATTAATCTCATAATTAAATTCCACACTACACTATGTCAGTATGTCATTTTAGATTGCAGGAATAGACTGTAATGCGGTAGGTAGGTACCTAACTCAATTTTGAAACGAGCGACCATTATTTACTTAGTACCTAATGATGTTTTTTATTAAGATTTTTCTTAATGCTACGTGGAATTGTAGAGACCGCGTTCGGTTCCGTATTATTAAATGACGCGGCGTAGCTCGGTGCCGGACTATTTTCATTTTATTTATTGCAGGCAGGGCAATCTCATTAACTTGTGCTGGAAGAAAAACACTTCCGTTTCGATATTTATGGAGCGCGAGCTATATTTTTGTATTGAAAACACAGTTTGTTTTAGACGAAACTTTGCTACCTATACCTACCAATAACTATCTTTTTACTATTTTTTTTACATTATCTACAACGATATTACCAAATCTCGTAACGTAGGCTTGTTACAATATCAATATAATAACTTTTGCTATGCTCACTCATGCATAACTAATACCTACCTAAATTTTTAAAAGCTTTTTATTAACTTGCAATGTATGTATAGTAATGTATGTAAGAGGCCAAATCTGGGAAGTTGAATTTGACCCAATTCCAGTGGTCGGATCAACTTGAAATTTGGTATACTTATGTAAGTTGGATGACAATGCAAGTACAGTCAACAAAAAGTACAATCAGCGAAAAAGCTTGCATTGAAAATGAAATTTTTAACAAAAACTTATTAGGGACTTAATCACGAACTAAAAATGTATTAAACATCGAAGTAATATTGGCAATAATTTTGTACTTCATGATTAAGTCCCGCAAAATTTCATTAGCGAAATAGATATTATATTATAGATATTACGTATTATTAGGTAAGGTTAAAGATAATAATAAATAATAATGCGTCTCACCGAATATGTAAAATCAACTCCTAAGGGGGTTGTTGTGACAGTACTCGTATTTATAAATAAAGGTTTCGTTAGCCTTATTCATTTTATTTTATTTGTTATTACGGGGCTGAAAATTAGTATATCCTAGGTTAACTTACTGTAATAAAAGCAAAAATATTGACTTAAATGATTTTTTAGCATTCGCCTTCTAATTTTTGTATGGGTGATCCGTAATTTTGAAACAAAGATTTCGCAACTTTGTAGTTAGATTAAGTTCGAACCTTTTACATATAAAAAGAAAAGTTCGACCGACCGAGTGACTTGTTGGTTCATCAACTCCCAGCCCTAATCCTTGGTTCGGAAAGGTTGAAGTTTTGAATAGAAGTGGCCTTCACGACGTAGACAAGTACTTACCTAATAAGGACGGATTGATTTTAATTCCCACGGGATAAGGAATATTAGAAGATTATTAAAAATTTCCTTAAGTGGCTTTATCTCCATAACTATAATTTTTGGAATCCTGAACTTTGACAAGCAAGTAGATAATTAAAAAAGCGCAAGACCCCGTTGCCTGTTGTAGAAAAAAGCAGGTTCGAAAAAATCTTTGCATACTTTAATAATGTGGTTGTTTTGGTCCCAACGTCGGCGATACAGCGCCATCTATCGGTGAATTGGGTAACTACCTAATCTAATCTGCAGTCTACTAGAACTAGTATGTATGTTGATTGTTTTTCACATGTAATATATTTTTTTTATTTGAAAGAAGATACTGTTAGCGTGATCTTATAGGTACTTAAAGAAAAAAATGCTTGCAATGGCGGTTAAATTACAATCTTAGTTTAGAAATATTTTTTTACAAAAACTTAAAAACTGCTCAACTGATCAAGTTGAAAATAATTTTCCTAGTAAGTTTTTATTAAGTTTAACTTACGTGATTTTTTACATTTTTTAGAGGTGCGGTTCATAAGTTAGAGGGGGGGACACATTATTTTGAACTTTCGGAGTGAATATCTCCGAAAATATTCACTTTATCGAAAAATGATTTTAATAAAACCCCTATTTATTTTCAAATACCTATCCAATGATACCCCACACTATAGGGTTAGTCGAGAAAAAAAATCACCCCCACTGCATGTCTATGGGAGGTACCCTATAAATTCTTTTTTAGTTTTTTTTATATAATCACTTTGTCGGCGTGACTGATATATATATTCATGCCAAATTACAGCTTTCTAGTACTAACAGTCTCTGAGCTTAGCCACGGACGGACAGACAGACAGACAGACAGACAGACAGACGGATAGACATGGCGAAACTATAAGGGTTCCTAGTTGACTACGGAACCCTAAAAAAAGAAGAAACTTTACTGCTAAATTCTACGCGGACAAAGTCACGAGCAAAAGCTAGAAGCATCTGCTTTGATATGTAAATGATAAAGAAAACAGACAGTGAGCTTATCGCCGTTTTTCACGAAACGGGTCTCCGTGCTCCCCATCCCCTGATACGTTTGTTCTTTTTTCTCTCGGCACCCCTTTTTCCAATAACCCGTATAAACCGGCCGTTCGGTATTTAGCCATTGCCGCCCCATCATTTCGTCGGCGGTCCACGGCCGCGGCCGGATTAAGACGTTTTGGCGTCGTGCGCTGACCGCTAACAGTTACTCGAATGAGATACTCTGCCTTTGGATTGGATTTGATCATTTTTAGGATTGCGTAAAAATCTTAGATACAAGTAGGACACAGTTACAAAATGATAATGTCAGTGTTTGTACTGTAGCGATTTCGCCAAGGGATTCATAACGGACGGACGGGGAACTTCATTATTAGTGAACTAATAAACTATTCTGACTCACTAATTCTGCGTTAACAGTCCTACTTGTAAATGTTTATGTATCTCATAAAGAAAAGCCGAAACGCTTATATGGGATTGGGATCAAACAAACGGAACCTTGTTTAGTAGACAACCCCGAATAGGCTTTATATACCGAACTTCTAATCCAGATAATTAACTAGATATCTCAGACTAATTGAATGGATTAATTCCACAAGCAGATTGGCCGTTAGTACTTACCGGAGCTTTTACTGCATGAAGTGGACATTAAGAGTCATTACGTGTAATGACGAGATTGTATTATTACCTATAGATTTTGGGCAATTTAAAGGTTAATAAAAAACTAATTAAAAAAACTAAAAACCCGCCTAATAGTTAAAGTTTAAAACCAATTTTGAAATATGTAGGTACTTAATTTTCCACATGGGTTTCATAGAGAAAATTATTGCTCAAAGATATCTGAGTAAGTAGGTACGTCGTCGTTTTAATGCATTGATTGCCAATTTACTAATCCAAATTAAATTTAAACACATGACTTGTATATATTTTTGTAATCTCTTTTTAAATCCCTTTATTTTGATACCCGGGCCTACTCGATAGATTTGAATAAAAAAATTTTTTTGAAGACTCACAATTTGGCGCCATAAATCCGCCATTTTGATTTTTCTTGAATTTCATGTACCCAGTGTTACTCGCGTTATCAAGACGAATCCAATGACGTATCATTTATCAAAATCGGATCGGATAGGAATGGACATACATACATACATAAGGGTCAAACACGTAACCCTTCCTTCTTCGCAGTCGAGTAAAAACAATTGCTATTGTTTAGTTATATTCATTTTCTCAAACATGCTATGTGATGTTTACGTTGTGTTCCAAATAATAGGCCGGGACTTATCACGTTGCGGGCGCGGTTAGACAACTGGTATGTAATGGATTTTCATACAAAATTGCAGGCCTTGGCCGGCAATGCGATCGTCTATTGTTTCATCTGATACAGCACCATGACATTTATAGGTCTATGGCATTATAGCAATTAGCCATTTAAAAAAAAACTATAAGCAGTATTTGCGTTTTGGTTCATTATGATATTTTGCCACTACGCTTATTTAATGATGATGATGATGATGATGTTGATGATCCGATCCGGCCGGTTTCGACCATGGTAATAATAATAATAAGGGCTAGGCTGCCGGCTTCGAAGACGGGGTGAGGTCATTTCTTATCTGCTCTATATGGATGACCTTAAGCTATTTGCACCAAATGAACATGACCTGTTGGAGCTACTGAAAACAACAGAAGTTTTCAGTAGCGCCATCAAAATGGAATTTGGTGTCGATAAGTGTGCGGTTATGCATGTACAGCAGCGGGGGAAAGTTGTAAATTCAACAAATTTGCAGCTTTCTGATACAATGTCCCTCAGATCTATTTCCGAAGCAGAAACCTATAAGTATATTGGTATGTCACAGTCATTGGGTATTGAGAGTGAGGTCGTAAAGCAGACGGTGAAGGAGCGCTTCTTCTGTCGTCTGACAAAAGTACTTAATAGTCTTTTTTAATACAGTTGCTCAAAAAGTGGCGTATTGCAGGGACGTATAGCGTTCGGGATGTGGGCTATTACATACTCGAGCTTTTTCTTTACCTTTTCCGAACTCGTGCGTTCTCTTTCCCAACTGTCAAAATAATGTCTATTAAAAAGAAAAAACCAACCAATAAGTTTTTACTAAAAAAAATTCATCGAAGTTTTTATATTTCTAAACAGAAGCTACTAATTCTTTTCAATATCAGATTTAATGATTTGATTCAATGAGTTAGTTAGGTTTCATTTCATTTCATCTCATTAAATTTCATTTTTATTTCATATCAATAAAAAAATTCTACTGAAGACTTGGCTGTATGGGCATAGTTCCCTTTGCCTACCCAGAATGGGTGAAGAAAACAAAAAAAATCTCTGCTTATATTCTTTTATGGTTGGCGCCATTTTCCAAAAATGTTCTTTGCGAGTTTAGTTGTTTGTTGCACAAAATGAGTAATTTCGACGATATTTTATTTGAATTAACACCACCGGAACTCAGTATAATTGCACAAAATGCTCCGGAGAACATTTTACCGGAAAAGTCAAAAAGTCGCTACATATCTACATACGACGAATTTATTGCGTGGAGAGAAAAGAAAAAAGCAAATAGTTTTTCAGAAAATGTTATGTTGGCATACTTCTCCGAACTCTCAGCAAAATTAAAACCTTCTACGTTATGGTCGAGGTTTTCGATGGTAAAAAGTACACTGAAAATAAGGAACAACGTGGATATAAGTGAATACCCAAAACTAAATGCTTTCTTAAAACGACAATCAGACGGTTTTACAACTAAAAAGTCGAAAATATTAACATCGAATGAAGTGGAAAGGTTATTGAATGAAGCTCCCGATGATCGTTATTTAGCCACAAAGGTAATTTATTAATAAATACTTATATTTTTCTTTCGTATTCAGTTTACGAAATCGCAAAATACAGTCAATATATTATTTAAAAAAATATTAATCAAATCCCTTTTTTTGTAGGTTGCGCTGATTTTTGGCGTTGTTGGAGCTTGCCGCACAGAGGAGTTAGCCAATACTTATTAATTTAAAAGATATATATGTTATATATGTGAATTATAACTTTTAAAAATGATTTATGAATGATTTTTGTTTTATAAATGATTGGTTAGTTGAGTTTTTTGTGTTTTTATTATTTTACTAGCTTTTGCCCGCGACTCCGTCCGCGTGGAATTAGTAATTTGGGCAGCTTATTTTTTTATCCAATTTGCTTTTTCATCAATTATGGCTCTCCTTAGATCCTTCCGGAAGAAGTGAAACTTCATAATAAACCAACCCGCTCCCAATCCGCCCCCAACCCGCTCCTAACCCGCCCCCAACCCGCCCCCAACTCGCTCTCAACCCACCCCCAACCCGCTCCTAACCCGCCCCCAACCCGCTCCCAACTCGCCCCCAACCCGCCCCCAACCCGCTCCCAACCCGCTCCTAACCCACCCCAACCCACTCCCAACCCGCCCCCAACCCGCCCCCAACCCACTACCAACCCGCCCCAAACCCGCTCCGTACTCGCCCCCCCACCCGCTCACAAGCCGCCCCCAACCCGCTCTCAACCCGCCCCCCCCAACCGCTCTCAACCCGCCCTATCTAACTGGGCTATCTAACACTGAAAGAATTTTCCAAATCGGAGCAGTAGTTCCCGAGATTAGCGCGCTCAAACAAAAAACCTGTTCGATAAATTCTTAAAATAGACGTAATCTTTCTTATTTGTGAACCGATTCAAATGAAACAAACACTAAATGTTAATCCAAGAAAATACCAACATATCAGTGAAAACCGCATCCTTCTAGGTTAAGCCGTTTCTGAGATTAGCGCGCACAAACGCACAGACAAACAGACAATAATTCTAAAAATCATTGTTTTGGGTTCTATTGCGCTAATAAATAGCCCTAGTGACAGTTTTTCTCAAATATCTTCAATGTACAGACACCGACTTGTTACAGATTTATTATATGTATATAGATTAAATTGCTACATTTTTTCGCAACTGTATTAAAAATAGTTGTTCAGTACACGTGCGGAACCGTCATTGCAACTTGTTCCGACTGTCAACCCTCACCTTCGGCTGCGCCTCGGCTCGGGTAGACATTTGTCGGAACTCTTTGCAATGACAGGCATTCCGCACTCGTAATGAAATATACTATTGTCGGGCGGCAACGCCTTCAACGCCTGGGTAATACCCTTGCTCACTTACTCCTTTGGCATACTAAGGTGGACTCAGATTGAGCTGGATACCTTGGATCGAAGAGTTCGTGTACTGCTCACTGCGCATCGCTTGCTTCACCCGCGCTCGTCTGTTATGAGACTGTACATCCCGCGGAAGTATGGAGGTCGTGGCTTTTTAAATGCCAAAGACCTCCACAACCGCTAGGTGTATAATCTCAGGGATTATTTCCTAAACAACGAGTGTGGGGTGCATCACGACGTAGTAGCAGTAGACAAAAACTTCACCCCGCTTTCCTTGGCAAACGAGAACTGGCGCCGACTTAAAGTAATGAGCATCGAGGACCGCAAGGCGGTATGGAAGAGCAAGGAGCTACACGGGCGGTTCTACAAGGCACTCACAGGGCCAGATGTAGATCTGCTTGCGTCGGTGAACTGGCTACGTTTCGGGGATCTTTTCGGGGAAACCGAAGGTTTTGTCTGTGCAATTGCGGATGAAGTTATCATGACGAACAACTATCGGAGGTATATCCTGAAGGACGGTACGGTCGACATTTGTCGGGCATGCCGCCGTCCCGGGGAGTCACTCAGGCATATTATTTCCGGTTGTGGTCATCTTGCTAACGGTGAGTACTTGCACAGACATAACCTTGTAGCCAGAATTATTCACCAGCAACTTGCTCTGCTATACGGTCTTGTGGACTTTGAAGTGCCTTACTATAAGTATATACCTGCGCCAGTTCTCGAAAATGGTCGTGCCACGCTCTATTGGGATCGGTCTGTTATCACGAACAGGACTATTTTAGCTAATAGGCCTGATATCGTGCTGACAGATCGATTGAAACGCCAGACAATGCTCATCGACATCACCATCCCCCATGACGAGAACCTCGTGAAAGCTGAGAAGGACAAAGCCAGCAAGTAACTTGACCTAGCTCACGAGTTAACCGCCATGTGGGATGTTGATTCGACGATCATTGTCCCGATAGTCGTTTCTGCGAACGGGCTGATAGCGAAGAGTCTCGACCAACACCTCAAGAGACTCTTGCTAGATGGCTGGATCAAGGGTCAGATACAGAAGGCGGTACTCCTGGACACTGCGCGGATAGTCAGGAGGTTCCTCTCTCTGTCGCCCTAACCACCGATAGCTTAGTCCCCGCCTCGCTGCCGATGGCACCCTAGGTTATGATTTTACGTTTTGTATGTATACTTAGTTTTATATTTTACTTTTTGTATAATTATTGTAAAAATCTAACCTAAGAGAAAAAATATAAATAAAGAGAATAATAATAATTTAATAATAAGGTAATGGTGATCTGCCTAGAGAAATATTTCACCATCAACATCACCACCATCATCATCATCATCATCATCATCATCACCATCATCACCATCATCATCACCATCACCATCATCATCACCATCATCATCATCATCGTCACCACCATCATTATCATCACCATCATCATCACCACCGTCACCATCATCATCATCATCATCACCATCATTATCACCATCATCGTCATCGTCATCATCATCGTCATCGTCATCATCATCGTCATCGTCATCATCATCATCATCATCATCATCATCATCATCATCATCATCATCATCATCATCATCATCATCACCATTCATCATCATCATCATCGTCATCGTCATTATCATCATCATCACCATCACCACCACCAGCATCATCATCATCATCATCATCATCATCATCATCACCATCACCACCACCATCATCATCATCATCATCATCATCATCATCATCATCACCATCATCACCATCATCATCACCATCACCATCATCATCACCATCATCATCATCATCGTCACCACCATCATTATCATCACCATCATCATCACCACCGTCACCATCATCATCATCATCATCACCATCATTATCACCATCATCGTCATCGTCATCATCATCGTCATCGTCATCATCATCGTCATCGTCATCATCATCATCATCATCATCATCATCATCATCATCATCATCATCATCATCATCATCACCATTCATCATCATCATCATCATCGTCATCGTCATTATCATCATCATCACCATCACCACCACCAGCATCATCATCATCATCATCATCATCATCATCATCACCATCACCACCACCATCATCATCATCATCATCATCATCATCATCATCATCATCATCGTCATCGTCATCATCGTCATCGTCATCATCATCATCATCATCATCATCATGATGCCGGCGATGATGATGATGATGATGATGGTGATGATGGTGATGGTGTATGTTTGAGAAAAGCACTATACAAGCCTCGGCCGGAACAGGGGTTGCCGGCCTCGTATCAACTTAGATACTCGGCCGGCAACCCCTTACGTCCCGGCCTCTGCAGTAATGTACTATTTACGTGTAATATTCTCAATTCACACTGAGTCTGTAGGGGAACTACAGCCCAAGCCTTCTCATTCTGAAAGGTCTGTGCCCAGCTGTGGGACGTATGTAGGCCGGAATGAAGTCATATACTTTTGAGTTTCGTAGATAACTTATCGAAACCTCAAATTGCTAACCTAACCACAATATTAATTAAGAAAAAATAACAACGCATAAAGCTTACCTATAAACTAACCACAATAGGTATATCATTGACTAAAATAGCATTGAATTTATAAATTCTACATCTACTAAGTATTTCAATACAATTTATCTTCACTTCTTCATCGAAGTTCGGTTGGGATGTGTATCTGTCAGTAAACAAAACCGCCGCAAACTCCAACATACAAGACGGATACGGCAAGTTGAAATGGTCACAGTTGCGTGAAGTGTAGTTTGACCGTTTCCAAAAAGGTCCCGAAAGTTTTAGCGAGTAATAGTCCAGCGGAGAGGTTGTTAAGCAGCCTATAAACGCTCACCTGCACACCCGGCTTCGTGTACATAGTTACGAGGCGTTAACATATCATTAGATCGTAACCCACAGTGGAAATAATAATTAAAACTTACACTCGTAAAGGGTGAAAAATAAACGTGTTTGCGTGTTTGCAGGATTCTAGAGGTGTAGCGAAAATGAGAGGTTACATACTCGTAAATATTCAGAAATTGACGTAAGGTAAACGTACCAATGCTCGACACCTCAACGCCCAGTAGATGACACCCATCTGTCACCTCTTTTACTATGACATAAGATTGAAGGTGCCATGTATTGGGTCAATGTCGAGCACAGGGACGTTTACCTTAGTACAGAGCTGAATATTATTTAGGTAAGTCCTAATTCCTATGTGTTCTATAAAACTGTGAAACCGTGAAGTAATAGAATTCCAAATCGCATCGAATTCATCAGATTAAAAGAACAAATGGAACTTATCCGTTTGTCCTTGTGAAAGCTATGGTATTATTATGTACCAACAGTATTATTTTGCCACCGTACCTAACGATTTATAATTAATGTTTGTACCCATCGGTGTATAGATATACATGGTCTAAGATCCGTTGAAGATCGACCTTCACCGATCTGATGAGACATATTTTTTATCAAATATAATTTATAAACAAACAAGCCTATGATAACTTGCCTATCGAAAAGTGTTCATAGCTTTTTTTTTGTTTTATTGTGAAGTGTCTTTAGCCATCTTCCAGCTCCATCATCAGACCCTGGTTACCATCTGGGATCAAAGTACTCGTCAAGACGAATCTAACGAGTCCAAACTCGATGGGGTTGTGTCGTTTTATTGTGGAGTGCCTTTGGCCATACTGAATTAATGAAATTACGAATTACCCCATCGAGTTTGGACTCGTTTGATTCGTCTTGACGAGCTGGAAGATGGCTAAAGGCACTCCACAATAAAACAAAAAAAAATATCTATGAACACTTTTCGATAGGCAAGTTATCATATGCATGTTTGTTTATAAATTATATTTAATAAAAAATATGTCTCATCGAGTTATCAGATCGGTGAAGGTCGATCTTCCACGTCTCCTCTACTAACATATGTACTTTAAAATAACATAGGTTTCGTACCCAATTACGTCTGAAGGAGGGTTATGCTTTTGTAATAAGTAGTTCAATTAAAGGCCAATGTGCCGTAAGTTAATATTTCGCTACAATAACGTTTACTTTTTTCATTTCAACGCACAAAGCGCCTATTTTCTTTTTTTGCTTTTTAAAAGGAAATTTCCCGTATTTATAAGCAAAGCCTATTACTGAGAAGTAAAGTAATACAGTTTCGCCGGCGAAACGATTCTGTGCAAACATAACTTGTAAATATTTCTTTTGACAGCAACCTATAAATATGCAGGAATACGTTATTTGTGATTCAAAAAAACCTCAATTCATATTCAGCTGTAATTGGAGGCAGCATCAAAGGGAGCCAATTTTCCGATAGCCTCGGTCGGGCTGCAGCGTTGTAGTCCGAGAGCTGATGGACATTTTTGAGTAGGTATTTGAGGCTCGCTGAAAACTTGTATAATGCTTCCCCTATTATACCACCTCGACGTTAACAGGTGGGGGGGCGAGGGCTAAATCAACCCTAATATTTTAACAGGTACAATTTTTTTTAATAAAATGTCATTGAGGTATTATTAAGTTTTTATATTTTAAAATTTTACATTTAAAGATTGAGAAAATAAATAAACCAGATCATTTAGTCGGGACTTAACCTTTGCGAGATGCTTGCAAAACAATGCAGAAAAAAAAATAAAAATTTTTTTCGAGGTACGCTGAAATTTTCAGAGAATATTATTTATAAAAAATAAGTACTTATTTCAAATAAAATACAAATTATTTCGGATGGACAATCAATCTTTTTTTTTATGATCTGCAATCAGCTGTTCAAGCCATGATTAGATGTTTTGTAAAAATGGATCGATGGACAATCAATCTGCCAATAAAAAAAATAAAAAAAAATAAAAAAAATGAGGGTCAATTTAGCCCCGCTACCCGTCAGCCATATCTGTGGTTCTGTGCTAGGGTATTATAGGACAAGCATTAGACAAGTTTTCAGAGTGTCTCAAATACCTCCCCAAATTTGTCAATCAGCTTTCCTACTATCGCGCGTCGGCCCGCCAGAAGGTACTCGTCCTTTAGTGGCGCGCTGGCGCTAAACAAACGCACCCGATATTGCTCCGCTGACTTCAATCAAGGTTGATTTTAATATACGCTCATCACTTTGTTTTCCTAGCCGAGATGTGCCGCCTATTGAATGAAGAACTGGAGATCCTGAGCAAATTCAAATCCAGCGGACTGTTGTGTAATCTAAGACGATTTTGCTTTCACAAACAACGTCGTAGAAGTAACAACTCAGTATTAGGTACTTAAGTTAGGTAAGTACACGTTTATTATAATATTTAAGATTACAGTAGAAATGGTAAGCGGCCAATATTTTTTAACAGTCACAGTATAAAAGAGAATTAAATCAGAAATCAACTGATGTTTAAACAATTTTATTTCGTTTGCAAATCTATTGAAATTAATTTAATCTTTCTCAAAATTGGATAATGAATTTACGTCGATCGCTGTTACGTTTAAATTAATACCTCCCTCCTGCTTTGATCAAGAGCAAAATATTCAGGATTTGTTTCACGATATTAAAGAAATATTATTTTTTTAATTTAGTATCTACAATATAAGTAATAGCAAATGTTGATAAAAAATGGTTTTGATTTATCGTGATTATTTCTGATGCCCGAAGGAAAAGGTAGCTCTTACGACAGAACAATGTTTAAAGGCAAACGGTTAAAGTATGTTAACATTTAATTTACGTTACGATACAAAGTGAGGAATCAACTTGATCAGTTTGATCACTAATCAAGTGATTGATCACCTACTCCACACTAACTGATCTATTAAATGCTGATTTACAGACGGAACCCAAGGTCTTTGTAGAACAATGAGTAGGTAGGTAGGGAGCCCTTTGAATGATTTTAATTCCGGACATTTCAAACTAGCCATCAGTTAACGGTTAGGGCGCTTGTGCACTTTAAAGTACATTACTGAAGAGACCATGAAGTAAGCCATACTGGGCAAGTACGATTAGAAATCCGAGCCACAGGCGAGGATTTCTATGTACGAGTCCAGTGTGGCATTTATTGGTCGAAGCTTGTATAGTGCTTTTCTCAAAAATAAAACAACAAACTGCAAAGACAAAATAAATTATATCTCAATCTCAACGAAATACTCGCATACTTACTCGCTAACCCATGTCTGTAATCTATGGTATGATTGTTTTTTTTACAGGTACCGGGCGGGGCGGCGATGTTTAGATATCTGCCAACTTTAAATTACAAACGTCGTAATTTTAATTAGAATTTTCTTAATTTTGAAACATTTGAAACACAAAAATTGTAATTACAACAACATAAATTAGTGAAAAATGTTCCAGTTATTTAATCAGTGAACTTATAACATTTGCATACATCCTCTTAAGTGTGAACTTTTTTAATAGTTTAAGTTTTTCACAGACGTAGAGCACGGGTTCCAAATTTAAACACTTGATATGTAATGGAATATCATACTTACCTGGACAGTTCGAGATTACTTCCTGGACACTAGCCACTTGACAGTCCGGGCCGCGCGACCAATATGCCTCAAACCGTCCGGGTTTTTTATCGACGGAGGCATCGCGCCGCGCGTTCACTACTTTCTAATAAAAACGTCTGTATCTTCCGAACTACAAGGTTTTAAATAAAGAAAACAATACTGAGACGTAAATTAATGTTTATTCTTTCGAATGCTATATATAAAACAATAGCACACGAATATTTTTTTTGCATAAATCAAGGTCAAAGTTGTAAAATCGGTAAACTTGGCTGTAAGTTTCATGTTTGACGAAACTACCCGCTACCCGCTCACCTGGACCAAGAGATGGCGCTACTAGGCCAACTTTTACAAGTTAAGTATGAAGTATCTTTTTCTATTTATTTTTTATTTTTTCAACTTCATTTTTTTTTATTACTTTTACGGTCATCCCGTGAAACCATATATTTCAAACTAAATACAAACTGAAATATAGATGCACAGAAAAAACCCCAGAAAAAAGACCAATGCTGGGAATCGAACCCAGGTCCTCAGCGTTCCGTGCTTGCGTGCACTTTATCACTGCCTAATGTGATTATAACAGACTGAAGTGTACGATGTATGGGAAAAATTCGTCGCTAACTTCTAGACCAGTGGTGGTGTAGGGGTAAGCACGCAGCACGGAACGCTGAGGACCTGGGTTCGATTCCCAGCATTGGTCTTTTTTCTGGGGTTTTTTCTGTGCATCTATATTTCAGTTTGTATTTAGTTTGAAATATATGGTTTCACGGGATGACCGTAAAAGTAATAAAAAAAATGAAGTTGAAAAAATAAAAAATAAATAGAAAAAGATACTTCATACTTAATTTGTAAAAGTAGGTACAACTAATATTACAAGCGGAACTCTCGCTTCAGTTATATTGACTAGAAAGGGAGTTCCGCTTATAATATAAGTTGCACCTACTTTGTTATGCAATTGGGCCCAGGATGCATTACTTTCTACGACGTTTTTGATGACTTAATGTCAACATTTCATACCATTTTTGAGAAAAAGCTTCTACCGTACCTACCTATACCGTAAACTGCCCAACTCTTAGAGTTGGTATAAATATTTGTTAAATTGAATGAATTTACTACTACTCTGTTTATATTTATGTTTCTAACAATAGAAATCGTAATAAAATCATATTTAAAGGTATATAATACCATTTATAATAAAATAGGTAAACGTTTATTATTCAACCTTTTTAATGGCCCAAAGATGAGGCTTTTTGCAATTAAAAAAAAATGACATGTTTTACAAGGAGTTCTAAATTCAAATAACAATGATGTTATGAGATTTGTATCGTTCTTACTGGATACTTTTTCATTCCGAATTCAAAACCTCTCTACTTACCGGAGACTTTTGATCATTGTCCGGTATTAGGTATTAACTTACTTACTTACTTGTGACTTTTTAATGATTTAATGGCGACTTTAATACCATTTTTGAGAAAAGTTATTTTACTGTCCGGCAATCCGATTTTTCACGGTCCGATGTTGCATAAAAAAAAGGAAAATTGATTTGTGTACTTGTCCGTCTTTTCTCGGAGGTGTGGCAGTTAAGGGTTAGCTCTCTTTAAAAATTACACGCCACGCACGCATAGTTAATCTAGGAACGACAAACTTCCTGGACCGTCAGCAGTTGCTTGCTTTATGACTCTACGTGCGAAGACGTAGAAGAAAATAAATCGGGTTGCACTCCGCGAGTGCCGCCAGAAGTGAAAACTTGAACATTAACGTTGTGCCGTCTTACGAACCCCCCTTACCCCTTACCCCTTAGAATTGGTTTAGTAGAAGCAGTTGAAAAAGCTATTGCATATTTTGAAATAAACAAATAAACGGTTTCAAGCATTTTGATTTTGGGTGACGAGTACAGTCAAGGGTAAAAATATGGGTGCATACAACTTACTTATAAATATGTCCCATAGCTCTTAATGTCGTCGAATTAAGGTCATCATCATCATCATCATCCCAGCCTATATATATACGTCCTACTGCGGGGCACGAATGAGGGGGCTTGGCCCGTAGTTCCCACGGTAGTATCCCCGTAGTTCAATCTTGCAAAAATGCTTACGCTGGTTTTTGTTCCTAACAAAGTCAAAAATAGTAGATTGTTCAACAAGGGAGGAAAATAGCCAATATAACACGAGGTTACATGGCACCCGAGCACAGCGAGGGTGCCAATATTCCGAGGGTGATATTTGTGTTTTTCCCGAGTTAAACACTCTGCTTTTCATTTCGACTACAAGGAAAGTAAGAAAATATAAGTATAAATAAATTATAATGTCTAAACTGGTCAATATGATCGTTGTAAAATATTTCAATGGAGTTTATCGTTAAGGAATAATTAATATAACAAAATTTAGAATGCTCAATATAATAATTAATGAAAACAGTAGATAAAGTAGGTATTTTAGTAAATTTATTTATAAAATTTGTAAGTAACCAATTTGAACCAAGGAGTTAAGCTGTATAGAGATAGACTGTGTGAACAATAAAATTGTCATTTACCGTGTTTTTTCTTAACATTTTCTAACTTTTCTGGTTGAAGTCACTAAATAAGAAATTAATAATTTAATTTAATAATATTTCACTGGCATTATAAAATTTGTAATATGACTAATTCAGAAAAAAAACTCAATACTTAATTATGGCTGATTTTTTTAATACAATCTACCCTTGGGAAGAAAATAATACATATCCTCCCGTATGTCAGATATGATTTGCCTCACTTTCCGAGTATGAGAGATGAAAACAAATATGTATGTATGTATGTATGTATGTATGTAAACTCTTTATTGTACAAAAATAAGGAAAAAAGAAATACATTATTGACAACCGTTGAAATGCATGTACAAAGGCGAACTTATCCCTTTAAGGGATCTCTACCAGTCAACCCTTGAGTGGATGAAAGGAGCATTTAGTAAGGGACCGACAAAGAGTAAGTCAAAATAATACAGTCGGACAAAGCAAAGGCTACAATACAACTTTTAGTAAATACAATACATAAACTCATAATACATATAAAGAAACCTAATAAAAATATACTACCATATACAACATATATATGCAAAATACATACAATAAATAAGCAGTGTTCTCAATATATTAAAGTGATATGTCTTGTCATTATCACAAGATCTCTAGTCTAGAATATACAAATTCACCAGAAACCCAGCGATCGATATTCTTTAATGTAAACCACCACAAGGCTATTATTAATGCTATTATTTTCTTTTCATCTCTCATGCTCGGAAAGTGAGGCAAATCATATCTAACATACGGGAGGATAACTATTATTTTCTTCCCTAGGGTAGATATGAATTAAAAAAAATAAAGGCATTGGCTGTCAATGGAACACATACGCATTCAGCCAAGCATTACGGCATATACATGGAATAATTAAGTATTGAGTTTTTTTTTCTTAATTAGTCATATTACAAATTTTATAATGCCAGTGAAGTATTATTAAATTAATTTATTAATTTACATTAGTTTCTTATTTAGTGACTTAAACCAGAAAAAACGGTAAACGACAATGTTATTGTCCATAGAGCCTATCTCTATACTACAGCTTAACTCCTTGGATCAAATTGGTTACTTACATATTTTATAAATAAATTTACTAAAATACCTACTTTATCTACTGTTTTCATTGATTATTATATTGAACATTCTAAATTTTGTTAAATTAATTATTCCTTAACAATAAACTCCATTGAAATATTTTACAACGATCATATTGACCAGTTTAGACATTTTTATTTATTTATACTTATATTTTCTTACTTTCCTTGTAGTCGAAATGAAAAGCAGAGTGTTTAACTCGGGAATAACACCAATATCACCCTCGGAATATTGGCACCCTCGCTGTGCTCGGGTGCCAAGTAACCTCGTCTGAAATTGGTTATTTTCCTCCCTTGTTGAACAATCTACTATTTACACTAAGCAAATACGTTCAAATTTATAAATTCGTCGAGTATGCAAAAAAGGTTCCTTTCGCCTTAGAGTGGGTGCCAAGAAAAGCCGGAAGATTTTATTTCCTTCTCGCGACAAATTAAATTACGCGCACTACACGACCCGGGCTCTTTAAGCTTATTACTGAGCATTTCCTAATATTTCATTCCTGAGCACTTCCCTTGTTTACGTCCACTTTCTTTTCTTTTGTTCGTTAACTACACGTATTAGAATTTTAAGTAAATCTTAAAATAAAGACGTCATCTAGCTAATGGATGAAGTAGGTACCTACGCAAAATTATCTGAATACACATCATAATAACTAATAACCTATCGCATCTGACCTCTTTTATTCCTATTCCTAGGTTAAAATACGTAAGTATTGACCCTTTTTGACTTGATTTCATTCCATATCTAAATTATCTAAATAATGCACTGAAAATGGTTTTATTATCTAGCCATTTTTAGGGTTCCGTACCCAAAGGGTAAAAACGGGACCCTATTACTGAGGCTCCGCTGTCCGTCCGTCCGTCCGTCCATCCGTCCGTCTGTCACCAAGCTGTATCTCGAGAACCGTGATAGCTAGAGAGTTGAAATTTTCACAGATGATGTATTTCGGTTGCCGCTATACTAGGGGTGTTCAATAAAAAGTGAGAATGAGTATGTTATAAACAACTTTTACTAAATGTAATTTTATTTTTCGACATAGTCACCTTTTAGCATAATACACTTATTATATCTTTATTCTAAACTTAAAATTTCATTTTTAAAAAAGGTCTCATCTTGAGTACTTAAAAAATCTTGTACTGCAGCGACTACCGCGTCGTCGTCTTCAAATTTCTGGCCTCTCGGGTATTGTTTCGATCTCGGAAATAGGAAGAAATCACTGGGAGCGAGATCTGGTGAATACAGAGGATGCTTAAGGATATTGAACCCAGCATCACGAATTGCAGCCATTGCAACGATGGACTTGTGTGCCGGGGCATTGTTCTGGTGGAACAGCACAACTTTCGAGAGTTTACCTCGCCGTTTTACGCGGATCTCATTGCGCAATGTTGCTATTTGTTTGGCGTATAAAGTGCCCGTAATAGTGGCTCCATGCTCGAGATACTCAATCATTAATACCCCTTTACCATCCCAAAAAACAGAGCCCATGACCTTACCGGCAGATGGGCCCACCTTGAATTTCTTCGGAGTTGGTGATGATGACCTTTTTCATGTCATAGACTGCAGTTTCGTTTCAGGGTCGTAATGATGGAGCCATGTTTCATCCATTGTTATAAATCGCGCCAAAAAAAGTTCCCAGTCTTGCTGTATCAGGTCCAAAGCTTCTTGACAAATCTCGACTCTAGTTTGTTTTTGCGTGTCAGTAAGCATTCTTGGTACCCAACGCGCAGATACCTTTTTCATACCCAAGCGTTCATGTAAAATATTATGCACGCTCCCCGTTGAAATCTTTACATTTTCAGCAATAAAACGAACCGTGACACGACGATCCGCCAAAACTGAGTTTTCGACTTTTTTCACAATTTATTCAGTTACTGCTGTAGTAGGGCGTCCAGAGCGGGGGTCGTCCATTGTCGATGTTCTTCCACGTCTAAATTCGGCGCACCAACGTGTGTGTAGAAAAATTTTTCAAACACAAGTATTTGATAACGGCGCGCAGTTAAATTTTCTCCATTTTCGCTAACGTACTCAATAGCATTGCAAAGAAATTACCGTATTTTTTTTTAAACAAAAGACAGTTACTTTTTTTTTTCATAACAATCAGCTAGATAGATTAGCTTTACCGGCCAGTATTTAATTTCCTAATATTGAAAGAGTTTGCATCTCATTCTCACTTTATATTGAACGCCCCTCGTAACAACATAATACTGAAAATTGGAATAAAATAAATATTTAAGGGGGCTCCCATACAGCAAACGTGATTTTTTGCTCGTTTTTGCTCGATATTGATAACGGCAACAGGTAGAAGCTTGAAATATTCACAGAATATTTAATTATGTAGGTATTGACTTTAAAAATAAATCATTAAATTAAAATAAAAAAAAATGTTTAAGGGGGCTCCCATACAACTAACGTGTATTTTTGCCGTTTATATAGATAATGGTTCGGAACCCTTCGTGCGCGAGTCCGACTCGCAATTGGCCGGTTTTTTTAATAGTGTACGCATACTAATATACAATTTTAGTTTTTATGACTGGTGTAGGTAGAGTAAGTCAGCGCATTCCAACCAAAATGTACAAGTAGAGGGATTAAGGTGGCCCGACCTGCAAACCGCTGCGCGCATTGATAAAATATTCACAAAGGGAAATTATTCGCAGTCCATTCGAAACAAGGATTGTAGAACCGGTTTTATTTAATACCTGTTTATAAATTGTCAAACTATTACCGCTAAAAAAATAATACCTATACTTATTCAACTTAGAGGTACTGTTGTCATTTCGCTTTTGTCTTTATCTCTATGTATAGATTATTTACGATATTAAATACCTGTATTCAATACCGCTATTAAAATCTTACTTGAAAGGTAAGAATACTGATGTCAATTACATTACTACTAAAACGAAAACGCAACAAATAGACGCAATTGTGTAACGTCACGCGATGACATTGCGCATGGCTGGCTGAAGTGTCAACTACCTAGTACTTTTACTTGACATTGACAAGTATTACCGGTAATGATTTTATGGATAAATTATCAAATAGAGGTATTTTTGTCAATTGGCTAAACCGCTAATATATTAAATACCAGTATTAAAAATACCGTTATATATAATCGTTATATATAATCAGAGCTTTAGCGATATAAATAAATAAATATCACGGGACAATTCACACCAATTGACCTAGTCCCAAACTAAGCTAAGCTTGTACTATGGGTAATAGACAACGGATAAACATACTTATATAGATAAATACATACTTAAATACATATTAAACATCCAAGACTCGAGCACAAACATTCGTATTTTTCACACAAATGTCTGCCCCGACCGGGAATCGAACCCGGGACCTCAACTATCGTAGTCAGGTTCTGTAACAACTAGGCTATCCGGCCGTCTAAATAGCGAAATGCAATGATAACCGGTTATTCCTCATTTTAATCCGGTAGTTAGAATACCGGTAACGATCCCTGATTCGAAATGCAGTTTGAAACAATAAACTTGCCACGTTGATTCCTTGGTCGATTTATATTTGACGGCTCTCCGGTAACACACATTCGTAGAGAATCCATTATTAGAAACACTGTTGGATACAGTGCCGTAACTAGGGCGGTGCCAACGGTGAACAAACACAAAGCGCAGACCTTTTGGGATCGCTGAAATTACCAGATTACTACAAAGATTTCCTTACTTTGGTAAGCGATAAATAACTAATGTAAGTTGTCCTATAATATTTATTCATTCAATGGGCACATGGGAAGGAGCTAATGTTATCAGGTCTGATTGTTTCTAAGCCCATATTTTTAGCTACAACGCCTAAAATAGTCACCTAAATCGGGTTTCAGTCTTGAAGTTCAAAAACGGTCTACTTAAGTCCCTAGACACCGACAGGTTTATCGAACGGATGAAACAGATTGGAGACGACGCATATTTTCTATCAGAGAATTAACAAGCTCAATTTACATGCAAATCGGGATTATATTGGGACTGAGGGGTAATTTCTTTGCCCGACTAAGCCGAAATAAATTTAGTTACTATTGCCATTTGATTGCATTCCACTCCTCCGTAACCAGATCGCAAATTAATGATAATGGCGTCCAAATGAGTTCGGACGGTTGATTCCAAAGAGATATCGTCCTGTAAAGGTGACGACGATACTAATTTTTAATATTAACAATTTTTAGTCCTAGGTGCTTCCCTGTGTACCTACGTTTATTTTTTAGAATAATCAAGGTGGTATCACTATATCTGTCAGATATGATATCAAGAGCTATGAAAGTTATGAGAGAATGGTTTAATACGCCATGCATTATAAAATAGGTACATAATTAACATCCATTATTAGGTACATCCATGGCTCGGCAAGCCATGAGATTCAAGATCGAGTAAGCAGGCATTCGCACGCAGTAGTAGTGCGATCTAAAAACATTTTTACTTTATAAAACCTTGTAAAAAACTTCAGTTTTATATGCTACACTGGGGTTGGTTGGACGGACCGGCAATTGAATAAGATGAACACTTATAAAAGATGACTGTCGAAGATCGTTCAACACGGACATCCGGAGATCTGTTCAAAGAAATAGCCATGAATATACCATACATCTTTACTGATTAATGTGAACTGGTCCTCTGGATTGACTGTGTTCCGATATTCTTCCGTTCCGGACACTACGGAAGATTGCAGTCATCTGAAATATTTCCTTTTGATTTGAATCGTATCCGTCCCAAGATCTGAAGAAGGTGAAAGTGAAATCATTTGCCGTCTGCAAAACTTGTGAATCAAATAAAACTATTAAGCAATATTTAAAAGCTATTATTATTATATTATTAATATTACTAATAAATAAATAAATATTAGGGGACAATCTTACACAAATCGACCTAGTCCCAAACTAAGCAAAGCTTGTACTATGGGTACTAGACGACGATAAACATACTTATATAGATAAATAAATACTTAAATACAAAGATCCATAACTCAGGAACAATAAATATTCGTGATCATCACACAAATAAATGCCCTTACCGGGATTCGAACCCAGGACCTCTTGCTTCGTAGGCAGGGTCACTAACAACTAGGCTAAGGCGGTAATCTACATAACTAATTGAAATATTTGTGGTATTTAAATGAGCTTTTGTTAAAATAATAAAAACGTAAATAAACGAGCTTGCTAAACGTTGCAGGATCGATTACCTACCGCGAGGAGATCTAAATAATTGCTATCAAACATATGTGTAGGTGTAGGTATACAAATTTAAATAATAGTTTTTTTATTATAAAGATTTACGTTGTAATATCTGAATATTACTTAAAGATGATATAATTCGTGTTGATTGATGTCGTCACGAATAGTCCCCCTCTATATTTTTTCTTGAAACTCAACCCGAGCAGATTTTCGTATAAACTTTCCTTTCAGTACAAGATAAACAATCTTTTAATCACAACTGAAAAAAGTATTAGAAGTTTCTTCGTTTCGTGTTTGTCTTTGAAAAGGTGGACGTCTTCTTTTGAATACATGGGTACATTTCGTTCACTTAATCGAAATACACTGACGAGTAAAAATATTCTTTTACTATTTTTTCTATGCAACTTCACCTAATCTATTTCATTCTATAATTCATTTACTAGGTATTTGGCGTAACTATAGGGCGGCAGGGCTGGGCTGACCCTAGAGGATCCCGGCCGAAGAGGCTGCGAGCTCATAAATAACATTCAAATTAAATTACAACGTGACAATTTTTACTGTGTGGGGTCCCATCTAAAGTATTCACTACGGGCCCGAGATGGTATGGCTACGCCACTGGTAGGTGCCAAGCTGAATAGATAGTACGTAGGTATAACTCCTACTGATTCGTGCTGAGGCACCGACTTCGAACAGATCAGTAGAAAGCACACAATGTCGTGTGCAGTAGAGTTAGGCAGCGCTGGTGCTGTCAACCCCTACTGCTGCTGCTTGTGGTGGCGGGTACCCCAGAACTGACCCACTGCATGCCACATGCAGAAAGTAATTTCAATTAAGTGTTTTCGTATAGGTTTATGGAGTCAGTTATTTTTATAATTTTTTTATCTCTAACTTTTTAGTGTACCCTACCCTTAATCTAAATTATAATAAGCTCAATGCAACTGCTCGTCGCCTTTTACAAATACTTATTGCTTATCCCGATGCAGAGACCTTGATTGCTGAGGAGTCCTCTTGGTGCTTAACCACCAGCTATGCATCACCATATGCATTGCGACAAGCATAAATAAATTGCTTAGCAACTATATGTTAAAGAAATCGAATCGCAACCCGTTATAGTACATTACTGCAGCGGCCGCGAAATAGGGGATTGCCGGCCGAGTAGTTATAGATGGCCGTGTCAACGAGGCCATCTAGAGATACGAGGCCGGCAATCCCTGTTCGTGGCCAAGGCTTGTCTTGTATAGAGTTTTTCTCAAACATGCATCATCACCATCATCATCATCACCATCACCATCATCACCATCATCATAATCACCCACCATCACCATCAGCATCACCACCATCACCATCATCATCATCATCATCATCATCATCATCATCATCATCATCATCATCATCATCATCATCATCATCATCATCATCATCTCATCATCATCACCATCACTACCACCATCATCATCATCACCATCACCCACCATCATCATCATCATCACCTTCACCATCATCATCACCATCACCATCTTCATCACCACCACCATCACCATCATCATCACACCATCATCACCACCATTACCATCATCATCATAATCATCAACATCATCATCACCACCACCATCACCATCATCACCATCATCACCACCATTACCATCATCATCATCATCATCATCATCATCACCATCATCTTCACCATCACCATCACCATCACCATCACCACCATCATCACCATCATCATCATCATCACCATCATCATCGCCATCACCCACTATCACCATCATCATCATCATCATAAAGTCATCGCCATCATCATCATCATCACATCATCATCACCATCACCATCATCATCATCACCACAATCACCATCATCACCACCATCACCATCACCATCACACCGTCATCACCACCACCATCACCATCATCATCACCGCCATCATCATCATTATCACCATCATCACCATCATCATCATCACCGTCACCCACCATCACCATCGTCATCATCATAAAGTCATCGCCATTATCATCATCACATCATCATCACCATCATCATCATCATCATCATCACCGTCACCCACTATCACCATCACACCGTCATCACCACCACCATCACCATCATCATCACCGCCATCATCATCATTATCACCATCATCACCATCATCATCATCACCATCACCTACCATCACCATCATCATCATCATCATCATAAAATCATCACCACCATCAACATCACCATCATCATCATCATCTTACCGTACCTTAAATAAGCGTAGTGGCAGAATGTCATACCTAATGAACCAAAACGCAAATATTGCTTATAGTTTTTTTTTAATGGCTGAAATGCTATGATGCCATAGACCTATTTAAACGTCATGGTATGAAACAATAGACGATCACTTTGCTGGCCAAGGCCAGCAATGTTGTATGAACTTCCATTATTGACCTCTCGTCTAGCCGCACCTGCATTGTGACACTTCGTGGCGTATTATAAGGAACATAACCTCAATATTTCATAGCATGTTTGAGAAAAATACTTTGTTATTGAGTATTTAGTTCAGTACGCTTAGTATAAGTTTTACTTCACCAAAATAATTCTCGATCGCGTTTACGTAAAAATTTAAATTATATGTAAACATGGACGCGCGGTCGCGGAGGCGCTGTCCATGTTTCCCTAGTAATTGATTTTTTTACGTAAACGCGATCGAGAAGTATTTTGGTGAAGTAAAACTTATACTAAGCGTACTGGCCGTTTGTGGTCCTTCACTTTTCGCCATCACGAAATGGTGATGGTGATTTAAAAGAAAAAATGCTCGAGTTACCTACTACAAAATATACCCGAAACTCTATAGGTGTGCGTACAATATTTGAAGAGTTCCCTCTATTTCCCCGGAAATCACTTATATTGATTAATTGATTATTGTATACTTAATTTTGGGAGTTGTTAAGTATCCCATTTTAACAAGAATAAAAACATTTTTCTAATCGGTTTATAACTGACGGAGATCTAAAGTAGCACACGTTTTAAAAAATACAATGGAATCGCGAACCTCGTCCTTTTTTGGAAGTGGCTCAAAAAAATAATAAGTAATATTGCTTCTTCACATGCCTAAATGGGACTTAGAATGATTCTGATATAACATACCGCTCGGATTATCTGGACTATTTCCACTTGTACCTACCCCAAAAATGTTAGTTCGGCGGGTAAAGGTTGGGATTTCATTACATTTAATTCCCACTTGTCCCTGTTGTCCCCTTATCCCAGTTTTGCCTATTATTTGCTTTTGTAGTCGCTCTTAGACAACCTACCCATTTACATTTTGGGTTTAACCCAAGACTCAAATAGACTAATTTAAAATTTGCTAAGCACATAGTCTGTAATTATTTTTGCATAGATCGATATAGGTACAAAAATATATATAATAAAACTCGCTGTAGTTTTTATCTCTTTTATTTTTATTTAGCTTACCTATACTTCTGCAGGTTTAGTACCTATTTTAGCTATTGAAATTTATACAGCGTTAAGTAAATAGTGGATAATGTTTGTCCAACGCGGGTAAAGGGCACTTATGGCATTCTAAAAAAAGAATTCGAGTTTTCTAAAAGTGTCACCATTTTCGAAACCTTTTGTATTTTCTTCAACAATGACAACACCCTTGTTCTAGTTTTTGCCTGTGGGTCTCTTCTTAGTACCCTAGCCAGCCAGTATAAAGGTAACATAATGTTGTTACACGTTAGGTAGGTAGGTACCTAAGTTCAAAGAGAGTGGAGGATCATAATATGAACGAGTGTCACAATATTTACAGGGTTCAGAGCTCAGAGCAGGTTTCCGGCTCGACTCGATATTGATGCGTAAGCCGGCTCGATTCAATTTCCTTAGTACGTATTTGGTTGCTTATACGTCTGCTGGGGGCGAGTGATTGACATTACATAACAGGCGCGGGTGGGGTAGGGTACGCGTTACAAACCATCTTGTTCTCGTTTAAGCGAGTAGGTAGGTACACTATATATAATACATATTTCAACCCATTACATTTCTATGGTGTAGGTAAACATCGAGAAATAAGATATAAGAAACAAGAACGAGCTTATAACCGAGAAAAATAAAATTATTTTTTCTCAAACATTCTTGGAAATTTTCTCTTTCCGTTAAATTTTAGGGCCGACAACGCACTGGCATGGCATAAAGCGCTGCGGGTGTCTATGGACAGTGGTGATCATTTAACATCAGGTGACCCACTAGTTCGTTTGTCTAGCCTAAAACTTCCCTAGCTAGGAGTAAATGAAATGTACTAAAATCCATTTTTCCCGCTTCGTTAACTTTTTAAACTTCAATGATGCATGTAAAATTGAGAGGACGATAGAATAATTCCATACAGCCAGGCCAAACGCTCGGTTTTTATCACACTGCGTGTGTAAGTTTTTTTTTAATTTTCTGTTTAAATAATGTCTAGATGATTTGAAAAAAGTTTTTAGAAGGCGGTAAAATAATTAAACTACTGCTCGCGCGATAAGAGTTTGGCTTTGACCGTTATTGCGCATTGGGTATCAACGGGGGTGCGGGGTATGCGCAGTAATCCCCTCCACCCGAAGGTCAAAGCCAAACTCTTATCGCGCGAGCTGTACTTATTTATTTTTTGTAAACTTATGTATTTCGTGCAATTTCTATTAAATGGTACTCGCGTTGCTCGGCTTGCAAACCACCTCATCAGGCAATTCCCAACTTTCCGGAGCTCGGCAGTAATGTACTATTTATTTCTTTCAGAATAATCCGTCAAACCATTGCTTCATTCTAAATTGGCCTGTCCAAGGTCAAACATGGCACAAGTAGTACACACTCATTAGCATTACACACTTTATATGGCGCGTCGTGCATTTTGGGCCGTGCAGACATGAACATACTATTCCGATGATAGCCGAAGATACGATTCAAACTTTAAATCAGTCTTATGTAATATAGTTACAAAGTGCAAATTACAGCGCACCTGTTATCCGTCTTATTCGCTCGGAAGTATTGCAGCCAAATTAACATGCCGCGCGACGCCCGCAAACATGGTGGCAGAAACACACCAATTAGCGGCACAGGACAATGACGCGCCGTGCGTGGAGTATGCCGATTGGTCAATTGCATTTCCCGCGCTTCTAAAACGCTATTCCTATGCGTAGATACCTACATTGGTGAGCCATAATCAGTTGTGTACTACTGTACTAGAGACAGTATGACTATTTGTAAGAATGAGAACTTAACTATGCGACTATATGCGCCATCTACTCGCAGTAAGGCATTCAGTGAACACCGCGCTGGATCTCACCTCGCTTTCCATCCAACCAAACAAATATTGAAAGGTCACTTGCGAATTTGCCTGCAGTATTTGGCTTACTCGTCTTCCTAACTGAACTAATTAAGTTAAGATAATGTGAAGTTCAAACTGATAGCTTATTTAGTTAGCCATTGTCAGAATTGCAAACGTTCTAACTATAGCTCTCCGCGTCATAACTCTGCTTTCCTTTAGGGTGAGGCCACACGAGCGTAATTTTGTGAGTTGTGAGCGGCAGAATTTCTGTTGCGCCTTACATTGTGTCACGTGATGGCGCATATTGCATGGCGCGAACCGAAATTCTGCCGCTCACGACTCACAAAATTACGCTCGTGTGGCCTCACCCTTACGATTGTGTTCATCACTAGGTACCTCCTCAGACGACGGTTATGCTTATGGTAACATAGCAATCGTTTGTCTTTATTTCTCACTTTGACATTCGCCTTCCCCAGACGGAAAAACAAATATGTTGCAACAACGTATTGGAACTTCATATTTAAACATGAGACTACCTATGTAGAGCCCATATTACAGTTACGGGGTCCATTAATTACGTGAGGTATTTAGGGGGGGGGGGTCCAGCCAAATCTCACAGAATTTTACTTGGGGGAGGGGAGGGTTTCAGCAAATATCACGTATTTTTTTCTGGCAAAGAATAGTGCCAAATTGCGAGAAAATTAGGTTAAATTTAAGTTTGTAAAATCTAATTGTGCACGTCTCTGAATAATCTTAAATACAGTCTTTCCTAGTCTTAATAAAAGTAATAAAACCAATTTTTTTTAATAAATTAATGCTTTTATACTCAATATAAATGTGAGATTGGGGCGGAGCGAGGGGGTCGAGACGAGACGAATCTCACAATATCTCACCAGAAGGGGAGGGGTGAAAAAATCCTCAAAAACGACTCACGTAATAATTAATGGACGCCCCCTTACATGAAATATATACTACCGCGATATGTACCTAATAAATGCTATTCGTGTACCTGCTGTGTTTTAGTTACTCTCGATATTTAGGAAATGACTATGACTATGTTCAAAAAAAGCGTACCTACTCATTTCATATAAAAAATCCTAATTTTCCATATAATTTTTTGTGTCAGTGTTGTGACGAGCCATGTAAACTGGATGAAAAAACCTCACAACACTCAAAAACATTGGGGACATTTTTTTATCATCAAAAAATCAATACTAAGAAAACCCAAAAATTTCCTCATTCCTCATTTGAAAAAAAAAGTAAAGGATAAGTATACACTTTTTTTAAATGCCCAGGTACAAATTAATTTACATTTACAGTAAATGGCAATTAAGGCAAGTACCTAAAGCCTTTTAAGTGAACCCTCATTCCGTTCAACGAAATAAGGGCAATTTTCTAATAAAGAGCTCTTTCGTAATATTTAGCGTGAAATGTTTATTTCCATCAATTCTTTGCATCACTCTTTCAGAGTGTATTCGGGAGGTTAATAGAAAAGGGGAAACCAACAAAATATAATAAATGTGCTAAATTGTGTAATTGCTCAAAAAATACAATAAAATGCGAATATTTACAAACTTAATAATTAGGTTAGGTTTGTATGTAGGTACATTTGAAAGTTTAGTCGTGGTAATTTATAGATATAGAGTATACACGAACAAATTAACACTACACAACATGACTTGTGCATATTGTCACTACTTTGAAGCAACCTTGTGTCTAAAATCTTAAATACAGACACGTAATACATTCACCGTCTTCCTGCAATAATATCTGATATATTGTTCTCAACACTTTCATATTTTCGTTTTTGAGTGCGATGTCTTATCCGATATTACTTAATCATTTTCTCAAGTAAGGATTAGTGTTAAAATGTATTTACCAATTCGAATCATTAAAAATATGTACTAACACCCAACGGCCATGTTACTCAGAATTTTTTTGCCATAAAAACCGAGCACGGCACGACTAACAAAAGCTACCTATTTCAATTTCAGGATACAGCTTCTATAGGTACCATTAAAATCGTGACTGATAGGGAGAAACCCGAAACAAGATTCCATATCACTTAAAAAATGAGAACTATACATTCCTGGCAGAAGTGGTGAAAGAACCCTTCTCATATGTACCTATTCTGTTCATCGCATTTAAGGTAAAATTGGTGCTATTTTGAGCTTTTATACACAAGCGACATGTTCCCAACGCATAGACAACTGTGTCAACTAAATCTATTCAATTAGGAATCATAATGAGCATTCAGCCCAACCAATAAACTATTCATTTTCTTAAAGACTTGTCACAAATTTGTTATACTTTGACACAATTGCATGCAGTAGTTCGTCACTTGTCGACGGCAGAGGCAACTGCAGCAGACGTCACCCGTGAACAAAAAGCTATCGTTGCAGTTATAGCATGCTGCGTGTAAAGTAAGTACTATTTCCAAACTAAAAAACTAAAATTTGGTACATCTACAAGCGTCGTGTTGATCATCTCCTACTTATAACGCCTCACTGCTGGGCACAAGTCTCTTCTCGGAATGAGAGGGCTTGCACTTTAGTTTCCCCTCAAGCCCAGTACGGATTGGGAACTTCTTACACACCAAAAAACTGATGTTTTCCTTCACTAAAAACCTCTTGGTAAATTTCAAATAATATATCTCATATAAATTCTGAAAACTCGAGGTGCGAAACCAAGCTCAAACCTACAACCCTCTGTTTAAGAGGCCATAGGTCAAATCACTAGGCTACTGCGACTTTTTTATTGGTCAACAGATGGCATCTCCTGCAGTTGCCTCCGATGTTGGCAACAACTACCAGTAGGTATATATAAGCCTTAGTTTAGCTTTACCTACTTAAATACCTATTAGCGACTCAGCCTATCGGAGCTTAGGAGTAGGTATCTCTTTATAAGAGCAAGGGGATTAGGCATTATTATATACACCTTTAGTGAACGTTTAAACCTTTTTTTAAATTGGGCCGTGGCATTAGTTTTTAAACAACAGTTTTACTACCTAGTTTTGGTTTACAAGTAATCACAATTTTGGTTTTATACACGGTTCCTACTCTAGACATGTTTCATAATCATAAAAACGTTATTTGTTTTCAGTTAGGCTATAAAAAAACTACCTATTACAATAGAGATTAAAAAATAGAATACAAAAAATAAAGCTGTGCAGTAACTGTTATAATTATAGCTTATCTTAAGTCAGCTGCAACAACGATGCAAGTGTATCAATAAACCAATGTACAATTACCTACACATATCTAGATGCTTACATATCGACAGTGGAAAGGTTAAATCGCTAAATCGCCATACAACATGTATCCTTAAAGCGCCATATTTATGATATAATAATTATACGTACATACCTTTCCACTGTCGTATATTGTCTAATTCAAATACAATAGGTATTATAATATAACAATTGTTTCGTTGTTGCGCGAGTGATGCATTTTAGAACGACATTTTTCACTACCCAAATCCAATATCGTCAACTTCCTAACCCGTCCATCTCCAATGTTCTGACATTCGTTGCAAAATACAAAAATCTCTAAACATTGATTTTCATTAGTTTTCACTTAGTTAGTGAACATGTATTTTTGGAGCAAGTACAAGAGTCATAGACACCAAGAAAATTGCGGGTACTCAAGCAAATAGACAATATTTTTAATTTACCTACTAAGTTTTAATTAATAATGTACGAGTTAGGAATTGGATTTCCTACGTAAAGCGATGTCGTCCTAAGGCTGTGTTCAGACCAAACCGACTGTCGGCCGCCGAATGTGAGCGCGCGTTACGCAGTTTATTGTATTTCCATACATATTCACTTTTTCGTTCACACCAAACCACCAAACCGACAATACGTCATTACGCTATGCGTAGTCGCCGACATAAAATACCGCGTACAAAATAACGTTCACACTGGGGCTCACAGTGAGCCTGCTCACATTCGGCGGCCGACAGTCGGTTTGGTTTGAACACAGCCTAAATGTATTGCGTATTTATAAACAAAATAAAAATGTCACCGCTACGTTATTGGCGCCTTTAATTCAAATGCGAATAAATCTTAGAGCTACCTAGTAATTACGGTCAGGGGCCAAATGACTCCATTTAAACCTAGCAAGTTAGTAGTGGAAAAGTTGAATAAGTGCGAGAGTTGGTCCGATTACAGTCAGCGTCAAATACAGCATACATCGGAACACGTCTTTATTGGTAAGAGAGCTTTATATAGCGTGGTACATATTTAAGCATCTTGGCTGCATTTTATATTTCACGCGGACTGTACACTCCAATGAAAAAACAGTAGGTATTGGTTTGAAATAGGAAGTGTACTGAAATATACAATCACAAAAGCAATATGAACAAAAGTATGCTTAAAAGTGGCATAAATACTAAGCTGCAGTTTGGCATCATCATAATAATTAACATTGAATATAATTCTAGTTTTTAATTCTCCTAAAAACGGTCAACTAAACAGCCGTGCTTACTGTCCACCGATGGCTATGCACGGGTTTTACAAATAAGCATATCAAGCAATGTGCTGTGTCGACCGCCGCCGTTGCAGGATATTAGATTATGTAATGTAACATAACTTATGTTTATATTTTATAAATTTATGTCACAGTTACTTAAGATTATGAAAAATTTTGTTAATCTCATACTTTGATTTTCTCAATGAACATTGTTATACTTAAGATATAATTATTGTAACACAGTAGCGAGTGCTTCACAATATTATTATATCGTGAGAAGAACACTCTGATATGATAAATTTATGAACAAAGCAAAACATTCCAGAACCAAGTGGATATACTCGTAGTGATTTATAAGAACACGATTAAAAGCGATGTGCTTAAAGTAATTTCAATAATATATGGCAGTTTGGACCATTAGGTACACTAAATTACCTACACAACAAACCAACGCTGTATCTTATGCGACAAAAACCCTAGAATCTGCCCCACGCAAAATCCGTTAATACAAGTATTTTACAGGTAAACTAGATTAATTTCTTAAATATTCCTGACTATTATAAATGAGCATAGATATTCTCTACTTATCATCGAAATTTAGAATTTTTTAATTGCTCTAACTATAAATACTTACGTCGAAACATTGTGAAGTTAGACAGACTTACGAATAATGTATTTGCTCAACATTTGTTTTGCTCAGATTAAATGCTGACTACATGCGAAAATACGACACTTTTTTAATATGCCGTGGAAAACTATTTAAACCATTTTTTCACTCAATTACTATATGAACTAAACAGTATACGTTTTACTGTTTGGTCTGATAGATAAGTACCTAATAGGGTTAAAACCAGCTCATTCTGTGCAAATGCAAACCAATTTTTGTTAATTTTGTGATTTGATCATATTTTAAGATATACTCTTGTAAGTCCTAGCGTGCTTTATAGAGAACAAATCAATTGTAAGAATAACTGCTGAATGTACTAAGTAAAGTATATAAAGTACAAATTAAGCAATCTGCCAAGTTTCTTACGGCGCATTGTTCTTGGCAATGATGGTTCTTACGAAACTAGTTGTTTTAAAAAAGTGACATGTAAAAGAGACCTTTGCGGTCTACGTGCAAAATAAACGTTTTGATTTTTGAATTAATAAAGGGTTTTAAATATGCTGTAATAATTGCCAAAATTGCAAAACTTATGAGTTATGTTATGACTCCCATTTAGGCCTTAGACTCTGGAGAATATAACAAGTCTCACTATGTTCGTTCACGCTAATCGCCGGAACCAACGAGCCAATTTTAATGAAATTTTTGTAAAGTATAAGTTTGGTTCCAGCATGAAAGAGAAAGATAATTTTGGACCGAACGGGTTTCGTGTAGCGAGACGCAGATAAAGTAGCAAGCAACAGTTAATATAAAGTAAGTATAGAAGTTACTTTTCTTGTGCAGAAATTATTGATTAAACTACGATTTTTAATTTTTAATTCTGACATTTCTTAGTGTTACTAGGCAAAAAATATTTCCCAAAAATTTAAACGAGATAAAACAAAAACTAGGAAATACAGAGCACAAATTCCTTAGTATACACATTAAAATTGGACATAATGTAATAAATCATTAATTAATACGTAGTTAGAATATTTTTTGATCTAACTGTTCAGACGTAATAAAATATTTAACCCATTTATGAGTAAAAAATAAATAGTCTCGGGTATCATTGCGATGATTGACATATATCGCAAACTTTCGGACTTAAATTATAATTAATAGTTATGTATTAAGTTTCAATCGTCGTCTCAAGAGGTTTGTAATTTAAAATTTCATAGACAAGGTACATACTTAAATAATAAAAACCATCAAATATCATCCTTCCGACAAAACAATATTAAAGTCATTCGCCTTCTGTCTTGAATGTTCGAATGTGCTCGCTCTCCTGTTTCCGTATTATTTTTGTTGTTTTCGTTGATTGATATTATTATTTCCTTGAAAAGTTTTTGTTTTTTGCTATGTGTTTTTTAAAGAAGAATAATATCATTATGAACTGCGTCTCACACGAACCATGAATACACGAATCTCTTAAAAACCTATGAAATAAATATAGACTAATAAATTAAAACTGATAACTTCTTATAGTAAAAGCTCTCCTTTACTATATTTATAATTAATAATGTGCCTATTTTATTGTTTCTAAAATAATAAATAGATTTAAAATGAAAAAAGGTTTGTTGCCTCTGAAACGTCAAAATCTGGCATTTGTCAGAATTCCACGAAATTAAAAATCGTAGTTTAGCTTCATAACAAATATTATTTGACAAAATTGATAATGATAAATATACATATAAGCTGGAACAACTGGCCAATATGCTTGAAAGTCAAGGAACGAAAGGAAGGCCCGTGTCAAAATCGCTGTCAGACGCACAATAAGTGTAATTTTGCCTTGACGCAGGGGGCTTCCTTTATGATTCTCCAAACATAGGTATATTATACTTATAGTACACAATGCCTATATATTATTGAATGTTTAATTAACGGGTTTTTTATTTGCCAGTAACGTCACTTTTAAACTAGGTATGTTACTTCATTGAGTGCTTACCTGACGAAGGTGTATAAAACACTCAGTTTCAAACAATACAAATACAAATTCACAGCCATAATATTATATTATGTTGTATAGTGAGTGGGGGTAAGATGAAAAGCAGTGTAAGATGAAAAACTACTCGTAGCACCTAGTAGTTTTTCATCTTGCACTGCTTTTCATCTTACCCCCACTCACCCTACGTATAAAACTCAACGTATACAAACCAATATTCATTTGGATTAACAAACACTTAGAAGGCACAGTCCTTTAGATTGACTCGTCATTAAATACGAAGTTTACCTTACATTTTAAATTCCTTAACATATATTATGTTGTATGGTATGTATTACTAAACATTGTATATTTATTGTTATTTGACCATTATTTGTTTAATAATAGTCTTCATAATAGTCTTGAGTCGTTTTTTCGAGATCACAAAAGATACAATAATTCTGTGTTTGGTATTTGAATAATTCAAAGTGAAATAATAAATTTATCTCATATGTTTCTTTACCAAATTCAAAAGCTACGTAGGTACAAAGGACAGATCAAGTATAATATTTACATAGTTTAACAGTTTTACTACCCATCTTTCTGTTGGTATTTAAAAATGGTCCTTTCAAATTTATAAATGTTAAATTAATCGCAATGCAAACCAAAAGCTATGAAAATGATTTGTATTCTAAATCACTAGGTAAGGAATATAAATAAGTCCTTACTGACTTAGTAAACAAACAAAATTGTGATGTTACTTCATACTTTACAATTTACAAGAATAAATAATGCCAATAAAGAACTTTTCAAACTGTGTGCATTTATCATTAGTTATGTTATTATCAACGCACATAATAAAATAAAATTAAAAAGTGCTCTAAATCAAATCAGCTTACAATAAAAAAAAGAACCCTAAAAACAGTAATTAATAGTAATAGTAGTATTTAATAAATAGTTTTTGAAGCTCAATGATGAGTAGCAAGCTGGTGATAATGGACGCTTGAATTTGCTGAAACATAAATATTAGTGACATTAGTAAAAATACATCATCAAAAAAATAGTAATTTTTCTGAAAATTTAGTTTAGTGGTTTACCTCATACTGAATAAGCTGTTGCAATCATGACCTTAATTTTCCTCTCTATATCACCTCTGCACATGGGACAAGAAGTCAAATCCTGTGTGGAGCAAGACTGGCAGCAACACATGTGACCGCAAGGAACAAACACCACTTCGCATTTTGAATCCATGCATATGACACATTCTGATTCTACTGCAGAGTTCTCGGCTTGCTCAGTACTCACTACCCCAGTGCAATTCTGCTCTTCAACAGCTGCTTCTGTAGGAGCACTTGGTTTTGCTTCAATAGGACTAGTATAAAAGTATTGAGTTTTAGTTTTGACTCCTACATAATTATTTATTGCTCTTATAATGCCTTCCCTGTCAGAAGACAATGATATGCCACACTCTATCAATTTCTCCAATGTAACATCTGTTATATTATTGTCAGAAAATAAAAACTTAACCAAAAATGGCAGGCAGTGTATTACACCTTCTTGTAACAAGTAGTTTGCAAAAACTGGATCTAAATTTTTTCCAACATCTAACAATGTTTTAGGAGCAGAATCAATAAGTTTTTGATAATTTTTTAGCCAAAAATCAGTAGTCTTATCGGTTTCTTTTTCCATTTCCTTCAAAGTTTGTATTAATTCAGTTCTTCTTTTGTTTTGTTGCAGCAATACATCATCTAACAGAGTCACTAACTGCATCCTTTGAGTCAATAGATCATTGTAGTTGTAAGTTACATGTAGTTTTTTCTTTTCTTGTTCAATAACACTTAGTTTTGCTAAATGCGAAGAGATGAGAGATATTTCTTGATTCAAGCTCCAGCTTTTAGCATCAACTTTCTCTATCAATGATGCTACCACAGCTTTCTGAATATCTAGGTCCTCTAAAAGCTGATGGACTAAAACTGTGCGGGACTGATCTTTTGCCTTTAACAAATCTTCTAATTTCTCAACACTATGCAATTCTTGCATGAGCATGCTCTGCTTTATATTATTGACACATTCATTATAGTCTTTCTTGGAATACTGGATGAAGTAGTCTTCTTCTATGAGTGTTTCCATTGCCTTCAAGACATCTGTTTTTCTGATATTATCATAATTCTGCCGAGTGATTTCCAGCAGCCTGTCATGCTCAGCTTGATCATAGGCTAACTGTTGTTGGATCACCTCAGGCCTAAGATTATCAGTTTGAATAAAATTTTTAACCAAACATTCAATGTCTCTTTCATCCTCTTGTATGGCTTTAATCAGTCTTTGTCGCTCAGTCTCTTTGGCTTCATGAACTTTTGCTATTTCCCCGTCCAGTTCATGTTGTTCTTGTAATATTTTTGAAAGAAATCTCTCCCTTTGCAGCTTAGCAGCTTCATGATATTTATTCTCCTGCTCAGTGAATGCTGCTTCTTGTTCCTCCCAAGAAATTGCTTTGGTTCTTTGAAACGAATCTTGGACCGAGGTTGGACTGTGAATCAGTGAATAATTTTGATCTGTGGGTGGAGGCGGCGAGTAATCTATATTCATTTCGTGGCACAAGAACTTCATAATTGCTGCAGTACCTTGAGTGGCTATCTCCTGTGGAGGAAAAGCGAATTGATCTCCATCTAATTCTAACAAGCTGAGATTGGTTGCAAAACACAACTCCGGACATAGCTCTCTTAGATATGTATTTTCTGTCAGAATGAGTTTGCCCAAATTCTTCAACTTTCCTAAGGATGGAGTCAATCTTTCCAGTTTATTCTTGGAGACATCAAGCACTTGAAGATTTTGCAAAAAATAAATATTGTCTGGTAGGTATCTAATATAGTTTTCCTGAATATACAATTCTGTCAAACTGATTAGGTACTGAAATTCATTAGGTAATTGCTGAAATTTGTTGTTGCTGATATTAAGGTACTGAATGAGATGCAAGTCTGAAAGTTGTCCGCCTTCATCTAAGGACTGTAAATTGTTTGAATGAAGATGCAAACGTGTTTTTCTGTATACTTTACAAATTGAGTAAATACCGGACGGCACTTGTCGCAGCTCGCAGCTAGATATATCAAAGTCTGGTTCGGGAGATTCTTTAGCAAGGTACAGTTTCCTTTCCAGCACGACTCTGGAATTATTTGTGCTGCCCGACTGCCTACCAAACAACGACATCGTCGCTCGGTGAACACATGACACAGCGCAACCCATAAAACTAGCGAGCCAATTATTCAATTTCCTGTTTATCGGGAAATACCACAGAGGATATTATCACGAATATAAAATACGAGAATATTACACGACACTAATGAAAAACTTTGTTTAAGTTCATTACCATAACTAATCAACTGATCCACGATATTTAGAATAATGGAATTTAACACACAACGCAATAAATGACATTGTTGATAAGATTACCTGACTTCCTTCACTTTGACGTTTGACGTTTTTTCCTATTGGTCATTTTTTTATTGAATTTTCCGTGTGTTGCCGGCTCTAATAAAGAAACGTACAGTCCGCTCAGAAAAAGTGATATCATTGAAATTCTGCTAATATTACTAACCATTGCAACATGAATAAGTCTCTTTCAGGAAAAAAGCGAACGGAGATAGCACAGAGATTTTCTATTGCTTTCTAAGAGCTGGAACACATTTAGGTGAGTCTATAATAAAAATGCCATCTTTGTAAACGGGCATTCAATAATCAAGACGTCATGTAAATTCCATAAGGGTTTGAATTATCAGGTCGTGCATTATTGTCGTCCATCCTGGGTCGTATAGGTAACGCCACCAGAGTTGAGATCACGCACACAACCACATCTCATGTAATAAAATGACAGCGGGATTTTTGACGTTTATTCGTACCGATTTTTTTTTTTTTTTTTTTATTTATTCAAAGCATTGGCAACACGGCCATCAGCTTAAAATTTATTCGTACCGATAGCAAGATCAACAGACTCAACAGTGAATTACAAGATGGACTAAAAATTTCTTCAACCTATTTCGTTAAGAATTATTTAAGAAAATACATTTAGTTCAAACAAAACAAAAAATAAAATATTTTGATCTATTTATTTAAATCAGATAAGCATATTTTTCGCTTTTTATAAAATACCGATTTTGTTCGTTGCGAATATTTCTTATCAGTTTCAAATTGTTTTATTTAAAAATAGGTTATAATGATAAAAGAAAAAATATAATATGCATAGTATTGCGCAAAGAGTATTGTAATATTATATGAACAAGAGTGGCAACTCTATGGTCAAATATGCATGTATGGAAGGTGCTGCTGCCCTACGTCCTGGTGAAGAACTAATGTGACGTATCTATAGATGTATACCTATCTATATGTATATGTTGGTAGTGATGTACAGCTATAATTACGCGTAATTTTAATTGATAGGCTAATTGCCACTATTCGTATTTTAGCCGTCTAATTCAAATCAGCATATACGAAGTATAAGCGGCTAAACCCGATTTGCACTATACGGCTAAAATACGAACATTGGCAAGTGGCCTATCAATTAAAGTCCTTGACCGTACAATTTGGTACGCCATGGCCATGGCCGATGAATGACAACTGACAAGTTTGACAAGTCAACCAAGATGGCCGCTAATTTAGTTCTCCAAAAAACAACCAGAGATCGCTGTAGTCGCATGAAAAGTGTGGATAAAGTCGCCATCATAAATATCGGACCGTTCAAGGAGGTCAAAAATATCTGAACATCTTGACTGCTCCGATGTTTATTATGGTTAAGTACAATACCTACAGTTGTCGTTGGTTCTGTTACATTGCATGTTAAATAACTATAAATTATAAATTAAAAAAAAAAACCCAACGCAATTAATTCTAAATCCCTTCCGCAGCATAGAAAAGAGCTGATAGCTTTGAAACGGCTGGACCAATTTTGATGATTATGGTAGAAATATTTCTGATTCTGATTCATCAATTGAGTAAAAGGCAGTTATTACTTTTTACGTTCCTCCCCTTGTTGATGAACTCCACATCCTTTCCATTTTTAAATTAAAGAACGAATGGAATACTTCATAGAAATCAAGGATAAAATAATTTCATTTCAATTAAGAAAAGATTTAATGAAAGATTGGCTATTTTAAACAAATAACATTAATTTAACTAAATTTTTAAGCAATAACGACATAAGTACCTAACTAGATTTAAGTTAAAAATTATCAATTGACTGATTGTGGGTGAATCAACTTTTTTGTGTTGTTTGCTCTTTCCCCGGCTGTCCAAGTGACATCTCCATACTACTGTTTCATAGAAAGAATACATGCAGTCGAACATAGAACCTCCTCCTTTTTTGAAGTCGGTTAAAATGCATAGGTTGTCCAGGAGACAAAACTGGTGTAACCATTGCAACGGGTGGCAAGAAAAAGTTGATTTACCTTTGTAATAAAAAGTATCTTACACATAATAATATTATTTATAACTTACACAAATACATAGTACCCTACCTACTTTAACGCATTCACTGCCACCGACGCATATATGCGTTTTCGGGACTTCGCCCAGTGCCGCACATTGAACATTTTGAACGCACATGTGCGTCGGTGGCACCTGTGGAAGTCAGGTGGCAGTGAGTGCGTTAAATTTAAGTAACTACTTAGGATTATAATAAACAGTTTTTGTATGCTTCTAATACATATTGAATTATTACCTAATTTATTGAATCAGGCGTTACTTTGCGGAGGTCCATATTAATGAACTAAAACAATTACTTTGCTCACCCGCGACCTTACAATAGTTACGTTTATGCAAGAAATGTGCGTTCATGCAGTTCCTCCACCTCCACACTGTACGAACACACACAAATCACATAAACCCAACCATCACCACCACCAAGCTACACTCGCGTTTCGAACTCAACCAGAGCTCATCTTCAGAGTTACCACAACCGTATGCTATGCTACCAACTGTTAAACTTTAGTTTGTTAGTTTAACAGTTGGTAGCATAGCATACGGTTGTGGTAACTCTGAAGATGAGCTCTGGTTGAGTTCGAAACGCGAGTGAAGCTTGGTGGTGGTGATGGTTGGGTTTATGTGATTTGTGTGTGTTCGTACAGTGTGGAGGTGGAGGAACTGCATGAACGCACATTTCTTGCATAAACGTAACTATTGTAAGGTCGCGGGTGAGCAAAGTAATTGTTTTAGTTCGTTAATTATTACCTAAACTAAAAGAATAAAATACTTAATACCTTAATAAAGAAGGCTGCTTATCCACTTTCACAACACTATACAATAACACAGTCGCATAGGCAAGTTAAGAGTCATCACATCAACCTCGGAATGAGATAATAAGCTGCAAACTCGTATAAAATATACCTGTATTTTGATATTCTAAAGACTGTGTCAAAAATCTCTTAACATTTCGTTTCAGCGTTGATATTCTAAAGGTCAAAAAGGTCACGAAAATCGCTATT
This sequence comes from Archips crataeganus, assembly GCA_947859365.1. Taxonomy (NCBI): domain Eukaryota; kingdom Metazoa; phylum Arthropoda; class Insecta; order Lepidoptera; family Tortricidae; genus Archips; species Archips crataeganus. The sequence goes on from OX402045.1 coordinate 38,847,397, forward strand.
TTCCCTAAAATCTCGCTTCACATGGTTTTGATGTAATTTGCTTCTACTACAACATTGTAACGCAAGCAACTATCTATAAATTTTGTCTGAAACAATTTTATAAACTCAATCGTTTTGGAGATAGAGCACGGGAAGCATGTAGTGCTCACTCAGCCTCTTCACTTCCTCATCTTATCCCGTGGGAAATTTGGGAAATCATTGTAGCGGTTTTTTAGCTCTTATATACTTTCCTACATGTCAAATTAGATAGAAGTCTCTAATAATTATACTTAGTTACGGAGATAAAACCACTTTTAAACTAAAATCATTGCCTTATTACCTATCTCTCTTTCTGCGGTGATACACCTGTTTATTGTATCGTGGTTACAAGTTGTTTGGCAAAAATAGGCATTTTTGAACCTAAATTATATAGAATAAAGTCAACCAAAAAGTTTCTAAATTTAGTCACTCGTTTATGTGGCCATAGGCCTACTCGAACGTATACATACATATTACATCTGATAGAGATTGCACAATACTAGATCATTAATTACTTTATATATATATACCTATAAAAAAACTACTTATTCATATTCGGCTTCGTCATTATTGCTAGGATCTTCTATCTCTCTAGAAGAGTCTCCGGTATCGTATTCAGATTGATATGGCGAAGTTATATCATAAGGGTCAAAATTCGTATAGCTTTGTAATATTTCTGGTAATCGATCCTCTAACTTACTGTTATAATTTTGTTCTTCAGTTTCAGTTTCATCGGCATTTGTTTTTTCAGTAACTGCCTCGACCTGTTCCTTTGTGGCTTCAGTCACTTCGTACGAATTGTTTTTATTTTCGTAATTTCCAGTTTCCTTGTGTTTCTTGCCTTGTTCTGCGATGCCATGGGGTTCAATGTAATCAGAATTATAATTTTCTTCAACATTGCTTTCGTTTTCGTGACTTGATTTAAGTGTTTCGGTGGATCTATTTTCTTCAGCAAGCTCTTCGTTTTTTGGCGGATCCACGTTTCCGTCGTGAACATTTCTATTAGTATTCAGCTTATCATTTTTCTTATCTTGTACATGCCACGATGCTGTAAAAGGGACAGGTTCGCCGAATAAAGTGTACTTTCCATTTCTCACCTCAGTATCTCTTTTTAGCATATCGTTAGGATTGTAGTAACTACTGTAATCCTGCTTGTCTTCTAAATACTTTAAGGACGTGTATTCCGGTTTAAGAGAATAAATACTTTTAATTTCCTCTATTTTTTTGAGGGGATATATTTCTCCAAAAGTAATGTCCACATTTCCTGTTTTTTTTTCCTCGTCAGATTGCACTTCGGTTTCTTGCTCTGTATCGCGCTTAATTTCATGTTTATCGTGATGGAAGGGATCTCGCTTATGATAATTATCTTTAAATATATGTTTTTGTTTTGGAACATGGAGTGTTTCAATGAATTCTCTGGTTAGTTTTAAATTCATATTTTCATTGGGTAAATAATCAGTTGTTTCCTTGGGCGAGTAATTCAGATAAAGATCTGTTTTTGTTGTAATTGGATGTACATTGACTGGATTATAAAATTCAGAGTAGTCAGTGTTCGGTTTGTACACATCAGGGTGGATTCTGCTTGTAATTACTTGCCCTATTTGATGGAAAGCATCATTTATATCTTGGCGTCCGGTTTTTGGTTTCTCCGTTGTTTTTTTCTCATCAAAATCTTCTGACTCTGTTTTATTTTCGCTACTGTTATTATCATCTGCGGCATTGGAAAGACTTACGTCAACATTCTTATCAGTCTCTTGTACTACTTCGGGTTCTTTAGCAACATTTGGTGGATTCGATTGGTCAGAGTTGATAAAAGATGGTATCTTATGATCGTATACTTTAAACACAGCAGGTAATGTGTACGTGTAAGTTACTTTCTTTCCAATTCCAACTCCTTCAATAAGCGTCGGGGACATGGCTTGCGGCGCTTTACTGAAATAATCAAATACGTGATATGATGGTGTGTCAGGCAATCGATAAGTTTCAGCTGCTGGTAGTTTAATAACCACAGTTTTACCTTGATGATATCCAATGCCGTGACCCTCAAAAGGCTTGTTCTTAGGCTTTTTCTTTTTTGTGATAATAGGCTTATGCGGTTTCTGTTCCTCCGCTTCGAAATTGTCTGAATCGGCATCACAGTACATTTTATTCAGCTTGGCAGTATCTTTGTCTGAGAGGCCAATCCTTTGGCCGATGTCAGCTCCACTCTAAAAACAGAAAAAGTATATAAATATTTTAATAAACCATATAATATATGGACATGACAGGGATTAAAAAGAAGATGGGAATTAAAGAGAGTCAGCGAAGGACAGAGCGTTAATTAACAACAATGTGAATTTCATTAATCTTTTTATGCAAAATGAAACATCGATAAATTACGCAACAGCTTAGAGTATGGGTTCCCAAACTGTGTATCGCGACGCGCTGGGGTTTAACGGCGCTGTTTTAAGGGCTTCGCAAAAAAATTACGACATGTAAAGAGAGTCACAGTATAAAAAAGATTGCGGAATCCCTGGCTTAGAGGAAGCACGCAGAACAAAAAATAAACGATTTTTCTAGCTTTTTCTGCAGTGACTTTACCTTCTTAGGCACGAGCGTGTCCCCGCCGTTGGAGGAGAACGCTTTGCGGCTATAGTGCAGAACGCTGTCGTAGTCATAGCCCACGCCGAAATCCGATACGGAGAACAGGTTGTACTTGCGGAAGTTGTGCCTGGCCGCTAGTAAACAAACACCCCATTTAATCGTTCAGCTATATCAACCATGACAGTCAACAAGACGCTTACTAGCTATCAGACTAAATGCCGTCTGCGAAATTCTATCCTGCTCTTACATGTATGTACTTAAGTACACGTTTGCACGCAAGGAAGGGATAGAATTAAGTTACAGTCCTACTCGCGCGCGGTGCGCAGAGTTTACGCTAATAGGCTTCTTGATTTAGGCTTAAAATCAATTTAGAAATGATAATTATGAGTATTTACTATCAGTCAACCTCACAAGTAAAAATTTTATACACATAAGGTTTCATAAAGTTCAAATAAGAACTGGGAAACTTATTGCTTAAGTGTAAACTGACCCTAAAATAGGAACATAAATGACTCATATGGTCACAATTTGCACCGGCCACTCTATGAGACTTCAGACTACCCTACCACTAACACACAATGGCATCTATTTTTTTCAAAAGGCATTGTGATTGTAAATAATTCATCCATTAATAGAAATAGCGCCATGAGAAAATGGTGTTACCGGAAAAACGATAGAGGGACAAAGTTCACCTGTACATAATTTACACACACACAAAACCCAAAAACATGAAGTTAATGGTTAAATAAACGCCTCTTTAAATTTACTTATCTTTGCACTGACAAGTAAAAATTTGGAGTCACTTTACTTACGACTATGTAGGGAAAGTGACCCGTTATTTTTGGCTCGTTATGCGTTAGTATAAATGTCCTAGAAAGACTTAGTTAATTTGTATTCAGTGAGGCGTGTTATGGCGGTGGGTCGGTGACACCATGACACGACACCATGTGCCCTGCCTGTTTGTTGCTGTTCCCACGACATTTTCTAGTTCTTATAGTGAGCGGCAGTCTGCAAATTCATTTAATACATAAGAACTTGTGCGGGTTAAGCTATATTCTTTGACTATGTTTGTAATTTCTCTTTGTTTCCTGCCCGCGCCAAATATTAAGTAACAATATGGCATACTTAACACCAGAAAACAGTGAACATTCTGATTTACATAAATTAATAATACACATATAAATAGTTGCTAAAATGAGAAAGTTTTAGATCATTAGTGTTATATGGTAAGCCAAGATTTAAAAGAGTGTCATTCTGTGAACACTTACGTTGCACGATATTCTCCCAAACAACGTCAATGTAGTCATCTCTGTCGGGGCTACTCTGCATGTGGTAGAAACCGAGGGTGTGCAGGAACTCATGCACCACCGTACCGTGCCGGAAGCAGCCCCTGCCGACCGGATGCCGACCCGACAAGTTCAGCACCTGGTAGCCGCCCTGATATCCCACTTGAGAGAAACAACCACGACGACTGCCCTGGAATTCGATTTGAGAACATACATAAACAAGCTAATAAAATAAATTAGCTTTCTTGCGGTCGTGGTCCTTATATCTACTTTACTGTCATGCGCATGTTTGTGTACCTACCTACTGTGAAACTGTAGGGTGATCGTATAAGTAGTGAAACTGACCACAAAACTAGAAGTCATAGGTTCAAATTATACCACAGGACATTTGCATGATGAACTTGAATTATGAATAAGTTTTTATGTAGGTACTTATTTTAGAACGCAGGTATATTTGTTTTGCTTATTTTGTAGATCGACAGATTTCGACATTTGAACTAGAGTGCATTAAATGTGTTACATGTATGTTTTACTAGCTGTTGCACGCGACTCCGTCTGCAAAGAATTCGTTTAGCGCTATCTCGCGGGAACGAAGCAATTTTCCGGGATATAAAGTATCGAGATAGTAAGTAGTATTATATGTTAATCCAGGTTATAAACTATCTGTGAGCCAAATTTCATCAGATTCCGTCAAACCGTTTTATCGTGAAATACATCCACACATCCATCCATACCTACAAAGTTTCGCGTTTATAATATTAGTAAGATACACACCTGTACTACAACAGCATCACGATCTCCTTTTCTGTACGGCCTGAATTTGACACACGAGGCTTGGGCTAGATCCTCGATGCCACTTAAAATAGCCTGCATTTGGTCACCAGCTAAAAAATAACGGTGTCTTTTTAAATACTCTGTACTTTAAAGCTCAATCAATATTATTATTAACAAGTACAAAGTATATTGTATACTTACTGAAATGTTCTTTTTGTATGTAAAAGATAACTTCATTGTTAGGCCACCGTTTGGTACTATCTTTGAGCCCATTTCTAGACAGACCTTCAGCTACGTCCTGGACTATGAGCTGTCTCTGTCTGTCATTGAGGATCAAGTCACCTTCAAATCTTCCACTCTCTTCCCAGGCATGATCCGAAATTAGATCGCCATCGTCATTTTCATCAGCAGGATTTTCTAGAACAAAATATAATAAACACATAAAACATTCGCTTTGCCGATTGAAAGTAAAATTACTCAACTATAAACTAACACATAACGTTACTTACTTTTTAAAGGTTGATCCAATAGAGACGTTTCCTTTAGAAAATTACTAAAATCTTGCAACTCATCAAAGGACATCGCAGCACACTTAACTAAACCAACAACGAACAATAACACTGACCCGTTAAACCACTTCATATTTGCAGACGTATTAATACGTAATTAATAATATATTTCTTGATATTTATTTTCCTGCATAGAAGATCCTTTAAAATTGGGGCACGCGACGACTTGGAAAGCGCATCATGTTAACGGTACCGCGACATGTCACCTGTTTTAAAACGCTGTTCACATTTGGAATAAGACTTCACCGATTTATTCGAGCCCGGTTCGTGTCGCGCGGTTTTTTGCATAGAACGAAATCCATCGGGGTGGGACAGGGTTTATAATAGTTTGAGATACGACCATTTCACAAGTGGTGCTGGCGCGTAACTGCGAAGACGTTTGCGACAGCTCCCGCGCCGCCCGCGCAACCGCCGACGACGCCGGTCCGCGCCCCTGCATCGCTCACTGCAACACCCAGTTGCTAAACTTAATCGCCCCAGATATTTTACCACTTCATCGAACAGCGACATTTTTCAATGCAACAATAACTCCAATACGCCATTTATTTTTTGTAATGGGATGAATGGAATTGTGAAAGAAAAGCAATACCAGTTGTTCGTCACGGTGTTTGAAATCAACATTGAAATAACACAATTACTCTGGTAGTGTGTAATAAATAAGTACGGCAGCTAACCGCAGGTTACTATGGTCTAAATTACCAAAAATATCTAGGCGCACTTTTAGGGCTCGATACCTACAATAAGCGATAAATACAATAATTTTGCGAACTGCGTTATGTACCTAAATTATTTTTATAACAATTTGACAATATTGGCCTTATTAGATAGCTAATCCAAGAAATATATTTTTTGCAACTAAACGGATTCATAAAGAAAAACAAAAAAATATGTACTAACGATTACGATCTATGAACATATTAAGTAAATTATCATTATTATTTTTTAAGTGTTGTAAAAGACAATTTTATTACTGCAATAATTAAGGACAGTGAGGGATTGCCAATTTATTCGCTTTCCCTATGATTGAACTCTGACCAAGACAAGGTTGCATTGCTTCATCAATTTAGGCAGTAGGTCTACGTATTGGACAAATTAGCGGGCAGTAATGAGTTATGACATATGTATGTATGTTTTGTAAAGCAACCCTGAAACCGAAGAAAGATACAACGAAGCCACAATACAAGTGTAACTACTATGTAGTAATAGATACCTAAAAGCAGGTACAGTCAAGTGCAAAAATAAGTATCTATTCGAACCACTCAAAAATCTGTTACTACGGCCTTATTGCGTCGGAATAAGAGTCTGTGCTACTTATTTTTGAAACATTGAATAAGTTCATATTTTTACACTTGACTGTAGGTACATACGTTTAGGAGCTTAATTATGTATAGGTATGTAATGTAAGTGAGTATATAGAGTAGGTATGAATATAGAGAAACAGCACACACTACGTGTATGATTAATAATTAGTACCTGGGCGACCGAGCTCCGCTCGGGCTGAAACTCGGTACCAAGCGTTTTTTCCCAGAGATAAGACCAAGCTAGATCAATTTTTCATCCCCGAAGACCCCCACATACCAAATTTCATCGAAATTGTTGGAGCCGTTTCTGAGATTCTGATTATATATATAAGCATATACATATATACAAGAATTGCTCGTTTAAAGGTATTAGATTTTACGCGTCTACCAATATCAATCATAAAGTTGTGTAGGTAGGTATAAGTAGGTGAAAACCTGTCGTATGTAGTAGTGCACAGAATTGATATGGAGCTTATGTCATTTTTCAAATTGGGAACGTCAATTTGTTTATGCGGACACATTACTAGTACCTACACACAACAGGTCATTTACTTAAGTTTTTCACTTGTATGTATTCACATAATCTCTTTAAGGCCAAGATCAATGGGAAAAAATTAAATAAGTATAAAATTTCCAAATGATTTTATTGTATATTTTAATACGAGCACACAATTAAATAGATTGAAATGTTTACAAAGGTAAGTTTTCGTACAAGTACCAGGGCGAGTCCTTTCCATTTGCATGTTTGCGTGTTTGAAAGTAGCTACCTAAGTATAGATAACTACTTCGAACGATGCGTAATTTTGACTTCATCTGATTCTTCGCAATACATTTTATTCAATTTCAATATATCGCTTTCAGACAAGCCATCACGTTGTCCAACTTTTACATTGTCCTAAAAAATGATTATCAATATTAAATGGCGCAAAACGTGACCGAACCTGCTGAAAGTACGTAACAATCTACACAAACTAAGGGACAGCTTAGAGATCTTCAAAAAACCGGCCAAGAGCGTGTCGGACACGGCCAAGGTAGGGTTCCGTAGCCATTACGAAAAAATCAAGTAATATTTTTCTAAGGATTTCGTATGTGTACGGAATCATCCAAGTTTAGGTATGTTTTATACCTTAGGCTACTATTTACTCTTAAACTACAAATAATTTCCAAGCAATCTTAGCCGCTTTAATTTTCCTAGTAAATTTGATACATTTACTATGATTCTGATTTTTTTTTAATTTTTCCACCCAACAGTTTCGATTTTAGACCCCTCTAAAATCTAAACTGTTGGGTGGAAAAATTGGAGGACGGTCGATTTTAAAGAAAATTTTCACTTTAAAGTTGAATATTTTGCAAACAAATCACTGAATAGAACAATCATGTTAGCAACCCCAAAATGATTTTAAAAGACCTATCCAACGATACCCAACAATATAGGGTCAGTCGAGAAAAAAAAATCACCCCCCCCTTTAAGTCTATGGGAGGTACCCTAAAAAAATTTTTTTTTATTTTTAGGGTTCCGTAACTCAAAAGGAAAAAACGGAACCCTTATAGGATCACTTTGTTGTCCGTCCGTCCGTCCGTCTGTCTGTCAAGACCCTTTTTCTCAGGAACGCGTGGAGGTATCTAACTGACATTTATATCAAATACTCAAGTCTACTGTCCCTTGGAGCTGTGAAAAAATCAAACTTCTAAGCCAACGTAATCAAAAGATATAGCCGTTTATGCTGCAAATTTGCGCAAATTTTCGAAACTCGCAATAGGAAATCAAAACCTACAGGGTATTTCCCGTGAACTCAGAATCTTGAAATTTGGTACTAAGCAAGGTCTTATAGCACAGATAAAGGAAAAATTGCGAAAAGCATAAATTTTTTTGTCTGTCTGTCTATTAGTAACCAATCTACAATGTTCCCATACTGCGCACATTTTGCTCAGAAGCAGGGGTCTGATAAGACTGGATGTTCATATATACATATAAATTTGTACGGAACCCTCGGTGCGCGAGTCCGACTCGCACTTGGCCGGTTTTTTTATTTTACCACTTTGTTGGCGTGACTGATATGTACATTCATGCCAAATTACAGCTTTCTAGTACTAACGATCTCTGAGCTTAGCCGCGGACGGACAGACAGACAGACATACAGATATGGCGAAACTATATGGGTTCCTAGTTGACTACGGAACCCTAAAAACGAGCCTAATCCCACTTATATTAGGTATGCGTGTCGATGAGCGGTGGTGATTGATCAAGAAACCGGTCCTAATCGTTTTCTTCCTATTTAATAAAGAAACTTGTATACTGTACCTACGTAGGTAACACTGAAAGTTTCGGGAATACAAAAAATGGACCAGCGTAAAGAGTTAAATGTATGTTTACTGTTTTTTAAAGTATTCTCCAAGCATATTTATACATTTTTTCATTAGCTTAGACCAATTATTGAAACAGTTATTCCACTCCAAAGATGTAGTCCCCGAAATGGCACTTATGAAGGTGTCCACTGCTGCTTCGAGTGTCAGGAATCGTTGAACGCGTAAGCTATCTTTAATTTTAGGGTATGTATAGAAATCATTAAGACTCAAGTCGCGGCTGTATGGTGGATGGGTCATTAATTCGGCGTTATAATAGTCCAAATACTCATTTGTTTCACGAGCAGTGTAGTCGCTGGCGTTGTCGTGATGAGAATGACGCATCGGTTGTAGTTTTCTATTTTGAGTATGTCAACGATTTCAGGCAGACTAATTGTAGTATATCAGTCTGCATTAACCGTTCTGCGATCCTTAAGTGCAATAGTCGCAACTTGCCGTGAATTCGAGACAAAAGTGGCGACCAACTTTTTCGCCATGCTTCGGGAGCGAACAATCTTGGTCGGTTGCAGTTCGTTTTCGAACACTCAAACTCGTGATTGGTTTGTATTTTCAAGTTCGTAAGCATGTATCCACGTTTCATCACCCAACACAATTTTATATACTGCGTTGGAAGTTCCTGTGTTAACCCTTTCTAAATTTATTCGGCACTAATTGACCCAGGCCCCCTTTTGTTCATCAGAAAGTTGGTGTGGGACCCAACGGGAAAATAGCTTTCTCACGACCAGTTCTGTTTGCAAGATAGTTTGGATATGACTCATTGCAATCCCTAAACATGACTGAATTTCACGATATATGACATGACGATCTTTGTTGATCAGGTCCCGCACTGTATCGACGTTTTCTTGAGGACCCCCAGATTTGGGCCGCCCTTCACGAAAATCATCACTGAGTTTCACACGATCGCGGTAAAATTCGGAAAACCAGCGATTCACAGTCGTCTTTCATGCAACTCCCTCCCCAAATGCATAAGTCGTCCGATCAAGGCATTATTTTTGAGATAAACCACTCTTAAAATCATAAAAATTCATAGCTCTTAAAATTTCTCGCGTTATTACAATTTTGGCGGCAACGACTCCGTTTTAAAAAATAATTACTAAAAAGTGTCTACTTTTTTTTTCAAACTGCCTGCTGTAATGAGTTGACAAGACCTCTATGGTTCTAAAAGGGTTAAATTTGAAACACTATTGTACCGTTAAATAATCGATTCCCGAAACTTTCAGTGCAGCCTAGTACTTACTAGATTATTTCTATTTGATTTGATCAACTGTTAATTAGCCGTCCTGGTATGGTCGAACATTTTATTAGTTACCGTTAACCGGGGTGCCTTTGATCAAATTGGGGCAACTTTGATAGTTTTAAAATCGCTATAAAGTCGACGTTGTTCATATGACATGTAATATGTAGACAAAAAGAAGATCGATGCTGACATCAACGAGGAATAGCAAATGCAAACAAAAATGAGTGATTTTGTCGGCAAACTACTTTTTAAAGTCGCCCCCGCAGTTCAAAGTCACGCCGGTTTACGATACCTATTAGAAAAGGCGACAGACGTCCAGGAAACGTACTAGAACCAGATTACAACGCCGCCTACCTGATCCAATCGTAATCTCAACCAACCAGAAACCCACTCGAAGACACACAAAAAATTATCAAAATCGGTCAAGCCGTTTAGGTGTAGTTCATATATAAGTACATATAAGTACAACAGAATTATGGATGTAAAGAAGACAAGATTCTCAAAGAAGAAGTTTGAAGTAGGTATGTAAAAAAGCTCTTGAGTCAAGATACACACCTGCAGCGGAATGATAGTTTTGTCTCCATTCTTTGTGAATGCCGTTTCTGGGTAGTGCATCACACTTTCGTAATCATACGGCACGCCAAAATCAGTCACAGTGTCGTTTGTATACTTCGCGAAGTTGTGTTCAGTGCCTGAATAATAAAACTAGCAAAGTTTTTTTTTTCCTTCCATGAAACTATCATAATAGACAGTCGTGTACATTAATTGTTAGGTATAATTATAGAGTAAGTATTACAATGAGATCATTGTACAGTCGGGGAGCTGAATCGTGTACCAGGGTGGAACCATATCACAATTAATTTCATGATTACTTTTTACCTGGGCGGCCGAGCTCCGCTCGGGCTGAAACTCGGTACCAAGCGTTTTCCCAGAGATAAGACCAAGCTAGATCAATTTTTCATCCCCGAAAACCCCCACATACCAAATTTCATTGAAATCGTTGGAGCCGTTTCTGAGATTCTGATTATATATATAAGTATATTTTATACAAGAATTTCTCGTTTAAAGGTATTAGATTAGATAGATAGATGGATTTCTGACATATATACAAGAATTGCTCGTTTAAAGGTATTAGAATAGATATTTTGATTGACTTATTTAACTTAGATGATTTCTTTACCTAACCGGAGGATGGAATGTCACAATGAAATTTGCAGCAAGTCGTTTTTGTTTCTTTGACTGTATTGTTATGGTTTATGGTTATTGTTTGTACATGTACAATCACAATGGCGTTGCGTGAGATGAGCATTGTTAATATTAATATATTATGATCACACTGCACAAATTAATGTTATTACCTGGGTCGATCAACTTTTCTTTGTCACTCGTTTCTATAGTGACGGTCTCCTGAGTAACTCTTTAAACCGTAAGTTTATCTGATTAAAATTTGCCAAACATGCATTTTTGTGGTAGTTTTAAACCCCTTCTACAATTGGTCATCTAATAAGCATGTTAGTTAATGTGACACAACATTTCTTCTAATCAAACTGTACTACTTTTGTCCCCTCGCTGACGGGACAGAATAACAACAAGAAATAGTTGATCCACCCACCTAACTGTACTGTTGTTATTTACCTGCCCTTATATTTTCCCAAATTATTTTAACATAGTCATCTCTGTCGTAAGTACTTTGCATATGATAAAATCCAAGGGTGTGCAACATTTCATGCACCACAGTTCCGTGTCGGAAGCAACCCTTTGACAGATTCAACACTTGGCTGACTTCACCATCGTCATCGTGACTGCTGAAGCCTACATTCGAGAAACATCCATTTGCTGATCCCTAAAAGAGAATAAGATATGAAAACGTCTGCTTACGTAGATTGTTGTATTTGTTATTTTATGCTTGTTGTAGAGTGATGACGCAAAACACTTCAAAGTGGTTCTACTCCTCCACAAAATAACGTTCATGCTACATCACTTTCGTTTTTCGTTTTATCGATCGTAATTTTATGTCTTACTTAAATCTGATCCCCTTCATGTCTATGCTATCTGATTGGTAATTAATGTACTGATAAATTATATTTAATATTACATAGAAACTTTTAATAACTCAACAGCAGATAGGTACCTGGGCTTCGCTCGTTTTAGATTTACTTAGCTGGGTACAGAATTAATTTTTTAACTGCTTACGAACACATTTTTAAAGCCATAATTCGATGAGGAAACAAGTTGCCGTTAGCATGGAGCTATTTTTGCCCACGTAATCTGATTATTAAGCAAACGTATGACGCAAAGAAACTGTCGGTGGGAAGAACTGATCAAACTGATATAGACTGATACAGCAATTACCTGAACACAGCGTGTTTTGTGATTAAAATGCAACCAACGGTCTAACGATAGTTTCAGTGTTAAGCATTTGCGCAGGATACATTTAGATATACCACCAAAAGTCACGTTAACATACAAACTTGACTTGACATAAAAGGATGCGTCTCCGTCGGTATCTATGTCTTCACATCTGATTGACAATCACGGATACCGTGTTACAACAGCGCGAGTTTGGAAGGTTACATTACAAGTATTACAACTAAGACGTTGGTGATTGAAAATAGTACTGACGTTACCACTTTTAACTTATTGTGACCAGTGTAAGTTACAGCAGATATACAATTAAGTATATGTACAGTCGCCATCATAAACATCGGAGCATTCAAGGTGGTCAAAAATATCTGAACACGACCGTATTGTCAATCTCGTATGTGCGTGTGCGATTGCGACTGTAGGACGCTGCTGTTTTAACATGGTGTCTATCCTTGTTATCCGTCGGTGTAGTCTCTATCCGCAGTATCTAAAATGCATCAACTGTAGGCAGTTTATATGGATCACTCCAAATATAATAACGTAAAAATTAACGTAAAACGTAAATTTAATAAATCTGACAGTTTCACACATGAAGACGGAGCAAAACCCATCCTAAAAATAAATGTATTGGCTATTAGTAAGTAGGCTGCTCTTGCTTTGACGTCGATTTAATTGTTATACCTACTTATAAAATACTAGTTGACCCGGCAAACGTTGTTTTGCCATCTTAGTTTCGGAGGAGGTCGATAACAAAACAAACACCGTGACACGAGATTTTTTTTTCTTTTTTTTTATTATTATATTTTATTTTTATTAGACTAGGTGTTGCCCACGACTCCGTCCGCGAAGAATAGGGGCATAAAAAATAGCCTACGACCTATTCTCAGACCTACCGAATGTAGAGAAAAAAGTTTCATACAAATCGGTCAAGCCGTTTCGGAGGAGTTCAATAACAAACACCGTGACACGAGATTTTTATATATTAGATTTTAAATTCTTCGCTAACGAAAGCTAAGGTAACTAAATCCAGAATCTCGTCTAGCCGCTGGTTTAGCAGCAGAACACTGCCAGATTCAAGGTTGAAAAAGTAATGGTTGCATAAACCCCCAAACGAAGGCCAATGGCAAGTTACCTCAATTTTACTTTAGTTTCATTTAACTAGTGACATCTAACGATTCTGACCCCGACATTATTGTCAATTGTGTTGAGACATTTCGACAGATAAATAAGATACTGTTGTAAGCGCTACCTGTATAACAACCGCATGCTCGCCGTTCTTCGCCCTGGGTCGAAATTTAATGCAAGATTTGTTTGCTATGTCTGCCATGCTTTCTTCAATCAGCTTCACCTGATCCTCATCTACGAATAATCAACCACGATTAAAATTTAAGCCGCTGCATCAATTTACTAAGACTGGGTAAGGCTTGGCTATACTAACCAAAGTCATCCTCTTCTATATGATAGACAACTGTGCGCTCGGGCCATCTTTTTGCAGCTCCTCTTAAGCCATTGCGTGCGTCCATGGCCGTCGTGACTGCTCGCTTCTGAGATGGCGATAGTAGCATGTCGCCTTCGAAGTGCTCGCCGAATTCGCCTGCTAAATCCTTAGTCATCTACACTAGGTACTTAAGTCTCGCAAGTAGGTAATATTAAATAGTCATAAATACATTAAAGATAATGTAGTATCGGGTCGACTTTGCATTTTAAGAATGGCACTTCTTAACTCTGTTAGGCATAGGTTGAAAAAAGAGATAAAACTAGTACTCTTGTAGGCAGCTTGTGTTGCTTCTTTATGTATAAGTATAATATTTATTCAAAACAAAAATAAAAATCAGTTCAATGCAACAGTAAAAAACATACCACTATTTAAAGGGTCCACGGAAAGAACATGTCTAGTCACTTTTTTGAAAATTGAGATTTTAATCTCAAAATGTAAAGCTCGCAGAGCACTATAAGTTATCATTATATTAAATTAAATAGGAATATCTGAAAATAATATATATTTTTTTCACTTTTAAAGAAATGGTTACCATAGGAATTGTTCGTGATCACTAACTTTCAAACCGCTGTAACTCAAAAAGTTTTTTAGGTGACTAGACATGTTCTTTCCGTGGACCCTTCATTTACTTTCTCTCAATTACCAAAAGAACTGTTGTTCAATATTATACTTACCATCACTTCGAAATTTTACAGGAATATCAAGATCTATACCCTCGAGTGCAGGAGCTGCATTTGCCAAATTGACTAATAAAGCCCCAAAAATAAACAATTTCATTTTGAAACTGTCAATTGCTATCTAAAGACTAGTGACTAAGCTAACGCTAACGACTAACTGCGACGAGGATCTCTTCTCGGAGCGTTTTTAAGGACATAGCTACTTGCGACTACTTGTAATGGGATAAGACTATCAATCGCCTAATTAGATAGAAACAATCGTCAAGCATGTCTAGTTTCGAAATTAAGTGGTTTTATTTCGACACTTGAGTTATCTAGTGCCGCAACATGTTGGGTGCGCCACGGGGTTTCGATGATATTGGTTAACCCCCGCTGAATCGTCTTTGTTATACAAATTGTTGATAAGTTTGTCTTTGTTCACGTGTCAATGGCATCAGACTGTGTCTGCCCTCCAAAGAGATACCATTCGATAAGCGGACACGGCTAATGATATCCTTGACTGAAATATCAAGGATGCACGAGCTGATAAGAATTTAACATATATGTAAGTTAACATAACTATAAAATTGATAATTAATGTTCACCGTGACTTACTTTGCATTGTAAGCAAAAATTCTATTGATATTATTGCAACACTTAAGATAACCCAATTCTTGAGTAATCGTCTCTTATGACAACCCTACTTTTGTATTTATAATACCTTAATTCCGTGTAATAAGACAAAAGTTAGACTGCATATGATATTTATGACCATTATTCGCTAGAGGGCGTCGTGCAATATAAAATGCGGTAGTGACAAGTTAATTAGTATTGTCAGTCAATAAAATAGGTGTTGAATTAAATGCTGTACCTGTGTAGTGCAACAAATCACTACATAGTATAAAACAGAGTCACTTCCCGCTGTCTGTCTGTCTGTCCCTATGTATGCTTAGATCTTTAAAACTACGCAACGCTGATGCGGTTTTTTTTAATAGATAAGAGTGATTCAAGAGGAAGGTTCATATGTATAATACATGCATAATTGCACCCGTGCGAAGCCGGTGCGGGTCGCTAGTACCGTAAAAGTTGATTCATCAATTCACAGTAATTTAGCAGTCATTCACGTGACAAGTCAGTCTAACTAAGCAAGCAAGATTTAGGTACTTAGTACTGATTACTGAGTATATATTTACATGCCTAAAAACTCTTCTCAAATTAAATACTATACAACTTGGGAACTTAACATTAAATAATAACATGTGTTTGTTGTAAATAAGGTGCTATTTTATTTTACAAATAATTACAAAAAAAAACTTGACACTCGAATGTAGACTGTACATGCATGCAATTCAGATATAATACGACTTTATGGTTAACTCAGTAAATTTAAATGTACAATAAAACGATTTTATAATATGAAAAAAAAACCTTTTCTTAAAATAAGAGTTAACATTAAGATATAAAAAATGTAAAACAATAGTTTTCTGAATAAACGCTATAATAATAGAATCCATTTGATACATTATGGCATTTTATTTAAACATAATACTGAACTCGCTAATACAACATAAATATATGTATTCCGTTCACTATAATGTGATCTACCTACAGTTAAAGTCGCTAGCATGGGTATACACCGTCATCAAATGGACAGTGTTTGTTAAGTCAGCGCACGCGGCACGTGCGAGCGAGTGCGGCATATGCGGCAGCGCAGCGGCTCGGACGGAACTCCGCTGGGCGCGGGCGCGGGCGCGGACCGGCCCGTGCCCTGTTCGTGCTCACGTGCCAGCGTTCCGCAGTACCTCAACCAAATTTGACCACCACTATTCGACGGTAAACTACGTACTATGTTTTTACTGATGATGCCATTTTTTGACACTAATTTACAACGTCAAATATAATGAATAATTAATTAATGCAGTCTTTAATATATTTTCCGTCAGTAAATTCCACAAAACATACACTAAATAAATAATATCGGACAACAAAATGGTAACGTACCTAAGAACTTAGCTAGCAATCGTATTATTTTTAAACTTACATTCCAAAATACAAGGTCTGCATATAAACCAATAAAGCACTGTAGAACGTTCTAAATATTGGTCTAGTTATTGCACGGAACCATGCGTTCCTTTCAAACAATACACACGCTACCTGATCAATTACATTATCTTAGCGACAGATAAATATTGGGGTTTATAACGCTTACTGCTAACATTCTCTAATATAATTGTCTACGTACCGAGGGCGTCAATACGACAGAGAAGCAAGCGGCACGCTACATGAGTAGTATCACAATCGTGCAGCGATTCTACTAAGGGACTCTTTATTTATTACCTAAGCCATCTTACGGGAAGTAGTGTTCAGCTAACCTTATGCGCCACTCTAAACTTGAAATTACTCTAATTAGATAGAGGGATATGAATAATACGATTTGTAACATAAAAAAATGACTTTCGTAATAAATGAATGGCCCCTAGTCATCAAAAGTTATTGCTATTTCATCGAAGACTCTATCGTCTTAAGGCAAATCAAACACCGATTATACCTAGTTGTTTAAAATTTACCTATTATAATTTTAAATGTGATTACAAATGTCAACATGAATTTATGTGTATTAATGAAGCGCACCTCGAGAATAACGTCAAAGATTCATTCAACACCTGGCTACGCGGCTACAAAGCCTCAACTGATTCTAAAGCTCTTAAAGAGTAAAATGACACAAACCGTGACAGTAAAATACACAAGTATAGATCTCAAAAGTAGGTTATATTCATAAATCGTTGCCTCCTTCTAGGTAGCAAGTTTAAGAAAAATATAATTTTCTGAATATCAAAAATAAAAGTTAGCTTCGACCTTCAATACTTCAAAGAACATGCACGAAAATATTGCATTAAATAACAATACTTTCGACTGACTGAATAATGTTGACGCATTACTTATTTAAGACTTTGGAAGAAGTAACTAGCGCCTTATACGTATTGAAATTATTTGGAAGTACTTTTACTCTAATACAATTTAAAATGCTATTTAACACCGCTGTAAAATACTTGTTAAATGGGACACCTTTAGTGTCTTAATGCGTCATCTAAATGCCAAATCTCACTTTCAATGTACGTTAGTTTTGTACCATAAGTGCTTGTAGATAAAGATGTCCCGTAAGTATTTATTGTACTATATTGCAATAAGCATTACACGTTAAGGACCGTATTACAATATATGGAAATACGACATTTGTTTTGTGTTTAAAATTTGGCACACAATTTACTGATATGTCTCGGTAGTTTGATGTAAACTATTGCAAAACATGCATATTGTGCTGATATTGGCATTAACTTCGACCTAAATCTAAGCCGGCTGACAAGAGATAAACAGGTAAAACATTTGTTGCTGTAGAATGGAAGCCCTATCATACTTAATTTTATACACATTGCACGGAATTGATTTACATGAACTTTAAAAACAAAACAAACTGTCCCATTTCATATAATTTTAGTATTTATTAAGGCAATGTTCTCAAACCTCGCCATCGTAAATATATTTATCATATAATTATGTAACTGACACATGACGTTGTAATAGTGAGAACACATATAATATCTAAGGCCAAGCTCACACTGCATCCAAGGCCGAGTGGTCGGCTTCGAACTATTCAGTCGCGGCAGTCGCCCGACTAACGGCACGATACAAGCTTAACCTAAACTGGACTACAGTGCCAACAACTTTTCTCCGCGGCGAAAACTCTGCTCTACGTTTAAATACTAAGAAAATTTGCTATAGATAGTTGTTAAGTACTACCTCGGGAATAGGCCAAAAAGAAAGTGGCACTGTTAGTCTAATTAAATACAATGTATTCAAAACTCCTACTTCAAACGGGTTTCTCTAATTCGATGTATTGAAAAGTTTTAACTTTCGAAGCAAAATTACTTATTATACTGACACCAATGGCAAATACAACAACGAGAAGAATATCAAGGACATTATTCTAAACACCAAGGCGTCGGTCGTTTATTTAGTTCACTATGCAAGTCACATGCTGATATGTAAAAGACGATAGTATATCCGATTCAAATACTGATAGTGAATATTTGGCTTCAAACTATTATTAAATTTTGTTATTCCACACGAAAAGCTTTGAGATTTGAAGCGAGGGAAACGCACCGGCCATCGCTATACGCGCGTTGCGTTTACTCTCGGTTCGATCACAGTTGAAAATCGCACACTTACTATTAATACACTAAAATAATTAGGCCTTTTTAGGACAGATAATCACAATTCATCTTAACTTACACAATTCCTCGTCGATTATAAACCCTCTGCACTCTCCAATGCGATTCATTTGTTCTTTCTATTCTTTGGATTCTAATTTTACCTGGAATTATATTTGAAACGATTATTATAGCAGCTTTAATTTCTAAGAAAATAACAGAGCACCAGAATTTATTCATAGTTACAACTTGCCTAACAGTAGCATAAGATAAAAGCTACACCATGGGGATAGTATGTTAGACCTTGTTACCCACGGAATTTACAGATTGCATTCATTCGGGTCTGCACTCTTTTTTTATATCGATAAGAGCAGCTGATGTTAATGCATAAATTTACGAAAATTAAGCAAATAAGTAAATAGCTTGGAGGTATAGTTAAGAAATAAACCTTTATCTCGAACACTCAGGTCCATTATACATATCCTACTTTCTAAAGAATATACAGACCAAAACATTTAAAGCCCAATTAAGATTTAATGCAAACTAAGCCCCAATAAAGTGCAAATTCCGCGGGGTTTTGAAGGTATGTGAAGTGTGCAGTAGTGAACTAACCGCCATGCTCATCCTGGCGCAGTTAAGGAGCGACGCTAGCTAGGCGGTCGCGGGCGCGGGCGTCGGAGCGGCAGCGGGCGCGGGGGCGGGCGCGGTGGAGGTCGCAGCGCTGCGCGCGCGCGGCTTTAGACTCTCCGATATCTGCCACAGGGCCTCTTCGCTGAGCACGTCGTCGAACTCGTTAAACATTGCCTGGATACGTTCGCTCTTCTTGAACTTGTACTGTCTGCTGTCGAAGGAAATATACAATAAATGACAAAAGCTGAATTTACTGCCAACTGGGTAGGTACATACAGTATGAAGATAAATCAGTTGAAAGTGGTATGACAAAGTTTAACAAAGTTTTTTTTCATTAATTAAAAATTAGATGTATGCCTTCTGTCATGGTTGCGCAAATCGTGAAAAAGAGGAAACATTAATAAATAAATAAAAATCAAAAATTGAGATACACACTCTTTGTGGAATCTTTTCATGTTTTCCATGATGTGGTACTGCTGCCAGCGTTTAGTGAAATTGATGCTGCCGTCAGGTAGCAGATCAGGATTGCCAATATGCACGAAAGTCAGATCTTGAAGGACTAGACCACTGCAATAAAAATAACCCTAAATAAATACAATGTGGCTAAACACTTAACACAATAGAAAACTTCACCATGACTCCAAAGTTTTACATTTCATAGCAACTTGCTTTAAGTTGCGATAAATTTGCTAGCACGCGTGGGGACACGCCTACTGATTGGATACTCACATATAGGGTATACAAGGAGGCTGCGTCTCCGCCAGAGCGTTCCTATAGGCGCGGAATGAGGACGAAGAGTCTATGATGGCGCAGTGGTCGTGAAGCTGGTCGACTATGGCGCGCGGCCAGCCGAGGCGGCGCACGGGGGGCGAATCTAACGCCGACACCAGCGCTAGATATGAGTTGAAGTTGTTGATCTTGCGGAGAGCTTTCATTACTTTGAGGAAGCAGCGCACGTAACGCTCACGTTTCTGGGCCTCGTCCTGTAATAAGTGTGCAAAATATTGTATTCTTGATTTTTTTTTATATGACAGTGGTAAAAAAGCAGGCTCGTCTTAATTGCAGACTATCAACTCGTTAGCATAGCTGTTTTTTTGTTAGTAAAGGTGACAGAATATTAGAAGAATGTCAGAAACGCCCGCACAGACAAGTAAGTAATCCCATATGTGGTCCGTTATTTCTTCCCGAGTTACGGAACTCTCAAACCGTGACACGAAGAAGACACGTGACGCATAACTGGCTTACTTGCGTTTACAGTATATTACGCATCTTGGGCACCGGTGTGATTGCTCCATTAATAAATATCTTGGGCTACCGCGTATTACATAACAAGATGAATTATCTATGCTTAGTTATGGGATTCAAAGTGACTTCCCATACTGACGCATGGTTGTACATCCCAACCCATCGAACCACAGTAGTATTAAAAGCTTACGCTGAACTTATATCTCACTGTAGGAACAAAATAGAAAGCTTTCTACGTTAACCTGCAAAGCAGAGCTGTTTTATTAATTACGCTACACAGACCCGTGCCTTATACAGTTTAGTTGTTGTTATCACTTAACGTCTATTATATCAAAAGATAAACTAGTCTCGGTACCCACATACCTGTTCCAATATCCGCGACCGCGCCCAGTAGCTCATCTTGTTAAAATGTTCAGTGAACCGCGTCAGGTTTGGCGAGCTCTCTTCGGACTGGTCTCGCGGCCACGAGAGCACCTCAGCAGTCGTGATGCGCACGAACAGAGCCGCGTCTAATAGCGTCATCTGTTCAGCAAGTTCTGACGGCTTGAAATCGAGCAGCGTATCGCGGCGGATAGATACGCTCACGTATGTCGGAGTTTCGTATTCGTACCTGTTGCTTGTCTGTAAAAATTTTTAAAATATAATAACATGGACGTGAAAATATTATTAGTTAACAACGGGACCGCTGCTTACCTGTTGGAAATGCAATTGCTTTTGTTTGTCGACTAGAATTTGCCTTAGAGCCTTGGCTATGGGCAATTCTTCAACTTCGATAAGCCAATAAATAAATTCCATAATTTTCTGCATTAGAGATTCTTCAAGGTCTGTCATTCTGAAAAAGAAAATTACAAATATTAACTTTCATAACAAACTTTTCGAAGTTCCTACCTTTCATGATTAACATTCAGTACTTCAGTAGGCATTTAAAGTTGTTGAAATAATGCGGAAAGCGTCACCGTTTACTATGATATCAACTTACGTAAGGTCATTCACAACCCTCGTGAGCAAACTGAGCGTAGACCTCAGTTCGTGCGGCCGCGGTTTAAAATGGTGCGCCCTCCTCATGAGCCGAGCGACCAGGTCGGCAGGCGCCACCCACGTCCGGTAGGTCGCAAGGAACGCCTCCTGGTATGCAAAGTCTGCGCAGACGAGACAGGTGTTAAAACAAGTGGTATCAAAGCGAAGCTCTTAAGAAAAGAGGTCTGTGTGGACTAAGGCATAGCATGTTCAGTGCCTTTTACTTGTGTAAAAAAAAACATTTTTCCGACGCGACGCGAGCTTCTTTAGTATTAGCTTATATCAACAAATAATTTTCAACGAGCTTATCCGTGAACTAAAAAAGAGCAATTATCTGTTCGAAAAAAAACTGTGCAACGCAAAAGACAATGAATGAATGAATGAACAAATGAATTTACATTTTTTTGAATAGGTATAATACTTACTATGTCGCGATTAGCTTTAACACAATCTATTAAAAATCACAGAAGACCTCTCTTCTAACTAGTATTGCTCAATAAAGCCAGGCAAACTTTTTCCCAGAGGCATTTTTGTGCATGTATGTTTAAATTAGTAGAATTTAGAAATATCAATCGAAGAACCATGTAACTGGTAGCAGCAACATACCTAGGTACTTATTTATACAGAAATAAACTTATGACACTAATTTAATTACGACAAATAATACTTATTGTATTGATGGGATTTCGTAATAGATTGATTTGTTATGGTTGCAGGGTTAACGCATCAGAAGTTTCCTTGTCAACTTAACTTGGTGTGCTAAAGGAAAACTTAAGTACAATCATTAATTTATTTCCAGTTTAATTCCTAGTACTCGTAGTATTTATAATTCTCCATATCACAATTTTCTAAACACTTTCATTCAGATCTGAAATACGAATCACAAGTAAATTCGTCTCCCAAATAAAAACAGCTAAGCCTATTCCTTTAATCGGGCTACAATCTTGCGTCTGGGAACTATAAGCCAAGTTAGTTGCTACTTTATCGTAAAGAAGAGCAAATTATACAGTTTTGTTACCACTCAAGATTTAAGCATTATGGTGCTTGTGTCGCCTAAAGGTATTATTTACGAACTGTTACTAGCATGACTGTGTACGTGCCGAGGCTGTGTTTTAGTTGAGGATTGTTTACAGTTTGAAGCAATAAAGCAGAATAATAATTAGAAACAAGCATTTATTTCAGCTCCAAAAACCAAAACAATGAATCGACCACTTACACTCGTCCGTCTCTGTAAAGTGAAAGCATGAAATTTTTAAAATTAGAAGCGATGAGACAATGTTTTACTTAAATTTTATACGAGGTGATCATTTTATGTAGCTCCTACAAGAATTTATGTTTCAAACTTAAGAATGTTGAATTATTAATAATTATTAACTAAAATTTTTGAATAAAAAGTTGAAAAGTTAGAGCCTTCCGGTCCATTACAGTTGGAATTCATGCTACATTGTAACGCCTACACCAATCCCACGTTTAAAAATGATGCGATTAAGACATTTGTGTGAGTATTTGAAAGTTAACAGAGTTATAGAATTTCAGACTTCGTTTAGTCGGTCATGCAAGTGACCATGGTCAAACATGCCCATCCTAACAGTAGAAGATTGACATGCTACTCTTGAGTGACCGGTTAACCTCTTCTTATAACCACTATGAAATAAATTGATTGCATAAAAATATGTTGTACCGTGTCAATCTTACTGAAATTCGAATACCGCTCCCCGATTTGATTACAACCAATAATTACAGCATTGTATACATACCTTTGGTAGCTTTAGTAGCGAGAACGATAAGAGCGTCAGGGTGCCCTCCTCGGACCTCCGGCCCGTCTTTACTGGGTGCTTTCAAAAGCAAGCTAGAGCTTATATCAGTCTGTAGAATAATATCCTCTGGGTCCGCGTCGGCGGGAGTGGCATTGGCTTCAGTTGCAGCCGTTGCGGGTTCTGTGCTGCTTTCACTTCGCTATAGAACAATTCAACTTACATTATTCTTTGTGAGATCTAACTTCCAACATTTGACATTTGTCTATTAAAGTTAGTAGTGAGTGATGAGCTATGACGTATCGTTTGACAAACGATTATTAACGAATTGTTCGAATCGATTTTACAGTCGCTTTTGACACAATTATCACATATCTATAACAGTCTCCTCATACAAAAATGTGTTACTTATTGTGTATGGCATAGGAAAACAAATACTTAGAAAGTGGAATTTCCCATAGGATCTACATTCAATCATTTCCGCAGATAATCAATTCCACTTCAATGTAACTTGTTTTAAGGACCATCGTATTTAATTTTATTGTCATTTTGCTTTAGTTTTAAACGTATCGTTTATTATTACAAATCGATTTTTATCAACTTACAGAAATATCAAATTATAATCGAAACGACACACTCGGTCACGTATACTGCTTTTTAAAAAGAAAAGACATAATAGGTAACTGTTTACGTAATATTAAGTTACTATCGGAAAACATTCAATATTAATTTACAGTAAATGAGTATGATCTGTGAATATCTAGACTGTAACTAACTTGTGAAGGCACGGGCGACGGCGCAGGCTCTGGCACAAGCATTTCCAGTTCATCTTCCAGTGGGAACTTGGCCGGCGTCGCTGTACTGACGTAAGACTCATCAGAGTTCTGTGATGAAATCAAACAAGGTATAAATTAACAGGACATCCAATCACAAAAGTACTATTAAAAATATTATACATTGAACTCGTAAGAATAATTACCACATTGTTAAGCGTCGTGTCTTCGACCGATGTGGAACTGTTGTGCGAAGAGGGACGCGGCGAAGGCGGGGGCAGGAGCTCATTGCTCGAATTTACTAGAGTCTACAAACATCATCCATTACAACGGGTTACAAATAATCTATGTTATACATCTAATAATAAAATAAATATATCGAATGGCTTACAAGTATGGATAAGTAAGACTATTTTTTTAAAATGTTTTTAATAAATAACTTGTTGAAGTCCAAGACGCTAACCTTAGTTTTGTTCATCTTGGGCGGCAGTGCGGGCGGCTCTGGAGGCACAGGACTGGTCCCGCTAGAAGCGACCAGGCTCACGCTGTCCTCAGACCCACTGCGGCAATAAGGAGACGACGACTAAATACCAACCAGGAACTGGCTAAAATTATTATAAATCATTCACCCCTACCTCGATACGCGAAACAGATGCGCATATTTACAGACATACCGCACTGAATATATTTCAATAGTTTCAGCGCAGTGACAAAAGCTAACATGGCTCTAAGTTATAAGAGGCGAAATGCTAAGAGTAAGCAAATTATTGCACAGAAAATGTGCGGAAATATCAAGAGTTATTTTCCTTTAATAATTGACGACCACATTAGACGTTTTGGTTCACATTCCCACTTCGCTCACATTCCTACTTCGTCCACAATTCCAGTTCGTCCACATTCCTAGCCGATTTAATGCGGTTTTCGCTATCACTTAGCTTATAGATTTTATTTTGTGATTTAGGTATTCATGTTAGCAGAAAAATACTTGCTAAGCACGGTGCGGGTCAATATTATTCAAATACACTACCAATTTCGTTACTATTTGTATTTTGTTAAGAAATGAGAATGTGGACGAAATGGGAATGTTTATGAAGTGGGAATGTGGACGAAGTGGGAATGTAAACGAAATAGGAATATGGACGAAATGGGAATGTTGACAAAATAGGAAGTGGACGAATTGGGAATTGATTGTGGACGATATGAGTATGATTATCCGTTGCCTAGTACCCATAACACATTTGCTTACTTTGGGACTAGGTCGATTGGTGTGAATTGTCCCGTGATATTTATTTAATATTAAGTAGTCTAAAATCGGGGCTTGTACAGGGAGTCGGTTAGGATAGCGACTTTCACAAATTCCGCCTTGGCATGACAAAGGATTGCGCGGCCAAATCGATAGGCGCAGTCTGCATGCATATGAGCACATGCGGGCGAATTGAGCAAATCATAGTGCCGTAATGTGACTCCAAATGAAGCATATACTTATAAATTATATTTTTAATGTCAGATGGTGCGGTACTTATAAATAAATAAATAAATAAATATCACGGGACAATTCACACCAATTGACCTAGTCCCAAAGTAAGCTAGGAAAGCTTGTCTTATGGGTACTAAGCAACGGATAAACATACTTATATAGATAAATACATACTTAAATACATATTAAACACCCAAGACCCGAGAACAAACATTCGTATTTTTCATACAAATATCTGCCCCGACACGGGAATCGAACCCGGAACCTCAAGCTTCATAGTCAGGTTCTCTAACCACTAGGCCATCTGGTCGTCTAAATACTTAAAGGACTTTAATTAAAATAATTTTCTCCTTTTTAATGTTGTTCCAACATACCAACTCTAAAATAGTGGTTTATAACTAACTACGAATTAATACATGTGTAAGTAGAGATTTGAGCTCGACAAACTGAGACGATAATAAAATAAACTGCGGCAAAAACGTTTGCTTTTAAATTGTATAAAAACGTGCATTGAAACTGGGCACAAAAGCACATTAATATGGTGTATCATTCATTATTATGGTGTGATTTAGATTAGACTTCGCGTCATGGCATCGAATAGCTTTTTACCTCAACACTGGAGGACTGCCGAAATGCTGCACAGTGAAGGACTGTCCAATAGAGCGCTGTATTTGTTGATGCCGCGTAACCATGGCGCTTCCGCTCGTGTGTTGGGCACTGAAAACAAAACGTCTATTACCAACCTCGAGAGCTATTGTTAACTGAGCGAATAATGTTTAATTTATGAGATTTAAATCTATCTGCCTGCACAAATGAAAACTAAAAAAGGCTTGACGCAGTAAACACATACGCAATTTGTAAAATTTAATTCATGTCTTCAGGACAATACAGGAAATATAAAACGAAGACTCATAAAATCACCTAGCATTTTTCTATTAAAGTTAACTGGATAAAGCGATCACGTCACTGTACTACGAGCTTTCAATTTATCGCCTAATTAAAACCTTTTATTTCATGAACTCAATCCAGCATCTCTAAATTTTCCGGAATTAAATGTGCAATTAATAAATACCCATGGTGGCCTAGTGGTTTGACCTATGGCCTCTCGAAAGCAGAGGGTTCAAATCCTGTCTCACACCTCTTGAGTTTTTCGGAATTTATGTGCGAAATTACATTTGAAATTTACCAAGAGCTTTACGGTGAAGCAAAATATCGTGAGGAAACCTGCATACACCTGCGAAGATATTCAGTGGTATGTGTGAAGTTCCCTATCCACACTGGACCCTCGTGGGTACTACGGCCCAACCCCTCTCATTCTGAGGGGAGGCCTGTGCCCTGCAGTGGGACGTATTATATGCAATTAGCCATGGTTCAAATTTAGCGTAAGCTCTTTCGTTAAACCTCGTGAGAACACCCGCATACACCTGCGAAGCAATTCAATGGTGTCGTGAATCGCCCCATCCGGCGTCCGGCTCCCAATCCTCTGATTGACTTTATCTCTAAAACATAGCCCAGCAATAGGACAAGTATAGACGCGAGATGACTATTTGACATCTATTTTATTACAAGACAACAAATAATCAGTGATCGAATTAGGTGAGCTAAAATACCTCTTCTTCGTAAGAGGACATATTTTAGAGTGCTTACAAACGGGTCGAAAAGTCTATTTTTTCTTGAATACCGACCGGGTTGGTATTCGATATCTATCAGGGTACTAGTCGTAATGTTAACCTCTTGACCGCCACAAAACAAACGAAGTGACGTGCTCTGTACACCACGGAGCAAATCGTCTAGTCAATAAATAGGGTTTTAATGAAATCCTTTAATGGAAGTTAAAGGATTTATTTCGAGCTGAATGTTGGTCATTTCTATTGATGAAGTTGGCGTGTGAGCCTTTTCACGGCTGTCATGACTGGATGACTACTGGCGGTCAAGAGGTTAAACATACATATTTTTACTTACAGTATGTTTTATGATATGTAGTTTGTAGTAAAAAAGGCTATCTAGACTCAAGGTTTATAAAAAGTGTGACACCAGCTGTTGCCCGCGACTCCGTCCGCGAAGAATAGGGGTATAAAAAATAGCCAACGACCTATTTCTCAGACCTACCGAGTATAGAGAAAAGTTTCATAAAAATCGGTAAGCCGTTTCGGAGTTCGATAACAAACACCGTGACACGAGATTTTTATATATTAGAAGACTGTACTGTAAGTAACGTCATGTAGGTATATTTAACATTACGACTAGTACCCGGATAAATATTAAATACCCGGTATTCAAGAAAAAAATGTCTTTCTACCCGGTTGTTACCACTATGTACATTGTCCTCTTGCGAAAAATAGGTATTTTTAGCTCACCTAATTCCGATCACTGCAAATAATATACACAGACGAGACCGGCATTGCTTAGTTAAGCCTTAAGGTTTAAATTCATTACTTTGCAGCTAATAGCGGCCTTAACAGAAACCTTACTATTATTTTCTTTATCTTTTGGAAGTGAGATAAAAAGAAACTGTTCTCACCTGGCCAGATTATAAGTATGTATAGAGTGTCGAAACATGTCAGGCGGGGCAGCAGCGTTATTTGGCGGGTGACTGCAGTTTCCGAACATCTCCATGTACGCCATAACTGTACAAATTTAAATAACTTAAAACATACACTTCGCCGGAGAACTAACTGAGCCGAAAGCTGACACTGATCGCAATAACAATAGGCAACCACTTCAGGATATATGCACGTTCTAAAATAATTTATTGTTAAAAAGGACGAAAACAGTACATAGTATTGTTAAACAGGATCTTTTACAGTAATATTTTAGCTATTTTTCTATCACTGCATTAAAGTAAACGTAAACATAACATGATGATAAATTTAAACCTACATTTATCGAACGTTGCGGAAACACTAGTTTTCTTATTGCTTTATGATTATGACCAACAGTAGAATCATACTGCATAGTGAGGGCCATGGGCTTAATGAGGTGCTAAGTACAACATTCATCACCGCACGTGGTGCGTAAAAATTCCAATCCCATTAGCCCAACCAAAAATTAATTAAGACCAAATAATTGCATAAATCCTAGTTATCTATTTTTGTAAATCTTAAATTTCATTTAATAAATATCGTTATTCAAGAAGTTTGAAAATCTATTATTTATAATGTTTAATTTCAGACTTTTCTGGCAATACGTGACCTACATGTATTGTATTACCTCCTAGCACTATTTATGAAGATCTTATAATAACGTAGCAATAGCATAGGGTAGGGTGCGCTTCCACTGTGGCCCAGCGAGAGGAGATATGCCGAAACGAAAAATTACATTATCACATTAGAATGGTAGCGGGGTGAGATGTAAATTTCTGATGTACATGATCTATGTCTATAACTGTGATTGGTCGATACTGCAAGTCCCCGTTCCACTAAAAGCGCAGCTTTAACTATCCTAATGGATTATTGTCTAATGCTGGCACTTCACTTGGCGTATTTGACGAAATAGTTGCGTGTGCGAGAGAGGAGCACTATGCCGATTCTAGCGTGAAAGACGGAGATGGCAATAGCGCAACGCGAACACGCAACGCCAAGTGAAGTGCCACCATTACGCGTGCACAGTCATAATCGCATTCATAATTTCAAACTAACAAATATTGAAAAATTGCGATAGAATGACCGTGAATGCGATTGTGGTGGGCGGACGCGTTAGATAAGAGATTTAATTCCAGACCCACGACAAGCTTACGTCTTGAAAGATGCCATACATATTGAATGGGTCAAGCTGAAGCTACTGTAAGATTAAGATTATATTAATAATTTCGTTATCACTTATCAGCGTTAGCGTTTGTAAATAGACATAATGAGCCTACTTCCAGTAGGCTACGCCGTGTCGATCCAAAGTCGGCCTACAACAGCCAGAATGTCGAAAGACACTACTGGCATATTCATAGCTGTTATTTACGAAATGTTAGCAAAAAAAACACTATGAAAATTTGTAACTTTTTACAAGTGAACAGGAAAAAGCAAGCTGGATGTGAGGCTCAACCTAAATGTTTAATGCCACTGATAAAACTGCGAAAACCTCTCAAGCACGACGGATGACCCTCCAGTAAGTCTGCATTTGGAGTCAATCTGTGATCTCTATGTGAAGCATTACAGAGTACGTCTAATTCGAGCCGGGCTTTTTGCTGTTTCGAAAATAAATTCATGCTGTAGTTGCATGCACTTTAAATTAAACTAAACAAAGTTATGGCATATAGGAGCCATTGTGTCAGATTGTAAATGATTTCGAAGCGAGTACAATATTTAAAATCCAACGACTAAAAGTCCCGGCTCCCGACAAAATCTGATGATAATTATGAAATCAGTTGGAGCTATTTAGCGCTTGCATGCATCCACTCACCGCTGTATGCGACGCTTTGAAACACTGCGGCACCGCACCGGCACAACAGACAAACATGCCGTTATAACTTATAACCCCGTTTATATGGTACATAATAATTAACCACCTGACCGCTCTTGTCATTTACACATAACATTATTGAAGCTGGGTAGTTGCAACACTATATGTTCCAAAGTCAATGTGCCACCAGTCTAATAATAGAGATCGGCGATCTTCATGATTTTCTGACAAAGTTTCTATGTATAACAGCCTTTTGCATTTGATACAAAATAACAAGTCAAAGTCAAATTTGTTTTTTCAGTTTAGGTTTCAATTGAAGCTGTTATGAACATTGAAGAATCTACCACCGGTTCGGAAAAACCCTGTTGAGAAAAATCCGGCATGAAGCTCAACAAGGTAATTTTTTTAAACAGATCTACAATGTTATTAAATTACAAACATCCAAAGTATTTAATAGAACTATTTTTTTATAAAAGCTTTTTATTAACTTGCAATGTATGTAAGTATGTATATACGCCATACGGTTCAAATCTTGGAAGTTGAATTTGACCCACTTCCAGTGGTCGGATTTACTTGAAATTTGGTATACTTATGTAGGTTGGATGACAATGCAAGTACAGTCATCAAAAAGTACAGTCAGCGAAAAAGCTTGCATTGAAAATGAAATTTTTAACAAAACCTTATTTAACACAGCAGATACGCTATGTGAGACTAGAGATCGCCAATGCGGTTCGAAATTATTTCCTAACATCCCTGTCCATGATATAGTCATTAATTTTATAGTACGCCTTGGTTATTAATGTTTTCTTCACTGGGATATAAAATTTGTATCAGTTTGGTCGGTTATTTTTTTCAGAATATGATAGTATGATAAAAAGTGTTTCCTGACCATCGCGTCAATGGAAAGTTTACATCAAATGTTTACATCAAATAAATGTAAAAGGCAACAGATAGAATCACGATGACAGTCGAAGCAAGAGGATTGCCCATGACTATAATGATGATACACATTTATATTTGAGGGATTTTTTAATTTATTTATGACTTTCCTCACATTCCAATGCAGTTGTGATGTCACTGTCAGTTGTAGATGACTTAGAAATCAGGGACTAATATTTTTTGCTTATTACAAAAGTTAATCAATCCCTAACACATATTGATCCCATAGACAAGTGCCAGTGACAGAGTGACCCAAGGTGCGAATGAAGAACAAGAAAGAAAGTAGATTGTGATCCATTCATGAAATCAGCACTGAGAGTAAGTACTATTAGCATTATACACATTTGAACAATGCACTCCATATTGTATCCATATTCTCCGCCAGATTACTAGGGGCGTTCAATAAAAAGTGAGAATGAGTATGTTATAAACAACTTTTACTAAATGTCATTTTATTTTTCGACATAGTCACCTTTTAGCATAATAAACTTAGTATATCTTTTTTCTAAACTTAAAATTCCATTTTTAAAAAAGGTCTCATCTTGAGTACTTAAAAAATCTTGTACTGCAGCGACTACCGCGTCGTCGTCTTCAAATTTCTGGCCTCTCAGGTATTGTTTCAATCTCGGAAATAGGTAGAAATCACTGGGAGCGAGATCTGGTGAATACGGAGGATGCTTAAGGATATCGAACCCAGCATCACGAATTGCAGCCATTGCAACGATGAACTTGTGTGCCGGGGCATTGTCCTGGTGGAACAGCACAACTTTCGAGAGTTTACCTCGCCGTTTTTCGCGGATCTCATTGCGCAATGTTGCTATTTGTTTGGCGTATAATGTGCCCGTAATAGTGGCTCCATGCTCGAGATACTCAATCATTAATACCCCTTTACCATCCCAAAAAACAGAGCCCATGACCTTACCGGCAGATGGGCTCACCTTGAATTTCTTCGGAGTTGGAGATGATGGCCTTTTCCATGTCATAGACTGCAGTTTCGTTTCTGGGTCGTAATGATGGAGCCATGTTTCGTCCATTGTTATAAATCGCGCCAAAAAAAGTTCCCGGTCTTGCTGCATCAGGTTCAAAGCTTCTTGACAAATCTCTAGTCTAGTTTGTTTTTGCGTGTCAGTAAGCATTCTTGGTACCCAACGCGCAGATACCTTTTTCATACCCAAGCGTTCATGTAAAATATTATGCACGCTCCCCGTTGAAATCTTTACATTTTCAGCAATAAAACGAACCGTGACACGACGATCCGCCAAAACTGAGTTTTCGACTTTTTTCACAATTTCTTCAGTTACTGCTGTAGTAGGGCGTCCGGAGCGGGGGTCGTCCATTGTCGATGTTCTTCCACGTCTAAATTCGGCGCACCAACGTGCGACTGTCGAATACGGAGGAGCATTAGACCCTAAAGTGTCCCGCAAATCCAAATAGACTTGGTCCGTAGAAAAATTTTTCAAACACAAGTATTTGATAACGGCGCGCAGTTCAATTTTCTCCATTTTCGCTAACGTACTCAATAGCATTGCAAAGAAATTACCGTATATTTTTTTAAACAAAAGACAGTTAGTTTGTTTTTTCATAGCAATCAGCTAGATAGATTAGCTTTATCGGCCAGCATTAATTTCGTAATATTAAAAGAGTTTGCATCTCATTCTCACTTTATATTGAACGCCCCTCGTATGTTCATTTATCAGATCGTAAATGATGCAAGATGACGTTAATTCATTCGAACTTAAAAATATTTTCCGATTTACCCAGTTGTTTGTTAGTCAGCCAATCCAATCATTTGATACCTTTAAATCCTTCAACGGCAAATTGGTAATGTCACATTCATAATACAGTGCAAGCATGTTACTTATACTTTATACATACCAATTTATAGTTTCAAGGTTGAACTGAGAACTAAAGGTCATGTCAATTTACTATGCCATACAGACATATTCAATCATTCACTTTAAGAGCATGCTGCATGCAATTTTACATATAGGTTTAAATGATAAACAACAATACCAAACCAAACAATCATATTACATACGAAAGTGTGTATATTTTCCCCAAACACTGATTTAATGTCCCAAAAAGAAAAGACTGAACATTGGTGTTGTGTTTATATTTTTGTTTTGCAATGCTAGCTTGAGTCGTAAACACCAATACGTTGGCCGGCTACTTAAATCACGATTCCTTCATTTAATTAGGTGTTATCAATCTCAGCAACCTGACCACTAGACACTAGAGACAGCAGCATAAATGACATACTCGACTAGGAGCCCAGTGATCAAGGGCTTTTTAGCTAGCTATTGAACGCGAGGAAGTGGAATAGATACTGACTGTGTTTCTTTTTGAGTGGCAGCGGAGGCGGCCGCGGCGGGTGGTGGTCGGCGAGCGTGTGCGGTCGCGCCTCGCCGTGCAGCGAACACACTGGGCTTTGTCTGAAACAACGCGCGAGGAAGGTTAAAACATGGTTAAAAGAACCCAAATTAAAATATTTTGGCATCAGTTCCGTTACGAAACAATCCTACGATATTAACAATTATAGTTTCAAGCAATGCGTTTAAATTAGTATAGTTAGAAGCTAATTGGTAAATGTTACAGTTGAGGGGTTTGGTATGTATGGTGTAATTAGCATGTTACAAGACTTGAGGATGAGTTGTATAAAATCAACATCAGAATGCTACAGTAAAATAAAATGCATTTGCTGTGACGGGCTATGAAGATAATAAATTGAATCCATAAACTGTAATGGCTTCAATTTTACATGTTTTACGCAAACTTTAAACAGGCAGGTTTTCAAAGGTTCATTTATGACTCCTTGAATAATATTAAGAATGGATAAATAACGATTTCGCTTCAATTAGCAATTAAAGTCGGCCTTTTCCATAATTTTATGGTTGAAGAGTTATCATCAAAAAACAAGTATTTGAGTGCGATTGCCTGCTATAAATCTACTGTGTCGCAACAGTGCATTATGATGAAGTCCAGAACACGCAAAATAGCGAAGTTTTAATACTGTTGTAGCATGACACGAATAAGTGCGAGAGGACGGAAAGCCTGCTTTAAATAATTGCCCGGAACTAGAGGTAAAGAATAGGCAATCACCGCGCGCATGCGTAATGGTAAACTCACGTCGTTGTTTACGGTGTTTACTACGAATTTAAAGAATTGATACTTAATTTGCCTTCAACGGGTAGCATAAAAATGCGACTATGAGCGTGCAGTATTAATTTGTACTCCGTAGTTTGTTAATGATGTCCAGCGTAACTAAGTACCCGTTAGAGTGTACAATATTCCGACTAGTTAATGTGGGTTATCCATATTTATTATTTCACGAGAAACAATTAACCGTTATGTTAGACGAGCTGATATTGTAAGTAACATTCTGAGTTTTACAGAACTAATTATTGGTGAATTTAAAAATACAATAATTAACATTATGTAGAAGCGTTTCGGCCTGAGATTTGGACAAGTAAATGACACTCTTACAGATCAAGAGTAGGTAAGATTGTGGTAAGATTTAGCTATATCCTCCTGAAGCCCGACTTTTTCTAAGAGATGAAGTAATTGGGACCTAAACGAGAGTCACCCCTTTTGTAATTTTGGAAACTATTTCAACATATTTGCGATTGGTGTCGGGTTTAGAATTAAACCTCTCCATTTCTTCCGTGGGCGTCGTTTGAAGCGACTAAGGACATAGTTTAAGGTATATTGTAGGCTAGGAACCTGTCACTATTATACGACTTTGATCTTTAAATCTAAAATTACTAAAAGTGGCCTCGAAACGTTAAAACCTGAAATTGCGTGATTTTATGTACAACTAAATGAACGATTTGTGTTTTATAAATGACACTCGGCAGTTATTATTACAGTTTATTTCTTCTTTATAAAGTACGCGAGAACTCACTTGGATATGCCAAATTTTAAACAAATCTTGACCCAATAATACAAATAATATAATATGGTTTCGGTACGTCTGCTTTGACATTAGGCTGTAGGGCGTGTAAGGGGTGTAAGGAGTGTAAGGAGTGTAAGGAGTGTAAGGAGTGTAAGGAGTGTAACGAGTGTAAGGCGTGTAAGGCGTGTAGGGCGTGTAGGCGGGGCGAGTGGCAATAATCACCTGATCTCGACGGAGGGGAAGCTGTGTTGGACGTCGGCGCGCGCGCTGCGCCGCGTCTTCACGGGCAGCTCGGGCGGCGTCTCGCTCTCGTCTGACGTGATGCTCGGCAGCCTGCGTTGCGAAACAACAGTTCAGCTTGCGTAAAATTCACCGTCAACACTTCCAGCGTCGCAAAGCTGCTCGGTTTCAAAGTCAAAAATGTTCACTGACGAATAATTTTATAATTAGATATGTACATGCTCCGCTTGTCGTTCTAAGATGCGTTATTTTAGCTACAAAGCGTTATGATAACGACGTTTTGACAAACAAAATGCTGTGTTATCGTTATCAGGAAGCTCCACAACGATGCAATTATTCGAACGAAAAGGATAGGTAATGAAGCCGGATAGAGACGACACTCACGTTGTGCTCACAGATTGGTGCGTGGTTACATTTGTCATATTGATTACATTCATGAAGCTCTCAAAACTTTGTCGCGTGCCCATCATTTCGTTCATATATACTGTACTGTCAAAATTACTGCAAAAACAATAACACAAAGCTTCAAACAGAGAAACAAAGGAAAGAAACGAAGAAACGAAACACAAGAGAACACAAAATATTTTAAATATCACACGTAATTGATGATTAAATATTAACCTGTCCGTGTGACTCGAATAGTGGTGTGAAGCGAATGTTGAAGTAAAGCTGTGTTCTGTTGACATTTCAGCGTGACCCACCGAGACGAAACCTGACTCATTGGAGAAACTGTCAAAAACAAGAACAAAATGTATTTTAACCAACAGCTTCTAAAAAATAAAACAGTTGAGTTTCAGTTATGTAACAGTTATTCCTACTATTTTAAATATCTGTGTATTGTACAGAGGTGTGAATATATTGTTTTCGGGATCTTGCTTTTGTTTTACATGGGCACTTCTATTTTTCGCTGTACCCAAAATTAAGAAATTGTTAACAGGGAGTTAAAATTAGTCCGTTTGATTACACACTTTTTCAAGCCTTTACAATAAAAAAAAAACGTAGCAAATCAGACAAGTTTAACAATGTTTAACAAGAAGTGAAGAATTATCCGGTTTGTTACGTTTATTCCGGTTTGTTACGGACTAATTTTAACTCCCTGTTAACAATTTCTTAATTTTGGGTACAACGAAAAATAGAAATGCCCACATGGGAACAAATTATATGTGAAAGTACATACTGGTCAACGTACCGATTGTGATTAGAGTGTGCATGCACATGAATGCTATTCACGTGCGACTCCTGAGACTCGAGCGAAGCACGCATCTCGCCGGCGCTGCTGCAGCTGCAAATACCTGGAGAAGATTATCCGTATATAGCATCTATGCGATTTGAAGTTCTATAACTATTGCAATAAGGTTGCGTTATTTGGTTCACGTTATACAACGAATGCATCAATCTTAAACAGATGTGACCGAACTGCCGTTTACACTGTTACGGTTTTCTTTCGGTGACCATGGCACATATAAATGCATGGTCGTACAACTACCTATACTTCCGAGTGTGTACAGCAGTGGCATAGCCGCTGAACACTCGAACCTGTCTGATGCGCATAATAACATATTCCGGACCTGACAGCTAGCGGCAAACGCAATACTTAGATTAGAAGTATATTTATTACACTTACAGATAAAACAAAACTCACACAGCAATTTTAAAAAATGGCATTTACCATAGGTACTGATATGGAACTTAATTCTCATAAACTTTTTAATTTCCAAATAAATATTAAACACCTTAGTGTTTGCTAAAATTTTACCTTTAACACAAGCTTTTTTAATGTCTGTCTTTGATTAATTTAATGCCTGAGTTCTATACATGATGTATAAAATTGCAAGTCAATCTGACCGCTGAATGTGGATCAAATTCCTCATATGAACATTGCAAATAAAAAAAAATCCTCGTAAAGCTTGATAAAATAAACATTAAATTAATTATTCCCGATACAACTAAGCGGTATTAACGCTTCTTAAAATTTTAAAGATATATTTTACTGGTTTGTATATATATATACACCGTGAAATTTTAGTGGTTGTTTTCCCGAAACGAGGTGATTTAGTATCGATTATACAATCGATTTATAATTACTATTTTGACTAGAGTCAAAAATCCAATTGTGAAAAACGAAAGTCGAAAATGACCGCAAACCAATAGTAACGCTTCGTTGGTACCTAACCTATCGTACGATCGTACGCTACTTGTACCAACGAAGCGTTACTATTGGTTTGCGGTCATTTTCGGCTTTCGTTTTTCACAATTGGCATTGATCACTTTTTTACAATGTGGTCTAATTCCAAAACCATTTCGAGGAATAGGTTTATTAAATCATTTTATAACATTGTAGTAAAAAAATATTAAACGATCGTGTGTATTTTTGCAAAATAATGTTTGACCTTTGTTTGACCTTTCTGTGGGCATTAACTTTGAAATTCTTTGCAACAAGAAAAAAAATGCCGTCCGTCTAGTTTCTCTATACTATTCTCTGTCACTTCGACGTAGTTCTCATCTGTCAGTTTAAGGGGGTGTTTCACCACCTTATTGTCAAACTGCTGGTTACGTAACCAATGAATAAACTAAGTACTGGACAAATCTGTCAGCTAGTGTTTTTTCAGTTTCACCACTCCGGTCCTGTGCAAACTTAAGTACCACTTAACTAATCGTGGGTATAACAAAAAGTCGGAATGGCAACGTCGCATTTCACGACCACGCGTTCCTGTTCGCACACTTTCGTTCAAAGAGTCACTCATTATTAAAGCAAAAGAAATGGT
Source organism: Archips crataeganus (assembly GCA_947859365.1). Classification (NCBI taxonomy): domain Eukaryota; kingdom Metazoa; phylum Arthropoda; class Insecta; order Lepidoptera; family Tortricidae; genus Archips; species Archips crataeganus. Next base: position 38,885,379 of record OX402045.1, read on the forward strand.
TAACTATATAATTTTTGAATAAATCATTTTTTTTTGCATAAATTAACATGTAACATTATAATTGATCCAAAAACGGTATTTATTTACGATACTTTGTTAACAATAACAAAGAAAAATAAAATCACGTAAAACGAATCGAAAAGTGGCGCCAAACCATTTGACAGATAAACTTTTTTTTAATGGCGACATACAAGTTCAGGTAGAACAAACGATTTAGCCACTGAAAAAGTTTGTTATTGAAAAATATTACGATATTTTGGATTTATTTTTACATTCTAAAAGTATACCTACATTTTTTATTCAAATCTTGATATTTAAATTATTTTATGCAATTTTGCATGACCTCTTTCTTTAACAAATAAAAAATACTTTGATTTATTTGTCTGAAACCGGCTGAAGGGCTCTCCAACCATGGCCACAAAAAATAAACTAACTTTATGTGACGGATAAAAATGCTAAATGCCTCCTGATCTGATGGTCAAATTAAGAAACAGTTTGTCCGTCACTTAGCGCTAATCGAGACTGGTGAAACAGAAATTTTAATTCCATCTGTCAAATATGGTTATGATTAAGCTAATCCGAACTTTAAGAAAAGTGGTGAAACAGCCCCTAAGGATACTATTTTGAAAAACATTCTTCGCGTTTTTCATATTTTAATAATGGATTTATACAGGAAGTGTTTCATTCCTACTTGTGGAAATGATTCTGTCAATAGCCCAAACAAATTAATTGTTTGCATTAGAGAAGATTTACAAGAGAAGTGGTGCCGCAAAGTTAATTTAAAGTTTACAAGATGTACTTATTGTTTTGAGGATCATTTTAATGTAAGTATGGATTAAATCCGCCAAAGAACTTTCAAGGGAACACTTCTGACCATTTTATTTTATACTTACATACAAAAAATATTATAGCCGTAAATCGTTTTTTTTTACCTATTCTCTTGGAAGAATCGGCAACTTTAGTGTTATTGTTATTGTAATGTAAAGTGACATTGTCAGATGACAACTAACCATCGTTTGTGACACATTTTTTTTTGTCATTATGTCTGTGGTTTATACACAGATTCAGCCGCGGCATGTAATTTACGAGAAGTCGTATCTCAAATTTTCAATAAATTATAAAAAAATATTGCAGTGATGAATTGCTGAAATATTCAAATCAGTTTCTTAAAATGCTCTATATTTTCGATAAAAAAAATAAAAAGGGGGGGTTAGAAAAAATGATCAATCCCAATTGGATTTTTGACTCTAGTCAAAATAGTAATTATAAATAGATTGTGCAATCGAAACTAAATCACCTCGTTTCGGGAAAACAACCACTAAAATTTCACGGTGTATATATATATGTATATATATATATGTATATATATATGTATATATGTATGTGTATATATGTATATATATATATATATATACAAGGCCTCATACATCTTGACAGATGATGTAGGTAAAAATAACAATACTAAAAAAAACGAAGTGTATGTTACATCCTTTGTCTAAGATTCTATCTTATATTTATGTAAGACTTGTAATAGAGATGTTCATATCAAGAATTTCCATCTATGACCAGTAATTGTAAACCAGCCAAAGAAAAACATTCGCAATGTCCGCGTAATAATAATTTTATAGCATTGCCGATTTTACATTCGCTTAAAAGCATATACAGAATATAAGTTTGCTAAAACATTTAACTTCATAAAATCGCTAAGGAGACCTAAAGTGCAGGGCAAAGTTTATACCCGCCGAGACAGCAGGGAAGTCGCGCTGTCTTGTTCCATTTGCTTACTATATTTTCACTAACACGGCAGGTATAATTTGCTCGTTAGTAGTAGATGAAAATAAGTAAGTTTTATCCCCTTTTTGCATACTGTACACTATGTTGACTAAAGTTGAGAGATTAATCCACACCACGAAAACCACATCACGAATTCAATGAGTTTTAATTTTGCATCATGAAGTCGTATACATTCATATCATCCTGAAAATTTGATACATAAACAAAGAAATCAATTTGAGTAGGTATTTTCGACCCTAAAGACTGCACTACTTCTGATGCCGACTTTTCACAAGTGTGTGTGTTTTCCATTTAGTGTGTAGATTATCCCAGTAAAATAATAATGAAAATCGGTGGTGTAGTTTTCGATAAAATTGCGCACATATACCATACATACATTTACATATGCACGCATACATCAGCAGAAGAATTGAAATGATCTGATTACAAAATCAAATTAATCCACAGACTAGTGTTCACCACGAGCAAGTATTGTGAAAAATTCAATACTCAAACGCGGTGAATACTGAATACCCACCCAACTCAAAGTTAATTTCAACTATAGATAATAAATTGTCGCGCAAGCTTAATGTTTTCAGAAAGCAAATATAAAATCGCAGCAGCAGCAAGTCTGATATAGGCATATAATAATAATAAATATCACGGTTTAAGTGTTAATAGTGCTAAGTTTATATTATTCGCGGCTTCACTCGGGTGTTTTTAGTGGAAATCTAGCCTGTTTAGAAACCGACTCCAGATCGTAGCGTTAAGAGAATTACATGCCATTTTTTCTCCAAAATCGTTCAGAAATTTATCCGTTATTGTACAGTCGAGTTCACCAATATCTGTACAGTCAACCTTTCATAAATATCTATACATAGACCTTATTACGGTAACATAAGGTCTATGTATAGATATTTATGAAAGGTTGGCTGTACAGATATTGGTGAACTCGACTGTACTAATCATAAATTACACATTTTGTAAGTACGTAAGTATTTTTAAATATTTTTCGTTATTTTTAATTTACATATAGTCGTTCTACGCAAGCATGCCAACTGATGCTTTAAATTTAGTACTTGTTATGTTAACACATTTTGATAGGTTGCGACTATTTTAATTGGAACAATTTATTCTTGACCGCAAGGAGCGACGTAAATGAAGCGCATATCCTCATGAGCTACGATCATGTAGATGGTGCCTAACACATCGTGACTAGTCAACGATATCAGCAGTTAAAAAATCGATTAATAAAATAAGGTAAAATTAAATATGATATGTGATGCAATGACAATAGTCAAAGAGGAAAGGTTTCGTTATAAGGCCGCGTTTACTGTATATACGAAGTACGGCACAATAGGAGTACAGAATATACGAAATTAATATAATAAGTAGAAATTTAATTGTAAGTTTTCTAGTTAGATTTCAGACTCTAAGTGCTTGAATATAACAAAAACTTTGTATGAAAACATTTATGATGCTCTTTTATTTTTCTTTTCGATTTATGCGAAGGCTTTTTCATGACCGCATCTGGCTCAAAGGTCGAAAACTTTTCCGATACCGTAAACGCTCTGGTACATTCCAAAGACTACAAAAATATTATGACGAGAAGAAATTTGGTTATAATTATTTATGAGCACAGTTATATTTTGTCAGAATTCACTTTGACCGGTATTATTTTTGATTAAAATTCAAAATGCGCAATTCAAGTGGACAATTTTCCATTTGTACTTAATTAATGACAGTAAATCGTTAAGGTTATACTGACCGACTAAGTCCGATGTGGGCGGCGTGACGAAGACGCGGTCGCGGCTGCTAGAGTCGTGAGCATGCCTGTCCTCGTCATTGGACACGTTGAGCATCGAATCGAGAGAGCCGCTGCTGTGCGACTGGAGTGACAGTCTGCGGGAAAACAGAATTGTAAAACGTCACTTCAGCCGAAAGACGTCCACTGCTGAACATATGTAGGTCTCCCCCAAGGTTTGCCAAACAGATCGGTTCGGCGCCATCAGCATCCAACGCGTTCCCGCAACCTTAATCAGGTCGTCGCTTTATTTTTATGGAGGTATGCCTACACTGCGTTTTCCGGTCCGTTGACGCCACTCGAGAACCTTTTGGCCCCATCGCTAATACAAAATCCCAAAAGGTCATACGACCCACATTATGTGTGCAAGTCTCTTGTGGACCAGCAATGCAGGTAATACAATGTGAGAGCAAGGTGCCTTTCCTTCGTTCTTTCAACATTTCCGCTGTCTAATTCCATGTAAAATTATCTGTAGACCCAGAAACAAGACACAGAACGCAATCAATGTAACAAATCCTTCACTTTATTCAGTCAGAAAAATATTTAATTCTAAGTACATTTTTCCCCAAGTTTCAAGTTCCAAGTGCAAACCGCTACACTTAGTACCAAAAGTAGATGATCGCTTTTGTACCCTACCAAATTCACATTTTGTCTATGTTTTTCGACATAACGTCGCGTTCGTGGCTGTAAAGCGGCAAGATACAAAAGTAAACAACTACTTTTGATGCTGACTGTACATAGACAGAGATAGCCAAGTTTTGATTACTAAGAGTATTGAATTTGTTCAGTTATTCAATAAGATTTCATGATCAGAGGTGTCATCCTTATTGCGTCATCATTTGGTAGCATTTTTGGAAATGATACAATTAAATTACAACCAGGGGAACCCATACAAACACATTTTTGTCTGTCAGGGTCGGATTACAATTTTTAATAGTAAGTATTAAAGTCATAAATCTTGGGACTCTTTTTTTTTATACAACTTCAAAAATGAGGAGGTTATCTATTCGATTTGTATGTTTTGAAATTGCAACTGTCTCTATATAATTTTATACAAACCTTAGTAAAATTTAGTATTATTTTTTTTTTATTTGATGAACTTTTTTTTTCTTTTGTTACACAATCAATATCGATAAAAAATATTTCTAAGACTAGTTTGATTGCGGCAGTTTTTTGTTTTGCCGTGAAAATACCGACCTCTGTTTATAAGAATTTTAAGTAACCATACAGATGTAGTGCAGAATGATTTTCCATCGGGAAAACTCGAATCTCAATCGGAATACGATGGCACCCGAACTGTCAATCAATGATTGTATTAAATGAGTGACGTTTTCATATCCATTAATATGGAACTTTATTGTTTAGTGTCAAATGTCAAAGTGAAAAATGTAAGATGGCTACACGGCTGTAAGATGGGTACTGAAGCTAATTGAGAGAGCACGATCAATACGAACTTTTCCGATAGAGTACGAAGGATAATCATTTTGCACTACATCCTTACGTCGGGGGTTTCGGTGCGGAAACGTCGGGCATTAGCCAAGAGTAGGTATTGACTTAAAAACAGAATATACTCTAGCAGGTTTCAACTTAATGAATAATTATTTGAAAAAATAATAATCATAAATATATAAATGAAAAAGGTCAGTCAATAACAACCTTTTCAGTTAAATCCCTAATCATTTAAGTAAATAGCACTTAAATAGTTCACAGTTAGCGGACGTCAAGATTGATATTTGACATTTATTGACATACTTACTGTGTCATTTCCCTGTGTAATCTAATCATCTATTAAGTATAATGGATATTTTCAGCAAGACGCCGCAGCTTAACTGTTCCAAGTATAGAATTTATTATAAATATTAATAGTTTTTCTGAAAATCGTGTAAACTTCTAAATTTACCGCTGGTAATTAATTAACGTTATTTTTATAAGGTTTGGTAGTAAATCTAAAGCACTACAAGAGTTAAAATATTTTTTTATCATTGTATAGACAATTCGCAGAGAGGCAGCTATTCGTTCATCATCTGTTTATGTCTACTCTTCCTCAAATCATTCCCACACCGAAAACTCCCAGGTATGTATTAAACATACAATTTTTTTTTCTTTGTAACGGGGATACTTTTAGTAAAGTCCCGGTATCACCAAAGTGAGAGGATTGCATGAGTGGATATCGGGGAAATCGAAGAAACTCTTCTGATATTGTAGGGACACGTGATGGCCACGGGAAAATATCTCATTCTCACGGGAAAACACGTTTTAATCTACTTGAGCGGGGGCAAAGCCGCGGGCATCAGTTACTATTTTAAAATAACTCATTTAATGTAAATACCAATAATAATGCAGTAGCCGACACTTTTAATCTTATTCGCAGCAATAAAGGCGACAAGCAGGGTGTCGATTATTGGAATTAAAGTGTCGAACACTGGGGTATTTACCTTATTTGGTCATGAAAATCATCATTTGGATGGAGCTGATGAGGGAGATCACAGTTGGCCACCGGAACCACTCAATAACAAGTATTTGACGGGTTGTGATTCGATTACTTTAACAATTTACTAAGCAATTTATGCTCGTCTCAATGGTCAAGTGTGTGGTTGAAGTGGAACAGCAAGTGGTGATCATATGGTGAAGTGGAACTGATGGTGAAGCACCAGGAAGACTCCAAAACAATTAAATCGCGAAAAGCAATATTTTGGTATAAAATGAAATGACATGCAGTTACATTCAACAGATCAATAGAAAGTATTTTCGTTGGTTTTCGGAGTTGGTTCAACTTTTACTTTATTATTAGGTATACTCGACCAAGTAAGTGCTTTACCGTTTTTATGACAGTTCCTACATCAGAATAAAATCAATAAGGCTGATTGCCACATTGACTTTTAAGTAAAAGTAGCCTTTGATGTTTTAAGCCGTACCTGATCTTAAGGTGGTAGATAAAGGAATTTCTTGGTCGACTTTACGTAGGTTCATAATAATATTGGGCTATTATATTATAATTAGGGATTGGAAATTCGGATACATAATTTACCTAAAGTTGTCGAAACCGCGGAAAGAGCTAAGTAAATATGGAGTGGGCTTCTTAAAAATTTCATTTTTAATCATTCAACCATCTCTTTGTTTATGTTCCCGATTTAACAGAAATACTTGCTAAAACTTGACGTTAATTTACTACTAAATACAATAGTACATTTATAATACATGGAAACATCTAATCGTTTATTCAAATACTTGAATATACTTTGGCCGTATTAGTTAATTTAAAAATCCCGGGAATGTTTTTAATAAAATTAAATTGAGTCCGCTTTCATACCGCTCAACATCACCGCCGCCGCCGAAGTTTAGGTAAATATGTATCCGAATTTCCAATCCTTAATTATAATGTAGTATACCATTAATTATTTTAATGTAGTAACACATTACCTACCAACAAGAGTTACCTCATATCATTAATTTGGTAACGTCTTATATAGAACGCATAACAGTCATCGATTAAGTTGTTGATTACCAAATGTGACACCTATTTTTGGTATAATTACCCACATTTTTTTTTAATTTAGGTGTTTATATTTTCTTTTTATTTAGTAAAATAAAAAAATAAAAAAAATAAAAAAATATTATGGGACAATGATACGCTAAATTTTAATACTCGCCTGTCTATAGATTGCGCTATGAGGGAATTGTCGTTAGCAGAACGTCGCTTGGGCGGCAGAGGTGGGGCCAACTCGATTTTCCTGTAACACACAACTCTCAATAAGTTTATGCTGCACCGTACGACTAGTAGAAAGCGGCAGAGAATCGTATAAAAGGCCAACATTTACACAGTTTCACTACTGTGGTTTAACAAGCTTTCTACGACAAACCCTACTATTTTATGATATTTGCTTGCTTACATCCAATAAATAACATGTTTTATTCCTGTTCCAGTAAAGCGTGAAGGCGCATGTAATCAAATCAAGCTACCAATTTCGTTTTACGCTTGGAAAGCATAGGTTGTTTATGTAAAAACAAAATCTTTTGACAAAATAAGAGCAAAAAGTCTATCTCTCCGACCTTGACCTAGATTACGATTCTTGAGAACTCGAGATTACGATAAAAAAATATTCCCTACAATCAAAAGCAAATATATTTATCAGATAGTGCATTGCAACTCCTAAAATTCAACTCAATCCTTAATCCGAGTTATAAAATACTTGAGCAATTTCGGATCATTGTATCTAGTGTCCTAACAATTGCTAAGTTAGAAACTACTTTGGGTATAACTACAGAGATGGTTAGGTGTACGTGTTTTTCCTTTCTACTTGAATTTTATAAATTTCATATAGGCAATATTACCGGTTCGGGCGAGCTGGTTTGGGCGGCGGCGAGTCAGGCGCATCGAGCACTGACTCTGAGGAGTGTGACGCTCGCACTCCCGAGGATTCTGAGCTGGTGTCACCAGTAAGCAGCGAACGCTCTTTGGGCGTCAACGGGATATCTAAAAAATAAAATTATATTAATATAAAATACTTGATAAGCGACAAACACACGTACCTACTCTTGAACAATGCAGTATATACACCGTGAAATTTTTGTGGCTATTTTCCCGAAACGAGGTGATTTAGTATCGATTGTACAATCGATTTATAATTACTATTTTGACTAGAGTCAAAAATCCAATTGTGAAAAACGAAAGTCGAAAATTACCGCAAACCAATAGTAACGCTTCGTTGGTACCTAACCTATCGTACGATCGTACGCTACTTGTACCAACGAAGCGTTACTATTGGTTTGCGGTCATTTTCGACTTTCGTTTTTCACAATTGGATTTTTGACTCTAGTCAAAATAGTAATTATAAATCGATTATACAATCGAAACTAAATCACCTCGTTTCGAGAAAACAACCACTAAAATTTCACGGTGTATTTAATTAGCAGCTTGTGTCTTGACATTACGCCAAAATAAGTTTTGCTTTTTTCACTTTTTAAGAATACTTGATTTAAAATAAAAGCATTCATCATCTCTAACCAGGTAAGGAGTTCCTTTGAGTGGAGGCGCGGGGCGAGACGAGTGCCGGCCTCGGCGACAGCGCCGGACGCGTCATATGCTGCTGGGCTAACGCTGCCACTTCTTCCACAGCTGACGTCACTCCCTTTACCACCGAGTTGACGTGTTCCTCGGACAACGCCGCCGCTGATGCGTCAAGTTCCTCATTTCCCGCGTCAGCCCGCAAACTGACTGCTGCGATCTCATCGCACAACTGAATAAGCTTGGCTAGAGCGTTACACAGACGCTTCACAGCGCTCATGAGAGACGGCGAACGGCCACTATACGGCTTTATAGCTGAAACAAAACACAAAGTTCATAAGTATTTTGAACTTATGCAAGAAGATTGGAAATATAAACCTTATCAAAATCACAAAACTACTATAATTCACACCTCCTGGACTTTCAATGATAACTGCTATTACAAAAGTTGGCATTGTATACCTATATCAATTTTGTATAGAATTACTACGCCAATGTAAAGCGACGAGGTACAAATGAATAGATCAACTTTTGATTCTGAATATACAATAACAATCAGCATATTTACCTTTATGAATGTTAGCGATAGACTCAAAAACAATGGTGCCGTTATCAGGGAGCATTTCCAATTTTTTCTTTTTAATCACATCGGAGAAATGTTTCAAACCGAACGTAACCTGAAATCAGAGCATTGCGATACACCAGTTGAAATAAGCACGGAATTAAAACGAAGTTCGTAACGCAGAAAAAAGCTGTGGCTAGTAACGGACCTCTTTGACTAGCCGTTCCAGTTCTTTGGCAGGCGTGACTTCCCCCTCCTCGGACGTGGATGTTTTCGCAGCCATGTTGCGAATTTTAGGACTAAGCGGCGAGTGCGATCTAAAGAAAACAAACAATATTTATTATTACCCCTCTCATCCCCCTTATTGGACAACATGGAGAACAAAAAGACTGGGGCCACTATGAGAATCAACACATGTTCTAAATGTTAGCTGTCCAAAGAACATAATTGAAAAAAAAAAAACATTTCGCTGCACTTTATTGACGCATTAATGTTTCGTCAATAAAAATATCCATTGAGTAACTTGAGGTTTCTAACAAAAAAAAACAATTCATTTACAAAAACACTTAGTCTTTGGTTGGAATGCGTTGCGAAAGAAGTTGCTTTGCATGCAAGCCCACAGTGAGCACACGAATAACAAAGCTGTCCTATTTGATATTCAAGAAGGAGGTCCCGAGTCACCTTACTCTGCAAATGCTTGCTTAAACATAAACACTACGTGAGACCATCAACCCGAATTGCCAATCTCTATCTAGCGTACCTACCGGGAAGTGAACGATAACAAACCGTAAAATAGTAAAAAAACAATTATAACATCGTACCCGTGGCCATTCTTAACCAGCCTCCGGCGAAGCTTATTAGTGCGTTTGTCGATCCAGCCACCAAACGGTGAGCGAACAGAGTGCGACATTTATTCAGATCCGAACCCGATCTTCCAGCGTAAAGAACCTACTTGGTCACAACACTTGTCACGACGTTTGAAATGTTTCAAACTAGGTCCGCCGCCAAATGGTTACAGTTAAAAGTCGTGTCTGGCAACTACAAAATAAATAAAAAGCAATTTAGTCATGGTCTCCGCGCACTGACATTAAAATGTAATCACTTCACTGAGGCCTCACTAAACTAATGAGATTTCAGCGGACAATGTCACTAATGAGTGTGACACTCGCTACTCGTGACTCACAACCGCCGTTTAGTGAAATGTCTATACACAATATCGACGCGATAGTGCCGCCAGCCCGAGCGACAACGCGTATTGCTACTTTACGCAATTCCGTACAAAGGTTAGCAGCTGTTCGATTTGTAGTTTTTAAACAGTCCGAAGTAAACTACACTTAGGCTAGCGCGTACCGTACGCGTTGCGCCATTGTTCTCACACTGGCGGTCGAGATAAAACTGTTAAAATGAGCGACACTTTCTTATGTATGACTTGTGATGTTAGTTGAAGATAGCGAAGTTATGTATGTAAATTTATCAATTCAGATAAGAAACAATACTGTTTGTAGATATCATCACAGTGTACATAACTCATCTGATAATGATCCCCCGCCGCATGAGTTCACCGTAAGGAATGCTAATAATATATAGTTTAATTTAAAAAAATGGACGAGGAGAGTTTGAATATTTAAGTTAGTCAATTTATCCTGTTTAGGCTAGTGCTGTTATAAATAAACCTAATTTTCCTTAACCAAATACAAATACTCGAGCCAAAGATAACATGCTTTGGGACTATTAAAACCTAATTACACTATAGTATACATTCATGCGTGGTAATAACTTATGTCAACTTAAACAAAGTACGAAAACTTTAATAATTTGCAACAATAATCACTCCAAGAGCTATTTTGCGGACGTGTGTCTCGGAAAGCAGACTAAAGAAAACTACCTCAATAGCACAAGTACTGAAAACCCACCCCTTTCATACCTGACGTCATGGCGTTAGATAAATACCTAAAGAAATCCGCCGTCACCCACCAGTCGAATATGCGCCTCGAGCTCCTCTTTCTCAGGTGACACGTAAAATAGGTTGAGAATTACAATAAAAATCATCGCCTAGTACTATTAGTACTGTATTATCAACTGTGAATTACTAATTTTACATAAAATAAAAAAAGGAATTTTAATGTGTTAATATCGCAAAATTTTACACTCGACTGCTCGAACATTGTCGGTCACCCTCAGTTACAGGTAAAGCAACTCAATAAATCAAAATGAGTCACAAGTGCTCAAGTATCGAAGACGTTCAAGGTAAATTGAATTGAAACGAAAAAATAACAAAATCATATTGTTTTATACTCAAAATACCCGCTACTACCTATACCTACCCATACGTACTCGAAAAAAACCATCTTTGATTTGATCTCTTGGTCACTTTGCTGTGTACCTTCTAACTTGGATATTTTCGAGCTGGGTTGGTTGCCTGACAAATATTTAATTTTGTTGCGGTTGTTTTGGAGTATATCGCGAAAGTCATTCAGAATGAGAAACCAACACAAGAGTTGTTTTATCATTTATTATTTCCTGATAACCTAATGAAATACAATAAAAATCAAATAAAATAACGCCTTTAGCAGACAAGTATTATACATATTGTTAATCAGACAAAAGACCAATACGTACGGTGGAAACCACATTTATCATTGATAACAAAACATCAACAATATGTTGTTTAGGGCACGCAGCGGATGGAGGGGAAGCGGAGATGGTTTTAATTTGAATTCATTGTTTAAATGGTTGTTTACGTACCGTATCGCTGACGATAGATGGGGCGGATGATGCTGCTGCGCCGGCGAGCGCATGTTGGAGATGCGCTCGAGCAGGTCGTCCTTGAAGGAACGCGCGCGCCGGGCGAGCTTGTTCGCGCCGCGCAACGACCCGCGGTGCCCCGAGCCCGCCTCGCCACACGAATCGCCCTCTGCAATCATAACGAACCAATCCATTTAGTCACCCGCCGTGCCCCACTGCTAATTTGCACATCTAACGTCAACGTTCACTCGTACTCTTATACACCGTGAAATTTTAGTGGTTGTTTTCCCGAAACGAGGTGATTTAGTTTCGATTGTACAATCGATTTATAATTACTATTTTGACTAGAGTCAAAAATCCAATTGTGAAAAACGAATGTCGAAAATGACCGCAAACCAATAGTAACGCTTCGTTGGTACAAGTAGCGTACGATCGTACGATAGGTTAGGTACCAACGAAGCGTTCCTATTGGTTTGCGGTCATTTTCGACTTTCGTTTTTCACAATTGGATTTTTGACTCTAGTCAAAATAGTAATTATAAATCGATTGTACAATCGATACTAAATCACCTCGTTTCGGGAAAACAACCACTAAAATTTCACGGTGTATACATATAAGCCAAATATAAAATAATTTCGAAAAACATATTATGTTTTAAAAATCAATTAAGATCAGTGACAGACCAAATTCAAATCGAAATTATGAAGTATCCGCAAAAGATGATGGCATTGATGACTTAACCATATTTGCTATAGACAAATAAGGCTAAGTGACGATCAAGCAGAAGTAGCAGAACAGAAGGCATTGTAATATTTGTGCCAAGTTTGCCATTGCATTGCAGGAATAGTCTTACCAGTAACAAAATACAATGCAAGACGGTGTAAAGTTGAGGTTATGTCAACATATAAAACTATATTTGTATCTATTTAACATTTGCCTGATCTTTAAGAACAATGTTTAGTTAAAGAGATGCCGACCTACTTACAAAAGTGCTTCAACGATATAAAAAAAATCACGTATAAATGTGTCACAATCACAACTGAGATTCACTCGAGTTCGCAACCAGTACACTTCGTAGCGGGAATAGTAATCAAAGCAATACGTTCTGTAGTAAACATGAGTTTATCAGCAGCGATGACGCGCGAGTTTATAAATACACTCTGAGGCGACAGCAGGACGCGCCCGAAGCCGCTGCGAGTGACGACTGAGCGGACCGCAGTCGTGCAAACAGACAATACCACAGAACGACCGCGCGGACTCCGCCGTTCGACCGCTGCTCGCTGCACGTCGGTGTACGCGCCTACGTCCGCCGGCGATACTTCCTGGCCTGGCCACACATCATAAACGCTTGTCATGTATTTAACGTCGTTTAAACAGTCAGCACGTAGCTTTGCTGCCCTACACTGTCGCTACTAAACGCAGTCATCCACTCGGTCAACGAGTCCGTTAAAAAAGATATCCTTATTAAGTAGTGTTCTGTTTTTTATTCCTTTTTCTAAGGTTCCGAAGCCAAAATGGAAAAAACGGAAACCTTATAGTTTCGTCATGTCTGTCTGTCCGTCCGTCCGTCCGTCTGCGGCTTAGCTCAGAGACTTTTAGAGCTAGAAAGCTGTAATTTTGCATGACCATGGTGTAGCAATTACCGGGATAAAGTGAAAAAAAAAATGAAAAAATATTTTTTTTTAGGGTACCTCCCATTTTTTTTCTCGTTGGATAGGTATTAGGTATTAGGTAGGTATTTTGAAATCATTCCAAGGTTGTGAAGACGATTTTTCGATATAGTGATCCGTTTGCGAAATATTCAACTTTAAAGTACAATTTTTTGTTAAAATCGTGTTAAACTGATAGTATAAAATATTGGAAAAAATCAGGATGGGAGGAAATATGTCAAATTAACAAGGAAAACTATAATTATTATTAGTGAAGAGTAAATAGCAGCCTGAGCTATAAAATATTGCTTGTTTAATACGGACAGTATAATTAATAGTAAAATGAATAAAATATGCAAAGATTTTTTGGTAACGGCTGCGGACCCCTATCCTGGGCGTGTACGACAGACACGCTCTTGGCCGATTTTTAGAAAGTAAATGAAGTGTTAAAGAAAAGTTATTGGTCTAAATAACTGAAATAAAATATTAAATATTGATTACACCCCGTTGGCATTAAGGAAGACTGTGCGGTAGCAACAGGTGGCAACTTATATTTTTTCACATGATTAGATACGTCTTCTTTAAGAAGTGAATGCAATTTTTTTTAAGGAAAATAAATAAAATAACCACCAAACATATTTTCAAGCCCCAGGCTATCTTATCAAAAAAAACTACAGATCATCAATATAAATAAAATGACCACAAAATAAGAATATATAAAATGGTGAGAATACAAACTATTTTAGTATTCAAAGTCAAAATAATTAAAAGGATTACCAAAATTAAATCATAACCAGAACGAAATAATAACAGCGAGCAAACTAATGCGCGTTGCGTTGCGTGCGTTGAAGTCTGATGGGTTAGGTTAGGATAGAGCTGCGGCAAAGCGTGGAACGCCTAAACTATAGAGTGCTCTGATGCATCAGTTTCAACCGTAACTGGTATTTTATCGTCTATAGCATGTATACAAGACTTTAGTACGTCAGTCTTTAAATTTTTAAAATCTTGGATAAATTGTCATTCAATGGGAATGTTGTGGTATTTGCTAGGTTATGGACCTTTTCTGAGAAGCATGGAATCCATTTTGAATGGGGGAGGCAGGTCCAAAAAAGGCTTCAGTCTATCGCTGTCTGGTTTGATAGTATTATTACTAATGGCATAACCCAAAATGTTGATAGAGTTTTGTTTAAAAATGGACTTGGATTCGTTTAGACTTAGGTTATACTTACTTGCTGCCGTTACGAATTTTTGTAAATTAACATCATGTTCTTCGTGGTTTCTTCCACAGATGGTAATGTCATCAAGATATGCGAATGTGCCTGATAATTGTTCTTTTCGGATGAGCCAGTCAATGGTTCTTTGAAAACTAGAGACTCCATTGGTGTCCCCAAAAGGGATACGACGAAATTGATATAAGTTTCCAGCGGCTTCGAAGGCGGTATACTGTCTCTCTTCTGGGACAATTGGGACTTGATGATATACACTTTTTAAATCTATAGCGCTGAAGACAGAGTACTGGGAAACCTTCGATACTAGCTGTTCTATATTAGGCAATGGATACGCGTCCAGTTCTGTATATCTATTTATAGGCTGCGAGTAGTAGATGACAAGTCGTTTCTTGTGATTTGCGTTTTTGGTGATGAGAACCTGAGCTCGCCATGGTGACCGACTCTCTTCGATAATATTTTCTTTCAGGAGGCTTTTAATTTCCTCTTCAATGAAACGACGATCGTCCTCGCTATGTCTTCGTGACTTGACGGCAATTGGCTTGCATTGAGGAGTGACATTGGCAAATAACGGCACAGCTGGGACCGCAGCTTCGGCCACGTTGCACACAACTAGTGGCTCTTTTTCACCTCCGAATGCGAACTCAAGTGTAGAATGTTTTGTGAGGACATCGTGTCCTATGATAATATCGGCACAAAGATTTTTCATGACTAGCAAATCGACATTATCGTAAATGTTTTTGCCAAGGGCGATTGACTGACGCGTTTGGCCTTCAATTTGTGTAGTATGGTTCAGTGATGCCATGTATATGGTTTGTTGGCATGGCTTTTTTTTTAGATTGCATAATCGGAAGAAATCGTAGTTGATGAAGCTTGAAGAGCTCCCCGTGTCAAGTAGCGCTTCGGCTTTAATTCCTTTTAGATAGACAGGGACGGTGGCTTTCTTCAAAGATGACGGTGACGCGGCAATAATGCAGGCGTTGATACTGTCCTGGTTGTCGATAGCAGCGCTAGTTGATGTCTTGCTTCGGCAGACACTGGCAAAGTGCCCCTTCTTGTTGCAGAGTTGACAGGCCACGTCGACAGCTGGACACGTCTTGCGCGGGTGAACACGGCCACCGCAGAAAAAACATTTGCGTTTCTGGAACGTGGAGATAGCCGCGGAATCATGTCCACTGGGAACAGGGTTGTTTGTGTTAGAATCCTTGTTCTCATTAATGGCATTGGAAGGGACATAATTATAATTTTGAGTATTTATTTCCGCCATTTCTAGCGATCGAGCCTTATTATGAGCCTCGTCTAAGGTTAAAGAAAGGTTCTCGAGAAGTCTTTCCCTTATTTTGTTAGATGAGATGCCTGGAATAAATGCGTCTCGAATATTGTCATCTCGGTTAGTCTCACTATCGACACTTGCAAAATTGCAGTCTTTGGCTAAATGCTTTAAAGCTTGCATATAAGTGTCTACAGTTTCGTTGCTATTTTGCTTACGAATAGCTAGCGCATGGCGCGCGTATAGAATGTTCGTTGGTTTTATGTAAAGACTGTTTAAGAGATTCAGTGCTTGATCGTAAGTAGTACATTCACTTATGTGAGAATATACGTTGGGCGATACGTGATTTATAAGTAACGTGAGTTTGACCTGGTCGGAGACGGGCGGTACTTGGGACTGAAGAAAATTTGAGAAGGTTCTCTTCCAATGTTCCCATTCTTTAGATCCATTCTGCGACGGGTCCACGTCGAATCTCTCCGGACGTAAATACTTGTCCATAATAATATATTTTAGTACATTAAATTGGAATGAAAGACAAAACCTGTACTCAGGTTTTAATGTACTAAATGACAATGACAATATATAAACAAAATACAAAATATAAAGCATAGACAAATCAGCACACTACGCATGACAGTAGCTCTGCGAAGCGGAGCTTCATCGACTCCGACTCCGTTACATAAATTTTACTGTTTTGGTTTTCCTTTATTATTTTTGGGGTAACAATTAGTTTGGTGCACTTAGTTTTCATAAAACGGGATCAATTTGTCTTAATTTTGGTTAAAATGAGGTTCTAATTGTGGTGATCATTTTATTATTTTTGATGTTTTTTTTAATTTAATAATATCTGGAAACTCTTTAAATACTTGCCATTTAAAAGTACCTATCAAAAATGATCATGAAAACAGTACTTGAGTCACATTTAGATCAAATAACAGCAAATTTTTACGAAGGGATCTTTCACTATTAAGAATGCACCAAGAGGACTATGGAGTCTATGTACAGGGGAATGTACAAGTAAACACTTTTGTTTTTACATCAGTGAAATACCTACTGACTTTATTTTAATACGGCATACTCGAAATTATCCTACTAATATTATAAACGCGAAAGTTTGTAAGAATGTATGTATTTATGGATGGATGTTTGTTACTCTTTCACGCTAAAACGGTTTGACGGATTCTGATGAAATTTGGCACACAGATAGTTTATAATCCGGATTAACATATAGGATACTTTTTATCCCGGAAAATTGCATAGTTCCCGAGGGATAGCGATAAACGAATTCTTCGCAGGAATGCCAAAACCGCTAGAGTTACACATATGTAATGTATGATGGAAATGTTTATCTTAAATAGTCCTACAAAAAAAAACCCACCACAGTATATATCTTTCGAAATTCCCACGGGATAGGGAAATATCTAAACTTTCTTTGTTTTTTTGTTTATAGCAGAATCTCTGAAACTATTGAGCCAATTTTAAAATTTTTTCACCATTAGAAAGTTACACTGTTCTTGATTGACATAAGTTACTTTTTATGCAGGAAAATTCAAAATTCCCACGGGATAGAAATAAATTATTTCAATTTCGTAGCTGATTTTAATAATTCTTACATATTATGTGATATGAATATCCCCGATTAACAAAAGCTACTTTTTTTCGGGTAAATACAAAATTCCCACGGGAAAGAAAAAACTGAATTCAACTTCGGGGCTGATTTTGAAAATTCTTTCAACAATAGAAAGCTACAACTATTCCTGATTGGTAAAGACTACTCTTCTTCGGGAAAATGAAAATTCCCGTGGGATAGAAATAAGTGAATTCAACTTCGGGGCTGATTTAAAAAATTCTTTTACCAATAGTAAACTACAGTATCCCTTATTTACATAGGGTACTTTTTCCGGGATAATAAAATATTCCCGCGGGATAGAAATAAGTAAATTCAACATCGGCACTGATTTTAAAAATTCTTTCATATGATATGATATGACTATCCCCAATTGACATAGGCTACTTTTTCTTCAGGAAAATGCAAAATTCCCACGGGATAGAAAAAACTGAATTCAACTTCGGGGCTGATTTTGAAAATTCTTTCACCAATAGAAAGCTACACTATTACTGATTGGTATAGACTACTCTTCTTCGGGAAAATGCAAAATTCCCGCAGGATAGAAGTAAGTCAATCCAAATTTGTGGCTCATTTAAAAAATTCTTTCACTAATAGTATGCTACAGTATCCCTGATTGACACAGGTTACTTTTCTACGGGAAAATACTAAATTCCCACGGGATAGAAATAAGTGAATTGAATATAAGGGCTGATTGTTAAAATGATTTACTAATAATAAAAAGCTACGATTTTTCAAAAAAGGTCCAAAAAGGAATTTCTATCCCGCGGAAACTTTACTTTGCACTTTCCGGGATAAAAAAAAGCTTGTTTCAATCAGGCACAGGCCTCCTCCCAGAACGAGAGGACTTAGGCAGTAAGATTTGGGAACTTCACACCCACCATTGAATTTCTTCTCAGGTGTGTGCAGCTTTCCTCGCGATGTTTTCCTTCAATATAAAGCTCATGGTAAACTTCAAACGTAATTTACCACATGAATTCGGAAAAACTCAGAGGTGCAAGCCTGGGCTCAAACTCACGACCCTTTGCTTAAGAGTCCATAGGTCTGACCACTAGGGCACCACGGCTTAGCGGCTATAGAATTCACTTATTCCTATTCCACGGGAACTTTTCATTTTCCTGGCATTATCCTATGTGTTAATCCATGTAATAAACTACCTGTGTGCCAATTTTCATCCAAACAACTAACGTTATTGTCTTCGCGTACGAAGTCGCGGGCAAAAGCTAGTCTAACCATAAACTTTGTACCCGCCTTGTTACTGGTATATCAAGCGTTATTTGTAGTTGGTTTGTTTTGCTAGATGTACCTACCAAACTGATTTAAATATTAAATAAATTTCCGCACTAGTTACTGAAATAATTCACTGCGACAGAATAACAAGTGCCGTGCCAGTTTAAAAGTGAACCTTTACTTTCTATTTTTATCTTCAAGAAAAAAAGAAGTTTATTATAATCAATCCGTCGTTTATTTCTTTGTTTTCAAAGATCAGACAATAGTTAAAAAAAAAACAAAAAACACGCTTTAAAAAAAAACAACTAAAAAATAAAAAATAAATTTTAATAAATTTCAATTCACTATTCTTATAGTGCAGTAAAAAATCTTAATAAGCAATTATTATATTGTTATATCCAGATCAAAATTTGTAAACAATTCTAAATATTGATAAAATAAATAATAATAGGTAGTTTAAAATATTTTATTGTAAATATTTAAGATGTTATCAAAATGATAATCCTTGACAATTGACACCATGCACCCCACGCTTTTTTTACAATAAAATATTTTAAACTATTATTATTTATTTTATCAATATTTAGAATTGTTTACAAATTTTGATCTGGATATAACAATATAATAATTGCTTATTAAGATTTTTTACTGCACTATAAGAATAGTGAATTGAAATTAATTAAAATTTATTTTTAATTTTTTAGTTGTTTTTTTTAAAAGCGTGTTTTTTAGTTTTTTTTTAACTATTATTTATTTTCTATTTTTTAGTTGCATTTTTTCACAGTGAGAGTTTCCATGTACTAAAAAGAGACACAAAACGGTTTTTTGCTCGTCTTAAAAAGAATCAGTCCATCTTATACTTGGTCTTTGGTGCGCGCGCACTGCTCTACACTACTAAACGTAAACCTCTTTCTTTCTAACTTTACCCCCCTCACCTACAACACCCCAACCCCCCTACCCCCTAAACCCAACCCCACCACCCCATTTCCCCAACCCCCCCTCCAAACCCCTAACCCCAACCCCCACACCCTTACCCCCAACCCCCTAAACCCGCCTTACCCCCTCCTCATTTTCCAAACCCCCCAACCACCTAAACCCAACCCCCTAACCCCGGACCCCACCCCATTTCCCCAAACTTCCCCCAAACCCCTAAACCCAACCCCCCTTACCCCCTAACCCCAACCCCCTAAAACCCCAACCCCCAACCCCCCTTACCCCCTCCCCATTTCCCACAACCCCCCCAACCTCCCTAACCCCCGAACATCCCCAACACCCCACACCCTTAACCCCAACCCCCTAAACCCCCTTCCCCTCCCATTTCCCCCCAAACATGATACGTAAAGTCGCCATTACATCTTTAAAAAGTCACCAGTAAGTTAATAGTACCGGACAATGATCAAAAGTCACCGGTAAGTAAAGAGGTTTTGAATTCGGAATGTAAAAATCTCAGAACTCCTTGTACAATAAGTAAGTATGTCATATTTTTTTAATAGTGCAAAAAGCCTCATCTTTGGGTCATTAAAAAGGTTGCACAATAAACGTATAATTATTTTATTATAAATGTTTGTTACCTATAAGTATAATTTTATTAGAATTTCTATTGTTTGAAACCTAAATATAAAGATTAGTTGCAAATTCATTCAATTTAACAAATATTTATGCCAACTTAGAGCGTTCGCGAAACGAGGTTGCATACTTCAAAATAAGCAGGAAAATGTTAACATTTTTGAAATATCTCGGTGTCTTGTAATTTATTTTGTCTTTGAACTTTTTTGTTTTAGATATTTTTGAGAAAAGCACTATGCAAGCTTCGACCAATAAGTGCCATACTGGACACGTACTTGTCCAGTATGGCTTTTCATAGCGCCAAGCTGAGAGCTTTACTGTTGCACTCCTTCACCATCAGCTCCACTTCACCATATACGAGTACATTGCGACGAGCATAAATTGCTTAGCAAGCGTATTGAAGCAATGCCATCCCAATCCGTGAAATACTTAATTGAGTAGTTCTGGTGGCCATTTTGTGATCTTTATCAGCAGTGCCATTTCAATATACGCCGATATCCAGGAGAAAAGGCACGAGAGACCGTACCATTCACCATTACCGGAAAAAATTATCTAAAAATTTTAAATAAAAAATAGAACCCACCTTCAAAAACACCTAAAAAACCGGTTGTCTGTAAAGTCGGTTTACGTTCGATAGTTTAACGTGACAACGTCATAACAAAACATTCAAAAAACAAAAATTAAACCAGGCGGTCACCCAGCCAAGACCGCGCCCGACGTTATTTAACCTCGGTGATCGGACGAGAACCGGTGTTTTGTCAAATATCTTGAAAACGGTGCAACCTACGGCAAAATAAATGAAATTTTCATCCCCCGAGCCCCCATCCAGTGGCTGGGCTTCCATTCGATGTTCTTGTTATCAGTATCGTTAAAAAGGCAGCCAGGTAAAAATCGACAGGGCCAGCAGAAAATTAAATTGACAACTCCATGGAGTATAAGTAAAATTTCAAAAACTACTAACTTCCACACCACAGTGAGAACAGATCAAAACCAGACAAAACCTAATATAACATCGAACCAGCCCACCTATGCTTCAAATAGCAGCCTGTAAAAACTCCACAAACATTAACTCCATCCCCAACTTTGACAACTAATCCACCCAATGAAATAAATTTGTCTTAAATTCTTAAGCAACATAATGCCCTTTTCGTAATAACTAATAACTTTAATTTAAATACTAGATTTAAAAAACCCGCCTGTATAATTCCCGTTCCCATGGGAATTCCGGGAAAATATATATCCTATGTAACTCGTGGAACTGAGACGAATCTAATGACACCTCACACTTCAAAATCCATTGAGCCGTTTAGGCTGCAGGTCGAGCCAAAGAATGATACATACAGACATACATACATACATAATAAATACATACGCTCGAAAAACACAACCCTCCTTCGACAGTCGGGTGAAAATGTAAATGTACATAGGTATACATTTTAATAAATTATTAATAACTAGCTGATGCCCGCGGCTTCGCCCCCGTTTTATTTTTTTCTAAAATGCATACGAACCTTCTCCTGACAATAACGAACACCTAAAAGAAAGATTTATCCAATTCTGTGCAGTCGTTTGGAAGTTATGTGCGTACCAACATTTCGGTGATTCATTTTTATTTATATGATTATGTAATTATTGGCTGTTTCATTATCATTATTAAGTAATTAGGTCATAAAATCTCGTACCCTTAATTGGTACGAGTGCCTTAATCACTCGGCAAAGTACTCGACTTTAAGAAACCTCATTCATTATCAAAAAAAAATCAAATAAATCAAAAATAGTTTTATTGGTGACAGCCTTATAAAAGCTAGACAAGGTTGGGAGACCTGTGTTAGGAGATCCCGCTCTTCCTCAAGTTTAGCAATTACATATGTGTACAACCAATAACAATAGTATTATTAATTAAATATACTAAATAAAATAATATTATGCACCGGTTTTGTAGAAAAATAAAATACTTTATTCTAGTAATCAAATCAATGATAAAATGGACAAAGTATTTACAAAAGAGTTAATGTTCGTACGTTCGTATATTGAATGTGTTTAAATAAAAGCGCGAATGAGTTGTAACTTAATTAATAAGATTTTTTTCTCTTCGGCCTTAACATTATCGCAACAATGGGCACAATAGTGTGGCGTTCCCGCGTCTCTTACGGCTTGTTATACAATACCTACCAAGAATTCCATTATACGGATACGTTTGCACGTTTCTCGGACAAATCACTAAAAATTAAAATCGTTTCTATATTCGCTTTCGCCTGAAACTTGGAACTATGAATAACACACTGATATATCTATTATGTATATCCAATGGTCAAGTTTGCAAAACAACAACGAACATGCTATCGAGTTACACCAGTCCACAAGTGGTAATAGTCACGTTAAAAAGGGTTATCACGTCTGTCTCAATGAAGTAGTATCGCATGGCCAAACACACGGACTACAACTACATTGAACTGCAACAATACACATTAGTTAACATTAGGATGGTTAAATTATTATAGTACCTGGGCCACCGAGCTCCGCTAGGGCTGAAACTCGTTACCAAGCGTTTTCCCAGAGATAAGACCAAGCTAGATCAACTTTTCATCCCCGAAAATCGTAGGAGCCGTTTCTGAGAGTCTGATTATATATATAAGTATATATATATATATATATATATATATATATATATATATAATGTGCTCGTTTAAAGGTATAGATTAGATTAGATAGATAATTAGTTGGTTAATAAAACAATAAGTAACGAAAAATAATAGTGGTTGTACCGTGTACTACTTTGCGAGCAGTTCCGTCGTTGGCGATTTGTCGATAAACCCCTACGCCCGGCGTGGCCGTGCCACGGGAGAAGCGTCTGAGCATAGGACGACGCCGCGCATCTACGACGGAGTATGAGTTTCTACCATTGCCCTTCCGGGTCTCGGGTAAAGGCTCTTCCGATGGAGAAACATAATGCTGCAAGTTTTCCTCGTCCAGTAAATTTTGGAGGCTTATCCCATTTCTTATTATTTTTCCTTTAATATCTTTATTTTTCATCTGGCCCAGCGTCAAATTATCAAAACTTTTGCATGATGTGAGTGGTAGAATATTATTGTTTCGCAAATCATAATATTTGTTCGTGTCAAAACAATTGAAGCGAGGATATTGATCTACTATTATTTCAATATTACCGGCAAGCTTGTTCGGGTAAGCACTTCGAGCTGTGGATAAATCCGGTTTGTATCTATTGCCCCGCTGTTTAATATTTCTGATATTATGCTTAATAACCGACGTTCCCCTTTCTTCTAGGACTTGCAATACATCCGTAGGTTCCAAGAAACCTATCGGATTTATTCCATTTTTGTAAACTCTATAACTTCGTTTATTTCTTCTCTGGTTTAGATTATCATCATGAATAAAACTTTCATCGTAATGAGGCATCTTTACTCATTTAATAATCAATGCTCATTATTATTCAGGTGTCGTTGGTAAACAACTTGACGCTAATGTTAGTTTATAGCATTTAAGCAGATACTATCAACTTTCCAACATATGTATTTATGTATAAGTTTATGTTTTTACTCTCACGATCACGACTGGTTCAAATCCAGTTATTGGCCACAATATTGTATGTGCACACACATAGCACAGCTGGTGATTTCTACCGGGTACTAGTTCGACATAGAAGTAAGGTGATCTCTCTAGATTTCTTAAAAAATGCATAAATCGAAGGTTTGACCAGTATGTGCAAGTATTCCAGCACTTTTATGTATTCTCCATATACGTACGTGGTAATAACTAGTCTATATCATGTAATTTACGTATCCAGTCAGAGCCAGAAATAGCAAATATGTACAATTAGATCATTATTTATTTACAGAGAGCTTCGAGCAGAGCGTCTCGTGCGCATCACGCGCCTCGACTGTCCAGCTTTGGAGACCTTGACACTACAAACCAGACGCATGTAAATCAACCCTGGCCGGATTCTGACGTTCGGGCAGCTGACAGAGTTAAAATTATTTACGAAGGTCTGTTTGTTATTGTTTTATCCCAGGAATCAGGTTCACTGTCATCCACAACACGACATGCAAATTTGAATTTGCTACGCACAGATTACTTTGTCTATTCAAACGAAAGTTACAAAATCTGTTCACAATAAATATTGATGACACTAAAGGAAACTTGGACATCGGAATTTACGACTTTCTCTATGCGACATGCCACCGATTTTGGGCATCAACTTCGATTCTCAGCCATACACCGCTTACTGCTTACACAACACCTTATGTGATTAAATGTATACTGCATTTGTAGATGCCATAAGAGGCCCAAGTCAAAATTAGTAACACACTTCGCGATTTCACTCTTAACAAGTATTACATTATATTTAAAACCGAACAAATAATAAACAAGTTTGTTTGGCTTATCATTGATACGATTTGACGAGCGCCATGCAGGAAAAAGAATGATCTAAAATTAGCGTTTTTCACAACACGATCTCGATATTCAGCAGAGCAACAACTTGGTTGCTCATGCGCATCAGAGCACACGATTGACACCGGGTATTGATCGAGCGCGGGAGCGGGCAACGACGGTGGCGGCGAGCGACGTAACGTTTTCGCGCGAGAGTCAAACTGTGCGGCCAGCAGCGGCGAGGGCGCGGCGGCACTGCGCTGCGCCGGTCCACCTTGCCCGCTGCTGTCGCACCGCACCGCTGAGAGTGAAAGTGTTGCGTCCGCGCATCTCTGTACTCCCAACACACCTACAGTAGAGGAACGGGCTCAAGACCTACGTTTACTTACAGTACATTTACTTACGTTCGTAGTTCTTAATAAAATGGGTAGTTGGGTACTTCGCTATCGCAAATTTATACGTCTCGACAAACACATGCCTTAGCAAATTACTACCAATCTGTTACCTAAATATCTTCCAACGCCTACCTACATACGTACATAGATATACTTACAGGTAAATGTTGAAAAATTTCTGACGAAACCTTACATAATAACACTTTTCTACACAGTATAAGTATTTTGTGTTTGTAATAATTAATAACATAAATAATCAAAAATACAGGGTTATTTGTAATTCACTGACATCCTCTTAAGCCTGAATTCCTATCACTCAAACAAATGTTTTTTGTTTTACGACTTTTTAAAATGAAGCACTTTTTCCCCCATACAAATAAATACACAGAGTATCGTAAAATAAGGGGTAGTCTCAAATTTTCAAAACTTTACTACACCAAAAATATTAAGTTATGACAAAAGCCGTAAAACAAAAAGCATTTGTTTAAGTAGTAGGAGTTTAGGGTTAAAAGGATGCTAGTGAATTACAAATAACCCTGTATAAACGAGCAACCATATTCGATCATAAGAAACTTGTTAAATAAAACGTGACGAATATTTTTGTTAGGATATTATAGTCTCCTAATTGATATATGTAGTTACGCATTTATTTGTATTTAAATACGTGGACACAAATGAGGGCTGTACTTTACTTCCGGTACCTTTTCACTGTCCTGTTCATGTGTCTAGTGTTATGTTTCTGGATACATAAAAGGCTTGGACAATTGGGGATGTCTATTTTTTTGCAATGTATAGTAAATCGAAAACCATTTCGAGATAAATGGTTTTTAACTCGTTCTCTGTAGTTATTTAATTTTAATATTATATAATGAATTTATTACATAACAAATAAGCAATGACCTTCTATTGACTTTGGTGTAAATTGCGTGACCGGTCCAAGTCGTACTTTATTCTGTGTGGTTAGAATTCTTCACAAATTTACGCGTGGATTATAACTACAGAGTTTGATTTGGACCCACTGCCTGACATCTAGCACTTTGACAGCGCCAGTAAAGTGACACTTGTTACAGTGTACCACCACGCAAAAAATAATTAAAGGGGTTGCCTTATCGTACGCATTTAGATAGATTTAGAAATTTGGCAGTGTGTGAGCCCTCAATTACAATTTGACGTCATCAACCAAAATACTTTCAATGATTAATTTTGAAAAAAGTAGTGAACTAAGTGACAAAATATTGAAATTAGTTTCTTATAATTGACTTTTCTATACAAAAAAAATATAAAAACCACTGGTAATTTTTTTTAGACATTCCCAATTTCGACAAAATAATGAGCTAAGGAACAAGTGCCACAGACATTTTTTTACCAAGTCAGATTATTGCTTATAATTAAGATTACTAAATTGTTTGGGTATATTATCGACAGGTAGTTACTACACTGAAGTCTCACTACATGAACGAATTCAAACATGACACCTGAAACTCTAGTTACTGTAACTACAACTACCTTTAAGTCACAGACATAGTTTACTACACCACATCTAGCACAATATTCCTCATAAGAAGACTAGGTATACAACTTTAATTTCAATACTAGATGAAAAAAAAACCCGCCTGTATAATTACCGTTCCCATGGGAATTCCGGGAAAATATATATCCTAAATCACTCGCGGAACTGAGATGAATCTAATGACACCTCACACTTCAAAATCCATTGAGCCGTTTAGGTTGCAGGGCGTGCCAAAGAATGATACATACATACATACATACGCTCGAAAAACATAACCCACCTTCGACAGTCGGGTGAAAACTATAGGTGGTCAGCTACAATGTGACTCGCGGCGAGGCAGATCTAAGCTAGAGTTGACCTACGAAAATAAAAGAGTTTCTACATTTTACCATAATATTATACATAAAATAAATAAATAAATAAATATCACGGGACAATTCACACCAATTGACCCAGTCCCAAAGTAAGCTAGGAAAGCTTGTGTTATGGGTACTAGGCAACGGATAAACATACTTATATAGATAGATACATACTTAAATACATATTAAACACCCAAGACCCGAGAACAAACATTCGTATTTTTCATACAAATATCTGCCCCGACACGGGAATCGAACCCGGGACCTCAAGCTTCATAGTCAGGTTCTCTAACCACTAGGCCATCTGGTCGTCTAAACATATTTCGTATAACGTTATTTGAAGAAAAGGGTTTTTTACTCGGAATCATGAAAAAGAAAATAGAATTTTGTCACAATTGTAAAGAAAGCCTACTTTCTCTAGCAATAGATGCAAGAAACGGGACGGAAGATCACTTGACATACACGCACATGCCTACATTTATATATGTATATCTTGTTGTAAGTGATAGCAGGGCAGAAGTGTGCTAAAGATCTGTGTCGTTTGTCCATTAACAGACAGAGCCAGGGCTACACAGAACGGAGTCAATAAAATTTAACACAATTTTCACATAACATATCACACTTGAAACTAGTACAGTGACAGACCACTTTTTCACATAATACCTCTATAACAATATGTATCCATTGCTTAAATAACCGCTCAAAAAATACTAGCATTTTAATATGACATTGAAATCGCATTAAAATAAAAATACGGACTTAATGTTTTATAATATAAGAATGCATTATGGGTTTAATATCAATCTGGGACAATAACACGCCACTTTACGCTATAATGTAGGTTCATATCGATTTTTTTTTATATTATCCCACAATTTATACCACATTACCCATCTATTTAAATTTATTTGGAAATTATACAAAAAATCATGCATTAAAGGATTTATAAAACAAATATTCCAACTGGAAGTGCTAGGTAAATTAAAGAAAATTATTGTCAGAAAAATATTAAGTACCAGAAATTATTGTTTATACTTTCATACAAATAACGTGGCTATCATAACCGATGAGTACTTTCCGTTGACCAAACAAGTAAAGGAATTAGAATTAGATCTAGTTCAGTTTTTAATTTAGTTTGTAATATTTAGTTTATAATTAAGTTTTATTCTTTGTTATTTTTTCATAAATAAATATATATATAGTAAAGGAAAAGATTAATTTCTAATGAGAATAACATCGTTTTAGGGTTCCGTACCTAAACAGAAAAAAAAACGGAACTCTTATATAATAGGACCAATTTGTTGTCCGTCCGTCCCTCCGTCTGTCTGTCAAGACCCTTTATCTTGATAACGCGTGTAGGTATAGAGTTGAAATTAAAAAAAATATTATTACTCAGTTCTACCTTCTACCTACAGTCCCTTGTAGCTGTGAAAAAATCAAACTTCTAAGTTAACGTAAAGAAAAGATACGGCAGTTTATGCTGCAAAAAAACGTATATTTCGACACTTTCAAGGGAATCAAAATTTATAGGGTATTTTCCGTTGAGCTAGAATTATGAAATTTGGCAAGTAATACCGTCTTATACTACAAGTATAGAGAAAAATCTGAAAACTATACATTTGTTATTTTTTAACGGGGTCCCGACGGACCAAAATAAAATGATCCCACACTGCATACATTTCACTTAAAAGTAGGGGTCTGCTAACACTGGATTAAATACATAGATACGGCTACTTACGGCTTATATTTTGACACCTACACCAACAAATTTGTACAGAACCCTCGGTACGCGAGTCCGATTTGCACTTGACCGGTTTTTTATTTTTTGTTTTATCAAGCCAAATACAACTTTTTTTTTTTCAAATATATTCCAGAAACAGTATATCAAAATGTACAAAAAATAAACGTTTAATTATAATTCTCACTATGATGTATCCAGGGGCCTGTTGCATAACAAAGTACAACTTGTATTACAAGCGGAACTCCCTTTCTAGTTAAGTTAATATAACTGAAGCGAGAGTTCCGCTTGTAATATTAGTTGTACAGTCACGAGCTTTAATTTGGGACCCACTTAAGGTTGACAGTCCTGTCATATTGTGTAGGAATTCAAAGGATATTTTTTCGAAATGGGTCCCAAATTAAAGCACGCGACCGTACTTTGTTATGCAACAGGCCCCAGGTTGGTATATTACCCCAAAATTATATTTGCTTAGCTGTATCTTTGCCACAACGGTACCTACAGCACTGCGACACGGACAAAAGGCCAAATAAAGAACTGCAAGTCACGACATACTTGTAACTTTGTTCAAGTGCCAATACGGGTGCCTGCATAACGAAGATGGAGGTGTGTAATAATAATAACTGCACACCGAACTGTTTACCCTAAATTATCTTAAATTATAAAGAACTGTTCATTCAAAACTTTTAAGCGAATCTGTAGCGATAAACGTTTTACGATTCGAATGAAGTGTGCTTTCTAAGGTTGTCAATTAAAATCGTATTTATAACTTAATCAGGTTTCCGATAGCTGTCGGATAAAGCTTTTTCTTCCTATCACTTAAGAAAGACCCACGCCAGTGCACGCGCTCGGTCGCCGGCCACCGGCCACGCTCCAAGCAACTCACTTTCCAATAACTAGACCCGATCTTGATACCTAGACTAACGGGATTATGCACTTCGAGGTAGTTTGCTTGAACATTAAACCTTTGCTTACATACCTTGAGGTACTCGCACTTTGCAAATTCAATCTATTCAAAATACTATGCCCAGCGTAACATGGGACATGTACTTAAGTAAATTCTGACAAGAAAAAAGGATTTCTATATCGGTTCGTTAATCCCACCAAACACGTGTTCCGCAAAAAGTTTCATACTGGACTAAGTTCCCACTTAAGACTAACCTTATCTGTTTGCCGGATAAAAACTATTTAAACAGAATTTAAAAAAAACGGAGGATGTTGTGTATTTGATTGTATGTATGTATTAGACCGGGGGATGGTGACACAAAATATTAAGTCATTTGTACCAGTATGGCGGTTCTTCAGGGGTCTAATTACGTAATGACAAAAAGGAAAATGATGGTCATAGCGCTGGTACCGCCGGCCCAATCTCGTGGGCGTTAATCGAACGTGTCGGATAAATAACGAGTGTCGAACGATTTGTTCCACAAAAATTCTTGTATTTTCCGATAGTCGATAAAAAAGCAGAAGGCAGTAGCGATAGCGTAATGCCATACTTCTCCGGTGTGACTTACAGCCCGCCATACCGACACGAACACATTAATTTAAAAACAACAATTCAACCATTTGTACCAAGCTAATTTTTGCACAGCTAATCATCGTCGAGTAGCCATTCGCGAAAATGACCATGCCATACTTTTCTGACGGTTCCAAATGGCCGCCGCAAAGGAGTAATTTTTTTTTTTGCAAAACGATTTGTACCAGTTTTGCATTTGGATTTTTGGAAAGTATTTGATAAAATGTGACCGTTATTATATTTGCCATACTTCTAGTAGGTGGAAAAGTGCTGTCATACTTGAAAAACTTCTTTATTGGACGAGTTTTAAAAATACGACTGTAAAATACGTAAAATCATTTTTTACAACATGGCATCATTTTCCTTTTTGTCATTACGTAATTAGACTCCTGAAGAACCGCCATACTGGTACAAATGACCTAATATTTTGTGTCACCATCTCCCGGTCTATGAGATTTTCGGAATTTATGTGCGAAATTACATTTGAAATTTACCATGAGCTTTACGGTGAAGAAAAACATCTTGAGGAAACCTTCATGCACCTGCGAAGAAATTCAGTGGTGTGTGTGAAGTTCCCAATCCGCACTGGGCCCGCGTGGGAACTACGGCCCAAGCCCTCTAATTCTGAGAGGAGGCTTGTGCCCTGCAGTGGGACGTATATAGGCTAGGATGGATGGGAAAGCAGCTTTAACTTGCCCTGTGGTTGATAATGATAACTACTCTAAAATCGCATCAAGAATATCACGTCGAATCGATAAAGTCTGACTTATTTTCCAACGGGTTAAAAAAAACCTAAATAATTGAGTGCGTAATTACAACTTGCCGACCGTCCTATACCTTTGGCATGGATTGGATCCGAGTAAAGATTTTTCATAACGTTTTCTAAACTTTCTTTACTGTCATAAAATTACAAAAACCACGCTATTTCGTGCCGGTGGGGTTTACACAATATTGCGGCGATGGTATACCTCATCACGACTAGCGACTCTATGCGAGATGTAACTGTAATACCGAGGTGAACACCGGTCTATGGATAATCATCTTGTAGCAAATATAAAAAAGAGAAATACGTTTCATTACGTTTGCTCTGCGGTTCAGAGGACAAAAAACTCAAAGAAAGAACTAAGTCCATTTGTGTTCTCAAATTAAGCAAGTCTTAACTGCTGCCGACTACGTGTTAGATTAATAATTAATATACACAACAATGTGGTAGACTACTTATATCATCAATAGCAGGAAGGCATTGAAGGCCACTTGAATCCTCTCATAAGAACCGAAAGAACCATATCACGATCGTGAGGCTGAAGGTCGAAAACCTTTCAATACCAATCATTAGGCTCATATAATTGACCGTAATCGGCGTATAGCAATTCATATATTTCATATCACGTGTTCTCACGTGTACAATTCTGATTCAGGGTCTTATATAGGTACGTAAAATAATGGTCTCAAATTGTTAAATTAAATAATAAACAAAACAGTACTGTACACAAAGATTGCTCAAAAACTTAGTGTAGTAAGTACTTTATTTTTGAGCAAGATAAATAAGTAAAATCCTGGCAAGTGCTAGTTAATCTCGTTCACGTATGCAAATGGTCTGTTCCGCCTAAGTACCACTGTTCGAAAAAAACAACTTTCGTGTATTGGGGGCCCCAAATCTCTCAACTTAATATTATTTCTACCACATCCTCAGTTTCCACAGGTTACAGTAAGACACACTTTCTGAATTTTCAAGTTTCTGTTTCTCCTAATAGCCTTTTCGGCTCATAGTCTTTGTTAAGAACGAATAAAAAACTGCGATATAAACAAGTTTCAAAATTACTATTTTTAAATTGTCAATAAATTGGCATGTTAAGCTTATTGGCAACTAGACGGTAGTGTGTTTTTTTTTCACCTTGAGAGCTGAAAGTTTGGTCAATGTACGATTGAAAACGCAAAAACTAAGTTAGCGATTTTTTTTTTAAATCTTTTGTAGTCTCACAAAAATGGTGATGCTTATCTGATTACACAAGTCCTCAAGAATATTGAGCAAAAATAAAAATAAAAAGTGAAAATGGTGCTATGATCAAAACATTGAACAAGGATGTTCATTTTCGAAAAAAACCTAAAAGTCCAAATATCTCGAAAACCGTGCGACTTTTACTAAACCTATATTAGCTTTATTATAACGTCCTAAGTGCCCTCTATCCGTAGTTCAAGGATTATCACACAACACCCTGTGTATCACTTTGACATTTTAGCTTCGTACGTAAGACACACAAAAAACCTAAATTTTGCTACAATAGGTTTGTAACTTTTTTTTCCAATAAGTGGCCATTGTTGTTAGTAATATATGCTGTGTTCGCGCCCCTGGGGTACAAAACCCAAAAACGTTGTAGGAATTTACGTACATAATCGCTGGACAAATTGAAATTGATTTGAAAGGTTGAGGCCGGACAACACTTGTTGCTTTACTGCGCGGTTGCGTAAGCGTGCTTAGAAGTGAGCTCGGAGAACGCAAACGCAACTGATAAGTTAGCAGCAATCGTCGGTATACATCGCTATATCGTTTTGAAAACATAACATACTGTTCAATAAAATAATTCTCATTATATCAGTGCAGATTAAGACTAAGTCTTATACTAAATGCAAGATGTGCACAAAACAAAGAATTAAAAAACTTTTTACGTTATTAGCATTGCAAAAATAAACAATTAAGTAAGTAGTTGACATTGTGTCAATGTCTAAATAAAAGTGAATGTAGGTTTAATTAAAGCCAAAAAACTTGATTAGCACAATTGGTGCTGAAGTAGGCACAACAAAAATCAATTTTCTTTTCTGAACCTGGACGTCCAGTGGTAGATTTTATCCATAAGCACGAAGTCTACTCTTGTATGCGAGCATTAAGCAGAATTATAAAAATAAAATAAAATATGGTCCTAAATATTTTAAAACAAGTATACTTAATATAAATTAATGTTGTTTGAAGTACCTACCTAAGTGTTTTTTTAAATATTACGAGATGGTTCATGTCATGGACACAATCGCCTAAGGCGGTAACCATAGTCCGAAAAGAATAATAAACATTGGATCATCAATTAAATACATAACGATAATAACCTATATTTATCAGCCATTACATCTAAGGCCATCGCAAAATTAGACACGACCTCCTTTACAGTCACTTTATCCACCATTCTGACAGCAGCACAGCAGTAGAACGAGTGACCAGTGAATGAGTGATGCAGCCTGTCACTGGATTTGGTACGGGCGTGTAAGGGCTGTTTATCGCTTACCTTTCACTTTCGTCAACCAAGCGAGACGATCGACAGATGCGAGTGTATGCCCTGAATCGACTGCCTCAAGGTAGTCTGCCTGATTCTATGACAAGTCATCAAGATCCATGACGATTTGCTAATGAAATGATTGGAGCACTCAAACATACATTTGCATGGAAAACATTACGTAGATATCTTCAAGAAATAGCGGACACATGCAACAGCAAAGCGAATGGGTTTCTGCTGGCGTTTCGGCTACATTATTCAATCTGAATTTCGTTTTCAGAACTCACTTTAATTGCTTAATATTTTCTGCAGACTGACGAAATAAGAAAGTAAATAAACACTAGAAATATTTTTATTTATTCATACTAACTTTTATTTAAGGGAGTATTTCTTGGTATTTCATATTTTTTGAAGCCCAAAATCTCTAGATTAAAGGTACTATATTTTACCATTTCACTCCGCGTATTTGATACTAAAAAAGTAAACAAAGGTTAAAACAAATTTCAATACGCTTGATAAAAACAGTAAAAGACATTGCGTATCTCAGTACTCAGAAAATCGTAGTGTAATCCGAAAATTTATCCACTAAACTTTATTTTTTATATCACAATGATAACAAGCATGACTGAGACTGACTGAGACGCAGATATCGTCTCCGGTAGACACGTCTTACCTCTCTTACCCTGGGTACGGATTAGAACACTCTTTTGTACCTAGGGCTGGGGTGTGTGTGTACGTTAGAGATGATATCAGTTCTCGTCACCTCAGCAATCTTGAAGGTAAGGACCTCTCCACTTTATGGTTACGTGTGGACAGCGACGACCATCCACGCGTCTATGCGTGCCTGTATAGGTCCCATAGCGGTGACAGCGAAATTGACCGACTCATGGAGCAGTTCCAAATGGCTGTGGACTCCGTGCAACAGCAGGTCCCTTCTGCAGAGATTGTGATACTCGGCGATTTCAACGCCCATCACGTCGAATGGCTTGGCTCTGGCAGGACCAATCATGCAGGGAGATCTGTTCGCGACTTTGCTCTGGCAAATGGCCTGACGCAACTGGTTACTGCGCCTACGCGAATACCAGATGTGCAGAACCAGGAGCCTTCTCTGCTTGACCTTTTGCTGACTTCTCATCCGGCAGGCTACCAAATCTCCGTTGAGGCCCCTCTCGGCTCCTCGGATCATTGCCTGATCCGGAGTAAGGTGCCACTCACGTGCCCGCTGCGTCGGCGAGTTGCTTGTAGCCGTCGTGTGTGGCATTACAAGTCAGCAGATTGGGATGGGATGCGGTCCTTCTTTGCGTCCTACCCTTGGAGGCATGTTTGCTTCAAGCTGGATGATCCCAACGTCGCTGCTGACTCTGTTACTGACGTGGTGCTGCAAGGAATGGAACTCTTTGTTCCTTCCTCAGCGGTCCCCGTTGGTGGCAGATCCCAACCTTGGTTTGGTCGATCTTGTAAAATGGCTTCTCGCCGAAAGCAGGAGTGTTACCAAGCTTGGGTAAATGCAGCGAAGGTTCGGGATGTAAAGACCAGTGTTTTAAAAAAGGAGTTTAACTTTGCCTCCAGGTCCCTTAAAAGAGACATTGCCAGAGCTAAATCGTTGCACATTGGTAGAATTGGCGAGAGACTAGAGCACCTCCCTTCGGGAACTCGTGCATTCTGGTCTCTTGCCAAAGCTATCCAGGGGAATTTCTGCACGCCTTCTTTTCCGCCTCTATACGCGGGTAACGATTCTTTGGCCCACGACGCAAAGGAAAAAGCCGATCTTCTAGGTAAATTCTTTGCGTCCAACTCGACTTTGGATGACGGGGGACGCATGCCACCGACCATACCGCGTTGTGAGAGCTGTATGCCGGATATCCGGTTCCACCAAAGCTCAGTGCGTAAAGCACTTCTCTCCCTCGATATCCATAAGTCCAATGGGCCTGATGGAATCCCTCCGGTAGTGTTGAAGATGTGCGCTCCTGAGTTGGCTCCGGTTTTAACGCGTCTTTTTCGGCTCTCCTACTCTTCTGGCGTAGTCCCGTTCTCATGGAAGTCTGCTCTGGTCCACCCGATCCCTAAAAAAGGTGACCGCTCTAATCCATCTAGCTATAGGCCAATAGCCATAACTCCCCTGTTCTCTAAGATAATGGAGTCCGTTATCAACCGCCAGCTCCTTCGATACCTTGAGGACCGACAATTGCTCAGTGACCGTCAATATGGTTTCCGTAGCGGCCGCTCGGCCGGCGATCTACTGGTTTACCTGACACATCGTTGGGCACAGGCGATTGAGACAAAGGGTGAAGCATTGGCTGTTAGTTTAGATGTGGCGAAGGCCTTCGATCGGGTTTGGCACAAAGCGCTCCTCTCAAAACTTCCGTCCTTTGGGCTTCCTGAGAAATTATGCGGATGGATCAGCAGCTTCCTAACGGACAGAAGCATAAAGGTTGTAGTTGACGGTGCATGCTCTGATTCCATGTCTGTGAATGCTGGTGTCCCTCAAGGCTGTGTGCTATCGCCTACGCTCTTCCTTCTGCATGTCAATGATATGCTGCCATCCGGCGGCATTCACTGTTATGCGGATGATAGTACGGTTGATGCCTCTTACACCGGCCGCGCCGGTATTTCTCGGGAAAACGTTATAGAGTGCCGAAATAAACTTGTGTTTGAAATTGAGACTTCCCTAAAAGAAGTTTCAGAATGGGGTCGACTTAATTTAGTCCGTTTTAACCCCACTAAGACACAGGTTTGCGCGTTTACCGCAAAAAAGTCTGCGTTTGTCGCGTCACCTCTTTTCGAAGGCACTCCCCTTGCTACCACAGCCAGTATCGGAATCCTTGGTATTGACATCTCGAGTGAAGTCCAGTTCCGCGACCACTTGGAGAGTAAGGCTAAATTAGCCTCGAAGAAGCTCGGCGTGCTCAACAGATCGAGACGGTATTTCACTCCAGCCCACCGCCTTCAGCTTTATAAGGCGCAGGTTCGCCCACATATGGAATACTGCTCTCATCTGTGGGCGGGGGCTCCCCGGTACCAGCTTCTCCCTCTGGATCGCATACAACGGAGAGCGACTCGAATAGTCGGCTGCCAACGAACTTCTGATGGGCTTGATTCCTTGGCGCTGCGTAGAGATGTAGCTTCACTGTGCATCTTCTATCGCATGTACAACGGAGAGTGCTCCGAGGAGTTATTCGGGTTGATCCCTGCCGCATCCTTCCGCCACCGCCCTACGCGACAACACTTCCATCCTCACCATCTGGATGGTTGGTTGTCTTCTACTGTGCGTTTTTCCAGAAATTTCCTGCCTCGCACAGCAAAGCTCTGGAATGAGGTTCCTGCTGCGGTATTCCCGGACCGATATGACCTTCAAGCTTTCAAAAAAAGAGCGTACTCCTACCTAAAAGGCCGGCAACGCACTTGTGACTCTTTTGGTGTCGCAGGTGTCCATGGGCGACGGTAATCGTTTACCATCAGGCGATCCGTCTGCTCGTTTGCCCCCTATATCATAAAAAAAAAAAAAAAAAAAAAAAAATGCATCATCTAAAGTTTTTCAGTTATATCAGAATTCATTTTAACCTCGGTCTAGCGGCCGATAACAACACGATAGAAGTATAAGATCGTACATAATTTACATTTAGGTATCCACAAGGAAATGGAAGCTGCGCAGCTAGCAGCACGTACTGAGCTAGCAATGCAGGCGAGGTCCCGTTACTCTGCCCCGGTACATCAGAGGTATAGATGAAGCATAGACGTAGGTATGGAAAAATATAGCATTATAAATCGATGGCTAACCGCTCTGAAGTCTGCAGGTATTTTATTTTTGGAATTGGCTGTCTATAGAATAGGATTACACTAATTACAACAAACGCATTGCATGGCCACGAAAAGTTACCATTTAGAATCCGTATGCGATTTATTAATTTAGAAGTTGAATTTTCAGTTAAGTTATTAGTTCCAATTGTAGTCCTAAACTAAGCAAAGCTTGTACATTGGATACTAGACAATAACATATTTGTATAGATAAATACATACTTAAATACATATTTTGTAATACATGAGTAGCTCATATAGAAACGATACATAAAATTAAACCAAAAGTAACGATGGGGTATGGTATGGTAAGGTAAAGTCTTGAGATAAGAATAGAGTATATTATGATATGATTATATTATATTAGGTGCATTATATGAAATATAATACAAGCCATAAAATTCAACTACTTTAGTACTCGAGAAAATAATAGCGGAAGTCTGCTTCCCGTACACTTTGCTTACTGTTTCAACTCAATTATCTAAAGAAGTACATAAGTATACAAATACAAACACTGAGTTTATTACCAGAGATCGGACATATTGGCGTCATTGCTCGCAATAATGTGGATATGACTTCAAAATTAATTAAATAATTAATAATTTAATTAATTGCTTACCTGAGAATCAATTTTGATTCCTACTGAATAAGTAACACAAAGATTTCTTATAAGTAAGTAACTTTATTATGGAAAATAACCAGTATTTATTCCAGTAAAAAAATTGCGTTTTTTATTTTATTATTGGTACCGATATAGGTAATTTAGTGAATATCAATTTTTTAAGAATAATTAAATCCATGGAGGTTTTATATTTATAGATCGTATAGGAATATTAATTAGAAAACTTCTTCATTATAAAAAAAAGCGACAAGAACTGGCATCGGCATTGTATGCATGTGTAAATTATTATCTCCGGGGATTCAGATCTAACTTCTAGAAATAATTAAGTAGTGAAAATAAACGGATCACTCACGTCTTAAAACGAGTTTAACTCGACGAGTGCACGTTTGGCAGCCGCCGTGACGTGCGACTCCGAGAGGAAGGGCTACGGATTAGCCCGAAACATGTCGAGTTAAACTCGTTTTAAGACGTGAGTGATCCGTTTATTTTCACTGAGTGAGTCTCACGGTAGTTTCATGTTTAAAATAATTAAGTAATTAATTAATTTATTAATTTTGGATTCATGTTCACATTATTGCGAGCAATGACGCCAATTTGTCCGATCTCTGGTTATTAAAAATTATATTAATTGGAATGTAGCATTATGCTCGCAGCTGTGAAAGACCAAGTACAATCGTTAAAAGACATTTTCACTAAGATGCGGTTAGAGCAGTAAATAGACCTTTTCCTTAAAATACTACGGCAAAACGGTCTAGCCAGTGAATGTTAACTAAGCACTTCACTAATGAGCGTTTCCCTACTTGCCTCCGTCTCCACCTGTACCTACTATGTCGAACGTCAAAAGCGAGATTAAAAGCGTGATTACTAAGATTAAAGGGTCTATTACTTCAATGCGCATTTCAGCTTTATAATTAAATGCAGGTGAACTATTGAAGGTTTCTCTACATCCCATCGTACATACGAGGGGCGTTCAATATAAAGTGAGAATGAGATGCAAACTCTTTTAATATTACGAAATTAAATACTGGCCGGTAAAGCTAATCTATCTAGCTGATTGCTATGAAAAAAAAAACTAACTGTCTTTTGTTTAAAAAAATATACGGTAATTTCTTTGCAATGCTATTGAGTACGTTAGCGAAAATGGAGAAAATTGAACTGCGCGCCGTTATCAAAAACTTGTGTTTGAAAAATTTTTCTACGGACCAAGTCAATTTGGATTTGCGAGACACTTTAGGGTCTAATGTTCCTCCGTATTCGACAGTCGCACGTTGGTGCGCCGAATTTAGACGTGGAAGAACATCGACAATGGACGACCCCCGCTCCGGACGCCCTACTACAGCAGTAACTGAAGAAATTGTGAAAAAAGTCGAAAACTCAGTTTTAGCGCATCGTCGTGTCACGGTTCGTTTTATTGCTGAAAATGTAAAGATTTCAACGGGGAGCGTGCATAATATTTTACATGAACGCTTGGGTATGAAAAAGGTATCTGCGCGTTGGGTACCAAGAATGCTTACTGACACGCAAAAACAAACTAGACTAGAGATTTGTCAAGAAGCTTTGAACCTGATGCAGCAAGACCGGGAACTTTTTTTGGCGCGATTTATAACAATGGACGAAACATGGCTCCATCATTACGACCCAGAAACGAAACTGCAGTCTATGACATGGAAAAGGCCATCATCTCCAACTCCGAAGACATTCAAGGTGAGCCCATCTGCCGGTAAGGTCATGGGCTCTGTTTTTTGGGATGGTAAAGGGGTATTAATGATTGAGTATCTCGAGCATGGAGCCACTATTACGGGCACATTATACGCCAAACAAGTAGCAACATTGCGCAATGAGATCCGCGAAAAACGGCGAGGTAAACTCTCGAAAGTTGTGCTGTTCCACCAGGACAATGTCCCGGCACACAAGTCCGCCGTTGCAAATACACACAGTCGAATCCCCTTGTTATCCATATTATTGCACATCCAATATTGATAGTCATAGTTTGGTTAGGATGAAATCGTGCGGTTTTCAGTTTTTTTTTAATTAGTTTTGATAACACGCGGTCTAAAAATTCCTGAAAAAATCATAAAAACCTTTTAAATTAAAAAAATTATATGTTTGAACCTTTGTGGCATTCAATATAGAATTAGTACTTAGTATCTTCGAATGTGGTTTACTAGTAGGTATGATTATATGTACGTAGATGTGCACGTAAACGTAAATGATATTAAAAATAACTAGTCAGTTTGTTAAAAATACGTAATCCTATGCCTTATTTCACGGGAATTTCCAAAAATTCTGTTCTAATCAATTACCTATTTTCATACCAAACTGGAAGTCTCTAGTTATTATACTTATTATGGTTATCCAGAAAAGACCATTTTGAAGCGAATATAATCCTCTTTATTACTTATCCTTTGGAAAACTCTAACTTCTGTAATATCGAACATATAAATCCCGTTTATTCCCTATCCCGTGAGAATTTTAACAATCCGCCCGTCCTTATTCCTTGCTTACATCATAAAGGTAATCTCTATGCAAAATTTCAGCCTTCTAGGCCCAAGGGTTTGGGCTGGGCGGTCTTAAATTATCTAAGCTGGGCGGTGATAAGATAAGTCAGTCAATAAGTCAGGACTTTTTTTTTCAATATACTAGGGGCGTTCAATAAAAAGTGAGAATGAGTATGTTATAAACAACTTTTACTAAATGTCATTTTATTTTTCGACATAGTCACCTTTTAGCATAATACACTTAGTATATCTTTTTTCTAAACTTAAAATTCCATTTTTAAAAAAGGTCTCATCTTGAGTACTTAAAAAATCTTGTACTGCAGCGACTACCGCGTCGTCGTCTTCAAATTTCTGGCCTCTCAGGTATTGTTTCAATCTCGGAAATAGGTAGAAATCACTGGGAGCGAGATCTGGTGAATACGGAGGATGCTTAAGGATATCGAACCCAGCATCACGAATTGCAGCCATTGCAACGGCGGACTTGTGTGCCGGGGCATTGTCCTGGTGGAACAGCACAACTTTCGAGAGTTTACCTCGCCGTTTTTCGCGGATCTCATTGCGCAATGTTGCTATTTGTTTGGCGTATAAAGTGCCCGTAATAGTGGCTCCATGTTCGAGATACTCAATCATTAATACCCCTTTACCATCCCAAAAAACAGAGCCCATGACCTTACCGGCAGTTGGGCTCACCTTGAATTTCTTCGGAGTTGGAGATGATGGCCTTTTCCATGTCATAGACTGCAGTTTCGTTTCAGGGTCGTAATGATGGAGCCATGTTTCGTCCATTGTTATAAATCGCGGCAAAAAAAGTTCCCGGTCTTGCTGCATCAGGTTCAAAGCTTCTTGACAAATCTCTAGTCTAGTTTGTTTTTGCGTGTCAGTAAGCATTCTTGGTACCCAACGCGCAGATACCTTTTTCATACCCAAGCGTTCATGTAAAATATTATGCACGCTCCCCGTTGAAATCTTTACATTTTCAGCAATAAAACGAACTGTGACACGACGATCCGCCAAAACTGAGTTTTCGACTTTTTTCACAATTTCTTCAGTTACTGCTGTAGTAGGGCGTCCGGAGCGGGGGTCGTCCATTGTCGATGTTCTTCCACGTCTAAATTCGGCGCACCAACGTGCGACTGTCGAATACGGAGGAGCATTAGACCCTAAAGTGCCCCGCAAATCCAAATTGACTTGGTCCGTAGAAAAATTTTTCAAATACAAGTATTTGATAACGGCGCGCAGTTCAATTTTCTCCATTTTCGCTAACGCACTCAATAGCATTGCAAAGAAATTACCGTATATTTTTTTAAACAAAAGACAGTTAGTTTTTTTTTTTCATAGCAATCAGCTAGATAGATTAGCTTTACCGGCCAGTATTTAATTTCGTAATATTAAAAGAGTTTGCATCTCATTCTCACTTTATATTGAACGCCCCTCGTATTATAGATTTCATACTAAAGACAAACTGAAACATGGATGCAAAGGGGAATGGCACGCGGCACGGAATGCTGAGGACCTGGGTTCGATTCCCAGCGCTGGTCTTTTTTCTGGGGTTTTTTTCTGTACATGTACATGTTTCAGTTTGTATTTAAGTACGAAATATATGGATTTCACGGGATGACCTTAAAAGTAATAAAAAATGAAGTTGAAAAAATAAAATAAAAATACAAAAGATACTTCATATAAAACTTGTTAATATATTATAGATTATTTTATACCTATTGAAACTTGAGACGCTTCCTAGTAACGCCACGAGAGTTGAGGCGAATGATTACACACACAGCTACAAAAAGTACTGATTGCAAAAAAAGTATAGAATGGATGAATCTTATGGTGAAATACTTACGCAATACTATGCATATTATATTTTTTCTGTTATCAT
The DNA here is from genome assembly GCA_947859365.1 of Archips crataeganus. Taxonomy (NCBI): domain Eukaryota; kingdom Metazoa; phylum Arthropoda; class Insecta; order Lepidoptera; family Tortricidae; genus Archips; species Archips crataeganus. The sequence continues at coordinate 38,927,800 of OX402045.1, forward strand.
ATAACCTATTTTTGAAATAAAACAATTTGAAACTGATAAGAAATACATTCGTAACAAAAAAATAGGTATTTTATAAATAGCGAAAAATATGCTTATCTGACTTAAATAAAATAGATCAAAATATTTTATTTTCTGTTTTGTTACAACTAGATGTATTTTCCTAAATAATTCTTACAATACAATACAATACAAATATTCTTTATTGATCACCAAAAGCAGTACAGTGACATTACAAAAATAAAAATTCAGGCAGACAATGGGCAGACCGCCCGATAAGACCTATCGCAAAATTCTTAACGAAATAGGTTGAAGAAATTTTTAGTCAATCTTGTGATTCACTGTTGAGTCTGTTGAACTTGCTATCGGTACGAATAAATGTCAAACTCCCGCTTTCATTACATAACGTGTTGTTGTGTGCGTGACTTCAACTCTCATGGCGTTACCTATACTGAAGTTTGAAGTCAGGCCCAAGCCCAAGGTAGTGTGCAGGTAGGCCATATACCTAAATGACTAGGTCCACTCTTACTGACTCTTCGTAAAGTACCGACCGACTTCGAACAGATCAGTAGAAAGCGCACATCGAAAAATATATTGATGATTTATGTGGTAACTCATTACATTAAATACTTTTTCAATACATCTAGAGATTTTTTATCTTTCGCTTTTTTTTAGTTAGTTATTTTCGTGGTTATTATTGAGTCGGTTCAATATTTCTTATAAAATATTTATATTAAATTTTTAGTATAACTACAGATCGCAGCAAGCGGATTTGAGGCTCCAGAACGAGGCAGACGGAGCAAGAGAGGACGGGCCGGATATTGCGCTCTGGCCGTACGGGTCACGCTGCCCATATATATATCGAATGCATACTGCTGGTGCGTTTACTGCCACTCGCGGTGAACAATGAAATAATGCACTTTTCGTAAATATTTTACACGGAGAACAGAAAAAAAGTTTAGCCCACGGCGGTGACAACTACAGTCATACATAACACATAACGTATATACTAGATTTTGCACACACTTCATTCGGGTAGGTAATAAACATGCTACGAGTATGTACTCGTACCTACTCTGTTTTCACTTCAATTGCGAGGAAATTAAACAGCAACCTAGTGTGCTAGATAAATAACGTTAGTATCGGTCCTGAAAATATTATAAAAATTATATTATAAATTTTGCTAGTTCCGAAATATTAACCAAAATAAAATATTTTAGAACGCAACTTTGGAGCTCAAAATTATCGAAAAAAAGTTCCACTCATCGTATACTCCAACGCCGATTCGTTAGAATATTATGTTACAATTTCATTCACATACATACCTTGGTTACAATATCGAAAAGAAAATTGGCAAATAATCAAATGCCTGATCTGTTGGTAGGCTGAGCACATGGTCAGAGCGTTAAACTCAACTCTATTTATTACATTAGAGCGTATCAGATCTAAAGTGCTTTGTCCTATCCAATATTTTCGCCAGTAACTGTGCCAATCGAAAACATATTGTGCTTGGCTTGAAGCTAATGTGAAAAAATTACAAGTTGAAGTAACTTTTCAATACTTTACAGTGCTTTTTGATTAAGATTCGATGTTTTTCGAAAATTTGCACTCATGTGGAGCTTATAATAGGCTGAACTGCGTCATAACGATAAATAAAGCATATTCGATCGGAGCAACCGTCAGCCCGCGTTACACTTCATTTCTAATTCTGATGTCTACCTGCGCAAGATACGGTGGCATGTCTGATCAAGCATACTAATTCATGTCATGCGTAAATTATGTAAATGTAGTCAACAAGAAAATAACAAAAGGGAACGGTGACGGGAAAATAGCAACCCCCTTTACAACCCATTGGCTTCATCCACTTGAAATATTTAATTTTAATTGATGATACATATAGAATAAACAAACGGTTTTAAATTTTTTTGACAGTCAAATTATTTGTCAGTTGATTTAGGTCAAATTTCCCAAGTCGAATTTCACCCACTTCCGATGACTGGATTGTTGAAATTTGGTGTACATTACATATTAAGGCTGCATTTCCACCAGAGATGTGCGAGGATGCGTTGCGCATGAACCAATAGAAACACTTCATTCACTTAGGACCTTTTAAATGAAGTGTTTCTATTGATTCATGACAGACACATCCCTCGCAACGCATCCTCGCACAGCTCCGGTGGATACGCAGCCTAATACTGGATGAGAAGGCTACAATGCAACCACAGACAGCAAAAACGACTTGTATTAAAATACTTTTTTAGAAAAACTTTTTATTCAACCAGATATATAGATATATTTTACATATAGTCTGGTCAACATCTACCTTTTTGCATAAAATTTTTGTATATTCACCGAAAAATTACGATCAAGGAAGGTGTCATTCGATTCGGAATAATATGTAGAAAGTTTAAGGAAAGGTCCCAAAAGGGGCCGTTAAAAATTAAAAAGTTATAAGCAATTTATTAAAAAAAATAATAGGAATTTGTTGTTTTTTTATTATCTCAAAAACTATCACAGATATTCAAAATTTTAAAAAAGATCTGAAAAGAGCAGGAAATTTCCAAAAAAAATAGTCCTACCTTTAGAACCGTATCTATAATATTTATAACTTTTACAGAGCCCTGAAAATAGAGGTAAAAGCGGGTGGTCTGGCTTCCGCGCGCGATTCGTCACTCGGACACGGTAACAAAAAAAATCATTTTAACATATTAAATATGAATATTAAAGAATAAAAAAATTTGAGTACTTTTGGGATACATAAATAAACAATAATCCGCGGGCAAAAAATTTTTATCCCCATTTTTTCATTAGTTATGCATTTGTTAACCCGATTATTATTGACCCGAAAAATCCGATTATTATTGAACTACAACCGTAGGGTTTTTTTCACTTCGTGGAGTTATTCTTAAGAGACAAAAATAGATCACCGTTGAAAAAATCAAAAATTTTAATTTTCCATTTATTTATTAACAATCTAAAATGTAAAAAAAAATTAAAAACTGAATAAAGATAGGTAAAATTTATTTTTATTTTTATTACTCAAATGTTTTGATTTGAAACGGTTAAAAGTTACTTAAAAATATTTTTTTTACTTTTTTACCACCATTATTTAAATAATTGTTATAAACAAATGCGTTATTCATAAGATAAAAAAAAAATTTTTTTTTCCTAATCTATTTGTTGATATAAATTAAGATTTATATGAAAAAAAAATATTCCTTTAAAAAAATATTTATAGCTAAAAAATGCGTATTAATTAACAATCGTTTTTTACCACTAAATATGAATCTTAAGGAACCGTTTTTTCTCTAAAAATCATAAATTGTATCGTTTTTAAGGATTTTGGGATTTTTTTTTTAAATTTTTTAATTGTTTATTAAAAATAATTTGTTATAAACTATTGATTTTTTTTAAGTTCTTTATTTTACGATTTTTTTCCATTTTTTTATATACTATACTATACTATATACAGAGTTCACAATAAATAAATAAATAAATACTTAACTTTTAATATTTTTATGTCCGAAAACTTGTCCTTTTATCTCGCTCTTTTGCTTTTATAATTGATATAACTTTTAAATTTAAAAGAATTATTGTTGTCAATTTTTTTTGTTTCTGAAGTTTAAACACTTATCACACACCCACTTTTATCCGGAGAAAGATAAGAAAAATCACAGTTGTAGATTATTTTATTCTTATTACTTTGATAGCTAAATCATGCATTGAATGTTTCAGGCCAATACTTTATAAGGTTTGTTCGGCAAAGTTTCGGACGGTTTTAGGTGGGTTAAGATAGTGTTGGATTTTAATTTTTTTCTCAGCTTACGTTACGTAATTATTTCTATTCTTCTTTATCCTCGTAAAGCCCACGTCAAATTTTTTTCTATCATAATTTGAACCTTATTCTCAATCAAGAAAAGTTGACATTTGCTTTTACATAAGACATTAGTATTACATTTAGCATTTAGAGGTTAAGATTTGTAAATATTTTATAGTAATGACCCAGCAGCTATCTTTTAAAATATGCTTTTAGCTGGGGGCAATCACTAATTATATAGGAAAAGCGTCTATTGAGTTGAGTTTATCAATTGGGAACTCACTACCTGTCATTTAATTTTGCCCCCTAAATTCATATGTCTGATTATATGAATGTCACATCTTTGTGAAGTTATAATTAGAATAAAAGTTCAATTACTTATTATTTTTCCTCATAACTATGACGCCTATGACAAATAGAATGAATCATAAAACTATTTCCCTCTCCACTGCTGTAGTTTACATTTTATTACATTTTGCTTCCTTTTGATAAAATATAACATTACATTCACAACCTAATGGTTCAATTTTGTTAATGAGGTAAGAAGAATTGTAATAAGATTTTAACTAAAATCTAATTTCTAATTTGTTTTTTTTTCCTTGAATTATTCTGTGCTACCAAGATCCACAAAGAGAAAGAGAAGAAGTGAGTTGTCATAACCAAAACAGATTTTCTATAAACAAAATTTTTGGAATATTAAAAGCTGAACCAACTAAACAAACAAAACATGTATGTATATTGCATCTGCATTCTGCATAGCCAAAGAACCATGAAGATCTTTTTAGGGAATTTCATAGATGAAGTCTCAAACAATTAAAATGCTTGATTCAATATATAATTTAAAAGCCTCTGTTTAATTTTAAAAAGTTATAGTTGTAATTTAGACAACCAGATGGTCTAGTGGTTAGAGAACCTGACTACGAAGCTTGAGGTCCCGGGTTCGATTCCCGTGTTGGGGCAGATATTTGTATGAAAAATACAAATGTTTGTTCTCGGGTCTTGGGTGTTTAATATGTATTTAAGTATGTATCTATCTATATAAGTATGTTTATCCGTTGCTTAGTACCCATAACACAAGCTTTGCTTAGCTTACTTTGGGACTAGGTCAATTTGTGTGAAATGTCCCGTGATATTTATTATTATTATTATTTATACCCAAGGGGTAAAAACGGGACTCTATTACTAAATTTCCACTATTTGTCTGTCTGTATGTCATCAGGCTGTATCTCATGTCATGTACAGTCAAGGACTTTAATTCATGAGCCACCATGGAACCTTTTCAAAGGAAAAGTCATTACGATTTTCCTTAATAATTAATAATGCTATGTCACTATGACGTTTACTGTGAAATGGTTTCATGGTGGCTCATGAATTAAAGTCCTTGACCGTACCATGATACCTAGCTGGACAGTTGAAATTTTCATAAATGATGTATTTCTGTTGCCGCTATAACAACCAATACTAAAAATAAAATAAAGTTAAAAATTAATAATATTTTTGTTTGTAATTACTTATTTTATTTTCCTTTGAAAAGGTTACTTTCTGCCAAGTTTCTTGAGGTGCATTCTTCTTGGCAATGATGGTTCCTTCCAAAGCTTTAGACCAAGCAAACCTCGGTCACTCAGGTACTTTATATTGAAGACAAACATAGTTTCCATAAATTATATTTGTTTACTACCTTGCTTTTTGTTTCTCAAGTAGAGACAAAAAAAACTTTCTTATCAATGTTGATTCAATTTTCATTTGTTGATTACCAAATGGTGTTGTTGATTACCAGTGATAGCAATGATCAAAAAATTACATTTGTTGTAAGTGACACAAACAAGAATCTGCCTTGACAAAAGAGTGCCTGCCTCAGGGACTAACTATCTATATTTCATACTAAATACAAACTGAAATATGGATGCACAGAAAAAAACCCAGAAAAAATACCAGCGCTGGGAATCAAACCCAGGTCCTCAGCATTCCGTGCCTTGTGCCATTCCCCTACACCACCACTGGTCAGACTAACACTAACTACCGTTTAGCAGATTTAACATTTATTTGCATATCATACATAATTACAGAGTCATATAAATATACCTATAAAGCTATAAAGAAGTCAGCTATTCGGATTAAGTAGGTACTGTCAATACAGAAAACTTAGTGTGTATTTAAAAAGGGCCTCTTCTGTTTTAATCAAATCCGTAGGTATTTCCTGTCTGTAGTGAAATTAATAAGATGTGTCTGTAGTGAAATTAAGATCTGATTTCGGTAATTAAGTTGATTAAAATAAATCATTTGCATTAAGTACGTTCAACATGGTAAGGACGAAATTATATGTTTTATTATGTAAAACACTTGAGGGCTAACTTTTTTCGTCAAGTTTATTTAGGTAGTATCCCAAGAAAGCCAAAAGCAACTGGTGATGTTTTCTAAATTAAAAATTCATACCAACAAAATATGCAAACGAACAAGGATTGCAATTATTCAGTAGATAGTTCGGTACATTCCAATTCTAAAGAACGAACGAAATAAAGTAGTATAATCAGAATGTCACGCATTACTTACCTTGCCCGCATTTCTCAGTCTTTGGAGTGGAAGTCATTTCAGCTCGCCGTTGGATCCACTATGGCATGTTTTCACTTAAATACAAGACTTCTGTGATGTGTTGAATATAAAATAAATCACAGGAATATCAATAAATTAAATGGACCGACCGGCAGCCATGTTTAGAAACAATTTGCATATTTTGTTCAATTTGGTACAGCAGTCGCCATCTCTTGATTCTTTTCTGTTCATTCATCAAACGTCAGTTTCAATTACAATGTATAGATGGCGCTGCAAAGAGTCTTTTTCTTTATTTATGCCTTCTAGAAAAGACTAAGGAAGTAATGTCCATACAGTAAAGAAGACACATGACATCTTCGTATTATACATATTATTTGATATGAGAGTGAGCGAGACGGTAAGATACGCACATTGATTTTCTGATTTCCGAGTGACTCACTCTGTTTTTTGCGAAAAATAAACCACAATTACTTAACAACTATTCTCCAATCCAATTGAGCATTGCCTGAGCACTATAGTATTTTAAAGCGTGTCACACACAGCGCAGATGCGGTAAGATTTTATCTGCGTAAAAATACTTATCCGTCTGAAGGTATAGGTATCGCCACGAGAGTTGAGGTTACGCACACAACAACATGTCATATAATGACAGCAGGATTTTGACATTTATTCGTACCGATAGCAAGTTCAATAGACTCGACAAAAGATTGACTAAAAATTTCATCAACCTATTTCGTTAAGAATTATTTTGGAAAATACATCTAGTTCAAACAAAACAGAACATAGTTAAAATATTTTGATCTAATTCTATTGTATTTAAATCAGATAGATAAGCATATTTTTCGCTATTTATAAAATACTGTTTATTTTTGTTGCGAATATTTCTTATCAGTTTCAAATTGTTTTATTTCAAAAATAGAACCGTTTTCCCCCCGAAGGGCAGAAAACGTATATTTAGGTTTCAGCCGAAGCTTGAACCACCTTGAGATTACCTTGAGATTACGCCTTCCGAATTACTCACTCACACCCTTGCAAATATACATTTGTGTGCGTTAGTTAACTGTCAAACTCTATACTCTATGTCAAGAAGCAGCGCGCGGGGAGCGGCGCGGGGGCGACGCACCTGTCAGTACCTGGTAAAATGTAAATGAGCCGGCAAGACTCATGAAACTGGTGGTTCAAGCTTCGGCTGAAACCTAAATATACGTTTTCTGCCCTTCGGGGGGAAAACGGTTCTATTTAGGTGTTCGAGCCTTCGCTTGAACCACCTTGAGACGTGTTTATATTCTGCCGGCGCTGCTTATGCGTACTGTGATAGGTTTAACGCCCATTAAGTTTGGTGTGTAACGCTGACTATGATTCTTGATTAATTTTTCTTTATTACTTTAAATAAATATACCAAAATGGAAACAACCAATAGACTTCAGGTTTTATCAGAGGCAATAGTTTCTTTAAGTTAAAAACAATACCTAATTGTATTCTTGACGACCGGATAGCCAAGCGGATAGAGAACCTGACCATGAAGCTTGAGGTCCCGGGCTCGATCCCCAGTCGGGGTAGAAGTCTATTTGTTCTTGGCTCTCGGATGTTAACAGCTATTTATTTATCTATACATATAAGTATGTTTATCCGTTTGCTAGTAGGTACCCATGATAATAAGCTTTATTTAGTTTGGAACTAGTTAGGTCAATTGGTGACAATTGTCCCAAGATATTTATTTATTTATTTAGGTACTTAAATTATTCTAACTTATGAATTATGAATAACCATCATGGCATTATGAAAAGCTTTCCTAAAGTTTGAGAGATGAATAACACTAATTCTTAAGTGTTTGTTAGTGTAAGTATTGCGGACTTCCTTAAAATAGAAGTTAGGGAAGGTTTCTTTAAACGCCAGTTCTCTTTCTTGAGAACTTCCTCAATAAGCGGCTACAAATCTCATGAAGAGCCAAAAAGGTCCGTATTATTCGGCTTATAGCTCTACAATTGGTCTCCCAACTAGAAATTCGCCCAAGACTAAATTTTTCTACTCTTATAACATACTTACAAACCGCTGTAAGTGTCGATTTAGGCGCACTTTATAAAAGGATTCTCACTTATAGTAAACTTATAACGTTCTTATCGAGGATTATACTTAAGGTACACTTAGAAAATCTTGTTACTGCTGTTGTAAGTAATACCGAATTAACTTACAAGGGTTACCTGGAAGAGATTACTCTTAAGCGATAAGGCCGCCTATTGCTTACCTTGTAACTTTCTCTCTATGTACCTGTTTTCTGTATTGCTTACTATTTCTGGTGTACAATAAAGAGTCATTGTATTGTATTGTATTGTAAGGGTTTTATAATGGCCTGGTTCTAGGGCAATAAGACCTAGAGCGCTCTTAGTAAGTGAATCCTCTTATACCTGTTTTACACTCGCGTACGAGTGGCGAGACGATCACTGCGGGACGAGCCACGAGACGAGAGTGTAAATAGGCGCGCCTCGCGCCTCGTCTCGTGATTCGCCTTGATTTTGAGGCTCGCGTCCGGAGCGAGACGACGAGGCGAGGCGTGAGGCGAGGTGACGAGGCGAGAGTGTAAATTAGGTATCATATTGCTTTTCGAAAGCTTGTTATAGGAGTATTTTATAACACAACGGTCAAAAGAAGTGTGCGAGCGCACTGTAGCAAGAGGGAACTAAAACTGTTGTCAATATTATTTTAATAGTAGAATTTATTATTTTCTCAGGTCCAACAGTAGTAATGTCTATAGAATATTAGTAACAAATTCATATTTATTTGTAAATATAAAAACTGAGACCATTAAAGGTTGATAGCTAATTTGCTCTTCTGTAAAGCAAACTAAAGACTAAAATGTCTTACTGCACACTCCTAAGATAACTGTAAACTTTTTGATCTTATTGAACACATGCATGCCTTGGTATATAACACATAAACATAAAATGCAGAATGTAATGTAATTTTCGAACAGATATCAATCTATTTATCCGTCTATTTATTTGTCTGAATAAATAAAATATCCTCAGGATCAGAAAATTAAGACTAGAATCTGCCAGTTTAAAGTTTCAGACTTTTTATTTTTGTGCGGAACCATCGAATGATAGTCAGGCTCCGGCTTATTCTGACATAGTACTACTAGTACCTGGTAGCTTTTTAGTGAGCCTGTGTATTTTTATTGATTTTATTCCTATAAACCCCACTTCTTTTAAATCTGTTCCATATTTTAAATCCCATGCTTTGATATGTGACAAATACTTGTTAGGTTATTTACTCGAATATATTTAATGGCCGACATTCTTAATAAAGTGCTCATAAGTCCTAAAAGACAAAATATTCTGATAGAGTTCTTCTATTATGCTTCTACTCTTTAATTTGACTCGGATATGAATTTGTAGACTTACGACTAGTTAGTTTTATAGCAGTTGTATGCAAAAGTTTATTAAAGTAAAGTCTAGTAAAACACTCATGTAGACTCTACTAAGAACAAATGCACTTTTATTTTCTAAGTGCAAATCATATCCATGAGCAATTGCTCTTCGAAAATACACTTGTACGACAATTGTGCTGGTAAATGTCTTACAACGATTCTTTATAAACCTCTATAAGAGTACGTACTAGGTGATAGTATTCTTTAAATACCAATTGCCTTAAATCATGCTCTTACAAGATGTGCTGTCATAGTCAAGACATGTCTAATTTCTTGATGTAATACCTTAGTTCTCCTGCTGGAGTGCGCTAGTGTGGCGAGCTACAGGGCACTACATCTCGGGACACCGAGGTCGCTCCAGGAAGTCGTCGGCAACGTGAAGGGTCTGCTAAGCTTCCTTAAGGAGTTGGGCTGGCATGAATAGTGCCTACAGCCAGTTACGCAAAATAGGCGCATAAAAGATGTCGAGTTGCGGAAATTAGCCCGTTATTACCAATTACCAAATTACCTTCGTTCATAAATCAGCATGCGCGTAAGAAAAAATTGCTAGTTGGACTAACTTTTGGTCGTAAAGGTAAGTTATATTTAATGGCTTTACAAAGGTAGTACAAGAGCGATGGTCAGTGGCATGCCAAGTGCATAGCTGGGCACCGTTAATCAAAAGGTTAACTTCGTTAATCGCTAATCCGTTACTAAGTTAATTTTGTTAAACGTTATAGCGTTATATTCCGGAAGATTCAACGCAAGTTAACGTTAATTGTTAATCCGTTTAAATGTGATAAAAATTGTGGTTTCCCTTGGCCTTAGAAGGCTGAAATTTTACAAAAGATAATGACAGATTTGTTGAAATTCCTACGGGAATAACCTCGATTTGATTTATATATTCCCCAATACTAATGATGATGATAATGATGGATGATTGGATGTTTCCGAGGCCGGATTTTTGTTTTATTCGGTAATTCATCATTGTACCGAGAATTTTTTCATCGATCTTCATAATTTTATTTGCATCCATTGGATGGGTGCCACATTAACATTGTCGTTCATCAAATCGCTTTTACTATAATTTTGGTTCATGATAAGTTAAAATTCTTAAAATTTCTTATAATACAGAAAATCATTTAACTATGTTGAGTCTATCGAGGGTTATAGGTTAGGTTAGGTTAGTCTTGTGTCAAGGCGCGAAGCGCCTTAAATACGCGGAATAGGAGCTCCGCGAAGCGGAGCTCCGTCGACTCTGTCACACGATAGTTCGTAGTAGTCTACATTTTATTGAATACTTGTCCTTTGTCACATAAAATCACGGGATGCATTTTTGAATTTAATTTTATCAAAAGTATGCTTTCGATGAAGCACCACTGACATAATAACAAACCGAACGGACCATCTGTGAATCATGTTTCGATGATTAATACTCTTATTAACTGATTATTCTATGACAGGTAAATTCAATAAGTAATTACATAATGAAATTCATGGAATAGTTTTTAAATAAGTAACTGTACTTAAACAATCCCTAAGTAACGACAAGGCTGTACAGGCCAGGCAGCTTATAAGCTAGTTGGACTATTTCTCTGTTCTTCCAAGTCGAGTTCTAGGCACAGGATAGTATGTAGATTGTTCTGGTTGCTGTGCCATTTTTGCTTATTTTGTTATAATATTTACCTAGTCCTTTAAACTTCTGACCATTTACTATGGTGGGAAGCCTTTGTTATGGATAGCGATGGTTTCAGCAGATGTATTATTGTATTTTTCTGCAGCAGTCTGTGCGAAACTGCCGCCGGCGTTAGTTCGAACTCTTGAAGGGAGTTGTAATTTCCGATCTGTTTCCGATCGTGTGACTCTCTAGCCAATGCAGAAGCTTGGAATTGTTTTTATTTTGTTAGTTCTCTTTGTGCTTCCGAGAATTTTTCTCTTAGCTCAGATTCTCTGGAGTTAAACATTCCAACTAGCCGGGAGGTCAGCGCTTCCGCCTCCTCATATAATAAATTTAATAATAATTTTGTTTAATAAAAGAAATCCACTTTCACAATTAGTTTCGAACTACCGAGCGGTCTCCCACTAGGCAATGAATATGAAATCTGAACTGTAAATCTTGTAACTCTTGTCTTGTAATAATTGTAAGATAAACCATCTCTGAGGTAACTACTTGCAGCCATTTAATAAACTGTGGTATACAAATTACCAGCTTGTGGTGGATATAAGTTTAGGTATACCAGACTACTGTCTGTGGAGTGAACTTTACATGTTAACTTTTTCAACGCCAAGCCTAGCTAATCGTAAAGCTACTTTGAACCTGAAGGCATTGCGTCAAGATCACTTTGAAAAGGTTAAGCCTTCCACACACCGAAGTGCGCGGCGTGCAGGGTCGCTGACGGAGCGGGCGAACGCGCTGTATTATACAGTACAACACTGAATTATATGCGGTGTCACACACCGACGGCCGGCACCATGGCGGCGATGCCGATGCGTGCGCGGCGCGGCACGGAGCGTTCAGTGTTGCCCACCTTATTGACTTTGTCATACAGGACAATTTTTAATCTGGCAACATCATACAACAGAGCTGACAGAGCGTGCTTGCGCAAATGCACAGCGAGTTGAGGCGACATGACGCCTCATTTCGAAAAGGCGTTTCGTCGAAACGCCACTTCACACGAGGTGCCGTCTCAAGTCAGGCGACGTCTCGTGTTAGGCAACGCCCCTTCGGGCTGCCGTTTCAAAACGATCGAGACGACGTATCGACCGAAACGACGCATCGATCGAGACGACGCATCGATCGAGACGACATATCGACCGAGACGACGCATCAACCGAAACGACGCATGAATCGAAACGACGCATCAATCGAGACGACGTATCAATCGAAAAGGCGTTTCGTCGAAACGTCACTTCACACAAGGTGCCGTCTCAAGTCAGGCGACGTCTCAAATGACGTCTCGTGTTAGGCAACGCCCCTTCGGGCTGCCGTTTCAAAACGATCGAGACGACGTATCGATCGAGACGACGTATCAATCGAGACGTCATGAGACGTAGGTACCGAGCCAGTGGCCCGTTCAAGATTAAGAATATATGTAAGTGCCTGAGCACGAACAGCTTCGCTGGTCCAAGGGAGCCGAGCGGAATTTATTTCGTTCTTAATCATAAAGTGTCGTCATTTCACTTCACTTCCGATGATCTCAAGACCCGATGTGCACGTGTGAACTATTCGGAATTAAAAAGCGTACTGACAGGTGCGTCGCCCCCGCGCCGCTCCCCGCGCGCTGCTTCTTGACATAGAGTATAGAGTTTGACAGTTAACTAACGCACACAAATGTATATTTGCAAGGGTGTGAGTGAGTAATTCGGAAGGCGTAATCTCAAGGTAATCTCAAGGTGGTTCAAGCGAAGGCTCGAACACCTAAATAGGTTATATGTAAAAAGAAAAATTATAAAATAGTATATTTCATTACGAGTGCGGAAAGCCTGTCATTGCAAAGAGTTCCGACGAATGTCTACCCGAGCACAATAAACTCAACTAACCAATCATTTATTTCTTATAAAAGTTATAATTCACATATATAACATATCCCACTGAGCACGAACCTTGCAAAAACCTTGCTGCAATGTTGATCTAGCTCACATTATCAACATTGCCAAGGAACCTTACCAGTTAGTTGCCAAAACATACATTATCAAGGTATTCGAATGCCACATATGCAATGTTGCCGCATCTTGCAGCAACCTTGCAAATAGAACGTTACAAAATAAATGTTTCCTAAACGTGCCATATGTAACTTACTATAACTTATTTTTATAAGGTTATTGCAACTTTGCATGCTTAACAATTTGAAAGTTGCAAACGCAATCATACTGCAACATTTTAAATTTAAAGTTGAAATAAAAACGCTGTTGTAACGTTACACAACATAGTTACAGTAATATAAATATGCAACTTTGCTGGAAGGTTAGTTTTATTACATTATTTCTTTAAGTTGTCTAAAGCTTTAAATTTAAACATTTTAAACGTTACAACAATAAAGTTCCTGCAACTTTAAAATTTTGTCGTTTAATCAACATTACCAGGGATACTTCCAAGTAAGCTATCACAACTTAAAATTGTAAGGTTTTTTTAACATTATTTGAGCATTATTTTTGCAAAGTAACGTGACAAATGTTCCTATAAGTTACTTGTGCAATATTGGTGTAACTTTGCATGTTAAATATTTTGAATGTTTCAACCGCAATCATACAGCAACCTTTGAAATATAATGTTATATGGAAAAGTTACAGTAACCTACCACAAAATCGTTAAAGAAATTTAAATATGCAACTTTGCTACAAAGTTAGTTTTGTTACATTATTCATGTTAAGTTGTCCTAAGCTTTAAAATGCAACATTCTAAAATGTTACAACGATAATGTTCCTGCAACGTTAAATTTTGGCGTTTAATGTACGATGCCATAGAAACTTCCATGTAAGCTACCGCAGCTAATTTTTTTACGTTTTTAGACATGACTTATGCAATGTTGTTGACAAGTAGCGTAGTTAATGTACCTATAAGTTACTTGTATAATATTGTTGTAACATTGCTCGTTAACGTTGCAGCGATAATGTTCCTGCAACGTTAAATTTTGGCGTTTAAAGTACGATGCCATAGAAACTTCCATGTAAGCTACCGCAGCTAATTATTTTTACATTTTAAGACATGACTTATGCAATGTTGTTGACAAGTAGCGTAGTTAATGTACCTATAAGTTACTTGTATAATATTGTTGTAACATTGCTCGTTAACGTTACAGCGATAATGTTCCTGCAACGTTAAATTTTGGCGTTTTAAGTACGATGCCATAGAAACTTCCATGTAAGCTACCGCAGCTAATTATTTTTACGTTTTGAGACAAGACTTATGCAATGTTGTTGACAAGTAGCGTGGTTAATGTACCTATAAGTTACTTGATGTATATTGTTGTAACATTGCTCGTTTAATATTTTGAAACTTACAACCGCAATTATACAGCAACTTTTTAAAAAATCCTTTGCATGAACCTCACTCCACCTGGTTCCTGAAATAGAAATCTATAACCTTGCTGATATGTTTTGAGTAGATTCGTCGTATTATTGTTACTTATCTGAAGCTTTTAAATTGCAACATTTAACAGTTTTTTTTTCTAATACTGTTAGTTCCTTCGACTTGAAATTCTTCCGTATGATCAGCGTTTTTAGGGTTCCGACCTCAATCGGCAAAAACGGAAGCCTTATATAGGATCACTATGTTGTCCTTCTGTCAAAACCCTTTTTGTCACGAACGCGTGGAGGTATCAAGCTGAAATTAATATCAAATACTCAGGTGTGCAGGGTGTGCACTTCTTGGAGCAGTGAAACAATCAAAATTCTAAGCAAGTCAACGCAATCAAAAGATACAGTCATTAAAAAAGGTATGTATGTATATATGACGGACACCACATATTAAATATATATTTAATAAAATAAAACAAAATAACAAATTTGTTTTAGTTATTTATTTCTAATCCGAGTCGTTCGGGACCCTTTATGGCAACATCAACATGTACCTACCTATGTCTATGTTTGTACTTTTAATTTTAGCCTGCGTACGTGTTTTTGTTGTTATAAATAAATGTTTTTCTTTCTTTCTTTCTTTCTAAAGATTCAAGGTTTAGGTACTCAACACCTGAAATAGAGCCTGAAGTAGAAGCAATTCTGCTTTGCTTGATTTCCGATACTTCTGATTCACTGGAACCAGGGTTTGAAAATATCCGCATCGGATATTTAGGATATATATCTGATATATATCAAAAGTTTATATATATATCCATTTTGTATGAAAGCCATATTATTATTTTATTGTATTTATTTATGTATACTAGCTATTTGCATATGTGTTACATCGTTACTGCACTTTGTCTATTACTTTCTTTGTAATGAATAATAGAATAAACACAAAAAAAACTTACTATTTAGAGTCTTTCATAACAATTTTTTTCTGGCATTGCCATTTATGGATTAGAACTTACTATTAGGGAGTATTTTTTAACTCTACTCCAACGCCATCTACATTTGGGAAGTAGAAATACAATAAAAACCGCCAAAAATTACTTAATAATATAATTTTACTAAACCTATTTTTGTATTGATATTTTTTTTTTTTTTTTTAATAGCCTGTTTCAGTGTCCCACTGCTGGGCAAAGGCCTCTCCCCTGGACTTCCAACTCGGCCTGTCTGCACTTGTGTTTGACCAGTCGCTCGAGAACGTGTCTAGGTCATCCCGCCATCTTCGCCTTGGCCTGCCGCGGCGCCGGCAACCGTCCTGGGGCACCCATTGAGTGGTAACCCGCGCCCATCTCTCTGGGTGCATGCGGCAGACATGGCCAGCCCAGTCCCATTTCAGCCTGGCGGTTGCTTTGCCTACATCTACAATGCATGTTTTGGAACGCAGTACAGTGTTCCGGACTCGATCGGTTCTTTTTACATCTAAAATGCTGCGCTCCATAGCTCTTTGGCAGACCTTCAATTTGGACTTCTGAATTTCAGTCAGGGACCACGTTTGAGCACCGTAGGTTAGGATAGGCAGTATGCATGTGTCGACGAGTTTCCGCTTGAGTGACAGTGGAAGGTTACCCTTCAACAGCTCCTTCATGGACCAGAAGCTCTCCCAGGCGTTATCAATTCGTCTTTCGACCTCTTTGTCTTGCCTATTGTTAAAAGAAACTATCTGGCCCAAGTAAATATACTCGTCGACATAATGCATGACGTGCCCATCTACCTCGACCCTACGTTTCGTGCTATTGGTCATGACTTTTGTTTTGGTTCTGTTCATCAGAAGTCCAACCTGAAGGCTTGCAGAGCTGAGATCTTGAAGCATCACTTCAAGTTCTGATGCTGAGGAAGAGAAAAGGACTATGTCGTCGGCGAAGCGAAGATTCGTTAGTCTTCTGCCGTCGACCACAATGCCCTTCTCCCTCCAAGCTTCCGCCAGGCTCTTGAATATCTCTTCTAGTGAGCTTGTAAACAATTTGGGAGATAGCGGGTCGCCCTGTTTTACTCCTTTTTCTATTTTGAATGACTGACCTGATAAATGGTTGAGCTTTATATTGGCAGTGCTTTTATTATAAATTGACATCAACAGATTTATATACGTTGGGTTAACGTTCTGATTATGAAGTGCTGTTTCTATTGCAGAATGTTTGATACTGTCAAATGCCTTCGAGTAATTTATGAATGCCAGGTAGAGCGGTTTATTAAATTCATTGCATTTTTCTATGAGTTGATTAAGAGTATGAAGATGATCTGTGGTTGAAAATCCGGGTCTAAAGCCAGCTTGCTCGGGCGGTTGAAGCTGGTCAAGCTGCCCAGCAATGCGACTTTCTATAATTTTTATGAAGGTCTTGTAGGCGTGTGAAATAAGGCTAATAGGACGATAATTGCCAATATCGCATTTATCGCCTTTCTTATGCAGGAGTATTATGTTGGAATGATACATTTTTTGCGGAAATTTACCGGTGCGAAGAATAAGGTTGAAAAATTTTGTTAGGTGGGGGAGCAAAATTGGTTTGCCAAATACAAGAGTCTCTGTGCTGATTCCGTCAACTCCTGGACTCTTTTCCAGCTTTATCTTTCGAAGAGCCTTATCTACCTCGTCTTCGGTAATCGGAGGAATGTTGTCAGCACAAATAAACTCTTCTGTGTTATAACTTTTAGCTGAATCGGAATAAAGTTTTTTATAGAAATTAGTGCAAATATCTAGTATTTTTTCCCTATTACTATGTTTGGTGCCATCTTCGTCTCTCAAGTTGGTGATCCAGGACTTTCCTTTATATATTCCCTGCTTAGCTGTTCTTAGCGATCTATTTTTGATGAGTGCAGTCTTGACTAATTCAGTGTTGTTATCCCTGATGTCCTTTCTGATGCTGCGCTTAACTATTCGATCCAGTTTACCGTATTCCGCTGAACCTCGGTTTAACCGAGTTCTTTCTTCAATTAGTGATATGGTGTTTGCAGTCAGTTTACTTAGTTTTTTAGGTCTCTGGGATATCTTATTGCTGGCTTTTCTTATACTCTCAATAATGTTGGTATACTTTATGTTCACGTCTTCCACATCAGTATCCATACCTTCAAATTGATTATGAAGTTCTATGTTGAACTGGTCATAATTTGCCATTAATACCGCTCTATTGATATATATCATAAAAAATAATTTGATATATATCGGATATATATATCATGATTTATATCCATTGATATAATATCCTCGAACCCTGACTGGAACTATCATTGTCTACTGGGATGACTAGTGTATCTATGTCATCATATAGAGGTGCTCTGCGGGCAAAATATTCGTCTTCAATTTTGATGACATGGTCTACACAATTTTTCCATTCTTGAGCAGTCACTGACTGAAATGCTTCTTCAGCCAACTTTGCAACATTTTGCTTGAACCATTTTTCTTTGCGATTCTCCGTATTACCATTGCCCATATTAACTCGATGGGGTTTAAGTCGCAATGGTAAGGTGGCAGTCTTAATACAGTGTGACCATGTTCTCCCAATAGTTCATCTATGTAGTAGATTGGTTCTGGTTTGTGCTGTTTATCCATTGGGATCACACTCTCGAAGAAGCTGTGATTTCGTCAAATGCTAAACAAATACGAACATTGTTTTCCATAATTTTGTCTAAGTACATGCTTCCCATCAACACCGATTGATTTATGGAACAAATATAAAGATCACATGGCCGAAGATATATTACATCAGAAGCGTCTTAGAACATCAAATGCAAATTTGCAAATTAACGAAGAAATGTACAATGAAGCATTAATTTTAATAGAAGACATGTGCTTGATGCTTACCAACAAAGGATTAATACAATTAGGAATGACAACGCTTAATCGCCCAATGCACGACGCATTTAATCAAGAGTTTAGACGCGAAAGCCAATATGATTCTGAGGTATTAAAAAAAAACAGTTCTAACCCCGGCGCCACACATAGACAAATGTTTCAACACATATTTGAACACATATTTGATCTATGGTTGATCGTATGGTTGTTCTATTGAACAAATAAGCAAATACCGGTGCTTCACATGTGATCAAATATGTGTTCAAATATGTGTTGAAACATTTGTGCTATGTGTGGTGCCGGGGTAAGAAAAGTTCCCCTTTTAAATGAGCCACAAAAATATGCCTACGACACGCTAATGAAAGTAGTGAACGATGAAACTGGCGGATTTTTTTTCTTAGATGCTCCCGGTGGGACTGGGAAAACGTTTTTAATATCATTAATTTTGGCAACGATTCGATCGCAAAATGGTATCGCACTTGCACTTGCTTCGTCAGGTATTGCAGCTACGTTATTGGAAGGCGGTCGAACAGCTCATTCCGCACTCAAGTTGCCGTTGAACATGCAAATAAATGAAACACCAACTTGCAACCTTTCGAGAAATTCTGCGATGGCCAAAGTGTTGCAGCAGAGCAAATTAATAGTTTGGGATGAGTGCACGATGGCACACAAAAACTCTTTGGAAGCATAGACCGCACGTTGCAAGATTTACGAAAGAACCAAAACCGGTTTGGTGGTACAATGATTTTATTGGCAGGTGATTTTCGCCAAACACTACCAGTAATACCACGATCAACGCTAGCCGACGAACTTAATACATGCTTAAAGTCATCCATTTTATGGAAAGAAGTTAAAACGCTCAAATTAAATATGAACATGCGAGTCGAATTGCAGAACGACCAATCTGGAGAAGTTTTTTCCAAACAATTGCTCGAAATTGGTAATGGCAAAATACCTGTTGACTCATCTGGATATAATATATTATATTTCCTACCAATTTTTGTCACTTTACTGAAACTAAGACCGAACTCATCGAGAAGGTTTTCCCAAATATGGCTCAAAATTACAAAGATCATGTATGGTTGAGCGAAAGAGTTATATTGGCTGCGAAAAACGTTGATGTCAACGAAATTAATTTACAGATTCAAAATAAGATAGCTGGCGAATTAATGACATACAAATCGATTGATTCCGTTACTAACCAAGATGATGTTGTCAACTATCCAACGGAGTTTTTAAATTCGCTGGAATTGCCTGGATTACCACCTTATAATCTGCAATTAAAAATCGGATCGGTAATCATTATGTTGCGGAATATAAATCAGCCACGTCTTTGTAATGGAACCCGTCTTGCTGCGGTGAAGAAATTAATGAACAACGTCATCGAAGCCACAATTTTGAAAGGGAAGTACAAAGGCGAAGACGTTTTGATTCCACGGATTCCTTTGATTCCGAACGACATGCCATTCGACTTTAAACGGTTGCAATTTCCAGTGCGGCTAGCATTTGCAATGTCGATAAATAAATCTCAAGGGCAGTCGCTAAGTGTTTGTGGCACCAATCTTGAAAGTCCATGTTTTTCACATGGCCAGTTATATGTCGCCTGTTCCCGTGTCGGAATACCAACAAAACTATTTATATACGCGCAAGAAAAAAAAACTAAGAATGTTGTATATCATAAAGCATTAGAATAATAAACCCTTATTATTTTAAAATATATATTTTTTAATTATACCAATTTGAATTCAATATTCATAGTTAAGACAGGACGACGTCTGTCGGGTCAGCTAGTAAGATCATATAACTCACATTTTCATTCACTTACTCATTTAATTCATTGACTATTTTTTGCAATGAGTACTTTATGTAGCTGTGTGTGTAATCATTCCCCTCAACTCTCGTGGCGTTACCTATATCACACACAGTGCAGATACGAGGTGATACATTCACTCTAAAATTTTTATACAGGATTTTTTTTATATAAAAGGGGAAAACGAGCATGCGGGTCACCTGATGGGGAGCAATCACCGCCGTCCATGGACACCCGCAAAATATAAATTATCTGCGCTTTGTGTGGTCCTCCATTGAATTGTATAGGGAGCGATATTGACAGATATGCGTTCAGATACCGATATCTTACCGCATCTGCGCTATGTGTGATACGCTTAAGCGAGTCATACTACCTACTATTATTATTTTTATTGTATTCATTGTACCCTATCTATCTCTCAAAGGGCCAGCAACGCAACTGTGACACCCTTAATGTTGCGGGTGTCCATGGGCGGCGCTGATTGCTCCCCATCAGGTGACCCTCATACACGTTTTCCCCCTTTTATACAGGGTAATTTTTTTAATAAGTGCACAAATTTTAATATGTGATACAGTGTCGTTAAAATAACAAATTTCAGTATTTTTCGTTATAATATTTATCACTTATTTTTTTTGTTTTTCATAGTAAAATCCAATTATTGCATGAATTACTATGAACATCCCAAATTACAAAATGTAAAAACAAAATCTCGAACAGATAATCGTGATCTATCAACGATAATGAATCATATATCAAAATTTGTGCACTGTTTAAATAGTTACCCTGTATTTAAAAAAATATCCTGTATAAACAATCCGCACTACAAAACACGTCTACTCAGCTCCGAAATTTTAGAGTGAATGTATCACCTCGCATTTGCACAGTGTGTGATACTTTCAGACAGATAAGTTTTTATACGCAGATAAAATCTTACCGCATCTGCGCAGTGTGTGACTCGCTTAAAACGTATAATAAAATTAAAGGCCACAACAAACCGAAAGCGCGGGGCACAACACTAAATAAAATACGGTGTGCCGAGCTGCCGGTGTGTGTCACCCACGTGTCACCGTACATTTGATCACGATGGGCACGCTCCGTCGGCACCCCGCGCTCCCGGTTTGTGTTGGCCTTAAGAAGAGGTATGTACTCATGCACTCGATGCATTCGTACCGTACCGTACGTACCGTACGGATGCATTGCACCCTCAAAGAGTATTATTGCATCCTCCTGAAAATAGTCCTGCCGGCGCCTATAATAACAGTATGCGCGCACGAACAACTTTGTCTCCGCGACTATTTTATCAAGTCTATGGGTTAGTATGGAAGTGCGCACACGTAGCATCGCGACTCCCAGGGTACAAATACACAGACTTGATAAAATAGTCGCGGAGACAAAGTTGCTCATGCGCGCATACCCTAAGGTTGTCTGTTGTTCTGCTAGATATGGACAAAACATGGCCAAAAAAACGGTTGTCTGTAAAGTCGGTTTACGGACGGTAGTTTAACGTGAAAATGAAACCAGGCGGTCACCCATCCAAGTACTGACCGCGCCCGACGTTGCTTAACCTCGGTGATCGGACGAGAACCGGTGTTTTGTCAAATAAATATCTTGAAAACGGTGCAACCTACGGCAAATCAATGAAATTTCCATCCCCCCTTTAATACCCCCGCACCCGTTGTCTTGTCGTATAAACCTCGTCTTATGTTGTTTTAATAATTCTTTATCTTGAATTTTGTATTAGCCAAATATAGTGATCTGCGTAAACCGCAACGAAAGCTGACATTTTAATATACTCATATCATATCTGTGGCAGGCAGTTCTCCGACCGACCGACCGAGGCAAGGGAACCAAGCAAAAAGTAAAGTAAGACAGACGACCGACTAAATAAAATCTTGCTTTACGGATATTTGATTTATACATTTCTATATTGGACGCTTGCTAAAGAACAACAACAGCTCACAAGGGCGGTACGTTAACTATTTTTGTGGGCCACGTATTGTTACATGTGTATTTTTTGAATAAAACAGTGTAACGTAGGACTACGTCACAAATAGCAAACTCCACACTGGTTTGGAAATCATTAAATTACTGTGTTCATACCGTGGTGAATAAGTTTGGTATTTGTATTTAATTTATTGTTACTCTTAATATGTTTAATATTAATAATATTTGGTGAATTTCAGAACTAACCGAGATAAGCTACAATGGCGGACCCACTCAGTTTACTTCGACAGTATAATGTAAATAAAAAAGAAATAATAGAACGCGACAATCAAATCATTTTTGGCGAGTTTTCCTGGCCAAAGAATGTCAAGACAAACTATCTTATGTGGGGGTAAGTTTCTTCAGCTGGAAGTATACATATGGAGGCTGTAACAGACAAAATGTCTAGTGATTAAGTACTTTTGTTTTTATGGGTTGTTCACTCCTAAAACTACTTACCAAATAAAATATTTATTTACAGTCCAGGAAAGGAGGGTGGTAACAAGGAATATTACACATTGGAGTGTCTCCTATTTATACTGAAAAACATACATCTTACTCATCCAGTGTATGTCAGACAAGCAGCTGTAAGTCCAGTTACTGTTCAAATTACTTTTCTCTCAGTTCTTTGCATTACCTTATCAATAATTGTGTTTGTTTAGGCTGCTAATAAACCAGCTGTGTGCCGCCCAGATCGTAAGGAACTGTTGGCCTACTTAAATGGTGAAACAGTAGCATGTGCCTCCATTGATAAAAGTGCACCATTGGAAATTCCCACTCAGGTCAGTTAACTGGGTTTGTCTTATAACTTAAGTTTAATTGGTATCCCTTAGTTGGCGCTCACATGTATTCCCAGAATGACTACTATTTCAGTTATCTTGTGTAAATTCTCACCAATTAATAGGAATATTGTAGTTTCTAGTTATTGATTTACTATGATATTACAAATCAAATCATCTTCTTTTTTTTGCCTTATATCATAACACATTTACTGCTGAGAATGCATATATTATGCATTTTCATGACTTTCACTTTATGCTGCAGTCATAGTTTGTCAGTCATTTGAATGCACAAGTGCGTTTGTGGCACCTGAGAAGTCCCAAGACTTCTTCAGACTCAACTCAAGTCTGACAGCTGGTAGTGAATGTGTTAATTTACTAGGTGTCTACCCTCCTGGTACTTACATTAACAACCATTTTTTGTTATTTCTATTAACCCTTTGCTTGTTCCTAAATAAGTGATAAGTTATTGCCCTTATTTAAAAATAATGTTTTGATTTCATAGTACTACAAAACAGACATTGAATTGGCACTCAAATTTTTTTTTAATATATGGCATCCGTCCAGTATTTCAATTTTGCCAACATCAAGATTGGGTTGCTGTCATACCAAAAATTATTTATTATACTGTTGAGTTACTCAAAAGTGACAGTGTTTGAATTTCATCCTCAGCGCTGATTCTCTCTCCCATTAAAATATCATTTGAAAGTGGTGAATATCTATTTATTACTATTAAATTAGCATAAATTAGAACAGTCATTTTCAAAGGGCCCAAATTGAAGAATCAGCCTCTGTGGCAGCACAGTAACAGATGATATGAAATTGATAAGACAATATATTTTTAAGTTTCATATATGGACATGTTTTTTGTTGACTGTATTTGCATTTTCATCCTATCCACATGTTGATTCCAGCGCCTAACAACTCATAATTAGCAAAAAATGAGTATATTTCATACCATTTCTATGAAAATCAAAGTGGAAAAATATGTTAGCATTTCACATTAATAATAAGTAGGTACTTCTAAAGAAAAAAACCGGCCAAGAGCGTGTCGGACACGCCCAAGATAGGGTTCCGTAGCCATTACGAAAAAATCAAGTAATATTTTTCAAAGGATTTCGTATGTGTACGGAATCTTTCAAGTTTAGGTATGTTTTATACCTTAGGCTACTATTTACTCTTAAACTACAAATAATTCCCAAGCAATTTTAGCCGCTATAATTTTCCTAGTAAATTTGATATATTTAGATTTTAGAGTGGGGGGGGGACGGTCGATTTTAATGAAAATTTTCACTTTAAAGCTGAATATTTCGCAAACAGATCACTGAATAGAAAAATCATGTTAGCAACCCCCCAATGGTTTTAAAAGACCTATCCAACGATACCCCACACTATAGGATTAGTCGAGAAAAAAAAAATCACCCCCACTACGTCTATGGGAGATACCCTAAAAACATTTATTTTAGTTTTTTTTATTTAATCACTTTGTCGGCGTGACTGATATACATATTCATGCCAAATTACAGCTTTCTAGTACTAACAGTCTCTGAGCTTAGCCGCGGACAGACAGACAGACAGACAGACAGACAGACGGACAGACATGGCGAAACTATAAGGGTTCCTAGTTGACTACGGAACCCTAAAAAGGGATTTTGTGGACTTGGCAAAATAAAAAAAAATTGGAACCCATTTATACTCATTAAAAATAAAAAGCTATTGGGATTTCTTATGTGCCAAATTTTTACCCCTACCTGAGAAAATAGTCTTGACAGATAGAGGACAATAAAGTAATCCTGTAAGGAAGGCTTCCATTTATATTTTTGGGCTTAAGAACCTAAAAACATGGTTTATATTGCCCCGTTTTAAACCTTATAATTTACTCAAAAGATTTTTGATCTAGGTTAAACGCACACATGATAATGAGGCAGGAGAATCGGCGGCTAAAAAGCCCCGTATTGAAGAAACTCATGTACAGAAAGTGCGTGAGCAACTTGCTGCTCGTCTTGATGCACCTAAAGAAGCCTCTGTCACTGTTGACAATATTAAGTAAGTGTGATTAATTTGTGATTGATTAACTAATTCATTATTCATAGGGTTTTTTTGTAAATTGTATGTGTATGTTTAGTATGTGAGATATTTTTAATTTGAAAGTTATTAAAATTGCAAATGTATGTTGTACACCGCAAGGTAAAACGTAAATAGTTTAATTTTTTATGTGACCAACTGTATTTATTGATTGATACTTATGTTTAAATATTTTTTTATGTTCTTCACCATATAAATAATATTGTCGAGATTAGTGCAAATCCTTGGCATTGAATAATTCCATGTATCCGACTTTAGCCAATCTCCATTTTTTACTCCAAGTTCGATAATATAAATTAGACAAAGTTAAACCATCCCCTGTAAAATTGCATGTGGTGTAGATACGCGGTATTTATATTTACGTATGGTAAAAAAGCGGATTTGGACTATCCCCAACAGTATTAGCATAAGAACAGAGTAGAACGGAATCTCTTTTGACCGCGTCCAAAACCCCGCCATTTATATACCTACGTACTTCCCCCTTCACGTCGTTGCACCCCTCTGACGTCCAGGTGTGTTGCTAGGGTTGCTTACTGTTAAATATTACTTACGTCTAAAGATAATATCGCTAAATTTCTCGCTAAAATCATTATTTTATTCTAGTGTTACTAAATATGAGATTTATAAATCATTAGGTACGTACCTACATATTATAGATAGATAATTCTAAGTAAGAAGTTATTACAACTGCCATACCAAATGAAGCCATTTAAGGTGATTTAAGTAGGTATTACTTACCTACAAATATAAAATAAAATACATACAGGCTCACGTAAAACTTGTACCTACCTAGTAGTTTATTCAGTTGGGTGAGTTTTGGTGCGCGCGTGCGGCGACGCCGGCAGTGACGCGACAGCCTGACTGAGTACCCGTTTAGCGGGTACTTTAATATCGTGGCCTTGAGTCCGGCCGGAGCGGGAGTTTTTGTTCTACTATGTTCTTATTTATTCTTATGGTATTAGTATCTGAGCTTCTTGTGAAAATTGCAAATATATTTATTGTTTGTTTGTAAAATAAAAATATTAGTAATGTAATTGGAAAATAGAGTAGTTTAATTACCTACCCTCTTTTTTAATATTTAGATCATTGTCTGAGGCTATGTCTGTGGAGAAAATTGCAGCCATCAAAGCAAAACGCTTAGCCAAGAAAAGGACAACCATAAAAAGTAATGACTATTCAGACACACTTGGTGTTGTTGGATCAGACCTTAGAGCCATTCTAGATTATGATGTCAATCATATCATAAGTCGCGAACGCCAGTGGAGGACCAGAACGACAGTATTACAAAGTAATGGAAAAGTAAGTTAGAATTTTAAATAGTTAACTTTCACATGTTTCAGAAAATTAAGAAATTTTTAACAGGGAGTTAAAATTTGCCCGTTTGGTTACGCACTTTTTAAAGTCTTTACAATAAAAAAAACAACAAATCGGACAATTCTTCACTTCTTGTTAAACATTGTTAAACTTGTCCGATTTGTTACGTTTTTTTATTGTAATGGCTTGAAAAAGTGCGTAACCAATCGGACTAATTTTAACTCCCTGTTAACCACAGAAATAATAATAAAGAGGATAGAAATGCCTTAGTTCCTATTTTGTTCCTTGACCAGTGGCGCTAGTTTGTCCCCTCTACTTACTATTAATGCACACACGCAAAAGACCGGAACCGTACTACGCAATCACGCACACAATTACTAATAATTTTGCTTACAAACAATTATGAACCTAACCACTTAGAGACAGCGTTGCATAACACTCACCGTAAGTCATACCCACACATACACAACGGCGTTCTTCATTGGCCGCGTCGGCAGTATGGTTGTAGTTACAAAAGCAATTTATTTCACATTTACGCTAGGCCTCGATTCATCGACAATTTTATCGACTGTTACAATTTGCAGTAAACTTTACAGGAAATTATTGGTTAAATGATCAAATTTAAAATTAATTCGTGGAGATGGACATTAGTATAAATAATTTGTAGCTAATTACGTGAATTTGACCTAGGTATGTGAATGTGAAATGTATAATATAATGTTTGGCTGCATGTGTCTGTACAGTCAACGTCATAAATAAGTGACCACTTTTGTAGTACCTTGTCACTTTCAATCGTTACATATTTCGTATGGCTTTTCAAACATGACGTTAAAGCGACAAGGTACAAAAGTGATCACTTATTTATGACGTTGGTTGACCCTACCACCGACTCTGTGTAAGTGAGAGATGTGAGTTTAAACATGAAACTATCGTGAGACTCACTCATAGTGAAAATAAACGGATCACTCACGTCTTAAAACGAGTTTAACTACATGTTTCGGGCTAATCCGTAGCCCTTCTTCTCGGAGTCACACGCCACGGTGGCGTGGCGTCACGTAACTTAAAGGTAATTAAAACGAAGTTTTGACGTGAGACCCGGGAGTTTTTTAGTGATAATGATAATGAATGAAAAATTATTAAAGAAGCAATTAAAATAGGATTTTGTTAATTACAAACTAGCCAAGTGCAACTCAGATTCGCGTACAGAGGGTTCAAATCAACATTTCCCAACACCATCTACAAAAGGCGAAATTTCAAACCTGATACAAAATATTGGGGATACTATCGTAAAAAATGTACCTACCTTCCGTAATCATTTTACACAATCACACACAATTCACAGTCGGTATCTTTTTTTTACAATGGAATTGTAATTTTATTATTTGTACACTATTATACTAATTACACCACCTTTATACCGTGTTTAGGATGAATGTAAACTAGGATATCGATAAAAAGTCTACGCAAGTCAACGGGCATCACTATCTCGGGACTAGTCGTAACCTGTCTTGTGTTCGTACCATGAGCATTTGTGCAAGGCAGAGGGTTAATCAAAAATTACATTACATTGCTGCGTATACTTCAAAGCAATCTGCGTTTTTAGGGATATGAGCAGCAATGGTACATGAAGTTTCGTGTTAATAACGTGTAAACGAATATTTCATAATGAAATATTTTCTCAAGTTGTATTTTGATATAAACCGCATTATTACATTAAATTAATACATACCAATGAAATGTAATCCCCTTATTAGTGTAATTACACAGTGTGGTCGAGTTTCCGCAATTGCTAATGCTGCTAAACACCATTTTAAAGCACTTGTTATCATACCCACGTTTCAAATAGCACTGAGCCACAAGTCGCGCGTCTAAGGCACTTCTATCCTCTTTATTATTATTTCTGTGCTGTTAACAATTTCTTAATTTTCGGTATCATGAATATTTCCCATTACAACAATGACTTGCATATAGACTACACAAATTAAACTTGCAATTTAAAATCGACTTCATTTTGCTTGTGTTTTTTTTTAACTTGAACCATTGCTCAGTTTTTGTTTTTATTCACTTTTGTCAAACTTTATTTGCAAAACTTTAGCTTCAATTATTCTGTGAAGTTTTGTCATCCTAGCTTATATACATCCTACTGCAGGGCACTGCCCTCCTTTCAGAACGAGAGGGCTTGGGCCGACGTTCCCACGCGTCCCCAAGTGCGGATTGGGAACTTGACTCACACCATTGAATTTCTTCTCAAATGTGACCAGGTTTTCTCACGATGTTTTCCTTCACTTTCAAAAATTTAATTTCGCACATAAATTCCTAATAACTCAAAGGTGTGAGCTTGGGCTCGAACCCACGATCCTCTGCTTAAGAGGCTAGAGGTCAAACCACTAAGTCACCACAGCTTCAAGGTTTCTGTAAAGGCCTGTATTCACTTTGATTAGTGCGAGTGCAAGTGATTAGTAATTGAGGACGATTAGTGCAGGTGAGGTAGTGCAGGTGTGTAGTGCAAGTAGTGTCCAATTCTTGTTCTGGCTCTGTTAAGTTAATTCCAAACCAGACGTGTTTAGTGGCAGGCACGCTGCGAGTGAGGGGGAAGGAAGGGCGCGCGGGACGTGGCTACTCGCAGTTCACTCGCAAAAAATAGAACACGCTTCTAATCACGTTACTACGCAGCCAACTAATCACCTGCACTAATCAGTCGCTGTCCACACTTGTTTTCTCCTAATCACTAATCACATGCACTAATCACTAATCAAAGTGAATCCAGGCCTTAACTTAAGGTATAGGCCCTAAACAAATTTTAATTTTCAGCAATTCTTGAAAAGTATTACGGCTCTCCTGCAAGGTATTAAGGCGCGTGAAGAAGGCCGACCAGGGGCGCCTCGGCCACAGCTCGTGGTCATCCCCCCGCCAACCGCTCTGCCAGCACAGCAAGCTCAGTACAACAGATACGATCAGGAGAGGTTTAGGCCGAAAGAAGGTATATAATAATTGCAATCCCAATAGTATGGTTACTATAGGAAGAGCTCTGGCTTATCATCATCATCATCCCAGCCTATATACGTACCACTGCAGGGCACAGGCCTCCTCCCAGGATGAGAGGGCTTGGGCTGTAGTTCCCACGCGGGCCCAGTGCGGATTGGGAACTTCACATACACCATTGAATTTCTTCTCAGATGTATGCAGGTTTCCTCACGATGTTTTCCTTCACCGTAAAGCTCATGGTAAATTATAAATAAATTACAGCTCTGGCTGCTGATGTTTAATTGCCCTTAAAGCAATATACAATCCACAGACGTACAAGTACTGTACTGACATTAAATTAAATAACTATAAATTAAAAAACCCCCAACGCAATTTGGTCGCACATATGTTTGAGGATAAAGTAAATGCCCATTATGCGTCTAAGATCCCTTCCGCAGCTGACAAAAGAGCTGACAACTTTGAAACGGCTGAACCGATTTTGATGAAACATGTCTAAGAACCATCGCCAAGAAACCAGCTTTCAAACAGAGCTCTTCCTGTAATATACGAACTATAGTTATTTGTGCAAAATCATGTCTTTTTTTCTCAAATTCTAAATGCTATAAATGCAATTGTGTTTTTGCTACTTTTACATGCTAAAACGGCTGGATTGATTTGACATGTTGATAGCTGGATCTCGAGAAAAAGATATCTAGGCTGCTTTTTATTCTAATATTCCTTTGATTTCGAGATGTACGCATATAATTATATAATCAGAATCTCAGAAACGGCTCCAACGATTTCCATGAAATTTGGTTTCGGGGGCGTTAAGTTGATCTAGCTTGGTCATATCTCTGAAAAAAATGCTTGTTTTCGAGTTTTAATCCGAGCAAAGCTTGATCGGCCTGGTGTTGTTATGTAATAAATAATAATTTAAATTAATTTCGATATGTAAAATTATTGGGAATTTATAAAAAATCCCAGAATTTCAATTCAACTACCAGATCTTAATAGTTTACGATGCTGAGGCCAGGAGTAAAGGCTACTTGCACTTCAATAAAAAAAAGTTGTAAGCTAATGTTTAAGGAACTGTAAGTAATGCTTGCAACACTGTTCTTTTGCATTGTTAAAAATGACATCATATCAATGATATTAAAGTCAAATTTGTTCTGTTTTTCATGTTTATATTATAACTAAATATTTTCATTGTTTTGACAGAAACTGAGGGCTTCAAAATTGACACCATGGGAACATATCACGGTATGACACTGAAGTCTGTGACTGAAGGACCAAGTGCTCCTCTTGCAACTCGCACTCCCATGCACCCTAGTCTGCAACGGCAAATGCAATGTAAGTACATGATTTTATCTGTATACATACTGTATACATATATATATGTATACATATACACAATATAGCAAACGTTACTGACTGATCTATCAAAGCACAGCTTTTGAGCGGATTGTGCCGAAATTTGGCACACAGATAGCTATTATTACGTAGGTATCCACTAAGAAATAGTTTTTCGAAATTTCCATGGAAATAAAATAAGATTATATTTTAAATAGGATTTATATTTTCGCTTCAAAGTGATCCTATCTCCGCAACTACATCGTGAAATTTTAGTGGTTGTTTTCCCGAAACGAGGTGATTTAGTATCGATTGTACAATCAATTTATAATTACTATTTTGACTAGAGTCAAAAATCCAATTGTGAAAAACGAAAGTCGAAAATGACCGCAAACCAATGGTAACGCTTCGTTGGTACCTAACCTATCGTACGATCGTACGCTACTTGTACCAACGAAGCGTTACTATTGGTTTGCGGTCATTTCCGACTTTCGTTTTTCACAACTGGATTTTTGACTCTAGTCAAAATAGTAATTATAAATCGCTTGTACAATCGAAACTAAATCACCTCGTTTCGGGAAAACAACCACTAAAATTTCACGGTGTATAATTATAATAAATAGAGATTCCATATTTAGATCACGATGGAGAAAAAGCTAGTTATTGATAAATTTCTGACACACAAGCTTATTATTTATCAATAACTAGCTTTTTCTCTATCCTGCTCTAAATATGAAATCTCTATTAATTATAATTATAGTTGCGGAGATAGGGTTAGATGGGATAGGTTGAATTTTTGTTAAAAAATAAATTTTTTAGATGTTCTTGAACAATTGGCCTAAGATTGCAGTGGATAGAGAGAAATGGAAGTCTGGGGAAGAGATCTTTCCTGGCACTATACAGGCCAACATAAAAAGAGTTTTATGATTGAATGACACAATAGTAAACAATATCTATATATTATATTATGTTTCTTTATGGAGTATGATGTCTGTTCTTCAAACACGAGAAAAAATATAAACTATTGGAAGCTGATGTTATTTTGGCCCAAGAGCTTTAAAATGTCCCGCGAAACTATACGGACGAAGAAAAACTGAATTGGGATTGTCTAAAAAAAATTACCAATGGTTTTTATATTTTTTTACAGCAAAGTCAATCATAAGAAACTAATTTCAATATTTTTTCGATAAATCAACTCCTTTAATTATTTTTTGTGTAGTGGTATACTGTAACCAGTGCCGCGTTACCGGCGCTGTCAAAGTGCTAGATGTCAGTCAGCGAGTCCAAATCAAACTCCGTAATATAATCCACGCGTAAATTGTGAAGAATTCTATATAATGCTATTCCACACAGATTAAAGTACAACTTGGACCATCTACACATCTATTTCAATGTGAAATGAAGGTCACTGCTTATTTTGATAAATGCATTACATTATATAAAAATTAAATAACTACAGAAAACGATTTAAAAAGCATTTATCCCGAAATGGTTTTCGATTTACTATACATTACAAAAAATAAACAACCCCAAATTGGCCATTGACCACTATGCTTGTATCACTATATCATAAAAACTAATTTAGTGAAGCTTACATCCAGCATAAATAAAGGCTTGTTCGGACTAGGCTTGTATTTTAGTCTAGCTAGTAGTGAGTAATTTAGTAGCTAAACTATTCGCTACTGCCTAAAAATCGTTCGCATTACAGTCGAGACATTTTCACGCCAACTAATGAACTCGACTAAATCGACAGGTTCGGACTTGTTTAGCCGGCGGCCGAGTAAGCACGGACGCGTGGTGGGTGATGCTACTGATGCTACTCACTACTAAACTACTAAAAAAAATAGAATAAAATGGATTGATTCGACTAAATTACTTACTATACTCGACCAATTTTTTGGTGTTCAGACACGTTTAGCTACTAAATTACACGCTACTAGACTAAAATACTAGCCTAGTCCGAACAAGCCTTAAGAGGGTTTATACCTGCTGAGCTGGCAACGTTGCATTTTTGTTAGTTTTTTTCGATTATTCCATAAAAATTGAATGAAAATTAAAAATGTGTTGTATACAAATTGTTCTAATGTATAGTTAATGTGTCTACTGCAACAATAATTCGTGATAGACTTTTATTTTCTTTAAAAACGAACAAATTATTACCTAACGGTTTTTAAAGAAAATAAAAGTCTTATCACAAATTATTATTGCAGTAGACACATTAACTTATATATTAGAACTATTTGTATACAAAACTTTTTTAATTTTCATTCAATTTTTATGGAATAATCGAGAAAAACTAACAAAAATGCAACGCTGTCAGCTCAGCAGGTATAAACCCTCTTAAGAACTAGGAGAAGTAGAAAATATAATTATGTAAACAGTAAAGAATCAGCTTGGTACGCCGGGGCGGCGCGAGCTGCTGCCGGTGTCGGCGGCGCGCCCCCCGCCCGGCGGCAAGCGGCCGTCCCGCACCCCCATCATCATCATCCCCGCTGCGGCGACTTCGCTCATCACCATGTACAACGTCAAAGACATGTTGCAAGACCACAAGTGAGTCCACGCACTATGCCTCTGTCCTTTATTTCACTCCTTATTACTATTAATTTTCCTAAAGTTAGAAATGTAAAATTTCATGGGCTTCCTTTTGTTTAAGATGCTAAGTTATTTGAAAAAAAAAATCCTTATAAATTGGCCTTTTCATCATTCGGCGGTTTCAATTCCCGGTTCAGACATGGGATTATTAAAAAACAAATTGAATGCAATTTAAATTGTTTTTAAAATCAAAATGTAGTCTTCTGACAGTAAAATTTTCTATCTACAATATTTAGGATATACCATTTTTGTAGCCGTGGGACACACCGTATTGCTATAACAGACCGTTACTGACATACAAAGCGCAGCCTAAATCAGTGTAGTTACCGACTTGAAATTTTGCAGTCATTGAGAATCATAAAGGTGCACTAAGAAGAAATTTTCCAGAACTCCCACGGAATAGGGAGCCAAATTTTTCTGTTTTCCTGAGAGGCAAAGCCTTGGGCATAAGCTAAGTCAATCATATGTTATTCAGGGATTCGAGTTTACTGGCTGTCTCGAAATAGCCTGTAGGACTTTCAAGTGTCAGCCAAACACCAGTATTGAATTAGGGAAGTGGAGATAAAAATACCTAAAGAGTGGTGCACCTCTTGTAATTTGATTTTGCATTTCATTTGTGGTTTCTGTAATGTAATCTTTTGTTAAATAAATTAAGCCGATTGTTAATTAATTACCTTCTAAAATAAAGTTTCATTTGTGAACATATTTACTTGACCATCTTTGTTTTGTAACTCCTTATTTTGCTAGATTTGTGCCTGTGGAACAGAAGAAAAACGAAGGCGCTGTTCGTGAGAACGAGGTTCTGCTTCAGAGGAGGAAGGGGCCCTGGCTACCGGGAGACCATGTACCCACGAATGCTCTCACAATAACGGTAAACGTACCACTTTTTGAACATACTAAATACTAAATAAATGGTCATGGTCAATGTGGCAATCCTACCATAGTCTTTGGTGACAACTAAAGTACATACTTCTGTAGAACAATGGCGCAGAACTGTCTCTGTGCACTGACTAGTTTTTTTATGAATAAGTAAAATTCTTTTACATTATAATTACATTATTGTGTTAATTACTTTACTATTTATACAGATGTTCATATCATAACTTTCGCACAACTATAGCCCCCCAACTTCGTCTAATTCCCGCGGGAACTTTGCACTTTCCCGAGATAAAAATATGATGATCAGGGATAGTGTAGCTTTCCCTTGGTGAAAGATTATTAGAATCAGTTCAGCAGTTCTAAAGATATACCCCCTACATGCGAACTTTATTTTCTTCTAATAAATACCTATATGAGGTGTTTGTTATCAAACTCCTACGAAACGGCTTGACCGAATTTTATGAAATTTTTGTCTAAATTTGGTAGCTCCCAAAATAGGTCGCAGGCTATTTTTATACCTCTATTCTTCGGAAGACGGAGTCGCGGGCAACAGCTAGTATTAGTATAGAAAAACCGGCCAAGTGCGAGTCGGACTCGCGCACGAAGGGTTCCGTACAATTATCTATAAAAATCACGTTTGTTGTATGGGAGCCCCCTTAAATATTTATTTTATTCCAATTTTTAGTATTTGTTGTTATAGCGGCAACCGAAATACATCATCTGTGGAAATTTCAACTCTCAAGCTATCATGGTTCTCGAGATACAGCCTGGTGACAGACGGACAGACAGACAGACAGACAGACGGACGGACAGCGGAGCCTCAGTAGTAGGGTTCCCGTTTTTACCCTTTGGGTATGGAACCCTAAAAACCAAACTACAAACTGTAATAACAGGATGTAACATGAAATCTATACTTTTATGTTTTTCAGTCGAATGGTGAATTGGTATGTGGTTCTCGAAACTTTATTACTTTTCAATCTTATTTCCTCTTTATCAAACAATCACAGCCGAGTTTTGAAAATTCTCTCCATATTTTCCATATTTTGTAAATTTAGTTAGAGTATAACAATAACATGTCACGTGCTTAGTCGCTGTCGGTACTGTCAATCACGCATACTAAGGTGGTTTTGTAAGCGGGCATTTTCAAATTAAAGTGTAACATTTAACTTTTTTTTGATCAGGAAATTTTGGGTTTATCTTACTCAAAATCACTTTATATTCATTTAAATAAAGATAATATGTGTCCTTACTTTTCGAGTCAGTTTTGTGACTTTTATGGAAAATAAGGGTAATTTTTTTAATCATTAAAATCAAAAGCGCTCTTGATTCTGAGTAAGATAACCCCAACATTATCAATTTTGAGAAAAAGTACCTATATTTTGCACTTCGATAATTTGTTCCCGAGTGAAACGAATGTTAATGTATGGCTAAGATTAATCTTACGCTAATAATGTCGTGCTAAGGTACCGTACCGTGTCGTGGACAACCCGAGCCGTCTGTCGGCGGCGGAGTGGGACCGCGTGGTCGCCGTGTTCGTGCAGGGCCCGGCGTGGCAGTTCAAGGGATGGCCTTGGGACGGTAACCCAGTGCAGATCTTTGCTAACAGTAAGTTGAAAATATACATTATGAATAGCAGGAAAAAATCATCAAAACAAATTTACATTTACATTATACAACTTTCTTGCACTTTCCATAAAATAAAATTGAGGCAATAAAACATTGCTCAGTCTAAACCTAACGTGATATTCTTGAATATTGAACGCAACTTAAATACAATACTGGCACAGGTGTAAACGGAGACCAAATAGTTAATTGCATGCCAGAATTGCCGTCCAATTTATTATTTCAAAGATGGATTCCGTGCGTGAAGGTGTGTTCATTGTTGCTGCGTAATGTAAATGGGCCTTTAAAAATGAATCAATCAAATTGTACCAGGCAAGTTTTGGTTTATTATAAACATCTTTACTTCTGGATCCTGTACCCATATAATTTTTCACCTTCTTCTTTTCAGCGTGATACTGTGTTCTTATGTTCTTAATTTTGTTGATAATTTCTTTTGGACCAAAATCTTCAAACCCATGTTCGATGGAAAATGATTTTACTGCAGCATCGCGCGCCTCTCGATTTTTATAATGAATGTTTTCCGTGTCCTACAAACATTCGTGATTTCTGTATATTTTTATAAATTTTATCATTCCGAAGAACCAAATTTAAACACGTTTTTACTCATATTCACAACTCACTACAGAAAATTACAAAAAATCACAAACACAATCAACGTTCAATATTGAATGAAAATTTGCGGTGGCAAATAAATGCAATATTTGCAGCAATACGTCATTTATTGTACAATCAAAAGGTTTCGACTTGTCAAGAGTTGCATGCAATTATTTCCGTGCAATAATGTCATGAATGTAAACAAAGTAGGGTAGCAATTATTTCCAGGCAATGATTGCAATCAATTATTATTTGATAATTGCTCATGTGTCAACACTATGGTTCAATTATTGAATACAATTTTTGAAAGGCAAGGATTGTATGCAATAATTGTCGTTTCTTGTACAAGAAAGTTGTATAATGTAAATGGGCCTAGGTTGCTCATTTTGGAGTGTTGTACGAGTATCTCCGTCTCGCAGCTCCGACAAGTTTCATGACGGTTAGTTTGGACGCTTAAATCAAGTTTTTTTTATTATGAGCGGGAGAAAAACGAGCAAGTGGGCCTCTTCTAGGAAATGATAACCGCCCATGAATATCAACAACTCAAGAAGAATTACAAAAAAACGCGACTGTAAAAATAAGCTTCAGTAAAAAACAGTTGTGGGAAAAAAAGCAGTTGGATTCTGGTAAATTGATGTAACATACATATTTATGGTACGACATAGGTACATATTTTCTAATGGAAAGCAAAAAGTTCCCGAACATGTATGAGAAAGAGTTTTGAAATTTGCTTTTGTCTTGGCAGTCTGCGCGTTCCACTTGAAATTCGACGAGATGAAGCTGGACGCGAACGTGTCCCGTTGGGCGGTCACCGTGCTAAACCTCAGCCGCACGAAGCGGCATCTCGACCGCGCGGTGCTGCTCGGCTTCTGGGAGACGCTAGACAAGTAAGTACACCTTACTCGATTACCCTAGCAACCCTAGTCGTCGAACATGTATTTAATGTACAGTCAGCATCAAAAGTAGCTGGTTACTTCTGTACCTTGTCGCTCTACAGTTAGGTTAAGGTCATACTTGATTAACAATTGCCTTTGGTTAGAAAAAAAAACGTATTTTTTTTGATATTTTTTTCTTACAGATTAGGCCAATTTGGGAAACTAATTCGAATACATATTTTAAAATTTGGTCGCGTATTTTTTTTTAATTTAATTTGTTAAACACCGGATATGGTTGACCGGATATACGTCATCAGTGGTTCTACTAACCTTCTGGTTCTGAAAGTCTATTTTCCAAGATAATTTTTGAAAAAATGCTTACCAGTGGAAACTGCGGTGAAAAATTTATCAAGGCTGACACGCTCAACCTAACCAAATTGCGAAATGTGTCTATTTTGGAGTACATTGCTACCAGCGATATGCACAATATTGCCGAAATAAGGGGAGCTAAGATGCTCATGTGAGTATCTACCTGTTCAATCATCAACATTGAGTGCATACCTATTATATAAAATACTCATGGGCCGGGGCTATTCATGGAGTCATTTGAACAAATAAAACACTTTCTATAGTCAATTTTTTAGATTCAAAAATGAAAATAGCGTGAAACGTGAGAGCAAAGGTAAAATGCCTTTGAACCTTTGATGACGTCATTTGAAGATCAAATGAAAGACATCAGTTTTTTTGGAATATCTCCGCTATTAGCTGTATATTTTTAAGTCCGACTACAGAAAATGGTTGTATAACATTATTCCTCAATGATAAAAATATAAAAAAAATACAAAAAATATTTAACCAAAGGGAATTGTGTTATTACGATAAAGGACAAAAGTGACCAGCTACTTTTGATGCTGACCGTATTACACTACTTCAGTTCATAGAATGTCATTTGAGGTATGTTTGAAGTGATCATCGTGTATCCTGTCTATTAAGGTAATCTATCAAGAAATATTTCAATATATATAAGAAGTCATGTGTATCATTCATTAACAACGACACTTTCAGTCTTTTTATTAGAAGTACTAACAAATTAAAAGTGAAAGACTGCAGTTGCAACGCTATTTGATAGGGGAAAAATTTACATTAAGATTAAATGAATATCTCTTGTTGCAGGCACATGATGAAGAATAAACCGCATCTTAGATTCTAAATAAATTAAAGCTTTACGAAATTAATCCGTGAAGGAAACCGTGTGAATATTTGAGTCTAGTGTACCAGTTAATTTAGCAGTACTTAGGAATACTTTGTTCAACAATCCTACACAAACAACAACATTGAAAAATATATGTAATCAATCACTGATCGTATATGCTAACGGTGTAATGCCCGACGAAGCAATAATTATAATCTTCAATGTAGCCCAAGGTTCCAATAGCAAAAGCGCTCGTATAGGTAAACTATAAAAGTTAGTGTCTAGGATAGAAATAGACGATATGCATGACTGATTTCACCGTATGTTAAGTGTATCGTCTATCTCTGTACGCGACTGTCCAATTTGTATTTGTATATGGTTAGTTTGTCCTTTTCATACGGTAACGACGATATTTTGATCATAACGACTTCATCGTGAGGCAAAGATTATAGACTCTGAAATCAGAATTCATTAATACCTACCTAAGATTTGTTGTTATTGGCTCTTCTTCATAAAGAAATGATTACTACTATTTACTTTTTAAGGAATGATTAAGAATTGTAATGTTTTCTTTGTCATCATCGCTTCGGTGCAATCGACATAGCCTTCGTGTTATATTTTGTATAATGTGGTTCTCTGCTTACTGTATTAATGATTTCACTTTATAATGTTTGTTGATTAATCCATTTTATCAAGTAACTGACGAATGTTATACTAGGTGCCAGATAACGCTGCCTAAAAGTTCATTGCCATTTTCGTACTTAACTTAATTTTCAATTTAACACTTTGTTAATTCGTCGAGCTGAATTATTGCTGATGTAATACGGCCGCCCCTCGCACCCCCGCCCTGCTCGCACATGGTGGGATTTGCGGGGGGGGGGGGGGTGAAGATAGAAAGAGAGAGTTACGTTTGGTATATTACTGTAGACATATATACGTATATATACATCATATAGATGGAGCTATAGAAGTTTTACTTATGTGTAATCTAATAGTGAGAAAATGTTGTCAATTTCTGCAATGACCGCAAGTGAACTCAACCCTGTACCACGATAACCGCGTAAAGTAGATTTAGCGATAATGTTCATACATTTAGCGACAGTCGTTTTTAAACTTGAGATAACATAATACTTGAGGAGTAATGAACTTTTAGGCAGCGCTATTTGGCACCTAGTATACCGTGATCACTTGATCAGAAAGTCAAGGAATGTTTTACCAAATCACTCAATCATCCAGGAAAGAAGCATAAAATAGCAGCACTTAACCTCTTCACCGCCACAAAACAAAGAAAGTGACGTGCTCTGTACGCCACAGAAAAACCAGCGACAAATCAACTTGATTTTTAATTCCATTGCAGAAGGGTTAATTTCGAGTTGAATGTTGGTCATATATGATATAGATGACCGTGGCGTGTGAGGCATTCCATTAGCTGTCACTACTAGATGACTGGGGCGGTGAAGAGGTTTAAGCTATGGATCGATCAATCCATCGTACAGTGGCCATCATAAACATCTGAACACTAGCGTATTGTCAATCACGGTGAGACAACTTACACTGCTCCGATGTTTATAATGGTGGCTCGATCGAGCGCCGCATTGTAACACTACTACTGGCATAACTACAGCACTGGCTATATAATTTGTCCATTAAAGCTCGAATGATTTGAGAAAAGAAGCTAAAAATATTTAGGTCATTTTAAGTAAAAATAAATACTTAATGGTTAAAAACAATCTAGGTAAATACCGCATCGGCACCATCTCAAATATACAACCTTCTTATTTACTACTTAAGGGTATTTTTCGTAAAAGTTTGCAGATTGCCAATTTTCTCCTTTGCCTTCTTTTCTTGTATACGTATGTACGACAATGCTTGAACCTTTTTTCTACCTTGGAAAAAAAATGGATTGTTCTTGATGTCCTATCAGTTCCCTCCTTCAAACTAAACCTAAACTTTTGTAATGTAACCGTACTGCTTTTGGTGATCAATAAATAATATTTGTATCGTATTGTAAACTTTATAATTTATGTTGTTTAGTAACAAAATTACCTGTTGTATAAGTAGTCAATATTTTTACCTTTTATTCGTTCTATTGTGCTTAATATTTCTCTTCTCATAACGCGTTGTCCTTTGGAATACTTGTGTGGAGCTTAATTTAAAAGATTCCCATTCGGCGAAAGAAAAGATGATTAGGTAATTTATGTATCGGTCCATTATCTCACTATGAATGTTTTTTTTTTGCCATGATAAGTCCTACCTATTATCGCGTGATTAATATAGTTTGAACTGACGCACATTTATATATATAAATATATATATATATATACGCGCGATAATAGGTAGGACTTATCATGGCAAAAAAAAACATTCATAGTGAGATAATGGACCGATACATAAATTACCTAATCATCTTTTCTTTCGCCGAATGGGAATCTTATATATATATATATATATATATATATATATAGGTATATATACCATTTAAAATAGTTTGTTGGTATTGTTTTTGCCTGTATTTAAGCCTTATTGTTTTCAAGCCCATAACCACACCGCGACTGTGCGTCGTGAGCGATGTGTTACGAGCATTACTGAATTTTGAGCGTTCAAGGATGTGTTTAAGCGTTATGGAAATCAAGATCACCTTTTTCTATCAGGTATTATGGATCAAGACTGGCAATAGTGTCTATACTTTATACCCACATAAAAATGTATATATGTATGCAATATCAGAATTTTTCCTTGATTTGAACAGCAACACAATTATGCTTTTCAATTATCTACGGGGGTTATTTTTGTTTTGAGCATACGCACTAGTTTCGTTGCTTACACTCATTCATTATTAATTGTATTGTAGACTTAGCAACTTTTTTTATTGCAATATATAATAATAATACCAGTATCAACTGTGTCTAATATTATTTATTAGCTATTATGTATGCAGAAATATATACTAATACTAACCACGTCCAGCTGTCGCGTCGTCGCGTGAGAGAATTACCTTTGTCTCTACATTAATATGTTTAGTCTCGTCTCCAAAAGGACATGCAAAGCCAACTCAACGGTCACCCCCAAATGAAACAAAACATAGACAGAAGTATAGATTTAATATTTTAGACATAGCTTGAAGATCTGTGATCTTTGTCAACAATAAATTGTTGTACCTACCTACCTTATCCTGCATTTTATTTCTTATCCCAAGTTAAAGCTTGTATATAAACTGGTTTACTAATGTTTCGCAAATTACGTTTCCCAAACTGATTCATTTGGCAAATGTTTCATTTCCCAAATGTTTATTTTTTCTGAAACTAAACTTTTCAGGATTGTTATAAAACAAACCTAACCTAACCCAAACTAACCTAACCTAAACTAACCTAACCTACAGAATAGTCCTGAAATATATCCTGAATAGTTTACAGTTTCAGAAAAAATAAACTTTTGGGAAATGAAACATTTGCCAAATGAATCAGTTTGGGAAACGTAATTTGCCAAACGAAAGTACACCATATAAACTAGCTTTTGCCCGCGACTTCGTCCACGCCGAATTCCAATTTGTGGTCAAGCTTCTTCACATAGATCTTTCATTGAATAAAACAAAAATCTGGCAACGACAACATCCAACCATTCATTGAAACGAAACAGGGGTCTTTTATCCCGGGAAAGCGCAAAGTTCCGGCAGGATAGAAATAAGTCTAGGCCGATTTTTAATAATTCTTCCACTAACAGAAATCTTAAGTTTTTGACTGACATTGACTACCTACTTGTTCCTCGGAAAAATGCAAAATCTACGGGGGATAGAAATAAGTGAATTCTACATTTAGACAGATTCAAAAATCTTCAGTTAAAGGTAATAGAAAGCTAAACTTGTTTCTGTTTGACATAGGCTACTTTTATCTGTCCGTCTGTCAGTCAGTCACGGTACTGTTTAACGAGTAAAGGAGTAGATGTAAATCGGAATTCCTAGTTCCTTTTGCCCACAGAAAAAGAACTGTTCTTCACTATAAATGTCCATATGACCGATTCGCAACCGCCGGTGAACATTGTAATAAAACACCATTAGGTTTCCTTTATTAGTATTTAATTAAAATTTTAATTTTATTCAATGGTAGTGTATAACAATAAATATTTGTCTCTTTTAAAGAGATGTTGCCATATGTGTAATTAATGATATTTTTGAGTACACAAAAATAAAGCCCATTGGTTTTTTTACCCATAACAATATCACATCGTTAGGCGTGTACTAATAATGTGTGCCCATTCTTACATTGTTAGGTACTTTTATTATAAATTGGTGTTCGCTTGTATAGTTACTATTTTCTAAACAGAGGTAATGTAGATAATCCCAAAAGCAATCTGGCTAACAAAATGTCTTTTTTGTTGAGTTGAGAGCTCTTTTAATCACCTTCAGTTAAATGACAAATTATGCGTAGAATATCTCAGAAAAGTTAATATAATCGTTAATAAATACACAAAATAACATCAAAAAACGATAGTCGACGGCGTCCTCTGCCCCGGTAAGGAATGATAGGACCAAATTATACCGGTCGCAGCGTTCACCTGTCGTAACATTAATTAATATAATTTGTTAAAACACACTTTAGTCTTTAAATGGGATAGCATAACAGCTCGAAATCTACATAGAGTACAATAAGTAGTAATATAATATAACTTAAAGACGCGGATGTATATTCTTTACGAAATGTAATAGACGTTCACAACAAACTGCTGCATGTTGTTATGTGGCTATCCTCGTAAACATCGAATCAAGAAAAAATATTAGATTGTAATCAAATACAACACGTTAAATTTCGAATCTAAAGTTGACTATTCTGATGAGACGACGAACTACAAACTATGAGTTTAGCACAATTACTCATAGTGACGCAAACAGGGCCTAAGCATGGTCGAGATTCTGCCGGAGCCTCCAGCTACGCAACTAGACTTAAGCTAAGTTTTATAATAATATTTACTGTTGAGCTACTGGGGCATTGATGCTAAACTAAATCATACGAAGCGTAAACATACTCCTGTCTGTGCTAAATATGGCAGGTGGACAGAGGGAGTTGATTATCGAGGCAAAGCCTTATCTCTAGGTGCACGGCCCCATAGGAATGATTCGTGCAAACTAATGAAATGAGCAATGACTTAACTAAATCCCGTCTTCTTATTCATAAAATGTAATGCCATAATAATATGTTTAGCATTAAAAAAGTATTCCCATATAAGTCTTGTATAAACTACGAACTCCAAAAACGTAATTACTAACATTTCTTGTCAAAACGAATAAACAAAGACATTGCTAAAATCCAATGTCTTATAATATATAACACTAGGATACACACATATATAATCACATCACGTGTATTGCGTGGAGATGAACTTTACTTTACCCTCGTTAAGGAACTGAACATGTCAGTCAAGTAACATTTCTAAAATTTTTATTGCCATTCGTAACTTATTTTTAATATTATTTAATAAGTTAACAACGCAGATTATTACGATTAGAAATTATAATTTCCTAGGCTGGCGCACAAGATAAAAAAATTTGAATGTACGAATCTATTCAAGTACCTAATGCATGCCAAACTATGACCAACTGAGAATTATTATTATTTATTATCTATCTATAAAAAATTATTCTCGCGTTACTAAACTGTTGTTTTTGTTGATGCTCTATATAATATTAAGTAACAAAATATAATTTCACAAATTCACAATATTTTAATTACTTGCTAAGACGCTACAGGGCGACCAATAATAA
Organism: Archips crataeganus; assembly: GCA_947859365.1. NCBI lineage: Eukaryota > Metazoa > Arthropoda > Insecta > Lepidoptera > Tortricidae > Archips > Archips crataeganus. Next base: position 38,972,219 of record OX402045.1, read on the forward strand.
CATTCTTAACTACTCACTAAAGTATTTCTATCGGTAGGTATGGTGAAAGTATAATTATGTAGATGTTATGTTCATGTAGGTTTACAGGGAGGCTGTTGACTGGAGGTACATATACTGATTATACTGTATAATTATTATAAATCTATAAACATCTGGTTATTACATATAGTGTACATTTGAACATTCGGTTTCCGAAATTTCTTTATAAGCCACTGTTAGGTTGACATTTATTGCGTTTTCTAAGGTAATTATGTAAGAACACTTCATAATGACTTGATTGACTTGATGATAGTTCTATTGTTAAATCTGCAAATTAATTTAAACTTTGTCACAAATGCTCCGTTTAAAGTCCAGCGCAGACTGCTTAGTATTCGAATGTCGTCGATGTTGGCACCACTTCTAACACCATTTGCAAGAAAACGGTAATTTTATCTGAAACAATGTCACACAAAGCATGTAAAAACAATTACTTTTTCATTAAAAGAGGCCGAACTTCCAACGACGCAAGAGCATCTAGGATTTGCACATACTATTGACAGTAAATTTAGTTTCTTACTTTCCATAAGAATACATTTCATGGGTATGTGGTATCCGTTAGTTTTCATTAGCAAGGTCCTGTTGTCCTGTTGTGTCGTTGGATAAGCGTGATCTTAAACATGTATTTGAACTTTGAAGTTGGCCTTATCTAGGTTCTTACCCATGAACGGAAGCGAGTAACCCCATTTCACGAAGGGCAGATACACCAACAAGCCACCGAATATGAAACCAGTAGCATACAGGTATTCCCACTGCGGCTTGTCGATTATTGGGGCTACAACCAAATACGCTGACACCAGAAGTACGATGTATGGTATTATAATGGGCACCTAAGAAAATGAAATATACGTTTTAATAAGACTCTGTCTTTCTATCTCCATTACGGAAGCATTAAACAGGTACAGTACATACTGGGAAATATTTATCAACCATTTTGACATAAAATTGAGCTTTGGGCTTAAAATCACTAAATTTCATAATAAGTACCTTATTCACTAATACCCCTAATTTTCAAATTGCCATAGGCTCATAATACCTATTATTTCAAATTGTCCCGTTCTTAAAAATTTAAATTTTATGAGCCCATGGCAATTTGAAAATTAGGGGTATTAGTGAATAAGGTATTATGAAATTTAGTGGTTTTAAGCCCAAAGCAAAATTGAGACATCAGAGTATATCCCACTTGAATGTCAAGTTATGGCAGATTTAACTATAAACATATTGTTATACTGAGCTCACCGGTACCTAACGCCAGTAGTTAAAGCGCGTGTCAGGGACAAATTGTTGGGTCCGCCGTAGAATTGGCTTTAGCTAATGGCTTTAGATGGAGGAGTGGCCCGAGTATTACCTTGTAGGGTCTCGGTGCGTGCGGCTTAGTGTGTCTCATGACGATCAAAGCCAGCATAGCGCCGCCGTAGAATATCCACGCGGTGAACGAGAAGAAATCGATCAGCGAGTCTATCGTCCCATACAAGACCATCGCAACCGCTATTAGGGACTGAAACACATCAATTTGGGTCTTAGAGTATGAGGAAGAGCAGTCTTTATACTCTTCATTGTATGACCCCCACTGCTCAAAACGTGAGATCAATGGTGGTGGTTAAAACAATGATTAACTCAGATTTTGATATTTACATGGAATATTAGCCCAGGCGCTGGTGTGAAGCGACGTACGTGGACGTAGGACAGTATGTCCAACAAGTGCCCTTCCCTGGATGCAGCAAAACACAACCTGAAGCAGAAATACTGAATCAGGCAAACAATATTTTTTTCCGGGTGCGCCGGTGGGACTTGAACCCACGTCTTCCGGGAACTTTTTCGCTTTTAAATCTTAGGTTCGGTGAGCAGACGTAACTGGTAATAAAATAAATAATATTTGAATATTTTTTTGTTAAAAATTTCATTTTCATTGCAAGCTTTTTCGCTGACTGTACTTTTTGTTGACTGTACACTGTACTTGCATTGTCATTCAACTTACCAAATTTCAAGTGAATCGGACCAATGGAAGTGAGTCAAATTAACATAGGTACAGTCAACCAATTTGATTCCTAGGCCACTATAGAACCATGTCAAAATTAATCAATTTACTTAAATAAATATTTATTTATTATTATTATTATTAAGATTTATTAGGGGACGATCTTACACAAATCGACCTAGTCCCAAACTAAGCAAAGCTTCTACTATGGGTACTAGACCACGGAACAGAAAAAACTAGTGGAAGTGCCATGAGTCCCGTTTTGTATCGAAACCAGGTGTGGCAAAACTCACACATACACACTCTTGCAATGCATTGAAATCTTAGCAATCATTGGTCGTATCTTCTATTCAAAAAAGTCATAACTTCTGAATCCGGTAACACAATTTAAACTTTACTACCACGGTATAACGTTGAGAGTAAATTACAAGGGCACGTAAGTAAAATTGCATACAAAGTGCTGCCGTCTTTCATCGAGTAGCTGAATTAAAATGACGGGTGTCAAAGCAAAGTTCTGCTTACACGCCGTCAGAGGTCGTTAAAATATTCCATTGAATAATGAACTCTATGAGATAGGGTTTGGGTTCATCACGACTGAAAAATAATATTCGTCAAGGATCGTGAATCATCGTAAATACTAGTGGTGGGCAGAGTACATTTTATGAGAATATCGATGTAATTCATAGGTCAATAATCTCTATCTAATATATAAAAATCTCGTGTCACGGTGTTTGTTACCGAACTCCTCCGAAATGACTTGACCGATCTTTATGAAACTTTTTTCTCTGTATTCGGTAGGTCTGAGAATAGGTCATGGGCTATTTTTAGGGTTCCGTATCCAAAGAGTAAAACCGGGAACCCTATTACTGAGGCTCCGCTGTCCGTCCGTCTGTCTGACTGTCGGTCTGTCTGTCTGTCACCAGGCTGTATCTCGGGAACCGTGATAGCTAGAGAATTGAAATTTTCACAGATGATGTATTTCGGTTGCCGCTATAACAACAAATACTAAAAAATGGAATAAAATAAATATTTAAGGGGGCTCCCATACAACAAACCTTGATTTTTATAGATAATTGTACGGAACCCTTCTTGCGCGAGTCCAACTCGAACTTGGCCGGTTTTTTTTTCTAAGACACAAGAAAACACCGTGTAGATTAGTTTTAATTTTTGTGCCCGGCAACTAGGAAACGGAATGAAAATTCAAGTTTAAAGGCCACCACAAACCGGGAATAAAATATACGGTGACACACACTGGGAGCGCGGAACACTGTATTTGATTCACTTTTATTAACCGCGCTGTTGCGTCAGCGCCCTGCGCTCCCGGTTTGTTGTGGCCTTAACACTGAATACTCAGAAATAAACATCGATAATTTTATCGACAACACCTCCGCTCTTTGCGAGTAGCGGAATGTTCCGGCACGTTCCGGTCTCACAAAGTTCTGTGACACAGACAAAAATCGGCGTTATCATATTAGAATAAAGTCTATTTTTATATTACGCATTTCTAAAAAATGTCTTACGGAATAGAAAAAATATAAATTAATCTAAATTAAAATGAAATACTACTTTCCGATGATACGAAATACCACAATGGGTGACGTTTTTGGTGCGGCTATCATTTTTACACTCTAAAACTGAACAATGAGGCATATTTCCTCAACTTTTCTCTATAATTGTCGTTTTGATTGCACTATCGCCCGACACAAGCCTCTGCGCGCAACTGAGCCGGTTGCGCGCAAGTTATGCGGAACTCCGCATAATTGTGACACACTCGACATGACTGCATAACACTTCTATAGTTTTTTCTGTTCTGTGGGCGCCATGCTTCTTTTCCTAATATAAGTTAAAGCTCAGTTGTATCTACTCCTCACTAGGTGGCATTGTAAGCGAGTCTTTTGCTATGTTGAATACTTGAACATATTCCTACTGACCGCAAGATGGCGCGGTTCGCCCTCTTAAAATTTTACTATTAGTATTTTACAAGCTTTTAACTTGCAATGTACAATCAACCAATTTGATTCCTAGGCCACTATAGAACCTTGTCGCATTAACTACTAGACAATTACAATGTCAGTGCTGCGGGTCAACTTTCCGAACATGAGAGAGTAAAAAGAAGTTTTGACAGACGGCCAGTAACAATCTAAGTTGTTAATACACAAAAAAAACTCCTTTCCTATTCATTATCGTTGACACACGTTCGCAAAGTTCGAGTTTGTCATCATGACATTCATCGCGCAATAATCACTGTTGTAGAAGATAAACAAATGTCTTTGTCGTAGTGTTACGTGACTTCGGCCGGAAAAAAAGTCTTAATTTTTTGTTTTGTCAAAATTATTTTCTTGCTGCTGTCAAACTGTTGGCGTTCTGCAGATTCAACTCAACCGCAAAAACCTCTCCTCTAATCGTAACTGACTTTGGCCCATGCCTTAAGGCCGCCATTAAGGGAAAAATAAAGAAATAAGATAAACAAATTAACGACCGCTTTAGCCTAGTTGGTAGTGACCCTGCCTACGAAGCAAGAGGTCCTGGGGTCAAATCCCGGTAAGGGCATTTATTTGTGTGATGAGCACGGATATTTGTTCCTGAGTTATGGATTTTTCTATGTATATAAGTATTTATTTATCTATATAAGTATGTTTATCGTCGTCTAGTACCACAGAACAGAAAAAACTATAGAAGTGTTATGCAGTCATGTCGAGTGTGTCACAATTATGCGGAGTTCCGCATAACTTGCGCGCAACCGGCTCAGTTGCGCGCAGAGGCTTGTGTCGGGCGATAGTGCAATCAAAACGACAATTATAGAGAAAAGTTGAGGAAATATGCCTCATTGTTCAGTTTTAGAGTGTAAAAATGATAGCCGCACCAAAAACGTCACCCATTGTGGTATTTCGTATCATCGGAAAGTAGTATTTCATTTTAATTTAGATTAATTTATATTTTTTCTATTCCGTAAGACATTTTTTAGAAATGCGTAATATAAAAATAGACTTTATTCTAATATGATAACGCCGATTTTTGTCTGTGTCACAGAACTTTGTGAGACCGGAACGTGCCGGAACATTCCGCTACTCGCAAAGAGCGGAGGTGTTGTCGATAAAATTATCGATGTTTATTTCTGAGTATTCAGTGTTAAGGCCACAACAAACCGGGAGCGCAGGGCGCTGACGCAACAGCGCGGTTAATAAAAGTGAATCAAATACAGTGTTCCGCGCTCCCAGTGTGTGTCACCGTATATTTTATTCCCGGTTTGTGGTGGCCTTTAAACTTGAATTTTCATTCCGTTTCCTAGTTGCCGGGCACAAAAATTAAAACTAATCTACACGGTGTTTTCTTGTGTCTTAGAAAAAAAAACCGGCCAAGTTCGAGTTGGACTCGCGCAAGAAGGGTTCCGTACAATTATCTATAAAAATCAAGGTTTGTTGTATGGGAGCCCCCTTAAATATTTATTTTATTCCATTTTTTAGTATTTGTTGTTATAGCGGCAACCGAAATACATCATCTGTGAAAATTTCAATTCTCTAGCTATCACGGTTCCCGAGATACAGCCTGGTGACAGACAGACAGACCGACAGTCAGACAGACGGACGGACAGCGGAGCCTCAGTAATAGGGTTCCCGGTTTTACTCTTTGGATACGGAACCCTAAAAATAGCCCATGACCTATTCTCAGACCTACCGAATACAGAGAAAAAAGTTTCATAAAGATCGGTCAAGTCATTTCGGAGGAGTTCGGTAACAAACACTGTGACACGAGATTTTTATATATTAGATAGAGATTATTGACCTATGAATTACATCGATATTCTCATAAAATGTACTCTGCCCACCACTAGTATTTACGATGATTCACGATCCTTGACGAATATTATTTTTCAGTCGTGATGAACCCAAACCCTATCTCATAGAGTTCATTATTCAATGGAATATTTTAACGACCTCTGACGGCGTGTAGCAGAACTTTGCTTTGACACCCGTCATTTTAATTCAGCTACTCGATGAAAGACGGCAGCACTTTGTATGCAATTTTACTTACGTGCCCTTGTAATTTACTCTCAACGTTATACCGTGGTAGTAAAGTTTAAATTGTGTTACCGGATTCAGAAGTTATGACTTTTTTGAATAGAAGATACGACCAATGATTGCTAAGATTTCAATGCATTGCAAGAGTGTGTATGTGTGAGTTTTGCCACACCTGGTTTCGATACAAAACGGGACTCATGGCACTTCCACTAGTTTTTTCTGTTCCGTGATGGCGCCGCTGAACGTATCAAAGTTACATGCATAGGTCGGAAACAGATGAGTGACTCTCCTTGAGTTATTGGTATTCATGGGCAGTAGTGATAATTTCCCATCAGATGACCATTCTCCCTTACACGATAAAGAAAATATATTTAATTTTACAAAATTATCATAATATGATTGTTTGTCCTTTGACACTTACCTTCCAGCCACGAACAGAGTGCCGTTGGCCGAGCCAAAGGTGGAGATAGTGACGGCTAGCGGCATAAGCCAGGCCAGAGGCCCGAGCAGACGATTACCGAAGGTGACCGCTACAGCTTCGCTGTCCGCCATCTCGCTGACGGACATCACAGCCAAGTACGACACGTTGACCAACGCGTAACACAGCGTCACCAGTGGGATTCCGATGATAATGCTCAACGGGAGATTCCTGCGACAAACGCAATGGTAACACGATCGGAAGAACTAAATAAATATGGTATGTTCGCTTAAAAAATTGCTTGGTAAGTCCGTCGTACTATTTCCACTTTAATTCCACGTTCCCAATTATCCACGGAACAAGCAGAAAATGCAAAGTTTGACAGTACTTGAAATGATGGCAGGCAAACGCTTGAGCTATAAGTGGTTTTTTTTTAATAAGTAGGTACGTTGTTGTTGTTACGCGTTTTTCATCTTCTCGTCTGCTGTGTCTACTTATGTAACAATATACCTGATTCCTAGTAAGATATGACATGTGATTCTATATAATAGGTAAATAATTATAATTAGGTACTTCAAATATAAATGCGTACCACTGAAAAATCATATTAATCCTGCCGCCCAGTGTCTTATACCTACTCGTATATAGGACTCATTGTAATGTGACACGAACTCACTCGACGAGTGACAAAGTTAAAGTTTTTAAAACTAAACTTGACGTGGGCGGCAGGAGGTTGCAATAAAAATCTAAACCATGCATACATACTCGTGTGTAAGAAATAAAATATGAGGAAGTTAAAGTTAGCTAAAGTTTGTCTGACAGTTTGTTTATACTTTCGTACCACGTAGCGTAACGTTACATGCTACTTACTTGGATGGGTTCTTTATTTCTTCGGTAACATAGTTGAGATTGTTCCATCCGTCGTAGGCCCATAGGCCGGTGTAGAAGGCCGTGGCAATGTTGCCCAGCGTAGCGGTGCTACTGGAGAAGTTGGGCTCCTGTAAATGTCGCGTATTACCTGCACCATACGGACACAACCAACTGTAAGTTTGCGAGCAAATTCATCCCGTGTGCACATGAATAATCTAATTTATAAATGGTGTTGATATTTAGAATTAATGTTTTTTTTATGGAATGGCATACGATAATGTGACTCGCTTGTAATGTAAACCGTAAGTAACCTGTTGCCATATTGCCTGTCGCCGGAATTCCCCATCTCTACTTATCTAACCTCTCCATATATCTTGTGACAGAAAGAACTGGTGACAATGATTGTGATTGTGAATCCGAGTACTTAAATACGTTAGACAATAAGGCCTCTGAGGCCAAATCAATATACGAATAACTGTAGTCAAGATATTCTTTTAATAAAGAAGAAGTAGAGGGAAACAGGAGTACTACGTACTACATATAAGAGAGTCACTTTAAGTTTTAAATATTTGATTGGCGATGTGGCAGCTCTCTTGTTCTAAATATATTAATTACCTAATATCAATTTGTAAGCGCCACCGCAGACAATGATGGCGATTGCGACTAACTTCGCAGCTGTGAAGATGTTCTGGACATTTGTAGCCAAGTTCACGCTGTAGCAGTTCACCGCTAATATCATCACTAGAATAAGAGGATATGAACTGTAAGACACTTTCAAAAACACATGTCATAATCTTAAAACAACTAAGTTAGGTTCAGTCAGTGTTTTGTGAGGGATTTACATAAGTACATAACATATACATCAATATAATAACGTTGTTAAAAAAAATAGTAGCTACCTACTAACGATAGGTACCTACTTATGTATAGGTACATATGTAATAAAATGTATGTAGGTAAGTAGGTTGATAATATCTAGTTAGTAATGTTTATTTTACGTTTAAGTCAAAAATCATATCTAAGTTCATCGATAGGACAAAGTTTAACATTTAACTAAAAATTAGGCCCTACTAATATGCATGTTTATTTGAGATATACTTTATGTATGCATAATATATATGTATTTTTCGAGGACAAACTGTTTTTTCTACCCTTTGATAAATCATTCCTGCACTGATAACCCCAAGGTACGTTAGTAAGTAAATCTCCACCGAGTGATTATCCACTCACGTAGCAATTTGATTAAATCAACCCTTTACCAAATTAGCTTAACAATACATACATAGATATACGCACAGCAGTAAAATATACATTCGCAGCATTATCTAACTATATACGGTCGCATAGCAATTTAAATAAAATATCTCGTAATTTATCAATTCAAAGAAACTTGGCACAACACAACATGCAATCACTTGTAATTTTTTTTATTGCTATTTACAATTAACTTGTCGGTGCAATTTAACTAGATAGTACTGAACAGACAACTTTACGAGACGCCTCATGAAGCATTGTCATGGCTTATATTTACCTAACGTCTAAAAGGAAAATTGAATAAGTATAAAAATGACGACATGAAAAAATTACTAAGTTTTTTCCCAACTTTAGTCGACACAGGAACATAGGTAGGTTTAGTTTATAAGTTTGAATTGGCCCGAAAGGTCAAAAATACACAAAAGAAGGAGCTCCGCATGAGCGGAGCTTCCGTCGACACTGTTTCTGTGTCGATTAAAGTTGGGAAAAAACTTAGTAATTTTTTTATGTCGTCAGTCATTTTTTCTTTTAGACCTTAGTCACCAAAAGGGGAAAATCTCTAGCTGCTGAGGCAAATTACTTCAAAAAAGACAGCCTCGCAAGGCTGTCTGTCAGTACCTGTCTGTGATTATATGCCTCACCTATGGATATGACCGCGACCAGTTTCACCAGTGCGCCAGGTGGCTCGCACTCGTTCACGAAAGGCTCGACAGCGTACTTCGCGAAGCTCAGGCATATGATGGCCATTTGCGACGGCTTCAGCACTAACGTCGATACCTGAGTTTAAATACATTAAAATTATGATTTGCCATACACTAAGCCCCTAGTCTAGTGTAAAAGAACGTGCTACAAGCTCGTACAATCGGTACAGACCTATATTCAACGTCTGATGGTGCAATTAAAATAGAATAGTTATACATCGTCAGCTTGCATCTAATTGGAAGCCAGATCAAAAAGAAACCCCTCTAGTTCTTATTTAGATTCATTCAATAAGTTGCGATGTCGCGGTCGCAATGAATACTATGTAGGTACTTAATCTTACAGTAATTACCTACTAGCCTCCCTTAACTATAACTTTTTAACGTGGTAACTAGTATGTTGGTATATATTCGTATCAATCCAGTAGGCCATTCTTAGAGAAGAGTAATTTCGGGATCGTTGAATCGCCGTCACCAACATTTGCTAATGTGTAACAATACAAGAGTTCGCTTTACCCATGAGAATAAGAACGCAGGTGGTCCTCCGAAGGCGTCCATGAAGTAGGCGTACTCTGCTCCGGACGACGTATTCATCGTTCCCAGCTCCGCGTACGCGAGTGCTCCTGCGAATATTATGAAAGATTAAGTAGGTACCTAATAGGTTAATAAAGAGATACTCATACCTACCTACTTCTTTATGAACGCGCAAATATCAGGTGGGCACATAATGTCAAATATCTAAAACGTGCGAAGGTAGACTTAAAGTGAGTACCTACCTAAAGTACCTACCGAACTTCACTGACGAGTAAATATCCAATATGTACTTAGTAATCGTCATTCTAATTGGGCAAAGTTGATCGACCTTTAAACTAATACCAAACGAACCTAAATGAGACATAACTAGCAACAAAACATGCGGCTATTGCCCGGTCAATGTAGGAGTAGGAGTATATTTACACGAACCCCATTTGAACGATAACTCGCACCCGTACCTTTTTTCCAGCGCCTGTTAAATTACCTGCAGTCTAGATTTAATTTTAACTACGATGAGCGATATCGAATATCACGTAAATAATATTGACACATTGTATCGAGAGACATCAAACTCGAGACACGTAGCTAAGCTCCATTCGACGCCATTACATTTACTTAGTTAACAAAGGATGTTTACGTTGAAGCCGGATCAGGTTCTCAGAAACATCATTTATAATTATGGACAGGTCATATGTCGATATGGTATCGCTTCCAATGCCAGCTCTTCTCACTGAGGTGGCACTTCAAATTAAAGTGTTCCTTCTTAGATTGCACTCTAGTGGCACTCCATATAGTGTAAATATTTACAAATAAGTATTAACAGGTAATAACGGCGTATCTGCCGAATGCATCCGGACCGATGGGCGCGAATCGTTACCGAATGGGTTCCGAGGGATGGCCAAAGGAGCAGAGGCAGACCTAAGAGGAGATGGCGGGACGACCTGAGCGCTTTTCAGCTCGATTGGCAGGTGCATGCCCAGGATAGGGAAAAATGGCGGAGGAAAGGGGAGGCCTTTGCCTTAATTAAAATATTTAGGGGATACTCGACATACTCGTACTAGGCGTTAAATAAATAACTAAAAACATTAGAATAATCGGAACTTACTTAGTTTAGATTCGCGAGTTGTGGTTTTTAAATCCCTTTTTGGCTGTGTCCAGTCTAAAACTTACAAATGCAACATGCGCCAATGAAATTAAATGCATTTACTTAGGTAGATAATTTAAAAGCGTTTTTCTGTCAGGTTCGATTTTCTTCTAAAAACGGCGAAGCGCAACAAACAAGTGTAAATTACGAGTGTAGACTGTGTGTAGAATTACTGACTTGGCAAAACAGAAGTACAGTTTTTTTAAATAATTAAGAAAAAAAAATTGTTTATTGATAAAACCTTGTAAGTACCTACAGTATTATTTTGGTAAGTATTAAAAAACTGGAAGCCCTAGCTAGTTTAATTTTTTTTAAATAGGAGTGCACGCTTAGCGATAAATCGACTCGTGTCTTCGATAATCTAATGAATTAATCATGCCAGCTATTCTTTATAAGTATAACATTCAGTCAGCGGTTAGTAAAATGTCATTTGAGTCGCACGTGTTTTGTTTTCGGTCACAACAAACTTCGCTGAGACAGCTACGCTGGTGTTTTGTAATGAGAACGACTTACAGTCGCCGCATTGGGCGCATACAAAAGACGTAGACGTAGGGCTCTTGAAAGCTTATGTATTGAAGTACTCACCAAGCAATGAGAGAAGGCCACAGGCCATCCAAATGATGAAGCTGATGCCCACTGAGCCCGTGCGCTCCAGCAGCCCAGAGGGCGAGACGAATATTCCAGATCCTGCAATGTTCACATAACGTAAAATAAGATTACTTTGGCCCTGAAAGGTAACTATGGCCACAGGAATTAACTCGCTCTACATTTTTTTCATAGTTGGTTTAGGGTATAGGGTACAACTTTTTTATGTTTTTGACTAGACCCTTTTTTAGGGTTCCGGAGCCAAAATGGCAAAACGGCACCCTTATAGTTTCGTCATGTCTGTCTGTCCGTCCGTCTGTCCCTCCGTAGATGCTATTAGTGCTAAAATGGGGGTGAATGTTTTTTCTCGTCTAACTCTATACTAGGTAGGTACTTGGGAAGTTCTGTATAAAAAATCCTGAGAAAAATAATATTGATGTTGAATACAGATAGTAGTGGCTGTGGAACCCTGTTCTGCTCGTGTCCGACACGCTCTTGGCGGGTTTCTATATATGATTTCACATGGGCCAAAGTTACACAAAGTTTGGATCAAAGTAACCCGACTTAATGATAGATATCGAAAAATATATTGAAGAACCGCATTCTTTTTTGAAGTAAACCTAATAAAATTAAACCTATTTTTTTACACTGTCTCGAAAAATATAATGTTAGTTTGGTATATTTAATTATGTACTCATTTCCACATTGAAACATCTTTCAAGTGCAATTTTCGGCAGATAATAAGGCAAATGAAATTCGAGCACTGGAACTGATGAAATTTAGTTACAGCTTACAGTCATAAATTACAATTCTTTATTTCTATTATACTTAAAGATATCTGAAGTAAGTATTCTTTTATACTTTCGGTTACGCATTATTAGACATATTGTGCACTCATATTCCACATTTGTTGGAGCTTGTACTTTAGTTAAAATAGTGTTAACATTTTAAATTTTTACGCGAAAATCAAATATGTAATACCTAGTAGACATTTTTACAATTCACCTAGGTATGTACAAAGCTGGATTATGTTATGGGCAATATTACTCGTAACTTAAGTGATAAAAAATTAAGTCTAATTTCAGATACGAGTAGTGAAGTAGCAAATTAGAGTTCTAAATATCCAGTGCCCAACATTTTAATCTAACGGCAATTTTGGAGCAATTCACATTTACCACTTCCGAGTGGTATCTTCGCAGAAATGATTTAAGAATCAACTCCCAGAGGAATGTTACGGACTGGTAGTGATACTGACCTATCATGGTGCCGACAATTAGAGCCACCCCACTGAAGAGTCCCACCCGTCTCTTGAGGTGAACAGGGTCGTCCTGAGCTGAGTCCGACCCCTCCAACTGTGAACAAATAATTCTGCATTACAGCAGTACTAGCTGATGCCTGCTACTCCGTCTGCGAAGATTTCGTTTATCGCTATCCCGCGGGAACTATGCAATTTAACCTGGAGAAAAAGTATCATATATGTTAACTAGGGCCCAATTGAAATTGGGCCCTGGTTATACACTATCTGTGTGCCAAATTTCATCAGAATTTGTCAAATCGTTGTAGCGTGAAAGAATAAAAAACATCCACACATCCATAAAAACTTTCTCGTTTATAATATTAATATATAAAATAAGATTTTAAAAATCGATATATGTTTTTAAAACTTCTGTTGAACATCATCCGAATGACACAGCGGCAAATGCAAAGCCTTAAATCATCATCCATTAAATGTCCGCGGTACTGAAAGAAATATTACTTGAATAGATGTCGGAAATGGGCCCACAGACCTGAGTAGGCACTGGAATGAAGGATCGATCGGTTAATATTAGGTTGTGACTAGACTAGTAGAAATTAAATCGATGTAGGTGATTCTATTTTATTACAATGCTCTGATCTAATTAATTAGAATACCTATAAATGAGCCGTTCTGGTATATTTTTTTATTTCGGGGATCTGGGAAATGCCTCTAACAATCACGATGAAATTGCTATGTGGGAGTTTTCAGTGCAAACAATTGATAGATCAATTCTTGCTCTTATCTCTGGAAAAATGTGTTTTGTCGAGTTTTACCCCAAGCGAAGCGAATTAAGATTTTCACCAAAAATATTTAGTAAGTACTTAGCTTAGGTGCCTGCTTAGTTGAAACGCGAATAATGGACCAATCAGACAAACGAAGGAAATTGATTCACGTGGCTTGATTCTATGTAGCATCCTTTGAAATTTCGTTTTTACATACCTACTACGCACTTTGATATTCAATTAGGTACCATTAGCAAAAAGCATGTAAGTACTTATGATTTTTTTTTAATAAAAACTTATTTCTATTGCTTCATAGTACGCGAATGCTGTTATAAAGAAGCCGCTGTAACGATCTTATAATGACTCAACCTCTTACTACTTTTATTCGTCATACTTGAAACAATATTTAAACATCGTCTAGGTACTTTTTCTTTTCTCTTTTTACGGAGTTTAACATTGTAAGTAAGTAGGTACTTTTTGTGCGCTTCAGATCATGATTGCGAACTAGGAAACAAATACTATTTGCAAAGAAGCAAACTTTACTGAGGAGCTTAATATTTAGCTCGGTCTTTTATACTCCCATATAGCTGAAAGTTATACAAAAAGAACAAACTGGCATATATTACATATTCTACAACTGATTCTGAACTGAACTAAGAATATGTATGTACGTAAGCTACTTGTAGCAAAAGAGGTGTTAGCGTGCTATTTTAAGAAACGCCCATGATGCTATATAAACGTGTTACATTGAAAATGCACTGCGGTACTGAAGATTATAATATAACATACACTGACTTTATAAAAAAGAATTCGATATAACGCCGACTTCGAGAGTAAACCTGCTAAATCAATTTCTACAAATTAAATCATACATGTGTCAGTAGAAATGGATTTAGAAAGTTTACTCTCTAAGCCGACGATAACTGAAATTGAAGTCAATATTATCCGACTTATACCCGTAACCTATAGTTTAGTTGTTCAGGTTATTTAATTTTACCCAATTTCATGATATAGCATTTCAACTTTTGAACCTTATCCTTAGGCAAAACTAGTAAGAAAAAGCACTGCACGACATGAAGCACATTATCTACGGGAAATATAATAGAAAGATAGAAAAAAGAAAGTAGATGTGTAGCGACCTGTACCTTGTCTCCTGGATTGGAGTTACCGTCGGTGAGCGCTCCTGTCGCGCCGTCCTCGGCGTCGCAGCCGGCGGAGCACCCGCGCCATACCAGTCCGCTTTCGTGTACGCTCCCTGAAACAAAAAAGAGGTAATTAAGTTTACTAAGATAAGAGATGGCTCATAAGCATAACACCTCCTCGGGGCACCATCGACTTTATTTTCATTTGTTTTATTCTTTCGGGTTACTCGTCGACCAAGGTAAGCGTCCTTGTTCCTTATCCTATAGCTTATAATTATTAGACGCGGCGTTGGGCAAATCCAGTTAACAAAAGTCATTCATAATTAATTATAGTAAGAAGACTATTGCTAAAGCTTTTAAAAAGCTATGTAATTCGAAAAATCCGTTGTTAGCTCAGCATATGACTTACAATTACCAAGGAAATCACTTAGGAAACAATTTTTAACAACTTTCGATAAGCTTGGTTGAAAAACAAAAACATTGTTTTATGTTTCAGGCTCAGTGAAAGTCACATCTTCGACGAGTCGTTCGATATAAATTGTACCCTGATTCTTGTACAAACATCAAAAACAAAGTAATTCTACAAACACTTGCCAAATTACACCATTAAACAAGAATAAAACTTTGCATTGAAACGTTCCTAAAGAATTTTTAGACTCGGTCAGCAAACAAGCAAGACGCACGAAAATAAGGTTCATAATTAACTAGAATCATAAAGGCTTCACTAGAGCATGAAACATAATAACATGATTATTTGCTGCTGCTATATTAATAATTATTATCTTTACACATACAAAATTTTGGTTAAATTAGAAGTTAGATCCTTTTTGTATATGACATATAATAAACAACAAATACAGCAAGACAAATAGAGCTTGTAATAAGACAGAAAGGAAATTCAGATAATTGCATCTCATATCATCCCCTCCCATTCATTATAATTTTATTGTAACAGGGTACTGAGTGAAATTACTACAAAACTGGCCTTCAAAGACTAATATTCCGCAAACGAATCCCTGAAAGATTTGCCACACTGGATGCGTTCTGCGGCCGCGGTCAGGTCAAATTGAACGCAGCCCGCATTATTATGAACAACATTGCAGATCTCTATATATTGCGCGTGCGTGCGATCTGACCGTGCGGATCGCATATCTATACAAAATATAATAGAGACCGACAATGTTGTTCATACATAATGCGAACTGCGTTCAATTTGACCTGACCGCGACCGCAGAACGCATTGTGTGGCAAATCCTTGAATCGAAAATTATTTCCGCATTTCGTCAATATTTTTGAAAGACCTATCTAGTAACACTGCACACCATTTTATTTTATCATTTTATCGACGTGATTATTATGTAGGTACGCTGATTTTTAAGCTTTCTTGCACTGTAGTAGGGTCTTTAAGCTTACAGGGACCCATTGCACAGACAGACAGACGAACGGACATGCCGATATTGTAAGCGTTCCGTTAGTCCCATTCTGATTGCGGGATCCTTAAAATAATGACGCTCTAAAATTATCAATTTAGAATCTTCGAAAATTCTTTTAAAAATGTAGACTAGCTAATAACCGAATATACCTAGTATTTTTTTTCCTGTATTAAACTGCGTGCGTACAGACAATTGTTTAATATTTGTAAAATATTTTAATTTCTAGATAACAAAAATAAAAGTTTAGCTAATTTGGTGGAACGCATAACTAACGTGAAAATACGACTATAACTTTAAATTTCCGAGTAAAACAACAACGCAGCATTAGGTTGTCTAGTCTACGTGCCAATAGAAGAGAATAATTACATTGATTGCCTACGTCGACAGGTGCCAAAATAATGAAGATTATACCGAGCTTCTTGTCCTGTTTCTAGGTCACCGGCGCAGGGTTCTACCGGGTTTCTTTTAATATAAAGTGATATACACATACCACATACGTAGAAATGTTTTTATAAATAAAGAGGTCAGGTGAAACATTTAGCAAGCTCATTCAATTCATCGTGTACCCATTACAATTAACTGAGTCGGATATTTAGCTGCGTTGATACTTCGTCGGCATCAAGTTTTCTCGAATGATGACGCATTGTTTGTTTGTTGATGACTTGGTGGTCACACGTATGCAGAACACAGAGTGTTATGTGTGTACAACATCACGTACTCCACATTGTTACTTGTGCCACAATCTCTTATATTTAAGACTACGATACCTTCTGTAATGAACTATTTATGTATTTAATCAACATCATCGGTCTCTGAAATTTTGTTGTCTGCATAAAATTGAATATCAATAAATTTTCGTAATTTAAACGAAGCTGAAAGAACAGGTGATATTCGAAATCCATGTAGTGCGGAAGATACCTAGATATGTTGCAATAAAAAAATGACAATTCAAATTTCATAAATAATGATTTTGTGATTTTTTGTGATACTTAAAACAATAAACACATTTGTATTTGAACAACGTGCAACGGCCAATCAACATATATAGCCAGTTAATATAATTATATCACTACTCTACATAATATGTCTAATGTGTTAAACAAGTACACAATTATAATATGAGCGTCAAGTTGTTTACCCGTTATAAATCTATCCAATAAATAGACGATTCTTGAAAGGTTTAAGGTATCGTATCTGTTCCATTAGAGTTATTTTATTTTTGCCTAATTAAACTGCAGGTAGAGTTATACATAACTTAAAGTAACAAAAAGATTGATACGTAAGTATTTAAACAAATTTTTCATAGAAGACAGTCCCAGATATTGTTTTTTTAAATCACATCTGTATCTACTATCACAATATTGTAGTTAGTTGAAAAATAGTGTTAAATTTCAAATACCTACGAGATGTATCCCACTAATATTATAAACGTAAAAGTTTGTATACGCGTATGTATGATTAGACGGATTGTGATGTGGCACACAGATAGTTTATAACCTGGATTAATATAATAATACTTTTTATCACGGAAAATCGCATAGTTTCCATGGAAACGAATTATTCGCAGACGAAGTCGCGGGCATCAGCTAGTGGTACATACAGCTCTAATTCATATTTTCAACTAGTTGAAAATTTCATTCAAGCGGAAATTTTGCAGTATTACACAGAACTTTACCGCATTCCAGTGTTTTTTCACAGATGTGATTTCAAAGATCGGTACCCAGGATTTCCCTTTAGCAGGTTGGGTATATAACGTTGAATGTTAGAAATGGAGTGGAACCAGGTCTACAGCTGGATAAACACGTCCGTAGGATTCGTAAATCATTTAAACACATGCTAGGTAAATACTTAAGATTTATCATGACGCAAAGATCTGCTTCATCACGTGCGGTGCAAAAATAAACGGCACCTACCAATGTAACATACTATGCTGAATACATAAACAATTACTTTGAACCAGTCATAACTTCAGTTACCTACTACTCTGATAACACAATTCGTATCCGATTAGTAGACGACCCCGAGTTTATCTACCTGGAACGAACGACAGCAACGCACGACCTAATAATTCTAACCTTTATGGTAATTTCTTGGGGGCATGAATTACCAGAGAATCACAATACGGCTATTGTTTTATGCTTCTGACGCTTGCTTCCTTTCACCATCATTTTATACAGTTTGACAGAAAGAAATAGTGATTGCGATTGCAAGCGTCAGATGCGTTACACAATAGCCAGGAGGTCGTACATCATCGCTCATTCCAGGTCAATAAAATTTTTTTAACAAAAAATTAAACCGCCGAAAAAACTGAAAAGCAAAAAATAATACCTTTTTTGTTTGACCTTAATCTAGGTACCAGTTTGAAGTCGGTGCCTCAGCACTAGCCAGGAGGAGTGGACCTATAATCTTCTACCTGACTGGCTTCTATCACTCCTCCTGGCTCTTGCTGAGGCACCGACTTCAAACTGGTACCTAGATTAAGGTCAAACAAAAAAGGTATTATTTTTTTGCTTTTCAGTTTTTTCGGCGGTTTAATTTTTTGTTAAAAAGTTTTTATTTTATACTTTTTCCCATCCTTGGGGTAATTTTTTTTTCAAAATTTATATAATAACAACTTCAAGGTATACCCTATCCAATAAAAAAGAATTATGAAAATCAGACTACTCTGTAAAAAGTTAGTCAATCATCCCCTGTTTTCCTACCCTTAGGGTAGGAATATTATTTCCAAATTTACATGGAACCATCCTTGAGGTATACGCTTTCCAATAAAAAAAGAATCATCAAAATCCGACTACTCTGTAATAAGTTATTCGTGGTCATATAGTACAATCGGTAACTGAACAATCAATCATCCCCTGTTTTCCTACCCTTAGGGTAAGAATATTATTTCCAAATTAAAATGGGACCACCCTCGGGGTATACGCTTTCCAATAAAAAAAGAATCATCAAAATCGGACTACTCTGTAAAAAGTTATGCGTGATCATACATAAAAAAAAAAAAAATACACGTCGAATTGAGAACCTCCTCCTTTTGTTTTCGTCGGTTGATAAATGCAGGTGGTACTTTAACTGCACGCCGCAATTGGGGATGTCTATTTTTTTGCAATGTATAGTAAATCGAAAACCATTTCAAGATAAATGCTTTTTAACTCGTTTTCTGTAGTTATTTAATTTTAATATTATGTAATGAATTTATTATATAACAAATAAGCAATGACCTTCATTTGACATTGGTGTAAATTGCGTGACCGGTTCAAGTCGTACTTTATTCTGTGTGGTTAGATTTCTTCACAATTTACGCGTGGATTATACTACGGAGTTTGATTTGGACCCGCTGTCTGACATCTAGCACTTTGACAGTGCCAGTAAAGTGACACAGTGTATAGTGTACCACTACGCAAAAAATAATTAAAGGGGTTGCCTAATCGTACGAATTTAGATAGATTTAGAAATTTGGCATTGTGGGAGCCCTCAATTATAATCTGACGTCATCAACTAAAATAGTTTCAATAATTAATTTTGAAAAAAATAGAGAACTAAATGACAAAATATTGAAATTAGTTTCTTATAATTAACTTTTCTATACAAAAAAAATATAAAAACCACTGGTAATTTTTTTTAGACATTCCCAATTCAACTGTTCTATACAAAATTAACAAGTTTGATTGGAAGTATCTTTTTGTATTTGTTTAATTTTTTCAACTTCAATTTTTTACTTTTACGGTCATCCCGTGAAATCCATATATTTCATACTAAATACTTAAACTGAAACATAGATGCACAGAAAAAAACACCACAATTTTTTTTCTGGGGTTTATTCTGTGCATCTATGTTTCAGTTTGTATTTAGTATGGAATCTATACAAAAATACTTAGTTTAGAATGACTACAAGTTCTGCAATTCGCATAGCAGTAATAAGTAAACGAAAAAAGTACATACGCAAAATTATAACCTTAAAAAGTATTTTAAAATGACTAAGTACATAACAGAATGTAATAAAGCCAGTAGTAATTTTATCATGTCATCTATTAATAATAATAAGAAATCTATTTTACAATATTTCTCAATATTGACTAATTTTAAGATTAAATATCTTGTGTTGCCTGCATTCAATTATGTCGTTTATTAAAGTATTAAACTTATTTCTGTAATTTTAAATTGCAAAATAGGTACTTAGCAGACATTCGTTCAATGATAATCTATCGTGACCGACCAAATGTTGTCAATTGCTGTTCAATTGATTACCAACCTTCAAATATGATTTGGGGCCGATTTTTGAAACCAATCTGTGAAAATATCATTCGGATCGGAAGTAGAGTGAGTTTTATTACAAAGTGACGAGTGAGTGGGATTCAAGAAGTGTTTTGAGAGGAGAGCTGTTGTGCTACGGCAAAATCGCAGTTACAGTGGCCAATGTAATTAAATTGTTGTGCGTATATTTTTCCTTTGGGTTTTCTTAAATATTTGCTGTAAAAACTAGTCGCAATTCATCGAATCATCATTTATAAGTACATAATCTTAAATCCTTTCTTATGCATAAGACATATCTACGTACCTAACTGGCATAAAATTTGGATATTTATCCTCATCCCCAACTATGGATTTTTACTTTTTATATAAAAATAACAGGCTATAAAAGACTGTGAAATCGTCATGACTAATTTCCATGTTACTTTTGTTTATTTCGATAATATTATCTCATTTACATATACACGACAATGCATAGGACACGTAAACAGCTTTAAAGTATATCTTAAATGCGCCATACGTATAGGAAGACTTAAACCTAAGCAAGAGCACCTAATTCATACATTGATAATTTGTATACCCAACAATGCCTCTAAGATGTGTAGCACATAGGTACAGAGTGATTTAAAATTAATCAGGAATATTACAGCAGGTGGTCGCGTACATTTTAATGAAAACGCCAATTTTTTTTCAACATTTTTACTGGATTCTTGATAGACAAATATGTTCAAACATTACCTAATAATCGATGTTCAAATATTTTCAAACATAAATCGGACGTAGTTCTGCAAACCGGAACCAATCCACACAATGATTTAGTTTTGAGAAAAAAAAAACAATTTTGTTAGAAACATGTGAAGAAAAATGTACAAAGTACCTTCACAATAATTTGTATAACACCAAAAAGTATCTTTGTTAAAAGATATTTCTGCACGATTCTAACAAAATCATTTTTTTTTTCAAATCTATCATTGTGTGATTGGTTCCGGTTTGCAGAACTACGTCCAATCGATGTTAATCGATGTTCCACGTCTAAAGCGTGCTTACATTTTGAATCAAAAGTTCCGACAAAACACCTTAACATTCGCCCCAATTTCAGTTCAGTGTTCAGTCAAGCCGGTTACCCATCCGCTGTAACATCCCTGAACGATTTTTGTATATTTCGGTCCAATTTGCGTAGGACTATTGCATAACATTTAGCTTTGTAATCATCAAATAAATAAACGCTCGCATTTTACAACACACATTGACCTTCATCTGGGAAGACGAGCACGGGGCCGATTCCGGCCGCGCGCAACTTGTCCGAGCCTTCAGGCGCCGGCGCACGGACCGCGCTACGCAGCAGCGCCGCGAGTTTATCACGCATCGCATGCGACCCGCGCGCGCCACCCCCTCTCACTATACAGACGACAACGGATCCTTTGATCCCACTATTAAAACTTCAATGTCACGTATCACAAACTTAAGCCTAGCACCTAGTAACAACGGACGGAATTTTACTTTTATACCACTTTGCGCGTTTATATTCACAGATTAAATATTTTTGCTGTAAAGCGGTGTGTAAAGCGTTTGTGGGCGATGTGAGCGGGAAGCGGTTGCGCGGTGGACTGGCTATTCCGGGCGCGAGCACGTGGGCGCCGCCCGACGCGCCCGGCGCCCGCCCACCGATCAATGGGGCGAGATCCGACACTGATCCGTAGGCCAAATCCCGTCTCATCGGGATCTATCCAAGTTGTTTGAGATAACCTATGTGGATGTGTAAATCTTAAGTACCGGCAACTGAGCTTCTGCACATCCCCCATCATAACCCGTTACCGCCTATAACTACTAAATAAAAAACCTGCGTACCTAATGCATGACGGAATAGTCATTTGAAATTGGAAAATGTACTTTTTCTCAAACATGCTATGTAATGTTTACGTTGTTTTCCTTAAAACAGGCTTCAAAATACACCGTTGCAGGCCTAGGCCGGCAATGCGATCGTCTATTGTTTCATGTCCCACAGCACCATGATGTTTATAGGTCTATGGCATCATAGCATTTAGCCATTAAAAAAAACTATAAGCAATATTTGCGTTTTGGTTCATTATGACTTTCTGCCACTACGCTTATTTAAGGTAAGGTAAGATGGTGATGGTGATGGTAATGGTGATCTGCCTAGAGAAATATTTCACCATCAAAATCATCATCACCATCATAATCATCACCATCATCATCACCATCATCATCATCGTTATCGTCATAATCATCATCATCATCACCATCATAATCACCATCATCATCTTCCATCACCATCACCATCATCATCACCATCATCATCATCACCATCATCATCATCATCATCACCATCACCACCATCATTATCATCACCACCATCATCATCATCATCACCATCATGATGACGACGACGATGATGATGATGATGATGATGATGATGATGATGATGGTGATGGTGCATGTTTGAGAAAAGCACTATACAAGCCTCGGCCGGAACAGGGGTTGCCGGCCTCGTATCATGCCGGCCTCGTGTACCACTCGGCCGTCAACTTAGATACTCGGCCGGCAACCCCTTAAGTCCTGGCCTCTGCAGCAATGTACTATTGTTTTGAGGAGTGTGTTTTTCATTAGATTATTAAGATCCTTACCTATTTGCGATTACCTGTAGGAGTGCAAACGATACATCGTTTTTTTTTCCAAACATCGATACTTATATCATTCATAAAATATATTGATGTTTTAAAATCGATAAAACCCAAAATCTCGGTGTAACGTCGTTCTTCACGAGCGATGATGTTTTATGAACAATGTTTTGTAGCTTACCTACCTGGCACCAGGTTGTAAAAATATTTTCTTTTTAAATTCTCTTTTGAAGAATTAAACGTGAAAATAACAAATACGTTTGATCAATACTTGTTTTCCGCCAAAATAATGATAAATCTTTAAATAAATGTAACTAAATGAAGATAGTGTTTTATTTCTGTTGAAAATCACTATACACTAATATATTTGAGTGGTGATAAAAACATTGATCTATTCTTCATAAACATCGATATTTCTATGTTAGATGTTCTAATATCGATGTTTTTATGGGCGATGTTGCATCTCTAGTTGACCAACGTTCCGCTTTAGTTGAACGCGTTTCTGTAACGCGAGCGTCAGGTAAGATGTACAACGTGTACCTACGTGTCTTGCCGCACGCAGTTTCTACATCGGCAGAGTAAGTGGATGCCTGACAAGTAACTCCATAAAAAAATTTAGGTACGGTCAAATGTAAAAATATGGGTGCATACTCGCTCAAAATATGTCCCATAGCCCTTACGTCGTCGACCTTACCGACCTTACCTAATCTATTTTCCGGGCAAAATCTCCTCTTCTAACATTTACTTATAGTACAGAATCCGATACAGGTGTTGACCTGCACCGATCAAATAATCGAATAAAATTTATTTTTTTATATCTATAAATTAATAAATTCCTTGTTGTTTTCCTTCGTAAAATGGTTGCCTGGAAGAGATCGCTTCGCAGCGATAAGGCCGCCTATTGCTTACCTTGTATATTTTTTCCATGTAGGTACTTGTCTTTCTGTATTGTTTTCTGTGTGGTGTACAATAAAGAGTCATTGTATTGTATTGTATTAAAAAATTTAAAAACCCTCAACGCAATTTTGTCACTCGTATGTTTGAACATTAAGTCCATGCCCGTTATGCGTCTAAGATCCCTTCCGTAGCTAACAAAAGAGCTGATATAACTTTGAAACGGCTGAACCGATTTTGATGAAACATAACTAAGAACCATCGCCAAGAAACCTGTTTTCTATTAAAAAAAACCGCATCCAAAGGGCAGGTGTACCCGTTTGAGAGCTATGATGCCACAGACAGACACATGAGACACACACACACACACACATAGCGGTCAAACTTATAATAACACCCCTCTTTTTGTGTCGGGGGTTAATAAAATAAAACATGTTAACAAATGTAACGTAGATGAGATGGCTGAAGAACTCTCATCAATTCATTCGCCAAAATTTTTAAGTAGTCTGGTCAACATGTACCTTTTTGCATGAAATTTTTGTATATGCTCCGAAAATTACGATCAAGGTGTCATTCGATTTGGAATATTATGTAGAAAGTTTAAGGAAAGGTCCCAAAAGGGACCGATAAAAATTAAAGATGTTATAAAAAATTTAATAAAAAAAATAAGGTTTTGTTTATTTTCGAATATCTCGAAACCATCAAAGATATTTGAAATTTAAAAAAAGATCTGAAAAGGACAGGAAATTTCCTAAAAAAAGTCTTAACTCCCGGAACTGTATCTCTAATATTTATAATTTTTACAGAGCCCTGAAAATAGCGACTAATGCGGGTAGTCTGGCTTCCGCGCGCGATTCATCACTCGGACTCGTACACGATAACAATAATAGTACATTACTGCAGAGGCCGGCAACCCCCTGTTCCGGCCGAGGCTTGTATAGTGCTTTTCTCAAACATGCACCATCACCATCACCATCACCATCACCATCATCATCATCATCATCGTCGGCATCATGATGATGATGATGATGATGATTACGATGACGATGATGATGATGATGATGATGATGATGATTATGATGATGATGAATTTATGCTTTTCGCAATTTTTCCTTTATCTGTGCTATAAGACCTTACTTCGTACCAAATTTCAAGATTCTGAGTTCACGGGAAGTACCCTGTAGGTTTTGATTCCCTTGCGAGTGTCGACAATGTGCGGAAATATGCGGCATAAAAGGCTTTATCTTTTGATTTCGTTAAAAATTTATGTTTTTCGCAATTTTTCCATTATCTGTGCTATAATACGTTGCTTCGTACCAAATTTCAAGATTCTGAGTTCACGGGAAGTACCCTGTAGGTTTTGATTCCCTTGCGAGTGTCGACAATGTGCGGAAATATGCGGCATAAAAGGCTTTATCTTTTGATTTCGTTAAAAATTTATGTTTTTCGCAATTTTTCCATTATCTGTGCTATAATACGTTGCTTCGTACCAAATTTCAAGATTCTGAGTTCACGGGAAGTACCCTGTAGGTTTTGATTCCCTTGCGAGTTTCGAAAATTTGCGGAAATTAGCGGCATAAATGGCTGTATATTTTGATTGCGTTGGCTTAGAAGTTTGATTTATTCACAGCTCCAAGGGACCGTAGACCTGAGTATTTGATATAAATTTCAGCTTGATTCCTCCACGCGTTCCTGAGAAAAGGGTCTTGACAGACAGACGGACGGACAACAAAGTGATCCTATACCGTAAAAAACGTACAACTTTAGAGTCAATTGGTCCATATTGTGCAACTTTATCTGTGGCACTCACATATTGACATACTTTTCTTTCTGTAGATGAGAACACTACATTTAAAATGAGTTTCCGTACTTTATAAAACGGGCCTCAAACAGGCCGCCAAAATATTGAAAAAAATTCGAGATTGCCAACATTTATTTACACTTTCATAACTTCGGGATTATCAATTTTATGGTCATGATTCTTAAAGTCTAATAATATAGAATAGGCATAGCAACGTTGTGTCGTATTATAAGTCCTTTAAGTGATATGTTAACCTCCCAACTCGTGTGGGCAAAGTCGTAAAAAAAATTGAAATCCTTCATACAAAATCCTGGATATGCTAGGGTTGTCAATTTTTACTTATTGCTTTTACCCGACTACGACTAAATTAGGTGCAGTATTAAGATTCAATAGTGTAAAATTAAACAATAATCTAAACTTTATGGACCACATTCATCTGTCTGAAATAAACGGATTTTATTTTATATAACCTGCGAAGAAATTCAATGGTGTGTGTGAAGTTCCCAATTCGCACGGAACCACGGCCCAACTCCTCTCATTCTGAGAGGAGGTCTGTGCCCTGCAGTGGGACGTATATAGGCTGGTGTTATGATGATGATGATTTTATATAACTTCCTAGTGACAACCCTAAGGGTAAAATTTTGCTGGGCAAAGTTGAAAAAAGTAATACGAAAAACGTTCATGACATTGCCCACTACCATAATTACAAAATTAATAGAGATAAGGTGTTGAGATTTTGTCTACATCGTTTTTAAACTGAATATTAGTTACACTTAAAATTAAATACTTGTGGGACTTTAATGGCTTAAAATACACTCGAAGTATTTTCGTCCTAATTGGCCCGCCAAAAAACACGTCCGCACTCCAAGCCAGCTCACGCGTGACAGAAGATAGATACGCGTCAACCGATAGGCCAGTGTTGCCTGCAATATGTTTAGCTATAAGCCACAGATTAGAATGAAAGTGTATTAGTAACTATTTTTGGTACATTTCGCTTTTACTGAAATGTGACGCGGTGGGCAAAGCTATATGAAAAGGCAAAGTTGTAAGTTTTTACGGTAAGGGTTCCGCTTTTTCCTTTCGAGGTGCGGAACCCTAAAAATTAAGTAAATGGAACAATACGGAGCTTTGTGCGGAAGTAACAAAACAGACATAAGTAGGTATTGTTTCATTAAGATGGCAGACAGTATTACGACAAATCGTTGTCCACGATTATGTTCCACCATCGTGTTCTGCAAATATACCTACATATGTGTATCATAAAAATACAGGAGTTATAGGTAGTACGATTTTTTTTTAGGTGACCTGATTTCGTTAACAGCCTACCTTTCAAATAATGCAATTGTATTCTATTGTCTTCAAGTGAATAATCCTCAGTATAAAATGAACGGAAATATAAGATAAAATAGCTCATTGAAATTAACGACTTTATTAAATTACAGTAGAATTTTGAATGATACTTTGTTTGTTTTGGTTGTTTTGGTTGCATGTCAACGACGCATTCAATTTTGAAAAATATTATCTGGCAACAAAGTTTCATTTAAAATGAACTCTCTACTGTAAATAATAAAGTCGTTATTTCAATGAGCAATTTTATCTTATATTTCCGTTCATTTTAAACTGAGGATTATGCACTTGAGGACATAAATGACATAATAGAATACAATGGCTTTGTTCGAAAGGTGGGCTGTTCACGAGATCGGGACACCTCGAAAAATTCGTACTACATACATAGGTACTATATCCAAAAGTTACACACGACACGATAGTCATTTCAGCACGTTTATGGGTAGTATTTTCTTCCATAGCGCCGTGATAGTTTGTCAACGCGTGATAATTTCAGCTCGTCATAATGTAAATGTAAGTAGGTAATGTAAATCTAAGTAAAACATTTTAGGACATTTTTTCCACCCACTCGCTCCATTTCGTTACAGATCCAAACAACGATAAAACTTTATCAAGCTTTTTCACCATTTTATCCTATAGGTGTAATTTAAAATTCTGAATATTTCAGCACATGACCGGATTAGTTGGATTGGACGGTAAAACACTGTAAAGATTTTTCATCGGACTTGTTTATTCAAAATGTACTTAGTCACTCTTCCGACGTGGTCGACAAACTAAATTATGTCAATCATCTCATCACAATTAAAAAATCATGACAAACACATGGGTATTTTGTTAAAGTAATCAAATTACCTGCAGATTATATTCCGGAATGTGTTTATTTCAATAAAAAAATCATCAATCGTAATCATAATAATCTCTAGCGCCTCTAGACCTTTAAAATAACGATTTCAAGTGTACAGGGCCCAATTGCATAACAAATTACAAGCTAATAGTATTAGCTATTTTGTATTGAAATTCACTAATACTATTTAATAATAAATAAATAAATATTAGGGGGACAATCTTACACAAATCGACCTAGTCCCAAACTAAGCAAAGCTTGTACTAAGGGTACTAGACGACGATAAACATACTTATATAGGTAGATAAATAAATACTGAAATACATAGAAAACATCCATAACTCAGAAACAAATATTCGTGCTCATCGCACAAATAAATGCCCTTGCCGGGATTCGAACCCAGGACCTCTTGCTTCGTAGGCAGGGTCACTACCAACTAGGCTAAAGCGGTCGTTATTTGCTTGTATTTTGTTATGCAATTGGGCCCAGGTCGATTAAATGACCGAATGAAAGTATCTGTGTGTTACCCGTTTGAATACTTACACTTCACACAAATACCTCTATGAAAATGACATGCAGCAGTCATTTTCCTACAAAACTGTCAAAGTGCTATTACTTTCGTTCAATTCATTAATGCCAGCTCTTGTGTATCGACCTTTACCTCTGGATATCACAATTTTATTAATGCTTACCGAGATTAGACAGTGACATTACCCGTATAGGGGCAGAAATGGAATGAATCATTATCTGAAAAAATAATTATAAATCGAATTGCAAAATACAATGGATGTTATTATATTGTAAGTTGTCATGAACACATGGGGCTTTGTTAAATATTATGAAAGCAATAAAAAGGCAGTTGATGTATCCGTTGTATTACATTGTGTCTGTATACATAAATATGACAGCTTACGTTTATCACGTCAAGGTAAAGCTTTTCCAAGGTAATTTTGTACATTCACTGAAAAGTATTTTCTAGACTAGTAACGTGGGAGTTCAAGCCAATTATTGGCATTATAATAATCTATTAACTACAGGTAGGTAGGTATTAAATATGTATCGAGGTTATTTATTCAAACATCGTCATGTCAGTTATTTAACTCCGTTCTTTTCGCCTCAAGTAAAATATTGAAAAACAAATGAAAATTGACAACTTGTATCAAAAGTAGAACGTCTAGCTTCAAAGTTGGGGCTTCCTAAACCGACCTGTTACAGTTTATTTACTTCAATGACACACATGAAGTGTAATTAAATATGCAGAGCAAACCGGGAGCGACATAGGTTAGGTACTGTCGAATAGGCATATTTTAAGGATCCTCCCCTAAACGTATACCTACTTCGTTTTTTAAGCATTAGTTAGAAAGAAGGTTCGCGATATTGAAGTGTCTTTTTATTGAAAAACACTTACAAAATAAGTCACAGCAAATATGTAACAATTAGCAAGGTCAAATTTAATGGTCATTTAACGTACATTCTTTTGGTTTCGTAAGCAATACCCTATTTACTATTTTTAAAGCGTTTTTCAATAAAAAGACTCGTAATGATCGTTTACAAAGGGTTTTTCTAATGCAAAAAAAAGAAGTGTATTTAATTATTAGTGTAGTGTTGACTACTGTTATTGGTCTCACTGTAAGAGTACGCTCGTATAGAGATAATGGTCGATACTGCAAGATTTCGCTTCGCTCCGCCACAATGGAAGCGCACATAAAGAATAAGGTAACATCAAGGACGACATATCGTTGCTCTAGATATTATGACAATAAAATTACTGACTGATCTATCAAAGCACAGCTCATCCCACTGAATGGATTATGCTGAAATTTGGCACACAGCTTTTGTCAGCTAATAATGACGTAGGCATCCGCTAAGAAGGGGTTTTTCGAAATTCCCACGGGATAGGGAATAAATAGGATTTATATTTTCGCTTCAAAGTGGCACTGTCTCCGCCACTACAATTATTATTATTAGAGACTTCAAATTTGTCGTGCCAATAGGTGATTATAACAGTAAAAAACTAATTTCATTATTTCCTAAAAATCCCACGGGATAAGGATAAAACGGGATTTATATAATCAATTCAATGGGACCGTATCTCAGTAATCATTCCTTTAGGATTATAGAGGTGCAGTAAAAAGGGAGTTTTGGAATTTATATAATCATTTCAATGGGACCGTATCTCAGTAATCATTCCTTTAGGATTATAGAGGTGCAGTAAAAAGGGAGTTTTGGAATTTATATAATCAATTCAATGGGACCGTATCTCAGTAATCATTCCTTTAGGATTATAGAGGTGCAGTAAAAAGGGAGTTTTGGAATTTCCCGCGGGATAGAGATCGGGAATTGACCATACACTTTATTTGTGCGCGGACGAAGTCGCGGGAAAAAGTTATACATATGTAATTATAAGCTATACATATATTATTATCATAGACCCTATAACCATGGACGTACCTAATAGAATAATACGT
Source organism: Archips crataeganus (assembly GCA_947859365.1). NCBI lineage: Eukaryota > Metazoa > Arthropoda > Insecta > Lepidoptera > Tortricidae > Archips > Archips crataeganus. The sequence goes on from OX402045.1 coordinate 39,002,590, forward strand.
AACGGTATAACTAAACGTTGCAGTTATGTGCTGTCTCATATAGGGCAACGATTATATTATAATCCTAGGTATATTAACTATGAATTAAAAATTTAAAAAACCCCCAACGCAATTAAGTACCTAGTCTAAGATCCCTTCCGCTGCATGTACAAAAGAGCTGATAACTTTGAAACGGCTGGACCAATTTTGGTGAAACATGTATATATAAATGTATGTATGTATAATATAAACCATCGCCAAGAAACCTGCTTTCAAATAAAAAACCACATCCTAATCAGTGGACGCGTTTAAGAGTTATGATGGCACAGACAGACAGACACACACTCACACATAGCGGTCAAACTTATAACACCCCTCTTTTTGTGTCGGGGGTTAAAAATAAGCTAAAACATTATTGGGATATTATTTAGAGACTAATAAGTTGATGTCGAATAGCATCAAACGTAGGGTAACGGTGGATGGGCATGTGACTGAATATGTCAACGATTAAGTATACTTATTTGGGCCAGATAGTCTCCTTAGAAAACTGACAAGGCAAAGAAGTTGACAAACGAATCGAAAATGCCTGGAGGAGCTACTGGTCCATGAAAGCACATGAAGGGTAAACTTCCCCTAGCCTTAAGAGGGTTTATACCTGCTGATCAAACAAACAAATTATTACCTAACGGTTTTATAGAAAATAAAAGTCTTATCACGAATTATTATTGCAGTAGACACATTAACTTATATATTAGAAGAATTTGTATACAAAACATTTTTAATTTTCATTCAATTTTTATGGAATAATCGAGAAAAACTAACAAAAATGCAACGTTGCCAACTCAGCAGGTATAAACCCTCTTAAAACGCAAGCTCATTGACATGTGCATTCTGCCCATCCTAACTTACGGTGCTCAGACCTGGTCTTTGACTGAGGCCCAGAAGTCCAAACTCAAGGTTTGCCAGCGGGCTATGGAGCGCAGTAGGTACTTACTAAAATAATCTTGGAAATCTTGATCAGTATATGGTATAAAGATACTTATATGATCCGAAACAATCAGTCCGTCCGACTTATGATCAATGAATCATTCTTTACCTATTTAAAACAATATATACCTACCTACTTAGCAGTAAGTACTTAGAACCGTGCACCGTGCGAAGCCCGGTTTTATTTTCAGTTAGACACGGTGTCGATGAACAGTTATTTCCTTCACGACCTTCGCCCGGCCTTTCCTTACTTTGGTTAGGGAGCTCTTGTTATGTATGAGAAATATTTTTTCCAGCGATAAAAATGAAAAACAATCAGAATTACTTTTTCCGGCGATCTTGAAGAAAAAGTTTTTCGCAATTAATAAACCTTTGCATTTGTTATGTTGTAACATCGTTAAATTAAACTTAACTACAGGGTTATTTGTAATTCACTAGCATCCTTTTAACCCTAAACTCCTACCACTTAAACAAATGTTTTTTTGTTTTACGGCTTTTGTCATAACTTAATATTTTTGGTGTAATAAAGTTTTGAAAATTTGAGATTACCTCTTATTTTTACGATACTCTGTGTATTTGTATGGGAAAAAAGTGCTTCATTTTAAAAAGTCGTAAAACAAAAAACATTTGTTTGAGTGATAGGATTCAGGGTTAAGAGGATGTCAGTGAATTAAAAATAACCCTGTATAATCATCACGAGACTTTAAAAAAAGAAAGGTGCTCTGTTTGTCCGTCTTTACTTTTTTTTTTGATAGGAGCATTCCCAAAGTAATTCCACTTAAATTTCATCACGACCTGATGAGCAATAGCAACGAACCTACAACCGTTCTGGTCGGGTCTATAATGACTCCCATAAAATATTTGTTGTGAATTTACAAGCCCATAGCTAACGTTTTCTGTCATAATTTTTCATCGTCATATTATCGGAAGTCATAATATTAAACAACATAAATTGGAGTTACTATTTTCTTAAGTCATAATTATTGTAAGGACTAAATAAGTAAAGTCATATCATTCAGTGTCATGGATGCATCACTCTTCATAATGTTAAAGTCACTCGTAATAATTTTTGCAGGGTCTTTTTTCGCAGGTCATAATTCGCACATCTAGATCTAAAGAGGGTCAACTCAAAATAATATACCATTTTAATTCAGACCTTTTAGAAATTGACTGAAGTCTAAATTAGAATGGTAAATTATTTTGAGTTGACTCTCTTTCTTTAGATCTAGACGTGCGAATTATTTTTAGGCACAATATTACTTTGTAATAACATTCAATGTCATGGTTGTACGACATTTCATAATATTAAAGGCCTTTTCTGTGCTGTCATAAAAAAAACCTAACATCGAAGGATAAGGCGGGAGCGAAGCGTAGCATAGCGTAGCTCCCGCCTTCTGAACCTAACCTGTCCGAGTCGCACCTACCCTGAAAGGTCTTGCTCGCTGCCAGCGATATGCCATTATAATAATTATTATTTTAAGATATACCTATGCCTTACAATGTTTCTGAATAATCAACGATATTCCGTTAAATGTTATTGATATCAATATTATGACTTTTTAAAGTTATGATCAATAGGATTATGGATCATTGCAGTTAGAACTATTAAACGATATTGTTGACGCCACAACAACACACGGCTGCGGTTTAGCATGCATCGCGGTGACGTCACGACGACGTCACGGATCATCCTCGGACAGCGGCCATTTAGACTGCTTCGTACAGCCAAGGCGGCAATACGTGTTCAAAGTTATTTCTATATACCTGTCAAAATAACTGTATTTATATATTAAAGTAATTGTGCATCATCCTGAGTTCTTCTTCTACGATCCTGATACCCTGGCCTGGAGAGAACTACATACAGCAAATAGGAGTGCCCTAACAGATATACTTATGCTTTAAAAAAATTATGACCATCGATATTTATGAGTAATTATGAGCAAGAATATTATGGACATCAATTTCTGACTTTCAAAACTCGGATAATAAAAAAGATTATGTTATGATTTATTATTGATTCGCAGAAAAGGGGATCCCGTTCTGGTCGCTTTTGGTCGCCGTGTAGCAACTGTTAATTCTGGAGTAGGTGCCTACAGCTAGTATCAGTTACTATACTTCGACCAAAATAAAATGATTGTATGGGTTTGACCTTTAGCCTTTTCTGTTCCGAGCCGCAACTTTTAATTGCGCTATCGATCAGAGCGCAGCCGAATAGCTTTATTTTCAAATCCAAGTTCTGTTTTTGCATGGTTTGAATTATTCAATTGTTTGTGGATTAGTACATAAAGTTGTACAAGTAGTCGCAAAACGAATCGCGAAATGCTAAACTACACATTCGATTTACTTACATATTTTTATGTGCCTTGTCGCTCACTGTTTGTCCGTTCATAAATTATAAATGCGAATTTGCGACTGTGTGTGTTTGCTACTCTTTCACGCTAAAACTTCTAGAGATGAAGGGTACGAAAAAAACATTTCTATTCGCCTAAGCAACTTTTTAGGGTTCCGTAGTCAACTAGGAACCCTTATAGTTTCGCCATGTCTGTCCGTCTGTCTGTCTGTCTGTCTGTCCGCGGCTAAGCTCAGAGATCGTTAATACTAGAAAGCTGTAATTTGGCATGAATATACATATCAGTCACGCCAACAAAGTGGTAAAATAAAAAATAAAAAATAATTTTTTTTGAGGGTACCTCCCATAGACGTAAAGGGGGGTGATTTTTTTTTCTCGACTAATCCTATACTGTGGGGTATCGTTGGATAGGTCTTTTAAAACCATTGCGGGGTTGCTAACATGATTTTTCTATTCAGTGATGTTTGCGAAATATTCAACTTTAAAGTGAAAATTTTCATTAAAATCGAGCGTCCCCCCCCCTCTAAAATCTAAACTGTTAGGTGGAAAAATTTGAAAAAATTCAGAATGGTAGTAAATATATCAAATTTACTAGGAAAATTATAGCGGCTTCTTAGCCTTTCTTTCTTTGCTTGGAAATTATTTGTAGTTTAAGAGTAAATAGTAGCCTAAGGTATAAAACATACCTGAACTTGGATGATTCCGTACACATACGAAATCCTTAGAAAAATATTACTTGATTTTTTTGTAATGGCTACGGAACCCTACCTTGTGCGTGTCCGACACGCTCTTGGCCGGTTTTTGATTTAATGCGGTTAGCCATCACGAACAATTACTATGGTAAACATTTGTTAAAAAGTGAAAAAAAAATATATTGTATTATAATCAAACTACTTTAATGAAACTAAGAATATAAAATAACAATGAATAAAACTTAACTAAGTATAAACACTAACAAAGTATAAAAATTAAAACTAACTATATTAAAATAAAATAAACTAAAACTAAATTAAATCTAAAAATGGCCCCTGTGGCATGGTATCGAAGACGCTGGCAGCATTTCCTCGCTGGATCGTAAGACTGATGCGTTGAGCGAGGAAGCTGCCAGCTCTTCGGTCTCCTGTGGTATCTCTGAGTCTCTTTGATAAGTCTTTGAAGAGATTCAGAGCACCAGGGCCCCACGGACCAAGGAATTTGTATTTAGATTATATATTTAATCCAACATCATCATCAGCCTATGTTCGTCCACTGCTGGACATAGGCCTCTCCCATGGCACGCCACTGAGCACGATCCTCGGCCACTCTCGTCCAGCTGTTGCCAGCCGCCTTGCGAAGATCATCGCTCTACCGAGTCTGAGGACGTCCCACGCTACGTTTGCCAATCCGTAGTCTCCACTCAAGAACTCGTCTACCCCAACGGTTATCGGTTCTTCGGGTTATATGGCCTGCCCATTGCCACTTCAGCGTGCTGATGCGGTGGGCTATGTCGATAACTTTGGTTCTCTGTCGGATCACTTCGTTACGAATTCGATCCTTTAGAGAAACTCCGAGCCGAGCATAGCCCTTTCCATAACACGTTGAGCAACTTTAAATTTGTGAACCAGCTCTACAGTGAGTGTCCATGTTTCGGCACCGTATGTCATGCATGACGGGCTGATGATGATTTAATCCAATGGTAGACTTTAGCTCTACATTTTTTTTAAATGTGACTAGACACGTGTGTGGTTTTAACGTGTAACACCCTTCAAATATGGATGACATTTCTAGGAATAACACATAGGATACTTTATCCCGATATCCCTGCGGGATCGAAATGTATGAATGTAAAATCTTCAAGTGTCTTAACTGCCAAGTCTGGAAATGTGAAATTTTGCACGGACGTTCTTCATATACCTAATGTAAATGAAGATCATGGTGTGATTTTTCGAAATTTTCGTGGTATTTTAGAATAATGCCGGAATTTTAATTCAACTGGTTCTCGCCACCGAAATTGCGGGTAAAGGCTAGTGTAATATAGAATCGTAGCGATAAGAATTATTCCCAATGGTCTAAGAGTCGTTGAAGATCGACCTTCACCGATCTGTTAACTCGATGAGACATATTTTTTATCAAATATAATTTATAAACAAATATGCATATGATAACTTGCCTATCGAAAAGTGTTCATAGCTATTTTTTTTGTTTTATTGTTGAGTGCCTTTAGCCACCTTCCAGCTCCATCATCAGACCCTGGTTACCATCTGGGATCAAAGTACTCGTCAAGACTAAACAAACGAGTCCAAACTCGATGGGGTTGTGTCGTTTTATTGTGGAGTGCCTTTGGCCATACTGAATTAATGAAATTACGAATTACCCCATCGAGTTTGGACTCGTTTGATTCGTCTTGACGAGTACTTTGATCCCAGATGGTAACCAGGGTCTGATGATGGAGCTGGAAGATGGCTAAAGGCACTCCACAATAAAACAAAAAAAAAATCTATGAATACTTTTCGATAGGCAAGTTATCATAGGCATTATTTTTTTATAAATTATATTTGATAAAAAATATGCCTCATCGAGTTAAGAGATCGGTGAAGGTCGATCTTCCACGTCTCCTCTACTACAATGACTTTGGCTTCAACATCTGCCAACATTCTAGTACTTTAATCATTGTGGCGAATTTTTATGACCATACTTGCTGCCCAATAAACTAAAACTGCAACAGTACGACATCATCGAAACAGCATTTGGACTAAAGCCTGTACCTACTATACTCGACGCCATAAAAGTGATATCGCGCCGCAGCGCAAATGAGATTTTATCGGACTCTTGCACGCAATACGTGATGACGGTTTCGCATCAAGGACGATTTTACAGCAAATACCATAAAGTGGAAACAACGTGTCCGAATTCGCTTTATAATTAACTAGCGACCCGCCCCGGCTTCGCACGGGTACAACTATATTATGCATGTATTATACTTGTAAACCTTCCTCTTGAATCACTTTATCTAATATATAAACACATAAATAGCATGGTTTGAATTTGGTTAGCATTTTCATTAATGTTTAAAATGAAAAAAGTTGTTGTAGTGACATAACTACAATAGTTGGACATATGCTACCGCGGAGTTTTTTGTAGACATTATGATGTTCTTCAATATTGTTATACATTATTTTGTTCTATCGCTAATAGTTTCGGCAGCGCATTCGACGAAAGACATTTTAAGACTCATTTTTCTACACCTTCGGTTACATTGTTCAAATTTTACCAAGGATCCCTAATTTTTTTCAAAATTAAATGTAGCCTATGTCAAATTGGAAGAATGTAGCATTCTATTGGTGAAAGAATTTTTTAAATCGGCCCAGTACTTTTTGAGCCTATTCATTACAAACATACAAAAATAGGTACAAATCTTTCCTCTTTATAATATTAGTGTAGACTAACTGCAAAAATAACGGATCACTTTTCATTTCATGCAACTTTTATTTGGAAATCAATCCTATATTTGTACTTTTAGGTAAGTATTTATGAATTTGAAATGAAAGAGAAGGCCCTATTACCTGCACAGAACGTTTCAATATATTTACAACCTTGGGTCTCAGATCTCTGGATCTCCCGATCAGCAAAGGCTCAGGCTCGTATACATAACTAGCTATACGAGGGGCGTTCAATATAAAGTGAGAATGGGATGCAAACTCTTTTAATATTACGAAATTAAATACTGGCCGGTAAAGCTAATCTATCTAGCTGATTGCTATGAAAAAAAAAACTAACTGTCTTTTGTTTAAAAAAATATACGGTAATTTCTTTGCAATGCTATTGAGTACGTTAGCGAAAATGGAGAAAATTGAACTGCGCGCCGTTATCAAATACTTGTATTTGAAAAATTTTTCTACGGACCAAGTCAATTTGGATTTGCGGGACACTTTAAGGTCTAATGCTCCTCCGTATTCGACAGTCGCACGTTGTTGCGCCGAATTTAGACGTGGAAGAACATCGACAATGGACGACCCCCGCTCAGGACGCCCTACTACAGCAGTAACTGCAGAAATTGTGAAAAAAGTCGAAAACTCAGTTTTGGCGGATCGTCGTGTCACAGTTCGTTTTATTGCTGAAAATGTAAAGATTTCAACGGGGAGCGTGCATAATATTTTACATGAACGCTTGGGTATGAAAAAGGTATCTGCGCGTTGGGTACCAAGAATGCTTACTGACACGCAAAAACAAACTAGACTAGAGATTTGTCAAGAAGCTTTGAACCCGATGCAGCAAGACCGGGAACTTTTTTTGGCGCGATTTATAACAATGGACAAAACATGGCTCCATCATTACGACCCTGAAACGAAACTGCAGTCTATGACATGGAAAAGGCCATCATCTCCAACTCCGAAGAAATTCAAGGTGAGCCCATCTGCCGGTAAGGTCATGGGCTCTGTTTTTTGGGATGGTAAAGGGGTATTAATGATTGAGTATCTCGAGCATGGAGCCACTATTACGGGCACTTTATACGCCAAACAAGTAGCAACATTGCGCAATGAGATCCGCGTAAAACGGCGAGGTAAACTCTCGAAAGTTGTGCTGTTCCACCAGGACAATGCCCCGGCACACAAGTCCGCCGTTGCAATGGCTGCAATTCGTGTTGCTGGGTTCGATATCCTTAAGCATCCTCCGTATTCACCAGATCTCGCTCCCAGTGATTTCTACCTATTTCCGAGATTGAAACAATACCTGAGAGGCCAGAAATTTGAAGACGACGACGCGGTAGTCGCTGCAGTATAAGATTTTTTAAGTACTCAAGATGAGACCTTTTTTAAAAATGGAATTTTAAGTTTAGAAAAAATATATACTAAGTGTATTATGCTAAAAGGTGACTATGTCGAAAAATAAAATTACATTTAGTAAAAGTTGTTTATAACATACTCATTCTCACTTTTTATTGAACGCCCCTAGTACCTATTACATAGCTTATTGAATGCGGCCGCCAGTGGAACTAGGTAATTAAGTTTTTTTTGTGATATTTGACTGAAAATCGTTTAAAGATTCTTCGAGATATACTTACAATATATACACGACGTAGTTATTAGGTATCTATGCTTATGAAAAAAAGAAAACATCGCAAAGAAACTTTAAACACAAACTTAAAGCCCTGTTTACACCTGCAAGAAAAATCGTGCAAGTGGCATTACATAGCGGTATCCGACTGACCAATTTAAACTCGTTCGCTTAACGATACCCTAATGTACTTTATTCAACTACTTATATAGTCTAAATTTGGCTTAAGGTCTCCTCACTATGACCAATCCGACCAGCTCGACGCTCTTGTTGGATGCAAAAGTTAAAAAGTCTTCTGTATCTTTTTCTATAATATAGGAATGTTACGTTATACATACATACTAGGAGCGTTCAATAAAAAGTGAGAATGAGTAAGTTAGAAACAACTTTTACTAAATGTCACTTTATTTTTCGACATAGTCGCATTTTAGCATAATAAACTTAGTATATCTTTTTTCTAAACTTAAAATTCCATTTTTAAAAAAGGTCTCATCTTGAGTACTTAAAAAATCTTGTACTGCAGCGACTACCGCGTCATCGTCTTCAAATTTCTGGCCTCTCAGGTATTGTTTTCAATCTCGGAAATAGGTAGAAATCACTGGGAGCGAGATCTGGTGAATACGGAGGATGCTTAAGGATATCGAACCCAGCATCACGAATTGCAGCCATTGCAACGGCGGACTTGTGTGCCGGGGCATTGTCCTGGTGGAACAGCACAACTTTCGAGAGTTTACCTCGCCGTTTTTCGCGGATCTCATTGCGCAATGTTGCTATTTGTTTGGCGTATAATGTGCCCGTAATAGTGGCTTCATGCTCGAGATACCCAATCATTAATACCCCTTTACCATCCCAAAAAACAGAGCCCATGACCTTACCGGCAGATGGGCTCACCTTGAATTTCTTCGGAGTTGGAGATGATGGCCTTTTCCATGTCATAGACTGCAGTTTCGTTTCTGGGTCGTAATGATGGAGCCATGTTTCGTCCATTGTTATAAATCGCGCCAAAAAAAGTTCCCGGTCTTGCTGCATCAGGTTCAAAGCTTCTTGACAAATCTCTAGTCTAGTTTGTTTTCGCGTGTCAGTAAGCATTCTTGGTACCCAACGCGCATATACCTTTTTCATACCCAAGCGTTCATGTAAAATATTATGCACGCTCCCCGTTGAAATCTTTACATTTTCAGCAATAAAACGAACCGTGACACGACGATCCGCCAAAACTGAGTTTTCGACTTTTTTCACAATTTCTTCAGTTACTGCTGTAGTAGGGCGTCCGGAGCGGGGGTTGTCCATTGTCGATGTTCTTCCACGTCTAAATTCGGCGCACCAACGTGCGACTGTCGAATACGGAGGAGCATTAGACCCTAAAGTGTCCCGCAAATCCAAATTGACTTGGTCCGTAGAAAAATTTTTCAAACACAAGTATTTGATAACGGCGCGCAGTTCAATTTTCTCCATTTTCGCTAACGTACTCAATAGCATTGCAAAGAAATTACCGTATATTTTTTTAAACAAAAGACAGTTAGTTTTTTTTTTCATAGCAATCAGCTAGATAGATTAGCTTTACCGTCCAGTATTTAATTTCGTAATATTAAAAGAGTTTGCATCTCATTCTCACTTTATATTGAACGCCCCTCGTATAATAACTTAAAATAATTTCATTTATTTATTGAATCAGGCTTTACTTTGCGGTGGTCCATATTAATGAACTGAAACAATTACTTCGCTGATCCGCGACCAAAGCAAAGCAAAGTGCGGATAAGCAAAGTAATTGTTTCAGTTATTTAATTTCATTTATATTATTTTACGTTTTTGTTGCTCGGCAGTGTAGTGGTATATTAACTTAAATTTTACTTTCGTACAAAACTTACAAAGTCATGTTTAATGTTCCATTTACGGAGACTATACCTAGATAATTTCTTAGTAGATAGATAGTGGAGTGGAAAACATGGATTTACCAAACCTCAAATAGTTAGCAACTTGCATAACGAACGACATTCGCTGTGGTAAAAACCATGTCGATAGGTAACTAAAATAATAGTGTTGAACAATAAACTTAAGAAAAGCACATTCTTTAAGACTGAGCCACTTTTGTTGACTAAGCTAGCTCTGCCTAAACCCTACATATTCTGACCGCAAATACCACCTCTTTAAGTCAGCAAAATATGATGAAGACGTTGTCGTAGCATTAATTTAATTAATTAGGTAAGTACCTACTTACTCGCGTTAGGCAGTGGCTCCCGTTACTGTAAAAATATTTAATTAATGCCAAATTCCAAGCCTTACAACTTTGTGTAAATTTTTACGCCAAGTCGTTGTAAATTAAACGTTGTTTATTAAATATTCTTATAATTAATAAAAATTGTGATTGGATTATTTTAATTAAAAAATATTTTTAATTAAAATGACGACATTTGAGGTATGTTAAAAGTTATACCCGGAGTACCTAAGCCTCAGTCTTTTGAACGGCAGGTATTGCCAGAATGTCCCGCGATTCTTAGATCGGAAATTTTATGGGTAGGGTACCTACTTGTATAGGTAGGGTCTTCGAAATATCACAACTTTGATTTTCCGTCATGCTTTGAAACATTAGAACAAACATAGAGGAGATGCGAATTATAATTAGAAGCGACGGCCAGTTATTCTGAGATTGCGAACGGGCACGTGATTTGACCTACAACAAGACGTGTCTCATTCAATCCTAAGACACCAGCACAAAGCAGCAGCGTTTTGTTAAAAATTCCGATTGCTGACATAGCCTCTGTCATCCCGGCTGAAGTCAAGTCTAACCATATCTAATACTGCCATGTGCTTTACAAATTTCTTCTCGAGCTTTGATTTATTTATACACTACATATGTAGAGCTTAGGCGACAAGAAAACATCCCGAAAAGTATATAAGCCAAATATTTGGGTTATATGTCATTTTCCGCTCCTCAGTCTGCATTGTGATAGCTCGGGATACGCATGTGGAGGGCGCGATTCAAAAATGCCTCAAAATGTCGAAATATATTGTAAAAGTCTGTAGAAATTACAAAGGGAGGTTAAAATTACTTTCCATCGTTAAGTATTCCAGAATTCATAATAAGTAATTGACAATACTTCGTAAGAAAATATTTAATTTTTAACCCCCGACACAAAAAGAGGGGTGTTATACGTTTGACCGCTATGTGCGTGTGTGTGTCTGTCTGTCTGTCTGTCTGTGGTATCATAGCTCTTAACGGGAGAACCGATTTGGATGCGGTTTTTTTTATTAGAAAGCAGGTTTCTTGGCGATAGTTCTTAGATATGTTTCATCAAAATCGATTTAGCCGTTTCAAAGTTATTAACTCTTTTGTTAGCTGCGGAAGGGATCTAAGACGCATAATGGGCATTTACTAGTGATGTGCCGAGTCGCTGTTTTGAATGATCGAGTTGACTCGAGTCATTTTATGTGGTATTCGAATCCTGACTCGATTCCGCGACTCGAGTCAGTTAATATATTATTCGAATCCTGACTCGATTCCGCGATTCGAGTCCAGTGAAGACCTACTCGAAGTCTATGTTTGGTATCTATTCGAATGTTTACGGCACTTTCACACGGGCAACGTCCCGTTTTTTGCGGGTTCGGTTTTTTACAGGATCCCGTTTAGTAGCATACGTGCTACTACTAGTAAACGGGATCCTGCAAAAAACCGAACCCGCAAAAAATGGGACGTTGCCCGTGTGAAAGTCGTTAGTCGAGTCAAGAAATTCAAGGCCAGAAATCAAGTCCGTTACCAATTTTATAACAAAAAGGAAAAATCGAAAAGGAGTATCTTTAAACAGCATAGTATTCATTCATTGCTTAAGTAAAAAGAGATTGAATTCAAGCGAGTCAATCTGACTCGAATACTAGACTCGAGTCAGTTGTACTCGCATAATGGAATCGAGTCAGCAAGTACGAAACCGATTCTCCTTGACTCGAGTACCGAATCGAGTCTGGCGTACTCGAATCAAAATATTTTTGTACTCGAGAAGGCGAATCCTAAGCAGGAATCGAGTCTGACTCGAGTCAAGCCGTACTCGGCACATCGCTAGCATTTACTTTATGTTCAAACATACGGTGTGACATAATTGCGTTGGGGGTTTTTAAAATTTATAATTTATAGTTATTTAGGTTAGTATTGTTTGCCATTTTTATTGGTGACTAGCTTTTGCCCGCGACTCCGTCCGCGTGGAATTAGTAATTTGGGCAGCTTATTTTTTTATCAAATTTACTTTTTCATCAATTATGGCTCTCCTTAGTTCCTCGATATACCCACCCCCCCCCCCCACCGAACCCCCCCGCACACCCGCGTTCACATTCACCACCGTACTCCCAAGTCAAGCGTGAGCGTGCCTATATAAGTTTTGCTTCAAAAACCCCTGATTTTGAAACATTCTTCCGCTCCGCTCCGCTCCTATTGGTGTTAGCGTGATAATATATATCCTATAGCCTTCCTCGATAAATGAGCTATCTAACACTGAAAGAATTTTTCAAATCGGAGCAGGATTTCCTGAGATTAGCGCGTTCAAACAACAAACAAACAAACTCTTCAGCTTATTAATTCTTCTAAAAACTGTTCGATAAATTCTTAAAATAGACGTATCTTTCTTATTTGTGAACCGATTCAAATGAAACAAACACGTAATGTTAATCCAAAAAAATACCAACATATCAGTGAAAACCGCATCCTTCTAGGTTAAGCCGTTTCTGAGATTAGCGCGCACAAACGCACAGACAAACAGACAAACAGACAATAATTCTAAAAATCATTGTTTCGGGTTCTATTGCGCTAATAAATAGCCCTAGTGACAGTTTTTCTCAAATATCTTCAATATACAGACACCGACTTGTTACAGATTTATTATATGTATAGATAGATACCAGTTATAAGTGCAAAATTTCCCACAATTCAGACTAAATTATTCTAAAAAGTTTGTATTGGGCACGAAGCCGAAATGTATCGATTTTACGCATCAATCTGAACAATTTTTACTTTTAACCGCCTTGAAATAATGGCGAAACTAAATTTATGAATGTTTTTAGGGTTCCGTAGTCAACTAGGAACCCTTATAGTTTCGCCATGTCTCTCCGTCTGTCGACGTCTGTTCGTCCGCTTCTAAATAAATAAATAAAATAAATAAATATTAGGGGACAATCTTACACAAATCGACCTAGTCCCAAACTAAGCAAAGCTTGTACTATGGGTACTAGACGACGATAAACATACGTATATAGATAAATAAATACTTAAATACATAGAAAACATCCATAACTCAGGAACAAATATTCGTGCTCATAACACAAATAAATGCCCTTACCGGGATTTGAACCCAGGACCTCTTGCTTCGTAGGCAGGGTCACTACCAACTAGGCTAAAGCGGTCGTTAAGCTCAGAGACTGTTAAGCGTGTCACACACAGCGCAGATGCGGTAAGATTTTATCTGCGTATAAAAACTTATCCGTCTGCAGGTATTACACACAGTGCAGATGCGAGGTTTTACATTCACTGTAAAATTTCGGAGCTGAGTAGACGTGTTTTGTGGTGCGGATTGCTTATACAGGGTGTTTTTTTTATATAAAAGGGGGAAAACGAGCATGAGGGTCACCTGACGGGGAGCAATCACCGCCGCCCATGGACACCCGCAACATTAAGGGTGTCACAGATGCGTTGCCGGCCCTTTGAGAGATAAATAGGCTACAATGAATTTTCAATAAAAGCGCGATACACTTTCTTTATTTCTCGTCACGTCAAAATGTAAAAAATGCGAAAATGCATTTCCACGCAAGAATGACTTAGTGTTTGCTTAAGTAGTAGGTAATTTTTATATTTATTTTATTATACACTGAAGTTCCCAATCCGCACTGGGCCCGCGTGGGAACTACGACCCAAACCCTCTTATTCTGAGAGGAAGCCTGTGCCCTGCAGTGGGACGTAATATAGACTGGGATGATGATGATGATGATGAAAGTGTGCCTCTGCGCATCCACCTGCGCATCCATCTGCAGATAAAATCTCTGTCGATATGTCGATGCTCACAGATACGCAGATAAAAATCTTACCGCATCTGCGCTGTGTGTGGTCCTCCATTGAATTGTATAGGGAGCGAAATTGACAGATATCCGTTCAGATACAGATATATTACCGCATCTGCGCTGTGTGTGATACGCTTTAGTACTAAAAATCATATATATATCAGTCACGCCAACAAAGTGGTTAAACAAAAAAACTAAAAAAAAATTTTTAGGGTACTTACCTCCCATAGACGTAAAGTGGGGGTGATTATTTTCTCGACTAACCCTATAGTGTGGGGTATCATTTTATAGGTATTTGAAAATATATAGGGGTTTGCTAAAACCATTTTTTGATAAAGTGAATATTTTCGGAGATATTCACTCCGAAAGTTCAAAATAATGTGTCTCCCCCTCTAACTTTAGAACCGCACGTCTAAAAAATATGAAAAAAATCACGTAAGTTAAACTTAATAAAAACTTACTAGGAAAATTATTTTCAAATTAATCAATTGAGCAGTTTTTAAGTTTTTGTAAAAAAATATTTCTAAACTAAGATATTAATTTAACCGCCACTGCAAGCATTTATTTTCTTTAAGTACCTATAAGATCACGTTAACAGTATCTTCATTCAAATAAAAAAAAATTTAAATCGGTTCATATAATAAAGAATTATATCTGAAAAACCAACAACATACATACTAGTTCTAGTAGACTGCAGTTAGATTAGTTACCCAATTCGCCGATAGATGGCGCTATACCGCCGACGTTGAAATTCTACATCGCGCTGTTAATCCTAGGGCGCGGTGGGAGTTGGGAACAAAACAACCACATTAATAAAGTATGCAAAGATTTTTTCGTTCCTGCTACGGAACCCTATCTTGGGCGTGTCCGACACGCTCTTTGCCGGTTTTTTAACATTTGAATGAATATTTCAAAAATACAAAATCGTTTATTGACAAAAACTACATCAAGTATTTATATTTTTGAGGGTATCCATCAGTGACCAAACTAGGCTGAGCCTGTATCTTGGCCATCTGCGAGTGCATTTAACCAAGGATGATATAGACTGGATAATCAATCGCCATAGAACAGATCGGCCGCGGAAAAACAGTTCGATTATTAAATCTAGATGGCGCTGACATATAGCCCGAGGGTTTGAAAGCAAAACAATAAGACTACAGATATTTCATATTACTGCAAATGTATTATTATGCAATATTTTTGAAAAATAATACATTTGTAGTAATATGAAACATCTGTAGTCTTATTGTTTTGCTTTCAAAGCCTCGGGCTATATTTCAGCGCCATCTAGATTTAATAATCGAACTCTTTTTCTGCGGACGATCTGTACTATGGCGATTGCTATTCCAGTCTATATCATCCTTGATTTAACAGAAAAAAGAAAAAATATTACATAATATATTGACGACCGGATAGCCTAGTTGTTAGAGAAACTGGCTACGAAGCTTGAGGTCCCGAGTTCGATTCCCGGTCAGGGCAGACGTTTGGGTGAATAATACGAATGTTTGTGCTCGAGTCTTGGGTGTTTAATATGTATTTGAGTTTGTATCTATCTATACAAGCATGTTTATCCGTTGTCTAGTACCCATAGTAGGGTCGGTTCCCTAACTTAAGGGGGTACCGTGTTTTATGGCGCATTTATTGCATTCATTTAAACTCGTGCTGTGTCATTACTGGCAATGCTATAGTCCTGAAATTAATATGTAAGATATTTGAGGATTCACTCTAGCGACTAGTCTTTTTCGAAACACGATTACTAAACATGTAGTTCGTTCGATCGAAAAAAAAACCAAAGTCGTCTCTAAAATATCAATTAAACTAGTAGTATAACGCTAATACTGCACGGTAGGTCATGACTTTTTGAATGTTAATAAAACAAAATGTTTTCTAGGGCGTAGTCTGGCTACATTTTTAAAATATGTATTTGTTTTAGTAATATGATGAAAATACCCAAAAACACGCCCAGTCCAACCAACCTGTCTTGAGCCATCGTGCCTCCCCCAAGCGGTCCCACGCCCGAAATCGCCCACCCAAAATCGATTAGCGCGAAAAACGCGGTACCCCCTTAAATACCCTCTTTTCCACACTAACTGCATAGAAAAGTGGATACTTATGTTAGGGAAATGCTTAGTTACTAGGTCAATTAGTGTGAATTGTCCTGTGATTTTTATTTATTTATTTATTTATTTTATTTATAATTAGTGTTGTATATTATAAAGCACGGATTTTTACGGTTTTTTTTGTGTCACACTTGACATAAAATGTGAATCTTATAAGATTTGTCGCAGAGAAGTATTTAAGCATAAGATGTTGTCATTATATGTAAATTAAATAACTTGGGCAATCTATACATATAATAAATCTGTAACAAGTCGGTGTCTGTACATTGAAGATATTTGAGAAAAACTGTCACTAGGGCTATTTATTAGCGCAATAGAACCCAAAACAATGATTTTTAGAATTATTGTCTGTTTGTCTGTTTGTCTGTTTGTCTGTGCGTTTGTGCGCGCTAATCTCAGAAACGGCTTAACCTAGAAGGATGCGGTTTTCACTGATATGTTGGTATTTTCTTGGATTAACATTTAGTGTTTGTTTCATTTGAATCGGTTCACAAATAAGAATGATACGTCTATTTTAAGAATTTATCGAATAGGTTTTTTTGTTTGATCACGCTATTCTCAGGAACTACTGCTCCGATCTGAAAAATTCTTTCAGTGTTAGATAGCACATTTATCGAGGAAGGCTATAGGCTATATAATCATCACGCTAACACCAATAGCAGCGGAGCGGAGCGGAAGAATGTTTCAAAATCGCGGGTTTTTGAAGTAAAACTTCTATAGGCACGCTTGACTTGGGAGTACGGTGCATGGTGTTGAATGTGAACGCGGGTGTGCGGGGGGGTGCGGGGGCGGGTAATTTTTTTTATATCAAGGAACTAAGGAGAGCCATAATTGATGAAAAAGCAAATTGGATAAAAAAAAATAAGCTGCCCAAATTACTAATTCCACGCGGACGGAGTCGCGGGCAAAAGCTAGTAACGTAATATAAAACTAAAAATGATTAAGGCTGCGGCTCCACTGAGGCGGAGACGAGAGGAGCGGAGAGGAGACGTGTAGGGGTCGACCAATCATATCAGTTCCATTGAAGCGGTGTGGAGACGAGATGGGGATTTCAACTGATATGATTGGTCGACCCCTACACGTCTCCTCTCCGCTCCTCTCGTCTCCGCCTCAGTGGAGCCGCAGCCTAATGAACCAAATTCAAAGAGGGAGTCGTTGAAATAAGTACCTATGTTAATTTCCTGCGGCTACTCAAATTTCGATTTTTCCGCAGGAAAAATATTTGTTGAATAAAACATAATATAATGATAAACATTTTTTTAGTTCTATTTATTCATAGGTACTTGATTTAATTACATTAACCATCACTTTTATTTGAATCTCTAATTTTTTTTCCACATTTTGGGGAATGTGTCATTAACTGGTATCACTTTGCACGCAAACAGTGACAACCGGAATGACGTAACGCGAGTGTAAGACGAATCTGTCAAGTGGTTGCCTCGCACACAAGCGAGACGAAGTTGGACATTTTGTATCGCAGTGTTTTGTACTGTACTGAGTACTGACACTCTACTCTCACTTCTGACTATCTAGATTCTAGTGTATAAATAATCAAAGTCCTCAAGCAAGTCTACGAATCTCAACCCGACTTTTCAGTATGGTATATTTAGAGCCGCGGTAATATTCTCTCAATCACCACTGAGTTTCCCCAGTGCCGGCTATTTCTAAGGACAAGCACAGAATGCTTCATTGATTCATAGCCGTCTACAACAGCGCCCGTTCACATAGCCGTCCAAGGTCACCTTCACAATGTGGGTGGGATTTTCAAATGAAGCGAACGCTGAAAGATTGAGTTGGGCTACACTTACTATTTAATTTACAGTTAAGATAGAATTTTTCTATTCCTGATTATAAAAGGATTTCATCTTACACGTTCCTTTAGTCTCGTCGGTACGAAATCAGCCACGGACCAATCAATACATTCCACGCATGCGTCACCAAAGTCTTCGCGATTTAAAGCGCGTAGGCGTTTGACAAATTTAATTTACTTTTGTGAAGTAATATTTTTCTGAGAAATAAGTTATGTAAGGACTTAATAAACTTTTCAGCAGCAAAGTCGTGTCCTTCAGACATGGACAAAATTAGTGCAATGACGTTATCATGAGGATATCTAGTTCGAGTTTCAACACATTGACATGTTTTGATGTGAAAGCGTTTACGTGTCGCGATTATTTTTATTAGTATACCTACTTTAGTAAACTCGAACTAGTTAAATATTACTGTGCGTGCATGTATACGTTAACATGTCATATCGATGCAATTCACCGAGCACACCACTCAAGTCGATAGAACAGATAAAATCTATGAATCAACGGGTTCTTCACGAGATTAGGGCCGATTTAGTTAAAGTATTGATAGCTGAATAGATTTCCGCGCCAATTGAGCACAAAACACTTTATCGATACTTCTAGGATTAAGAACGAAATCAAAAGCAAACTTTCTTGGTGTTATATTAATAGAAATAAAGGAAGTAGATATACATAGATAGTAAAACACAGTTGTATAATAGGTTATATACTTACCTACTTACTTTGTGTTTTATATTTCCTACTTATCGCTTAGTAGATACACTTACAGAAGCTACTAATTGAATCGTAAGTTGTACAAAAATATTTTTTTCTGCCTTTTTCACACGTACCTAAGTAATAAATAATAATAGGTCAAAGTGTGTGTTAAGTAAGTGAACGGATGCATCGATCGCACTAAAATTTGAACAAAAAAAAACGTACGTACAGAGTCAAATGTAAAAATATGGGTTCATAATTAGTATACCTAGAGATTTTTCTAGCACGAACGAATACTTTTCCTTGTAATACTTACTTAGTTTATCGATGTCTTATAAGTGGCATTATATCAATGAGACACGTTTAAAATTATAGAACAAGAATACTAAATCGAATCGATGTTATTATTATGTCAAACACCAACCACAAGTTGTTCGTGCTAGAAAAATCTCTAGGTAAGTATAATAATTAGTAACTTGCTCTTAAATACGTCCCAGAGCCCTTATGTTGCCGAATTAAGGTATCGTTACGACATAATTATGAGAGGATTAAATCTATACTTACATATGTTAGCACTTGAACGTACCTACAGTCGAATTGAAAAAATCCTCCTTTTTTGAAGTCGGTTGAAAAACCGTCACTTTCTATAGATAGCAAAAATGACAATTGTACACCTACTGAATGTATTTCTCGATCACTCATTTCGTTACGCACGCAGACAAAAAATCGTCGAACTCTAACATGATCTTCAACACAATCCAATCTAACTGGTATTAAGTACCTATCATAACTTTTCACAAATTAGTTATTACAACTAAGAAAGCTATTAAATTGGTTAACCATGCTATTAAGTATTGACTTTTGATTATTTTTAAAGGGTAGGTAAGAGCTAGGATACGTCTTGAAGGAATAAGCTTCAATTTATTTGAAAAGTTTCCTTTAAAGTTAGCGGAAATAAAAAAGGACAGTTTACACAATTCTACGTTCTCAGATTAAATACGAGGGGCGTTCAATATAAAGTGAGAATGAGATGCAAACTCTTTCAATATTAGGAAATTAAATACTGGCCGGTAAAGCTAATCTATCTAGCTGATTGCTATGAAAAAAAAAACTAACTGTCTTTTGTTTAAAAAAATATACGGTAATTTCTTTGCAATGCTATTGAGTACGTTAGCGAAAATGGAGAAAATTGAAATACTTGTGTTTGAAAAATTTTTCTACGGACCAAGTCAATTTAGATTTGCGGGACACTTTAGGGTCTAATGCTCCTCCGTATTCGACAGTCGCACGTTGGTGCGCCAAATTTAGACATGGAAGAACATCGACCATGGACGACCCCCGCTCCGGACGCCCTACTACTGCAATAACTGAAGAAATTGTGAAAAAAGTTGAAAACTCAGTTTTGGCGGATCGTCGTGTCACGGTTCGTTTTATTGCTGAAAATGTAAAGATTTACTTTTAATATTTTACATGAACGCTTGGGTATGAAAAAGGTATCTGCGCGTTGGGTACCAAGAATGCTTACTGACACGCAAAAACAAACTAGACTACAGATTTGTCAAGAAGCTTTGAACCTGATGCAGCAAGACCGGGAACTTTTTTTGGCGCGATTTATAACAATGAACGAAACATGGCTCCATCATTACGACCCTGAAACGAAACTGCAGTCTATGACATGGAAAAGGCCATCATCTCCAACTCCGAAGAAATTCAAGGTGAGCCCATCTGCCGGTAAGGTCATGGGCTCTGTTTTTTGAGATGGTAAAGGGGTATTAATGATTGAGTATCTCGAGCATAGAGCCACTATTACGGGCACTTTATACGCCAAACAAATAGCAACATTGCGCAATGAGATCCGCGAAAAACGGCGAGGTAAACTCTCGAAAGTTGTGCTGTTCCATCAGGACAATGCCCCGGCACACAAGTCCGCCGTTGCAATGGCTGCAATTCGTGATGCTGGGTTCGATATCCTTAAGCATCCTCCGTATTCACCAGATCTCGCTCCCAGTGATTTCTACCTATTTCCGAGATTGAAACAATACCTGAGAGGCCAGAAATTTGAAGACGACGACGCGGTAGTCGCTGCAGTACAAGATTTTTTAAGTACTCAAGATGAGACCTTTTTTAAAAATGGAATTTTAAGTTTAGAAAGAAGATTATACTAAGTGCATTATGCTAAAAGGTGACTATGTCGAAAAATAAAATGAAATTTAGTAAAAGTTGTTTATAACATACTCATTCTCACTTTTTATTGAACGCCCTTAGTATTTCTAGGTCCGCCTTGACTTGAGTCACAAATATATGCATATATTTGAGTAGACTGCATCTAGACTGATATTTTACACAACTATTTATACTTCGTTTATCTTAGAATTAGAAAAAGGGTCAACATTGACGAGTCTTTTTATTAAAAAATAATTATAGTACTATTTTTTTGTGGTAAAATAGATTTATTTATGTCAATACACACAAAATACAATAAAATAAAAACAAAAATATTAAAGTCAGTCAAATAAACCGCCTCCGATCGCACTAGGCGCAAAGGTGCCCGCCCAACACACTGGCCGCATTGCCCCGCTGAACCACGATGGACAACCTTTGCACCAGAAACGACCCAGAGCGATGGTCAAGATCTCTCTCACGAAGAGGGCGCCCCGCTGCTTTAAAAAAAAGTATTGCTTCGGACGGAACCCCAACAACCAGTTGTCTCCACCGCAAGAGGCCAATGGAATGTAAATGATCATAATATACGTCCTTCCTATTTATTACATTATATATTTGCTGTGACTTATTTTTCAAAGGTGTTTTTCAGTAGAAAGACACGTCAAGATGGTTTACCCTTTTTCTAATGCTAAAATATACGAAGTATATCCTAGGTAGAGTTGATTTGAGAGAGTAGAATCGACAAATCTAACGGTACATCTTTATGGAATACAGTCACAGTCAAAGTCACTTTAGCTGCAACTTAATTTGACAACTGCAAAGCAGGTAACCTTCGTTATTGATTAAAGATTATACATATTATTATAGGTATTGCTATCGGAATTTATGTTTTAATAGTCTGGCATTATCTAAGTAGGTACAACCATAATTGAATCATCAATAGATATTTATTACTTTGTTACTCAGTTACCTCATCTAAAATCAAAGTTCATTACATTACAACAGTGGTATCATTTTGCCTGTACTCCAAAAGGACTGCTGCATGTGATTGCTTGCCCAGAAATTATGTATGTATGTATGTATGTAAAACTCTTTATTGTACGTAAAACATGAAAATTAACAGTTAACAAGAGAAACAGATGTACAAAGGCGAACTTATCCCTTAAAGGGATCTCTTCCAGTTAACCTTTGAACGATTGACAGGACACCAGAGACAAGAGTAGGCATACAATGCAGAGTAAAAAGAGTCGAAATCAAAAGTAAACCCAAACCAATAAACTTAACATAATCAATACATAAACATACAAAGAATACACGCAGGTACACACTAATATAATATATCATGAATACAGAAGACTAATACATATCATATCAACATAAATAGACTAACTACATAAAAATTACATAAATACATTAATATACGCATATACACTAAACAGAGAATACAATAGAGGTTGTCTCTATTTAAGAGGAACTGTCAAGCCAGTACGCCCCCAAGCGACTCCGGAAGATGGCTACCGACTGCGACTGCCTGATTTCACTCGGCAACCGATTCCACAGACTAACAGCGTGCACGGAGAAGGATTTGGAATAGGATTTGGATTTAGTTACAGGAAAAGCTAACGAAAGATTATTACTTGACCGCAACCGGTTCCCAGATCCAGCAGCCAAGTAATTAAATCTTTCGAAAAGGTAGGAAGGGGACTGTGGTTTAAAAAGGACATTAAAATTATAAGTCGATATCTTATTTTTCTTTAAAAAAAATACCATATTGATTTAGGCATCCCCGGTATAGCATTATTTCAGTTTACAGGGCTCTAGAAGCTCTGTTGTTAGGCTGCTGTACCTAATGAATCTTAGTTGAACATGTTAATCGTATCGAGTAGGTAATCAGTGTTCATGCCAACAAAGTCGTATATTATTGGTGTTTAAAATACTGACGGTTTTGAATAGACATTTTAAAAATATTGAGAGGAAGCCATTATATTATTTAATTTAGTCAGGTATTAGTTTGTGAAATATTAAACTTCAATAAATGTGTTAATTTTTGTTTGATTTGCATAACGTACTCACTCACTCAACTCACTCAATCTTAGCCAGTTAAATGGATGTTTTTGAACATCTACGTGAATAAGTCATTGCAGTAGGATGATAAATGTATAACGAAGTTAAAAAGAAAACGGCTTTACAAATTAACGAGTAAGGGTCAGTTCACACCGAGACGGTATATATTTCTTTGAGATAATACATTAGCGGATAGGTACCTCACCTAATAGGGGTAAAAAAATGTATAAAACCTCGTTTGATACATTCTCTCGATGTTATGCAACGTTGCAAATCTGCGCTGGTCCCAACACGTACTTGGCTGATTTTTAAATGATTTTATTGAACTTGCAATGTTCGTATGTACTTAGCTAATTTGTTTTCAAATCTTGTAAGTCAAATTTCATCCAGTTCAATGGACTTGAAATTCAGTATGATGTAGTTTGGATAACGGTGCAAGTAAAGTCAACAAAAAATACCTAATCAAAAGAAACTTGTTGGGAAATGGTTTTTTTTTTAAAAACTTATTTAAATTAGATTTTAGGTCATCAATTCACGTCTACACACCGCATATCATGACTTTCATGACAATCAAAAGCACGAACGAGCGAGTATTCGTATAAGTAAGTACCTACACATTGTTAAATATGTATATCGGAATAGTAAAAGAACCTAACCGTTGTATCAAATAATACATAAATAAACCCTGTTTAGCCACTTCATTTCGTGCTGCGCTGCGCTAGCTAGTGTAGGTATATTAATATTTCACTTGCGACCAATTTATTAATACCTACGTATGGCCACTTGCCGAAAAATATAAATCTCGAATTAATTTTAAGCTTAATATTATAGTAGTGTCATAATTTATGTAAATATTCTTAAACCAAGTCTAATGGCTAAATCGGGATTTATTTTTTCCATTAAAAGACAATTAGTATACAATTAAAAAATATTTCGGATGCACACTGCGCTAAGAGATCGCAAACATGCCAAAAAATAATAATGTTGTGATGACTATATACGCCTCTACATTACACTGAGCTATTCTCGCCTCGAGTGACCGCCAATTCTTACGATTAATGATAATAAATAATCTCAATTTAAATAGCTGCTGGCCATTTAGCTTGGGTCGTCTATAGGTTTGTTACGTGTCTTCATTACATCTACGTAACAAATATGTCTGTACAGCGCGTGATTATACACTGACACGTTGCGTTCCAGTGTCTCTATCACTATAAATAACGAACAGTTTGATTGGGGCAACGACATCTATTAAAGCCGGTAGTTACCTACTGCGGGGACATCATTTCAGGACAATCTTTAGGCCGTTCCTAACTACAAATTTGTTAGGGCTCTCACATTACTCTAATGTACGAAGGTGAAGAATGCCAGTAGTAGAGGACGTGTAATGTTGGTAAGGTTTAATGGACTGCCGCTTAAGATATCACTATAAATTATACTTATTTACTTTGTGCCAAAATCACCGCTGACTTAAATGTCAAAGACATGGACATTTTAAAAACCAAAGCAAGTGTAACTCTGACCTTGCATCATAGATCATTTACGCATTCTGTATTAGGTAGGTATATGTTTTTATCTACTCTCATATCGTAAAATTCGAATTATAAAATTCAAAAAGAGTTTATATTGATATACTTTTTAAACACAATACCGAAATATTAAAAAAAAATATATATTATAACACATTTCTTCTAACGAAATAATGTTATAATGCAATTTTTTTTACCATTACGATACAGGGCAAATCCAAAAAGTTTATATCACCAAGTTTTGATTCCAATTTTCACTTGTCTGTGGCAGCGCCCGCTTTAGCGCATGCGCGCACATGCGCGGTGATGTACTGGATTTTAGCGCCATTCCATTCATACGTGTCGTTTTGTTGTACGAATTTTCGTGGGAAAATTTTGTTCTTGTTTAAAAATATCTGATATCAGTGAATGCGAAGAAAATTTGACTCGGCCCGATATTTTAGATGCGGCGAAGGAAATGACTCATAATTTATTACTAGCAAAGTTCAGAAAATTATACGATAAATGCTATCAAGATTTTATGGCATGAAAAACGCAAAAAGGCTAGTTCGTTTTTGGAAAAATATGTGAGAGAAGATAAAATATTGTATGCAACTGTACGTAATTTGGCCTTAAAACACTCATGTGACCCTTTATGAAACTCGGCTAAGCCTCGTTTCATGAAACCACATTCGTGTTTTAAGGACCTCTATTACGATACAGTTGCATAAATAGCTATTAAAAATGTGCTTTAATCTTACTATGGATATATTATAAATACGAAAATTAGTAATAATTTTGTTTGTGAGTTTGTTACTCTTTCACGCTAAAATAGCCGGACGAAATTAGACAAAATTTTGAAGGGAATTTAGTAAAATCCTAGAATTTCCATTCATCTTCCGGTCCTAATTGTTCACGCGAGCGAAATCGCGGAAAAAGGCTAATATATCATAAGTATAATTTAGTGATACCGCAAGGTGGTCTATATCAACCCACAGGAGTCGACGAAGACCTGCAAAGTGTCTACGTACGGGAAAAAAAACACATTGCGATAAATCAAGGCTTTATTTAATTAAATACTTAAAATTGACAACATTTCATATTTCAAAGACTACTTATAATTTGATTCGTTTTCTGTATTTTGTTTGGAAAGAGAAAAACGTTCATCGTTTTAAATTTTCACCAGGATTATTAATTAATTTATTACAATTTTTTTAAGATGTGCTTATTTTAAAAGGGCATAACTCCAAAACTACCACATGATAGCTTCATTACTTTAGTCTAGTGTCAATTAACAGACAGACAGACATGACGAATCCATAAGGGTTCCGTTTTTTGCCATTTGGCTACGGAACCCTAAAAAAGTGATTACGTAAATCTGACGTTGACGTTGTGTGTGTTTTGCTTGGGCGGTTTGGTTCTTTCTTGCTTTTCGATCACAACTGCGGGCTCCTTTTTTTAAATCTTATTTAAATCAATAACATGTCGTTCGTGCTTTATAACATAACATTAATAATAAAAATAGACCATTTATTTATCTGTCAAGTCTAAATGTTAATGTCAAATTTAAAATTATGACAGCTCTTCTTTTCTGGTGAAAAAGGCAAAGGAAACATATCTATTCCGTGGTAGTATTTGTAAATTCGGATATATTTTTTTAATTTCTTGTATTTTTTAAAATATGGAGAAATAAATTATAATAAATATTTTTCCGTGTTCAGGAGGCAGAACTCTTTCGATTCGGTATCAAAAAAATAAATGTTGTCAATTGAAAAATATGGCTGCGGGTCTAAGACGTAAAACTTTGGGGATCTTTGATTTTCCTGGAAAAATATTGTCAATAGATGCAATACTTTTCGATCTTATTTAGCATGAAAACACGCAACACGTGAAAAACTGCGTTCGGTCGGGGTCGGTGTATACATGATTGTATTTACCAAATTATTTCACTCAGGTGGTTTTATCGTATTTATGTACTATGTCTACTGAAAGTGACTAGGCTGTAAATGGAATGGAATTATAAAAAAATAATAAACGAATTACCTTATTGTAAAACTGAAGGTCTAGTAGTTCGATCAAGAATACCGACGTTTGGCAATCAATACAACAATAAAAAAGTTTTATTATGAGCGATAAAAAAATATCAGCTGCGATTATATCTTAAAAAATTATCATTCCTGTGAAAATCAATTATTGTCATACACTTGACAATACTCAAAACGCTTAGCTAATACAGATACCTATGCAGGTGAATCACTAGAATCAAATGTTACTCATAATGTTGCACTGCACACTCGAATTCATACTCATATACATACTGTAAGTAACTACGAATCTTATGAAATTATGTGTAATCTGATTTGCGTCAACCCTTCCACATTTTCGCACACAAAACAGATAAGTAGAAGTGGATTGTTCGCTGAAAAGAATTTTCGCAACTAGATATATTTAATGTATACCTACCGTGATTACTTTTAATGAGTTCCAGATAAAATACATCCCCTAAATATTGTATTATATGTAATGTCATTAAACGCTAACCAATAAAAACCATTTTCACAACTGTTTTCCATTATGTATTTCTAGCGGAACTTTGTTGCAATATTATTAATCATTTTCAGGATTTAGGTTACGGGTACTAAATGGGGTAAAAATATCAACGGTAGTAAGAGCGTGGGGCTACACGCCATTAACCGGTTTTTTACTGTAGTGGGTTGTTATAGGTTAGTTACAGGGATGTTTTACTGTTTAATACAATACCAGATTAAATAATGGAAATCAAAACAAGAGCGATATTTTCAACGTACTTATCACATTTTTGACGTATAATGAAAGGTCCACGGAAAGAACATGTCTAGTCACATAAGCAACTTTTTGAGTTAGGTTCTATGCCGTTTGAAAGTTAGTCGTCGCATCACGAACAATTACTATGGTAACCGTTTCTTTAAAAGTCGAAAAATATAGGTAAATACTATTTTCAGATGTCCATTTTTAATTCAATAGTAAGTCATAGTACTTTGCGAGCCCTACATTTTGAGACTCAATCTCAATTTTGAAAAAAGGTGATTAGACATGTTCTTTCCGTGGGCCGTTCAAATGCTCCAACATGTCAACAATTTAGTACTTATGTTAAATTTTAGTTAGTTATCTTCTGTTTTTTGTTATACTCTACAGTATTTTTAACCCCCGATACAAAAAGAGGGGTGTTATAAGTTTGACCGCTATGTGTGTGTCTGTGTGTCTGTCTGTGGTATCACAGCTCTTAAATGGTCAAACCGATTTGGATGCGGTTTTTTTTCAAAGTCATTTCAAAGTTATCAGCTCTTGTCAGCTGCGGAAGGGATCTTAGACACATAATGGGCATTTACTCTATTTCAAACATATGTGTGACCTAATTGCGTTGGGGGTTTTTAAAATTTTTAATTTATAGTTATGGTGCACGCACAGTAGATTATTAGTGCATTTAACTTTAGCAGATATAAGAATTAATAAATAAATAGATATGAATAGTCACATTCTCTAATTCATGCACGAGGAGTTTCCACAAGAGTTAAGTATATCTCAGTCTCATTACAAGGACAATGTTTCAGGAGCGAGTGTGAGCGCCCGTAACGCCCTCCTCCTCCCAAGGACGCGTGACCTTGAACAGAGGTCGCTGGTAGATCAACTATCTCAGCTTCCCGGCATTTTGTAATGACGACTATAATAAAAGCATTATTTAACAAAAAATATTGTAAAAAAGTAAGTGAGCAGAGAAATAATGATGCATAATATATAATATCATCGCAAATGAAAAAAAAATAACACCAATAGCAATGGAACGGTTTATCACTATTCGGGTTTTTACTTGTAAGTATAAAATTTGGTTGCAAAAATTGTTGTGCCTATTACAAAATAATAACATTCTATAAAGACGAAACTTACAACTCTACTAGACTACTATCTATTAAGGTATTGATTAATTGTGATTTTCCAGACGATGCAAACTGACGATTTAGGTATTTGTTATGGTTAATTACTAAATGACAGTGAGTATAGGGCGGACACAAAACTTAGAAGTTTTAATTACGTTGTAACTAAAGACTGATTTATATGATGATTAGTGATTACTGTTGAAACGACTGATATCAAAATTACGTTATTTTAAAAATGTTTGAACATCATTTTTATCCATTAGATTATGGAAAATAATTAATTCAGAATGTTTGTACCTAGTACATATTCGTACTTAATAGCTGCGATGCTGTAATATTTCTGTTGTTAAATCATAAATATTTATAATTGTATACATTAGATTTTTTTGGTCTAGTATAGCTAATACAAAATCCAGAGGGGTTATAGGTTAAGGGCGAGGTTAGATCCATGCGGTTGCGGGTACGAATTTTCTCAACTTACGCAAAGTTTGATACATTCATAAAACTAGGTACTATTAGTAACTTAATATTAATATAATTAAATAATTTAGTTGTAAGTAACTAAATAAAATAATATATAAATGTACCAGCGCTGAAAAGTAAAAACATAAAAATGGGGTTAATTTTTCCCTTATTCGCGCGTCAATTTTCCGATGAAACTAACGCTGCCGCAGTTTTATTTGATGCGATAACAGAAATCGTAGAAATATAATTGATAATTAAGAACTAAGAATAAATTTCAACACTCACCGTTACATGCATTTCGTTGCGGCTGTTCATGGTGATGCATTGCTCGAAGCACCGTGATGCGTATGAAGGACCGCGCCCTTTCATGTCACAAGCGAGACTGCCGCGCCGGCTTCGTTCGCGACTCCGTTGAGACTCCACAGCCACCACCGCGCTCCCCTACCCGCACATGCGCCAACGAAGCCTTTTCAGAATTATACTACAAACAACGCGCTTTGACCACTGCTCTAAATCACGGCATGTTTCGTCCCTTTCACACCGACGCGTCTACAAAACACATCCCTCTTTTGCACTCGTCTAGTTTCAGAATACAATTGGCACTTTCTGACGTGAGTAGTATAGTGAACGGCTAATGAATGACTCGAAGTGCCAATGATGTTACAACAGTTTGTACGAGGGCTTACATTTCGCTCTAGATATATTACCTACTACTTATTACCGTTCTGCTAACCTCATAGTCATACTCATATAACGACAAACGCACAGCTGAAAATTAGACTGAATACACTGTAGGAAAACTAAAAATATCATTCAATAGTGGTCAAAATCACTGTATTGCAGATCAATTATAGTTAGGTAACATAAAATTTTTGATTAGTTGACTAACTACATTAATTCAAGCTAAAATATTGTGCTGATTTACTCGCATTTCCAATTAAGCACAATTCCCCACTATTTTCAAATGTGTTTTGAGGTTTGCTATTTTAGTTGGCGGTTTCACTGAACAGTTTTAACGTTTAAATTGTGGGTAAAATTGGTCCCAACGGAAGACCAGCGTCAGCTGCAAGGCCGACATCATGCTGATTTGGGACTATTTCGTGACAATATGTTGTATCTGTTACCGTTTTTCTCTTGCTAATTTAAGATTATATCACGTAATTTAAGATTCTTTCTTTCTAATTATATTGTTATTTTATTACTTACTTACGACTTAAGTAAGTATAGTCGACCAACAAATTCGACGGAAAAAATGTGCTACCAGGACGCTTAGTATAAGTTTTACTTCACCAAAATACTACTCGATCGCGTTTACGTAAAAAAATCAATTACTAGGGAAACATGGACAGCGCCTTGCGGCCGCGCGTTCATGTTTCCATAGAATTGAAATTTTTACGTAAACGCGATCGAGAAGTATTTTGGTGAAGTAAAACTTATACTAAGCGAACTGGACTTTTATAAGTTACAAGCTGCTGCCCGCGACTCCGTTTGCGAAGAATTCGTTAATCGGGTATGTATTATAATACCGAAGTACGAAAGACCGAATGTATTAAAACATCGAATGGGTCAAAAGACCGACACCACTCTTTTCTGAAACCGTTAACTTTTTAAGATTGTTATAAAACAAACCTAACCTAATGGGTTCTGTATGATGCCGTTTTAATAAATTCTGAGAAGTTTACGGTTTCAGAAAAAAATCGTGTCGGTCTTTTGACCCATTCGATGTTTTAATACATTCGGTCATTCGTACTTCGGTATTGTAATACATACCCCGTTAATCGTTATCCCGCGGGAACTATGCAATTTTCCGGGATAAAAAGTATCCTATATGTTAATTTGGATTATAAACTATCTGTGTGACAAATTTCATCAGAATCCGTCAC
This sequence comes from Archips crataeganus, assembly GCA_947859365.1. Lineage (NCBI taxonomy): Eukaryota > Metazoa > Arthropoda > Insecta > Lepidoptera > Tortricidae > Archips > Archips crataeganus. Next base: position 39,033,597 of record OX402045.1, read on the forward strand.
ACCGTTTTAGTGTGAAAGAGTAACAAACATCCATCCATCCATCCATACTTACAAACTTTCGTGTTTATACTATTAGTAGGATAAGTGAATGGTGAAACAGGGGGTAAATATGACTACAATGTATGCCATTGTATGCCAGAATTGGTCTGGGGGGCACTTTTCTCCGAAACTATTAGAACTAGCTGTTGAAACTTGGTAAGTAGATGTATTCTGCGAACCGCGTTAAGATTTACACACAAAAGTAGAAAAAAAACAATAGGGTGAGTGGGGGTAAGATGAAAAGCAGTGTAAGATGAAAAACTACTCGTAGCACACAAGTGTTTTTCATCTTACACTGCTTTTCATCTTACACCCGCCCCCCCCCCCACTCACTATAAATTTTGGGGGTTCCCCATACTTAGAACTGAAACTCAAAAATTTTATTTTCATGAAACCCACACGTGTGGGGTATCTATGGATAGGTCTCCAAAAATGATATTGAGGTTTCTAATATATTTTTTTTCTAAACTGAATAGTTTGCGCGAGAGACACTTCCAAAGTGGTAAAATGTGTGCCCCCCCCCCCCCGTAACTTCTAAAATAAGAGAATGATAAAATTAAAAAATATATATGATGTACATTTCCATGTAAACGTCCAACGAAAATTGGTTTGAACGAGATCTAGTTTGTCTGTCTGTCTAATCAGTAACCAAATATACAATGATCCCACACTGCCCACATTTCGCTTAGGAGCAGGGGTCTGCTAAGAGGGGATGTCATATAGATACATATAAATGTGTACGGAACCCTCGGTGCGCGAGTCCGACTCGCACTTGGCCGGTTTTTTTTATATCGAGGAACTAAGGAGAGCTATCATTGATGAAAAAGCAAATTGGATAAAAAATAAGCTGCCCAAATTATTAATTCCACGCGGATGGAGTCGCGGGCAAAAGCTAATATTATGTATTATAAATTACTAGCCGTTGCCCGCGACTCCGTCTGCGAAGAATAGGGGTAGGTATACAAAAAATAGCCTACGACCTATTCTCAGACCTACCGAATGTAGAGAAAAAAGTTTCATAAAAATCGGTCAGCCGTTTCGGAGGAGTTCGAAAACAAAATGGTTGAAAATGACAACAATTTTGTATGTAAATTTAATTTAGTTTCTCTTTCATCCGTTTTCTACTCTTATACGTGTTAGTAGCGAGACGTGTATTTGAACAGCATACCAGCATTTCTCAATCCAAAAATATCACCGCTGGTGCTGCCACTCCATCAGTCAAATCAAATCATAGTGTTCTTACCGCAGGGCAGGGAGTACAGGAACTCCTTTACAGATGTCTCTGACTTATCGAAATGATTGATAGCTACTCGCCAACAGATGGTGCTGTCTGAGTATTTACTAATATTGCCACTAGAGAGCGTTAAGCACGCTCAGTACGTGAACGTTAGACGTGTTTTTTTTTAATCATATCTCAGGCCATGTTCAGTATGCTTAGTATAAGTTTTACTTCACCAAAATACTTCTCGATCGCGTTTACGTAAGAAAATCAATTACTAGGGAAACATGGACAGCGCCTCTGCGGCCGCGCGTCCATGTTTCCATGGAATTGTAATTTTTACGTAAACGCGATCGAGAAGTATTATGGTGAAGTAAAACTTATACTAAGCATACAGATGACAAGCGCTCAACGCGCGTTACATTTTGTTCTGGCCAACGCGCGTTATCATATATACAGCCAGAACAAAATGTATGCAGTTGTAAACGCGCGTTATCGTTCACGCGCGTTGAGTGCTTGTCAGGGGGGGCACACTTACATATATCACACTTTTCATGCGACTACAGCGATCTCTGGTTGTTTGGTAAAGAACTAAATTAGCGGCCATCTTGGTTGACTTGTCAAACTTGTCAGTTGTCATTCATCGGCCATGGCCATGGCGTACCAAATTGTACGGTCAAGGACTTTAATTGATAGGCCACTTGCCAATGTTCGTATTTTAGCCGTATAGTGCAAATCGGGTTTAGCCGCTTATACTTCGTATATGCTGATTTGAATTAGACGGCTAAAATACGAATAGTGGCAATTAGCCTATCAATTAAAATTACGCGTAATTATAGCTGTACATCACTACCAACATATACATATAGATAGGTATACATCTATAGATACGTCACATTAGTTCTTCACCAGGGCGTAGGGCAGCAGCACCTTCCATACATGCAAATTTGACCATAGAGTTGCCACTCTTGTTCATATAATATTACAATACTCTTTGGTGCTTGTCATGTATACATGGCCCAGGGGGGGCACACTTACATATATCACACTTTTCATGCGACTACAGCGATCTCTGATTGTTTAGTAAAGAACTAAATTAGCGGCCATCTTGGTTGACTTGTCAAACTTGTCAGTTGTCATTCATCGGCCATGGCCATGGCGTACCAAATTGTACGGTCAAGGACTTTAATTGATAGGCCACTTGCCAATGTTCGTATTTTAGCCGTATAGTGCAAACCGGGTTTAGCCGCTTATACTTCGTATATGCTGATTTGAATTAGACGGCTAAAATACGAATAGTGGCAATTAGCCTATCAATTAAAATTACGTGTAATTATAGCTGTACATCACTACCAACATATACATATAGATAGGTATACATCTATAGATACGTCACATTAGTTCTTCACCAGGGCGTAGGGCAGCAGCACCTTCCATACATGCATATTTGACCATAGAGTTGCCACTCTTGTTCATATAATATAATATTACAATACTCTTTGACATGGCCTAAGAGATTTGTTCAAATTTCTGTTTTGCCCATTTCCCTGCGACATATACATGTTTTTTTAAATATTTTTTTTTCCCCAAATTGATTTAGTTTTCATAAGATAACCGGGGAATATTTAACCATGAGCGGCATGAGTTTATGAAAACCGCCCACTAAGTACTTAAGATATGGTTAATTTATGCTTTACTAATAGTAGCTTCACCTCACCTTTTGGATGCGGCGGCTGCAATTGCATCAGCAGCAAATAATAATCGTCAATATAACGCTTACATAGGTATTACAAAAATGAGATACAAATCTCACGTTAGCCATTGCGGAACATCTTAAACGAATTGAACCCTTACCGTAAGATATCTCCATTTCATTATTGATTTTGCCTCTTATTACAGGTAGCCAAGTAGACGAACCCACTGCTGACAGACAGTTCAATTAACTTATCTATCAATCCCTAATTTTACTACAAAGTACTTTTGGACTATGAATTTTAGATTGAAAGTAGTTAACGCGTCTCTTAAGTAATTAATTACTTAGCATACTTACTCGATAGATTAGTACGCGGGGTGGTTGCTATTATTAGATGCCGCAGTCAACGTCCGAATTGTCTTCATTATTCGATTAACGCCTACTTATGCTATTTGGGACAATACCTTCTGAAGTACCTGCCGAGCTCAACTCAGCGGGGTTGAGTGCCTACTAGAAACTAAAAATTACCCCTTAGTTACTGGCAGGTTAGGTACTAATCGTTATAACTCAGGGCCCCAGTTTTTAATAAAAAACCCACACGTAGGTAAATACCTTTCAAAATTGTTAAAAATCTACAACTTAAAATTAATTAATATTTAAAAATCGATCTCCAATTCGCGGCACATCTTAATTTCAACACTTCGATCTTCATTAGCGAGTGGGAAAGAGATAAGTACTTTCATTAGACGCAGTAGGTGTTAGGTACTTTATCTCGTTTTTTTTTAAATTGAAAAAGTTCTCAGGGGTATTTGTGACATATGAACAGAGTACCTAATTGCAATTTTCAAGGTAAAAATGAAAACTAAGAAGGTACTTTATCGTTTATCACGTGGTTGACGGGAATTTGCCACGACCGAAACAATCAACGAAGCGTTTCGGAAGCGTGCATCTGTTGACTGATGGATGGATTGATTGACACCTAGGCATGGGGCAAGTCTGCTTGCTACGTCTACAAAACCAATATAATATTTATTTGTGTTAAGGTTCCCCAAAGATTTCTCAGAGCTTGTTTACGGCCTATTTCATGTATAGCATGTAGTTAATTTACACGTGTCAATGCACCTTAACTAGCGTGTAAATAGATTGTAGATTTCATTCACCCGCTATCATAACTAGACGGATATCAATAGTGAATGAGGTATTGTTGAATCACAGTTAAAGTGAGCGTCATGTGAAACAAAATGGCGGCTGTGGAGCGACAGTGTTACAACGGGGACGGCCGTTCCAATAAGTTCAATGAACAGCACTTCAACAAATGTGTAATTTAAATTATAAATATGACGATGAACTTTTAAACAATTCGAAAACATCTGAGTCACTAATTCTTTAATCGCTTAAGTATATGATTTTAATGCCAGATACAGTAGGTATAACTTTAAACATGGGACTACCGTTCCGGAAAAAACTACTAGCTCAGATTTAATAGGTATCCCTGTGAAGCCAAACATCTCCATTGGTCAGTTAATCACCAATATCCGGACATTATTTATATCTAATACGTATTACCATACTCTTCGGTACGTACAGTCAGCCTCAAACATAAGGACCAAGCTGCTCAAGCAATACCTAAGTACAATACGCATTGTACTACGAGTACAACAAAGACGCGTTACGATATTATCTAAACACTTTAGATAATTTGTTTGACGCTGACTATACCAAGACTGAATTAATGTCTAATTAATTCTTTGTGGGATTGACATTAGCGTAGCTATATAGTTAATTCGCGCAGACCAAAGCAATACATTGTCAAATTATTATTCAGGTTCAAATCTGCATTCATTTAAAAATTGCGCACTCCTAGCTGACCATTCGTAAATCATCTAAGTGGCAAGGTTCAAGAACGGTCAATTAGCAACTGAACTCAGATAAATCATACTTTTTCAAAAATCGCTTAAGCACAATTTGGGTTAACGATATTGAAGCATAAAATATGTGCATACATTAGAAACAAGTCAATATATAAAGAAACGTTAAAGTGGGTGATTTCAAAGTTAAAAAAAATTAGTTCTCGTTTATTTTTTATCAATTATCAATGGAGTAGGAATGCAAAATTAGCAATGCCACATCAATGCAAGCAAACGTATCTAAAAGCTGACGATAATATTCCACTTCAAATAAGGGCAAGGACCAGCATGCAGGCGCTGCGTGAGCAAAAATCTAACACAGATTAGAGCGAGATATCACTATGAACTTTGTGCCGGCAGAGTTAAGCGCCGAAGTGAGAGAGCATTCATTTACGTTTTAAGATAGGTCAAAGTTCAGTTGTCGAGAAAGTATTTAAAGTGACTGGATCAACATGGTGACAAATATGACTATGGTTCGAAAATCGATAGAAATATAGTTTTCACTTTCAAAAATAGGCAAAAAATAACAATGTAAACTAAGCTATTTAATCCTGAATATAAAACCACTAAATGTAATTTTATTTATTTATTGATATAAAGTCAAAAGCAACCAATATTACAGCGTACATTACATCATACTATGTAACTACCTTTTTTATTTTAAATATATCTTAGAAAGAATGTTTGATTTTAAGAAAATAAAGTATGTAAAAATCAAATAATAATAATACTCCACTATTGTGTATAAAGTATTAATGATTATTATTATAGTGTTAACCTCATGCAACATAACAAATATATTGTGATAATCTTCTATAACCATGAACTGAAAACAAAGGTTGATCAATGAAACATCTCATAACAGTTTAATAATTTTTCACAAAGTAGCAAATAATCTGTCTACTTAAATCATGTCTGTCATTATTTCATACAAATTGAGGACATCAGTAGGTTAAGGTTTTGTTTCACCAAGTGTTTAAAAAACTTACACTATTGCATACTTACAAGAATAAGCAGTTTTATTTTTGTTAGGCATAGTATGAAACCTTACTAATGCATAGTATCTGTCACACTTATATCAGTGCTTTGTTTTTTATTATTCGGGATTGTCAGCTAGCTACCAATTTTAGGGCTTCTAATCAGTGACAATAACCTGTATCTGCTAATACTCAGTGCGAGATTCATACTGAACCTGTTCCTTTACACACCTCACCTACCCACACTTTTATTATAAAAATTAATTTAAGAGACAGAAATTTGCATTGTTTTTGCTCATGAATGTCATTACAATAACCCTATGTAACATATAATAATTAACTACCCCCTTTTAACTTTTTTAATGCCGGCCATATTTTGTTCATATATTATATGGCCAGATGAAGATGACAATAACTTGAACATGAACAACATTTTTATCAAACCATGATTAACTACTTAACACTAACACAAAATTCCATATACACAGATAGTTTTGTGTGTAGAAATCAAAATAATGAATTTGATTTTCTCCTTCAAGAGCTGTAATAATATGGAATGCGCCTTTTGCCTACAGTTACCCTATTTTTTAAACGAAAAAGTGTACACACTACTTTTAACTGAATTTAGAATAGGCTGATAGTAATTTTACTTCAAAAACACTATTTTTTTGTTCAATCAACAAGAATAAAGTATGAATGTACTTAAAACAAAATTAAAGAAATTAATACATTTACTCTTCCTGTATTTTCCTTGTTTACAGTCAGGTAATTCCCTTTTATTCTACAAGACTGAAGTCATTGAGTAAGACCAGAGCACATACTAATGCAAATTGTCCTGTTAAATGAAATAAATAGAAATTACCTGTTCTTGGCAAATACAATGTCAAGATAACTCAAGGGACAGCACTGCAACACAAGTTGATTCATTTCCAGCCAAGCATGGTACCAAACCCCAATCAGAATCATAATTAATTCAGTGAATGATTTTAATATTAATTTACATAATCAAGAATTTGTATCTTTTACATTACTTGGATTATTGATTAACTACTTATTGGAGGTGTAAGTACACTTGTTTGGTGTTTTGAGTACATACAAAGTTATTCATAAGAGTCAACATAGCAAGATATTTATTCAAAACAACAGCTGTATCAACCAATAAAAGTCAAAATAAGATACAAGATGTATTACAAGTGCCTCTCATCTTGAGAGAGTGAGATTTTGAATTCAAATTATCTGGTTTTAAGAAAAACCTTAGAAGAAAAAAAGTAGCATAAGCCAACAAACAAAGAAATTTGAAGTAAATAAATGACAAGTTTTTTAATGTTTATAGAAAACAGATATTTATTTGTTTAGATGTTAAACAGAAGGGCCCATCCCTTTATTTGAAATGCAAAAAAGTGCATCTATAGATATTACACAACTTCAGTGGCAAGTGCATAACAAATAAATCACATAAATGTTTTTCCTTTTCATTGTCACTTTATATTTTTACAAGACAATGATACAAATGAAAACATTACTTACATAATAAAGTTAAATATACTTTCTTGTAATTTTAGGTGATAAAAATGAGAGGTGAATATGCAAATGATCGGCGTGCCGTCGGCCTAGCAAGCGCAGGGGTCCCTCTCCCTGTCCCGGCTGTAGTCATTGGCATTCAGTTTTATCTGGTCCGGGAACTCATTGTACAGCTCTGTCTCGGTCTCCTGTGCCAAGGCGCGGCGGGCTATTTCCTGAAATGCTAGTTCCACATTTACAGCTTCTTTGGCACTAGTCTCGTAGAATGGGATGTCATTTTTGCTCTGACACCATTGTTGTGCACGCTTGAGAGTCACAGCACGGTTTTCCAAATCAACCTTATTACCTAATATCAGGAAAGGGAAGTTCTCAGGATCACGCGGCGAAGCTTGTATGAGGAATTCGTCTCTCCAACTCTCCAAGGACTTGAAAGTGTTCGGGGCAGTTACGTCAAACACTAAGACGCAACAATCCGCCCCGCGGTAAAACGCTACTCCGAGAGACTGGAAGCGCTCCTGCCCAGCTGTATCCCAAATCTGCATTGTGACGATTCTATCATCGACGATTACCTCCTTCGTGAGAAAATCTGCGCCTATTGTTGCCTTGTACTGGTTAGAAAATTTCTTGTTCACGAACTGGTTCATAAGCGACGTCTTGCCCACACCACTGTCGCCCAAGATGATTACTTTTAAGAGGGCCTTTCGCCTTGAAGACATTTTGCACAAAAATTTCTACAACTGTGGATTTCACAAATAAAACTCGCCCCCTTTGTCTTAACTTATTTATGACAAACGCGAAATTGTAAATGCGTCACCTGTTTCCGAGTCCCAATGCTGCCAATAGTAAAATTAGTAAAAAACCAAATCAAAATGTAAAATCCCAATTGAATAAAAATAGGATCACCTTCTGAAATAATTTTATATTATTACGTTGGTTGAAGCATTAAATATTTTATGAAACTTTTTTACCGTCTTCATATATATCATTACTTGGCTTGGCTGTTTCTCTATATTCTTGTGTCCAAAATAAAACATATCTTTTAAAACGATACTCATATGTCAAAATAATGCTATCCATTCATTATCCAGCACAGCAGTCAATGTAGCGTTTTAAAATGGACTTCGATTTTTGCATTTAATTCGTGTTCTTACCTCTTAACGTTACGGTTATATGAAGCGCTTTTATATTTCACGGTATGCGCTAAAATCGTCGCTGTCTACAGGGAAACCGTAAACTTTCCTACAAAAGGCGACGTGGAATTAAATAAAATATTGTTATAAATAAAACTGACTTTCATTTAAGACTCCCGATACGGAAATTTCATGAGGAGTGGAAATGGAAATTGACAGCAGTGCTAACTCAAAACCGTTATATTTTCCTGAGCATGTTTCACATCGAAATTATGTGACAGCGACACAACGACGACTGATAGACGTTCTCTTTAGAAACCATTTTCTGTGCACTTATAGTTTTAAAACTCTTCCCCCACTCCTATCCAGCTTCATCACATGCCTAATTCATTGCCAGTGAGTGGGGGTAAGATGAAAAACAGTGTAAGATGAAAAACCACTCGTAGCACCCGGTACTAGAGTAGTTTTTCATCTTACACTGCTTTTCATCTTATTTTCATCTTACCCCCACTCACCCCACTTTAATTTATCGAGTAATTCATTGAGCACTGAAATTTGAAAATATCGTTTCTTGATTTGTGACGGTTCGTCATGGCAAATTATGTGAATTATAAAACGATACCAATAAATTCGCTCTAAATTTTGGTAAGTACCTATTTAACTTTTATTCTTGAAAGTTGATTCAAATAAAAAAAATTATGTGTGTATAACTTAAACTTGTAATACCACCTAGTGGATGTTATCTCATAGTCTTTGATACTTATGTTATCTGACTGATCATAAGTGATGAAGTGATTATGCAAGTGTCAAATACTTAACTTCAATTTCGATTGTACTTAATGAATGCAAATTATGCAATTGACTACGACTTTTTGTACTTTAAAACAATAATAATAAATATTAATAAAGATTATAGTAATAAATATGAATCCACTGTAATCCATCGCGTATTATTTATGAAGTAAACCTACGTTATTACTGTTACTCTATTCAAAATTATTTCTATAGTATGAACTGGCCATAGTTATGCAGAAAGAGACCAATAATAAAAATCCAGTTTCGAGATATAGCCGTTTTTAGGTTGTAATTTTTTTTTACACTCCCTATTATGTTTTATTCAAAATAAGTAAGCCAATTTAGTAGAATATAGTACAATGCATTGTATTAAGCACCTTTTATGTAAATTTAATGGATTTTTCTGGCTTTTTTTTTAAATCAAAAAAGTTGGTCGTTTTCTGCAGAATTAAATGTTTGTTAATCTGTTTTCAACCGTAAATCAATGAAAGCGACCATAATTTAGTCGGTTTATGCAAATTACCATACGATATTACTTAATTTTTTTGAAAAAAGCTAATTTGATGATCGTAATCAGCAAATTACCTTGGTCGCCTTATACAAAATCTTTTATTCAGGAAAAAATAAAATAAAATTAAAATAGTATACACTTTCTAGTATCTGCCTTATTTTTATATGAAAAAAATTTGCTTGAAACGTTTAGTATATACTGAGTATGTATGTACTTAGTGTAATTACAATGATTTTTATTTTTATTTTTAAGATTTTTTTGATTTGTTTTTAGAAATTAAAAAGTGATATTTATTTATTTAATAAAAATCAAAATAACAGTCTTTCCTGAACATTAAAAGTCTTTCCTGCGCAGTCAAACATTCTTATTCATAAGAAACGACCACGGCACAGTAAGTTCAGGTACTGTATTTTGGCGTAAGAAAACGACCACACTTGGAATACACCGTAAAAACAAAATTGCTGAAAGCGACCATATGTCTGGTCGTTTTAAGCAGATCAAATAAATGTACTAACTCATACTTCGTTTTTTGTTAAATCCTGGTAAGGGTAAATTGCCTGTTTTCTGCAGATTAAAACTGTAGTCTTTTTACGGTAGAAATAGACCAAATACAGTACTTGGCTGCTTTTGACAAATAAAAACGCAAAATTTTGCAGATAGTCGTTTTAAGCTTAATTAAATTTCTCAGTGAAATTAAGTCTTAAAAATTACTGCGTTTCATTGGAATATGCAGAAAAAAATCTAGTTTTTAATGGCATATTTAACTCATTTCTCGAAAAAATGGGGTTGGTCGCTTTCTGCATAACTATGGCCAACTAGAATACAGACTCAAATTCATGGTAAATACATCGAGTTATGGAATAATGTATGTATGTGTTTGGTTTCGGTATAGGTATGTATAGTTATGGCTAATAAATCTGAGATAATATTTTGGTCATTTGTTGGTGCGATAAATTGTTTGAAATGTCAGAAATAACACTCAACATGTTTTTAAGGACTTGCTATGTACATGAATCTATTTGTGTATAAAATATTTAGGAATGTAAAGCAGTTAAAGAAAAAGTTTGTAAAGAAATGACAGTTTTGGTATTTTGCAGGATTGTGTCGAAAGCTGCTTTCTAATCTACCTAAGCGGACTGTCATGCTAGACAATGCATGGGCTGCTTAAATTAACCAATGAACCAACTGTACGCGTTGAACCTAGTCTAGTACCTACCTATTTTGCTTTCCCACTTCCGTCGCTACCTACATAGTTCACGAATTTGTCCGATATATTGAATTGGTGCAAAAAGTGAGGTTTGGAGTGGTTATTAGTAGAAGACGGCAGCATAACTTTCTGCCAACTTTGTTTCCACAATGGAGAATAATCTGAGTGGCAGTGGGAGCCAATCGAGTTCCGTTAGTGAGCTCGAAAAACGTATATTTCCTCGAACGAGAAAGGCAAAACGAGTGAGGTTTTTTCGGAACGGTGACAAATTTTTTTCGGGAATAATACTTCCAGTGTTGGCAGAAAGATACAGGTTAGTAGTAATTTTCTTGATAACTACACTAATACATGAATCAAAACTTTGAACACACTTTACCCACTTTCACTAAACTAAACTTCATAATTGAAACATACTTGGTGCAGTAATTGACCATTTACGAACTCTTAAATCTAGCCTAATTCAATTGAAGAGAACACAACAAGTAATAGGTATTCAAGTCAAGCAATTTATTCTGATAACCCCTATTACATCTACATCTACACTAATATTATAAAGAGGAAAGATTTGTACCTATTTTTGTATGTTTGTATGTTTGTAATGAATAGGCTCAAAAAGTACTGGGCCGATTTAAAAAATTCTTTCACCAATAGAATGCTACATTCTTCCAATTTGACATAGGCTACATTTCATTTAGAAAAAAATTAGGGATCCTTGGTAAAATTTGAACAATGTAACCGAAGGTGTAGAAAAATGAGTCTTAAAATGTCTTTCGTCGAATGCGCTGCCGAAACTATTAGCGATAGAACAAAATAATGTACAACAATATTGAAGAACATCATAATGTCTACAAAAAACTCCGCGGTAGCATATGTCCAACTATTGTAGTTATGTCACTACAACAACTTTTTTCATTTTAAACATTAATGAAAATGCTAACCAAATTCAAACCATGCTATTTATGTGTTTATATTAATCCTTATCCAAATAAATTATTTTATGGTAAAGACCATTTAACTACCTATAAAATAGTTTTTAAATTATTTAAATTGGACTTTCCATTCAAAAGATATTACGAATTAAAAAATTCAAACAGTAAACAAAACCGCCATAGCGCCGTGGCCGTTGTTTGCGATGCAGTCTGAAAAGCGCGCCGGGCATCGTTGCGGGCGGTGTGGAGGGGGCACTGAAATACAGGAGTGGGGCGTGCACGTCTGTAATAATTAATAAATAATAAATAATAATTTTTTAATAAATAAAAATATTTGTGAAAAAAAGTGTTTTATATCCAAATTTCCAAAAATAAATAATTGTCTACCCCGTGCGAAGCCGGGACGGGCTGCTAGTCTTAGTATAATTCTGTAAAGGTCTTGATGGACAGACAGTTTTTTATCTATTAGATACGGTAGTCCTTTAGTTTCACTCTACCTTGAGCTATGACAAGAATTTGGGGTGTTTTTTTTATGTTATTGTAAACAGTATATATCACCTTGTGAATGAAACTGACTCAGTTCAAGTATACATATTTAAAAAATCGATTTTAGTGAGTTAGATTCAATCTGAAGATGCAGTACATATAAGCCCTATGAAATTGTATCAATACTGCTATCAAATATTTACACCATGTAATCTGTCTATATCTATGGTAATGTAACAAATTATTCTTCATCAAGTTGGTTTATTTCAACATGTCTCACCTATTTATGTTGTGCAGTTGACTATAAAGATTTACAGAGCCATCTCAAGGCATACCTTGGGCACCAACAGATATCGGGCCCAGAGATGGGCATTAATCAATTAATTTTTTAATGAACTAATCAATTGATTGAATAGTCAATCGTCACAAAATTGTGACTAAATTAATCAAAAGTCTTGCAACTAAGATTAATCAATCATCATTTTTAATCATTAATAACAATTGAGTTGGTTAATCTTAATTGTTAGTCAATTACATTTTGCCCATCTCTGATCGGGCCCCATTGGAATGTAATATAAACTTGTTATTATCATGTTTGCAAGTATGATCTGACTTTCGGGCCACCACGGGGTTGGGGGTCCTGACCAACGCTGGGTTAGCCATTAGGCAGTGTAGGCTACTGCCTAAAAGCCCTGCATAAGCTGGGAGCCCCGCGCGCGCAAATGAAATTGTATATTTTCTATAAAGTGATTTAATTGGAAAATTTGTGTTCTTAGTAACAAGAGCTTTTTTTTCGATGTATGCTGTCCGTTCATTTCATTGAATTTAAATTTGAAAAGAACTGGTGGTCTTCTAACGGCTGAAATGAGGACCCGATAATTGCATCACCTATGGTCTCCGACAAGATGGTACGGAAGATGTGTATATAAATCTGTTTACCTGACTGTACTAGACTATGCATGTATCTTGTCCCCTGTTGCAGATTCTTTCCCACATTTTCTTTCATACAACAATCCTGAAAAAACTGAATAACAAAAAAACTGCTGAAACGATTTGGATGAAATACACTACATAGATAACACATAATATAATTTTTATCTTGGGCTATTTTATAGTTCCTAAAGGAATAATAATAGCTAAATTCTATGCAGATAAAGTTGAGGGCAAAAGCTAGTTATCTATAAAATAGATCTCAATGATTATATGATGAGTCAGTAGGTGCTTGAGCAGTATTATGTTTGCACAGATAGATAGTGCACATAAACACTGTCAGCCTCAATTTCCCAGAAATTATATGAATGTTAACAAATATAGGGTATGCTATCTATAAATCTTAAACAACCTAAAAAGGATTGAAAAAATTAAATTGTAAATCATCAAATCAATAAATATCATTTAGGTACATGTTTTTAATATAAATCCACACAATGTGAGTTTGAAGAGATTGTTTGCTTACTTTGCATTAACCATTATACCATTAATTACGAGTGTGTAACTTTTCACTTTCCTGTTTATATTTATTAGTTGAATAGTTAAAATCCATATCCATATTAGTATTAATATTATGAATGAGAAAGTGTGTCTGTCTGTTACATCTTCAAGCTCAAACAGCTCAACCATTAAGATGAAATTTGTTATGGAGATTGTTTGAGACCCTGGGAAGCAATAAACAAATTCTTTGCAGACGGAGTCAATATAAATTAAAAATCTTCTTACACTCCACTCCACATAAATTCATCCTTTTTCAACCATTTATCACGGTCATTGCATGAAATATTAAGGTGAATTTCGTAATACCTACTTTATTATTATCCTGCTTTTACTGTATCTATAGTAAGTTATGTATGATTATAAATGAAAATATTCTACCTATATTAGAGGCTCTCACTGGAGAAGTATCTACTATCTCGAAACCACACACTCTTGAAAATCTTGCAGTAACATTATCTATTAAGTAAAAAAAATAATAGTTTAAAAAACTAAAAAATACGCTTTTATAGGAAATCCACCTAGAAAATAAAAAAAATATGTATTTTAATAAATTTGAATTAAGAATAGTGTAATTTTTTTTTGTTAGTAGGTAAGCAATTGTTATATCATGATCAAAATTTGCAAACAATACTAAATATTGATAAAATAAATAACAGTTCAAAATATTTAATGTAAAAAAAGCGTGGGGTGTATGGTGTCAATTGTTAGAAATATTTTATTGACAGATATGAGTAGAAGGATTATCATTTTGATAATATCTTAAAAAGCACCCCACACTTTTTTACAATAAAATATTTTAAACTATTATTTATTTTATCAATATTTAGTATTGTTTACATATTTTGATCTTGATATGACAATATAACAATTGATCACTAATAAAAAAAAAATTACAATAATCTTAATTCAAATTTATTAACATTTATTTTCTATTTTTTTGGTGGATCAACCAACCGCTTTAGCCTAGTTGGTAGTGGTAGTGACCCTGCCTACGAAGCAAGAGGTCCTGGGTTCAAATCCCGGTAAGGGCATTTATTTGTGTGATGACCATGAATATTTGTTCCTGAGTTATGGATGTTTTCTATGTATTTAAGTATTTATTTATCTATACACCGTGAAATTTTAGTGGTTGTTTTCCCGAAATGAGGTGATTTAGTTTCGATTGTACAATCGATTTATAGTTACTATTTTGACTAGAGTCAAAAATCCAATTGTGAAAAACGAAAGTCGAAAATGACCGCAAACCAATAGTAACGCTTCGTTGGTACAAGTAGCGTACGATCGTACGATAGGTTAGGTACCAACGAAGCGTTACTATTGGTTTGCGGTCATTTTCGACTTTCGTTTTTCACAATTGGATTTTTGACTCTAGTCAAAATAGTAATTATAAATCGATTGTACAATCGATACTAAATCACCTCGTTTCGGGAAAACAACCAATAAAATTTCACGGTGTATAAGTATGTTTATCGTCGTCTAGTACCCATAGTACAAGCTTTGCTTAGTTTGGGACTAGGTCGATTTGTGTAAGATTGTCCCCTAATCCAGCTCCATCATCAGATCAGCTCTATGTTACAATAATATTGCATTGCCATCCTATTTACACATACATGCAAATTTTCAGTTCAATCGGAAACCGGGAAGTGGGTCAAAATCATGTTCGAAGTTTCCGTTACATACATACATACATACATACGACCGAAGCTAATAAAAGCGTGTTAAAAAAGTAAATAAACTGTTATCATTTCAAATGTTATAAGGAAAACAATGCAGCTTAATCTAAATTTCATTGGAAATACACTGAAACAATTTGAATAGGTAACTGGGGCTAAATTCAGGAAAATACACTTCAAAAAAGCCGTATTTGTAGGTACATAATATATAAACAGCATTGTCATAAGTCATAAACATGTACATTTTGGGATAGTGTGCGTTTTGGATTGGTGTATTTTTTGGGAAAATGCACCTCTTGGGCAAAAGCATGGTATGGTAAAGTGTAAGTTTTGAGTGTACTTTTAGAGACAGGGCACATTTTGGGAAAGTGGGTTATTACAAGCCTAAACCATTTACATCCGTCTTGCCTTATTTTGCTGTAAAAGATCACATTTCGAACCTTAGAATTTAACTTTTTGTATTGTTCCAGGTCATTTGACAGTTTGATAGCTGATTTAACAAGAGCGTTGGTGGAAAATGTGACTCTCCCTAGTGGTGTCAGAACAGTGTACACCTTGGATGGAAGAAAAGTTAGTGGTAGTATATTATCTAGGGCCACCTACTTAGGATACAATTTTATTGAAAGAATTGCTAGAATGCACATAGAAAAAACAATTATGTAATTTCTATTGACTATTAACAAAAGATTTTGCTACGTTTGCATAATGACAGGAGTTCAAAAACTTGGACAATTAATGATGATAGTTAAATTTCTGAAATTCAACGGAACTTTATCTAGTTTTTTTTATACTTTTAATAATTAACTGAATTTTTTCTTTATTTGAAAATGTTACTAATTTAATTTTAACTTAATGAAAAACTTTTCAAAGACTTCGAGATTTTTCAGTTGTTTTATTGCCAACGAACTGGATTTTTATCATGTGGACAAACAACGCGTGCTTGCTTGATTTTTATAATTGCAGTGGCACAGTAGTCATCATAAACATCGGAGCGTTCAAGGCGGTCAAAAATATCTGAACACGACCATATTGTCAATCGCGTACGTGCGTTCTTAGATAATCAGTAATCAATCACCTTGACTGCTCCTATGTTTATGGTGTCGACTGTACGGTGCTATGGAAATCTCCGTGTGTGAGTGAGTCCGATTCTCACTTGACCAGTTTCTCCTAATTTTATTATTATTTATATATAATTTAATCACTTTGTGCCTATTGTCCATCCCGATGCGCGCCTGAGCACCATCAGATTAACGCATTCACTGCCGAGAACGCATACCTATATGCGTTTTCGTGATTTTCGCGTAGTGCCGTTGTCATAGTTTGGCAGTTATTTGAACGCACAAGGCACCTGAAGAAATCTCGAGTCTGACAGCCGGCAGCGAATGCGTTAAAATTAATCTATATTTCTAGGTAGACAAAGTCGATGACCTTGAAGATGGCCAATCCTATGTGTGTAGTGGAGTCGGAGAGACATTCAAAAAATTGGATTACGAAGCCAGCGCAGTGACGCCGCAGTCATTTAGACTCGGCCCAGAATCAATTTCCAGACAGGTGATTACTCAGATATTTTTTATAAACTGTAGATACCTAATTTATTTTTTCTCTCTGATATGAGCCGGTAGACCAGTGGTTCTTAACTTTTTTTAGCTGGCGACCTAAAGCGTAAATATTTGAAGCCCGCGACCCTAAAGTTTCATAAAATATTAAAAATAAACTTTCTTTTAAAAAAGTTTATTTTTAATATTTTATTTAATTAAGTCTCGCGACTCATCCTAATATCGCACGCGTCTTGAATTTAGATCGCGACCCAAGGTTAAAAAACGTTGTGAAAGACCATCTATTTTTTAACAACATTGACAAACGGATGGTGTAAAAAGAGATCCGCTGCATAACTTGACGCTGACTGTATTTAAAGTATTTTGTGGAAAGGTTACATACAGACAGATTCACTACCTACTGCCTTAAAATCGTAATAAAAATTGTGTCTCTAAATAAAAGAGGAACTAGTTATGCGTACATAGGGATTAATCATCCTGACCCTGTATCCAAAATCTGTCGCACTCAGAGACGTCAATTAAGTATGATATCACTAGTTCAAATTTCAAAATTGTACCAAGTAAAATCGTCACTTAGTACGTTTAAATATCGAGTCTCGTCTGTATATTTTAAGTTTTGACAAATCGCACGCTTAATGAAAAACTGACTCAATTCGAATTATTCTCATTTGAAAAATAAACTTTATGTAGAAAAAATTTAAGGTTTAATTTTCAAATGAGAATAATTCGAATTGAGTCAGTTTTTCATTAAGCGTGCGAAATATATACAGGGAAAGTACTGCCGTATCAAACATGAACCAATGACTGATACCTATGTATTTTGTTGACGGGCAAAAGCCCTAGAAGCATATCTTATCAAAAAGATTGGAGTTTGTCACATAAACATTGCTTTTGTATTATACATATCGACGGTTAAAAGGCAAAACGCATGAAGCGACGTTTTTTGAACTTAACATGAAACCCGGCTCAAACGACGGAGAAAAATTCGCTGATTTCAAATATGTATACATATAACTAATTTTGACAAAAAGTGTCGCTTCGTGCGTTTTGCCTTTTAACCGTCGATATACTTATTTTTGACGCTGCTGTTCCATTTATAATCTTTTGTCCTTAACCTGTGTTCTTACTGTCTAACGTGCGGGCCGTCACAATCTCATTCATCCTTCTTTTAAAAGCTTTTTATTAACTTGCAATGTATGCACCTAAGTATGTATGTACGGGTCAAATCTTGCGAGTTGAATTCAACCCACTTCCAGTGGTCGGATTCACTTGAAATTTGGTATACTTATGTAAGGTGGATGACAATGCAAGTACAGTCAACAAAAAGTACAGTTAGCGAAAAAGCTTGCATTGAAAATGAAATTTTTAACAAAAACTTAGAACACTTGACAGAGAGTGATTGGGAGTATGACGATGCGCGTATCAGACAATAAGTAGGTTTGCTCAGCAGAAGTTACAACGTTTATATTCGACTCTCCAATAAAAATAAGGGACTTGTAAGATGGCGGCCTTTGTCTAGAATTAAACTTTTGAGAAAATATTATTTGTTTTTGCAGTCAAATGGTGTATCCTCTGAGGGTAACGGCACCCCTTTGTCATCACGAGTTCGGTCTTGCGAACCTGTGATGCGATCAAAAATCGTTACTCTGATACGAAATGGAACAAAGCCTCGCAAAGTAAGTATATACCGTAATCATTTCTAATGTGTTGCTAGTGGCAGTACTTTATTTTAGTGCCAACTAGATACAATGGTCGAGTCCCCAGCGCGCACTAGAGCTCGAACGAACTGGGGGGCTACTCCGAAATTCGGTAGTTCGTATCGTGCCGTCCCTTTTTCACTCTTGTGTTTAATACCTACAATGGTCATACACATTTTTTTATTCGCGTCTCTCCTGTGGACAAGGCAAAAGTTAAAGGTCTATAGCCAATATTTTATAAGTTTACATCGGCATGATGCCTGGCCAACTTTCAGCCCATTGAAATAAATCTTAAGTTAGCTGACTCGGAGTCGCTAATTTTATGTCCACAGGAGAGGCAACTTTTGTTTCTTACGCTGTGTATGGGTAAGCGTGAATGGAACGGCACGATACGAAGTTCGGAAATAGAATTTCTTAGTATAAGGCCTGGACCCTGCGTATTAGCATTAGGGAGGACAAAGACGATCCCCTGGCTGCGTAGTTTCCCAGTCTAGACCGCCGAGTTTTCTGACTCGTTTTTATAATACAGGACGCTATTTGTAATTTTTGTCTAAATCAACAATCTAGAAATGATTCTAAGAGCTGAAACGATTTGCATGCAACGCGAATTTAAGAAGCATCTGCATGGATTTACTACTCAATTGCGCTTAACGCCCTAAGATTGTACGCCTATTGTCTGGAATATAATGACGAGAAAGAGACAGTCTTAGAAAATAATAGTTCCAACTTCTTGCCGTTTTGCCCTCGTATTATAATAATTAGTGATACTGCATTATTACACAAATTAAAATCAAAGTCAAATTTTCAGTAATTGGCTTGTTTAGGATCAGACGTGCCGTTAACGACATGGAGGATATCGACATCATCCGTGTCGTAGTAAATAAATTGATTCTGTCTGGTATAAAACCACCAATAATTTTGAAGAATGTTTTGTAAAGGATTGCTTTATCATACAAATACAGCTTAACTCCAGTTAACCCAGACTAATAATGAGATAACGCTTATCGAATAGGGTTTCTTAGTCCGGGGTCAGAGGTTTGTGTACAAAGGCCATTTCGAAGTCGGCGAAGTTGGACACGTCGAAGATAAACAGAATTTGATTATCCTAGATAATGCTACCTAAACTGCTTGTAAAGGGAATAAATCATCGTCGTGTTTGTCAAACTAAACTCATTGACAAGCACAACGTTTATCATGAATCAACTCCGAATTCTTATGATGATTTTTCTAATAGGTTTGTAGATTGTTGCTGAATAAACGCAACAGTCCAACACTAGAACAAGCCTTGGCAGCCATCACAGACTCGGTAAAGCTCGACACAGGATGCGTTCGTAAAGTGTTCTCACAATCTGGAACGCCTGTCACTAGCTTGCTCCAGTTTTTTCAAGACGAAGATGTATTTTTTGCATATGGAAACGAAAGGTAATCTTGATTCCCGCATTATGTTTGCGCTTTTGACACCTCACCTTCACCTTTTACAACTCCTTTAGATACAGTGATAACAAAAGGGATTTCTTATTTATATTTAAAATGGTTGTAACAGATGGAACCTATTATGGATGGTTACCTTGGTTTTGTTTAGCTCTGTTTCGAATAGTAAGGTATCAGTTGATTCAATCAATAGTGTGACGTTAATTTAACTTTGTTTTATTTCTCAGGGTTAACCCAGAAGACTTCGAACTGGATTTCGAAGAAAGCAAGGCCGTGCTGCAATTCAAAAAATCCATTACGAGAACCACAAGGTAATGAAATTATTTGAGCTATGTGTAATTAATTACTAGGTGGCAATAACTACATATTATCCCACAGTGAGTGATTTGCACACGGGAGCATTTTACGATCGATTTTATTTATTAAGCCTTGCATTAAAGATAGTCATTTCATGCGTCGCTTCAAGCTGTTGATTGACTTTATTATGCGAACCAGCGAATGTTGTGATCAAATCTTGCATCTTTAGCTTAGATTTATTTATGTATAGGTAAACCAAAAATATATGACTATTGTCAAGAGGGCGCTATTGTTCTTATTTATATGGCAATAGTTCATTATAGTCGGAACAATGACATCTTGACTTGTCTACAACGTTTACCTGTTAGCTCTGATGTTAATTTGGAAAGGTTTTGTAGCGAAATAGTTTCATTCCCCAAGCATTTTTTTCTTCAGTAGTTTATTATAAACATTATTACAATGATCCGTTGTTGACTACGAATCGTTTTGGGCATTTTTTGTTATTGTTCAAAGAAACCGCCACAGTGACACTGACAATCATTAAAATTATTGCCAGTGTAAGAAATTAGTTCCAATGAAATTCCGCAACATGGCCAATAGTCATATAATTCTGGTCAGGCTTTACTAGCTTTTGCCCGCGACTTTGTACTCGTGGAATTAGTAATTTGGATAGCTTATTTTAGCTATATCCTTCCCCACAACTCGAACTATCTCATCACCAAAGGTTCAGCGGTTAAGTATTAATTCCAAACAACTTTTTACCCCCCCCCCCCTTTTCACCACCTTAAATGATGACTTCTGGGATACAACTACGTTTCCCGGAACTCAAATAATCTCTGTCAACACACCAGAGGTAACAGACAGACAGACACAACACTTTCGCATTTATAATCTTCTAATATATAAAAATCTCGTGTCACGGTGTTTGTTACCGAACTCCTCCGAAACGGCTTGGCCGATTTTTATGAAACTTTTTTCTCTACACTCGGTAGGTCTGAGAATAGGTCGTAGGCTATTTTTTATCCCCCCCTCCCCATTCTTCGCGGACGGAGTCGCGGGCAACAGCTAGTATCGATGAATAGTTTAATCATTTAGCCTATAAAATGTTAGAGAGTTAAGCCAATTGCGAAATTATTCAGAAATTAAATGGTAAATTTATACTTTAAGTACCTTCAATAATATTGAATGAGCAACACGTAACATGATTTCAATTTCATGTTAAAAATATGCACTAGTTTGCATTACTTTGTTATTGCAGAGGTCATATTCATATTACACCGGTATTTTCTATTTAGTAATATGATAATGGATGCGGTTCACGTGTATTTAACGTGGAAGTTATAGCATAGCATAATTTATCTGATTTTACGGAAATAGCTTTTGCTTGCGACTTCGTACGCGTGGATAATAACGTTGGTTGTTTTGATGAAATTTGGCACACATGTAGTTCATTGTATTACATGGATTAACACATAGAATTTTTAAAATTAGCCTAGTAGTTTCAGAGATTACAACTACAAAAAAAAACAAAGGTTAGATATTTCCCTATCCCGTGGGAATTTTGAAAAATCCTTCCTTAGTGCACCTCTACGATACTCTAGGTACATTTATGCCAAATTTCAAGTCACTAGCACCAGTAGTTTAGGCTGTGCGTTGTCTGTCAGTCAGTCAATTAGTCATTGTACTGTTTTATAGGTAGGTATAGATGACAACCAATATGATTTAGGGGCTATTTAATAATTTTCTCCAGCCCTTTAATGAACATTCTGCTTATTTCGTGCTTCATATAGGTTCTATATTTGCGAAAAAGTGCGTTTACGCTTAGTTAACTTTGATAAAATTATTTCTATATTGTCACATAAAATTATGCTTCTAGCTAGGTGTCTAGTTAGTAGTTCAATCAATTTAAAACCACGTTTTTTTAATGCCAGGTATTACGTTTACGTTTATTTTTTTTTATAGTATTGTTAAAACTCTTTACTTCAATTGGGTACTCTTTCGTATCCAGATCACGAATGTGTATAAAACTGCTTTTCTTATTTTTATATCGACCGTTACGTGAAGTGAAACTTGAAATTACTGCGCTGTTTTTAACGAATGCTTTTGAAGATATCATACTTACCTAATAGTTTTTAATGATTGAAGATTAATATTCATAATAAATAAATAAAAAAAAAAAAGTAAGTTGTAAAGTCTAAAACGTCGTGTTGGACGCCGCGAATCTTAACTTTGTTGAAACGAAGTTGCTGATTTTATGTCCACAGAAGGCAACTTTTGTTTGTTAGAGAGAGGGAGAGAGAGAGAGAGAGAGAGAGAGAGAGAGAGAGAGATGTTTATTTACACATATTCGATACACAGGAAATACAGTTGACAGGAAAAGATACAAATAAAAATGATCGAATAGTATAACGCCGTGTATGACCGCATATTCGATTGTAACAGGAAGGGTCCCAATCCCGGGATGCCCATAAAGGAGAGCGCGGCGGCGCGGGCAGTGCGCGCGGCCGCTCGCGCCGCGTCCGTCGAGAGCCCAACCACCCCGGACACCACCTTTTTCATAGACTTGCCGCTCATGCCCCCAGCGCTGCGGATTAAATACGACGTAGGAGCAGTTATAGGTAAACGTAGATCAGCTTCTCAATCTTACATGGCCCGTTGTCCTTATTGAGATGTTTTTAGGACTCTCGCTCTTTACCTCTAAGGGCCGGCGGAGACCAGATGCGTGTGAGTGTCACGCACCCAGATGTAATTAATGAAACTGTAAGAAAGATGGCACACCGTATTCACGCATCTAGTACGCCATCTTTCTTAGTTTTATTTATTACAACTGGTGCGTGTGCTGCGCTGGCCTTAAAGCGGAACCCTTAAAGGATCACTTTGTCGTCCGTCTGTCTGTTAAAACTCTTTTTTAGGAACGCGTGACGGTATCAAGTTGATATTAACAACAAAATATGTCTGCCGTCCCTTGATGCTGTAAAAATCAGGCTTCGAAGTCAACGCAATCCAAAGATACGGCCATTTGTACAATATAGGTATACTAACATTTCGCAGGGGAATCAAAGTTAAAGGGTTTATACTTCCCATAGAACTAGAAAAATCCGAAAATCGTTAATTTTTTGTTCCGTCACAAATAAATTGCGATTACTAACGAACTATTTACATATAAATATAAATAATTATATTATAAGTTTGTACGGAATGATATTCTGTGTTTCATCGAATACCTCTTGATGTATTTTATTTTAACAGGTGAAGGCTATTTTGCTGTGGTACGAGTTTGTACTGATAAAACGACTAACCAGAAATACGCCCTAAAAGTAATAGACAGGCGGAAATCCAAGGGCAAAGAGCATTACGTAGCTGCCGAGGTATGTATTTTCAGCATTTTTACTTAGTAGGTATAGGTACAGAAACATGCGAACATACTTCGAAAACAATGGTCAATTGAGTCGTGTTCACATTTTTTATTGATGCGTTCGTATTATTCAAGTGGAATTCCTTTCTTGCAGGTCCGCGTGATGAGAAATTTGTGTCACCCTCGTGTTGTGACATTATATGATGAATTTTATACGACTGATTGGGTGTTCCTGGTTATGGAGTTAGTTAGCGGTCAGTGTACAGTATTATATCTATTGCTTTCATATATTTGAGGCCAACCATACCAACAACTGGTTAGAACTAGTACATACCAAGCGTGGTAGGAATTATTTTTTTATCTCTACGCTTAATTATAGCGTGCTACCGGTGATCATTTTGTAATATGCGTCTTAATATGTTAAATATTAATGATTGATTAAACTAAATCAATTAAAAATACATGATTATCCGATTATCTTCACATTTCACTTGAATCGGTTGAATAATGCGACCTGCAGAGAACAGCCGGAATAACCGGATATACGAAAGCAGCTTTGGCCAAACTGAAACGGAGACGCTTCGCGCTCCCTCTATTTTAATTTAGGGTTTTATAAAACTAAAAATTTTACAGTTTGGCTTAAGCGTAAGTAAAAACCTATATACTAGGGGTGTTCAATAAAAAGTGAGAATGAGTATGTTATAAATAACTTTTACTAAATGTAATTTTATTTTTCGACATAGTCACCTTTTAGCATAATACACTTATTAAATCTTTTTTCTAAACTTAAAATTTCATTTTTAAAAAAGGTCTCATCTTGAGTACTTAAAAAATCTTGTACTGCAGCGACTACCGCGTCGTCGTCTTCAAATTTCTGGCCTCTCGGGTATTGTTTCAATCTCGGAAATAGGTAGAAATCACTGGGAGCGAGATCTGGTGAATACAGAGGATGCTTAAGGATATTGAACCCAGCATCACGAATTGCAGCCATTGCAACGATGGACTTGTGTGCCGGGGCATTGTCCTGGTGGAACAGCACAACTTTCGAGAGTTTACCTCGCCGTTTTTCGCGGATCTCATTGCGCAATGTTGCTATTTGTTTGGCGTATAAAGTGCCCGTAATAGTGGCTCCATGTTTGAGATACTCAATCATTAATACCCCTATACCATCCCAAAAAACAGAGCCCATGACCTTACCGGCAGATGGGCCCACCTTGAATTTCTTCGGAGTTGGAGATGATGGCCTTTTCCATGTCATAGACTGCAGTTTCGTTTCAGGGTCGTAATGATGGAGCCATGTTTCGTCCATTGTTATAAATCGCGCCAAAAAAAGTTCCCGGTCTTGCTGTATCAGGTCCAAAGCTTCTTGACAAATCTCGACTCTAGTTTGTTTTTGCGTGTCAGTAAGCATTCTTGGTACCCAACGCGCAGATACCTTTTTCATACCCAAGCGTTCATGTAAAATATTATGCACGCTCCCCGTTGAAATCTTTACATTTTCAGCAATAAAACGAACCGTGACACGACGATCCGCCAAAACTGAGTTTTCAACTTTTTTCACAATTTCTTCAGTTATTGCTGTAGTTACGTCCGGAGCGGGGGTCTTCCATGGTCGATGTTCTTCCATGTCTAAATTCGGCGCACCAACGTGCGACTGTCGAATACGGAGGAGCATTAGACCCTAAAGTGTCCCGCAAATCTAAATTGACTTGGTCCGTAGAAAAATTTTTCAAACACAAGTATTTGATAACGGCGCGCAGTTAAATTTTCTCCATTTTCGCTAACGTACTCAATAGCATTGCAAAGAAATTACCGTATTTTTTTTGAAACAAAAGACAGTTAGTTTTTTTTTCATAGGAATCAGCTAGATAGATTAGCTTTACCGGCCAGTATTTAATTTCCTAATATTGAAAGAGTTTGCATCTCATTCACACTTTATATTGAACGCCCCTCGTATGATAGACAGGTCATTTTGTAGACTGGTTGTGACATATTTTTATGATTTATAAATTGTACATGAAGCGTTCAGGACATCCTTAATTCAGCTCCATATCACTAAGATACTACTCACTTGTGCACTTAACTGTATTTTGTTACTTGCTCATGTTGAACGTTAACTTATCTTTATATTATCTAGTCTTTATTTTTCTTAACCATCGGCTACCAACTAATCGGTATCAGTGGCGAGGCGTGAAAACTTAAATCACACCCACTTATCCACTTAAGTAATGGAGAGAAGCGTTTGGTTACTTCGAAAGTTTAGTCAACGAATCGGGTTGTTAGTACCCTTTGGCACTGATCGGTATTAGCCTTGCGTTTTGGACCTAAAACGTTCTAAAGGAAGCATAAATTCAAAGTACAACTTTTATTATGTTTTAAGGTGGCGATTTATTCGACAGTATCGCAGCATCAATCAAATATTCAGAACCTCAATCTCGTTTACTGATTGGACATCTAACATCGGCAATAGCGTATCTTCACTCGCTCTCCATAGTGCACCGGGACATCAAACCCGAAAACTTATTGGTAAGTTAATGATGTTTATTGTTTTAACGTGTTTTTTTTTAGTACCAGAAACAAACTCAAAAAAACTTCTTTTTTAAAAAAAGACTTCATGAAGCTATGTTCATCTCTTTTTGATCAATAAAATATTATTATTATTTCAAAAAACCATGAAGGAAAACTATTCATTTTTTGTTTTTCTACTGAAACCTTGATCAATCCTAAATTAGGATTTAATCCGTCTATGACACAGGATTTATCTATGCTTTAAAAAAATACTTTTCTTGTCGATTTGACCAGTTTTTAACCCTTTTCCAGGCCCCGACAAATCAAATACAGTACCACAAATTGCATCATTGTTTTATATTTTTCACAAGTGCAGGATTAATTTAAATACAAAGCATATATTAAATAAATTTAATTGATTTTCTACCATAATCTTTACAAAGGTCGAATCTTTGTGTAGATTTATGTGGCCGCTATATGCGCTATGCCTGGAAAAGGGTTAAATGTTTAAATGTAGACAGAAAGTCTACTTGGATTTGTGTCAACGGGAAAAGACGGGTTAACCCAAAAAGTTAGATATAGTCTTCTAAACTCCGATTTTTAATTTCGTGGAATTCTGACAAATGCCAGATTTTGACGTTTCAGAGGCAACAAACCTTTTTTCATTTTAAATCTATTTATTATTTTAGAAACATAATAAAATAGGCACATTACTAATTATAAATATAGTGAAGGAGTGCTGTTACTATAAGAAGTTATTAGTCTATTTATTTCATAGGTTTTTAAGAGATTTGTGTATTCATGGTATGTGGTGTGAGACAGTTCATATATTAGTTCTCTTTAAAAAACATAACACATAGCAAAAAACAAAAACTTTTCAAGGAAATAATAATATCAATCAACGAAAACGACAAAAATAATACGGAAACAGGAGAGCGAGCACATTCGAACATTCAAGACAGAAGCCGAATGACTTTAATATTGTTTTGACAGAAGAATGATATTTGATGGTTTTTATTATTTAAGTATGTAACTTGTCTATGAAATTTTAAATTACAAACCTCTTGAGACGACGATTGAAACTTAATACATAACAAAATATTATACATAACTATTAAATTATAATTTAAGTCCGAAAGTTTGCGATATATGTCAATCATCGCAATGATACCCGAGACAATTTATTTTTTACTCATAAAAGGGTTAAATATTTTATTACGTCTGAACAGTTAGATCAAAAAATATTCTAACTACGTATTAATTAATAATTGATTACATTATGTCCAATTTTAATGTGTATACTAAGGAATTTGTGCTCTGTATTTCCTAGTTTTTGTTTTATCTCGTTTAAATTTTCGGGAAATATTTTTTGCCTAGTAACACTAAGAAATGTCAGAATTCCACGAAATTAAAAATCGTAGTTTAAGGTCCGTTTGCAAGGTCTAGGTCAGGGATCACCAATAGCCGCGTACTTATTGAGCGAGCAGCCTCAGCGAGGCAGCCTCGCGAGGCAAATACTCGGGCAATCAGGACGTGCCTCGCTCGAGGCAAATGCATGTCCGGCCTCGGGCGAGCGTGCCCCGGCCCGAGCCGAGCGTTGTCAATTTTTTTCCATGCTCAAAGACGCCTCGGTACGTTTGCCGCGCTCACTCAAGACTGTTCTCTTTTGCCTCGCTTGTTCGTCGCATGTTAGCGGTCATGGATAAAGAACAGTGTCTTAAATTAATACAACCATGAAGTGAAACTCTTCAAACAATCTGTTTCCATTTTAAACATGAAACTACCGTGAGACTCACTCATAGTGAAAATAAACGGATCACTCACGTCTTAAAACGAGTTTAACTCGACATGTTTCGGTCTAATCCGTAGCCCTTCCTCTCGGAGTCTCTAATCTGTTCCCAGCTTGTAATCTGTTTTGGTATAACAGTTGCATCCAAAAAAGGTTGGGTTTCCGTTTTCTTTTTCTTACAAGAATTATTAGAAAGGCAGTGATGGCGGTAGATTTCCGAACGTGCGGCCTCATGGCGATCTTATACTTTTTTTACTACCGCGGCAAACGTGGAGCGGCAAACACCCGAGGCTGCCTCGCGAGGCTGTTCACTCAGTCAGTACGCGGCTAATTACTTTTTTCAGGAGTCCGGTTTTTAAAATACAATTTTATTGCCATCGCGGTCCAGTCCTACATGAATTTTTTTGTTTGTGTTTGCTTATGTTATGCACTTGCTTATTTTTTTTAAATAATACAAAACATAAGCAAGTGTAGTGTACAAAAGTAAGAAGGATTTTTTACATTTTAATGGGAATTACATTTTCGCCTGTTTTTCTGAAGTTTGGAGTAAAGTTGGTGCAAGCTATTGTCAATAAATCCTGGAGATGTTCATCACTAAGTCGAATTGGCAGCAGCAAAGACAAAGCGCTAGATATATTTTATTAAATTACGTACTCAGTATAAGTTACTGTTTACTGAAGGTTCGCATAACATTGGTCGGCGGTCCGGATCCGAACCGCGGTCCGCCATTTGGCGACCCCTGGTCTAGGTTTAAAATTTTTATCGTTAAACTTGTA
Organism: Archips crataeganus; assembly: GCA_947859365.1. NCBI lineage: Eukaryota > Metazoa > Arthropoda > Insecta > Lepidoptera > Tortricidae > Archips > Archips crataeganus. Next base: position 39,062,584 of record OX402045.1, read on the forward strand.
TTAGGGATGGCAGTTCCATTTATTTTGACATAAACATGGGCTAACAGTTACTCGAAATTATAAAAAATGATCACTGGTTTGCGCAAGGCTGCCTTAGAACGTTTTCGCATTTGATTAACTAACTATTGAGGTGGAACAAAAATTTTTAGCAAACTTTAGTGTCTTCAGTCTCTAAAATATTTTTTTTTTCTTAAACTGGTGTCAGGTGCCAGTAACTTATTGACTTTATTGTCGTTTTTTACTGTGCTGAAATATATGCTATCTAGCAATAAAAACTATCAACACTTATTTTTATTGCTCTAAGCAATTCCTGTTAATGGATACGCTGATGCGTAAAAGCGGCCGTTAATATTGACATGAATTGCAGTGCGTTTAGTGGTCGCTCGACGTTAGGTACCTACTAAGCAGGCATAAATCTTAGCACACTTAAATTGTTAATGGTTGGTTACTTAAGAAAATCATCATCATCATCATCCTAGCCTATATACGTCCAACTGCAGGGCACAGGCCTCCTCTCAGAATGAAAGGGCTTGGGCCGTAGTTACCACGCGGGCGCAGTGCGAATTACACACACCATTGAATTTACACTATTAACCACCATTTTAACATCGAATTCCGTATTTTCAATGAAATGGTCCCCTAAAACCGGAAATCTGATCTACAGGTTTATTGTCTAACGCGCTGACGCTTGCTTTCGCAATCACTATTTCTTTCTGTCAAACGGTATAAGACGGTAACAGAAAGAGATGGTGAGAGCGAAGGCAAGCTTCCGTGCGTTAGACAATACGGCCTATGGTCACCCTACGCCACTAAGGTAGTGGCCATAATTCGAGCGACAAGCTTGACAATTAAAGGGTTACCAGGGTTAGACGAAATTAAATAGCGATGTGGCCGATATCGACTGTGGTGCTCTGAGGATGAGCTCTGGTTGAGTTCGAAACGCGTCAGTGTAGTTTGGTGGTGGTGATGGTTGGGTTTGTGTGATTTGTGTGTGTTCGTACAGTGTGGAGGTGGAGGAACTGCATGAACACACATTTCTTGCATAAACGTAACTATCGTAAGGTCGCGGGTGAGCAAAGTAATTGTTTCAGTTCATTTAATCAAATTTATTCCTTAAAACCATAATGACATTGTTTGAAATTACTTGTCAATAAATGCAAAAAAAGCAGCTGAGTGGATAAGGAAATGTCAGGTCTTAGCTCAAACTGCCATAAGCCATGGCAGTCTAGTGTTACCTCTATAATGCACGGTTGTTTTCATACACTAAACAAAAAGGCTTGATCATAGATACAGAAAATTAGCAAATACTTTCCTCCGTCTCTTGTAGTTCTTACTCACCATTGCTATTACGTGATGGTGGTTTGAATGATTGTCATTGAATTACAGGTGGAATTGGCACCGGACGGTAGTATACGTGGCCTCAAGTTAGCAGATTTCGGCCTGGCCGTCGAAGTGTGGCAGCCGCTCAAAACTATTTGCGGCACACCTACTTACGTAGCCCCTGAAATCCTCCTACAGGTTGGCTACGGTCTCAAGGTACGTTATCTTATCCGTCTTCAAAAAAAGTTCTCTGTTTTTTGATCTAGCTATATTGCCAGCGACTCCGTCTACGAAGAACTCGTCTTTCACTATTCCGCGGGAACTGCAATTATCGGGGGAAAAGTATCCTGTATGCTAATACAGGTTATAAATTATATGTCTGCTAAAATTTAGTTGTATAAAATAATTTAGATGTAGGTACCTATGTACTTTAATAATATTGTAGATCTGTTTGAAAAAAAAATACTTCATTGAGTTTCTTGCCGGATTCTTCTCAACAGGGTTTTTCCTAACCGGTGGTAGATTCTTCGACGTTCATAAGAGCTTCAATTGAAGCCTAAACTGATTATTTTTTTTGACTTTATGTCCCTAATTTCATCAGCATCCGTCAAACCGTTTTAGCGTGAAAGAGTAACAAACATCTACACATCCATCCAAACTTTCACGTTTAGAATATTGAGTAGGGAAAACCTAGCAAACTGTCTGTATAACTGGCTGTAGAAATAGGGTAAGTCGGCAATCTAGTATTTTGCAATTCTGATATTTAGGGAACGAGCGACAAAAACAACATAACTGACTAGACTGGTCGACACCTTGTAGAGGATCAATATACTGACAACAGATGTCAACCAGTCTAGTCAGTTGTTGTTTTTGTAAACATCCCTTCAATTGTATGTGATTTTTAATAAAGACTTCTCTATATATTTTTTAATTTAATGTTGCATATTTTGACGGTTTTCTTGCATTTTTCATACATATTAGCGTGCATATTCAAGCTTTTTATGTTGCATATAATCCGGTATCTAATTATAACTATGTCTGAACAGATCGACGTGTGGGCGGCGGGCGTGATACTATACGTGATGCTGTGCGGCTTCCCGCCATTCTCGGCCCCCAACGGAGACCAGGAGAAGCTGTTCGACGCGATCCTCTCCGGCCGGCTCGAGTTCCCGCTGCCGTTTTGGCAGAACGTGTCGTCGGGGGCCATTGACCTCATAGCGAACATGCTCCGCCCGCAGCCGGAACTGCGCTTTGCTGCTGAAGACGTGCTCGATCACCCTTGGATGGCGGTTAGTACTATAACAACAGCACTTGTATAGCTGGATTTATATTTTTAACCCCTGACACAAAAAGAGGGGTGTTATATGTTTGACCGCTATGTGTGTGTGTGTGTGTGTGTGTGTGTGTGTTTGTCTGTCTGTGGCATCATAGCTCTTAAATGGGTGAACCGATTTGGATGCGGTTTTTTTTATTTGAAAGCGGGTTTCTTGATGATGGTTCTTAGACATGTTTCATCAAATATTGGTTCAGCCGCTTCAAAGTTATCAGCTCTTCTGTTAGCTGCGGAAGGGATCTTAGACGCATAATTAGCATTTACTTTATGTTCAAACATACGGGTGACATAATTGCGTTGGGGGTTTTTTAAATGTTTAATTTATAGTTAGTTATATTACTAGTTGCTGCCCGCGACTTATGCAATTTTCCGGGATAAAAATTATCCTACGAGGGTCAAACTGAAAGTTCTTAGAAAATCAAAAACTGAGCAAACTATCAAGTTATTAGTTTTATCATATCTTTTCAAACTAGTGTCCATTCACATTAATACACCGCTGCATCTGATGGAACCACAGAAAAAAAGCACTTAGCCCACTCGTCCTTAGGGGTCTCTTCGATGGCCTTTTGAAACGCACCCACTGCTTCCTTGGTGTTCATAAAAAGTTTTCCACGAAGTTTTTCTTTTATTTTCGCTATTTTCGGGAATAAATAAAAATCGCAAGGTCGGGGTTTCTACAGCGGGTGACCCAGTAATTCCACGTCTGACGTTACTAAATAGTCGATCGTTCGCCTGGCGGTGTGCGACGAGGCGTTGTCGTGGTGAAGAAGGATCCTACTTCGAGGTCGTTTCTCCCGAACTTTTTCCAATACAAGTGACAAACAATTGTTACTGTAATACTCGGCAGTAACTGTGTTTTGATCCTCTAAAATAATTGTCGCATAGTGACCTGTCCTTCCGAAGAGCGAGGCCACCATCTTTTTCCCCACGCTTCGACCTCTCTTCACTTTAGTTGGTAACTCCTCGAAAGGAAACACCCACTGAGCAGACTGTCTCTTGGTTTCTGGATCAACATAACAGTAAACCCAGCTTTCGTCACCCTTGAGTATGTCGAACACAGCATTTGAGTCACCTCCGTTAAATCTTTGAATCATTTCACGGCACCAATCAACCCGACGGAGTTTTTGAGCCTCGGTCAAATTATGAGGTATCCACCGGGCACAAAGCTTCCTGACCGCTAAATTTTCATGGAGGATTTTATGCACTTGACTCATACTAATGCCTAAGCTTGTCCAAATCTGCTGATACGTCACTCTTTTGTCAGTCTCTATCATACGCCGCACAACACTGATGTTATTTTCAGTCGTCGCCGTAGAAGGCCGTCCCTCAAGCAGATCATCGGTGAGATTACTGCGACCACGTTTAAACTCATTAAACCAGTTGTAAATAGTCGCACAAGATGGGGCTTCATCGTGAAAGGCCAATCGAAGTCTATCATAAGCTTTCTTGTTAACTTAAATGACATCGAAAGTCATAAAAAAGTCATTGCACGAAAATTTTCTCGCGTTGAATTCATGTCGACGTGACACAGACAATTTTCAATTTGCCGCCAAATCGTAAAACAAATGACAAATTGATGAAATACATACTCAATAATATTGGCAAAGAGTTCCATTTTCAAAATTTAAACTTACTTTTTTATTATATTGTTTACAAGTGCCCAGTTCTAAAAACTTTCAGTGTCGCCCTCGTATATGTTAATCCAGGTTATAATAAAATATCTGTGTGCCATATTTTATCAGAATCCGTCAAACCGTTTTACCGTGAAAGAGTAACAAACATCCATACAAACTTTCGCGTTTATAATTTTGGTAATTTGTTTCGCACATGTTGTATGTTGAGATTTATATTTTTTATCTGACACGATGTGTTGTGATGACTGATGACTGGCGTTGTATCTATCTCTTTCCAAAATCTATTTAGATTTACTGTCATTTAGTACAAATGGAAAATTGTCAACTCGAAATTATACGTCAAATAAGAAAAATGATAATTTTAAATACGTCATTTTAGACAATATTTTCGAAAATGGAATTATGCCCCTAGTAAAATTGTCAAAATTGATATAGGCCGAAAGAAATGACTACCAAATCAATTAATGATTAATCCAATTCAGGCCAATATTCAAAATGGTCAATTCAAGTGGACGATTTTCCATTTGTACTTAATGACAGTAAATCTATTAAACGTATGAATCTTTACCATTCTGACGCCTAACGTTACGATACACGACCACGTAATGCGTATCAGGTACCGTGGTATGCGATAGCTGACTTAAGTGTTAAATGACAATTCGAAATAGTAATAAATCTTCCCAGGTGAATTTTTCGCTTCGAGCCATTATATTAAATTTGAACCTTAATACTATGACGGTAGCGTTTGTTATCGTAAGGGCTCGAAGCGAAAAATTCACCTGGGAAGATTTATACTATAACCACTTTCGAACAAAATATACAGTCATCGAAAAAAAATCTAGTATTCATTTGATGGTGCAGAGTTTCAATAACTGTCCCGAAGGTGATTTTAAAATATGTATGAATATGTTTTGTTTTACAGGATGACTACGACAGCAAGTACAACGACTGGTATGACGGGGACTCGGCGTAGCCGTCACTCGCCGCTAGCACGTCCGCCTAGCTTCTCTCGTGTGCATACCGCTTTATATCAGTGTAAACGTCGCGCAAGACCCCGCATAATACTTAAGCCTTTTAGGTAATTAAAAAAAAGTAAGGCTTGTGCTAACCAGCCAGTGATAGCAGACGAAATAATTGACAATATTTCATATTCTCACACTATTCTTTTATTACTTCGCTGAAGAGTAAGCTGAGGGAAATGAAAGAGCCACCAATATTATAAAATGTTTACTAGGATTAATACATATTTTACTATTAATTTATTAAAATGTACTCATTCTAAAAGGGCACAACTCAGATTGCTATTGTACAATAGAACATTCCTTTAGTCTAGTCTCAATATAAAAGGGAAAATGCTTCTAGTATATATAGGTTACCAATGTCAAGATTTGTCCTTACATATCAGGATTTTAAGACTGCTGTCATAAGTCCGGAACTTTGGAACTGACAAGGTTTTTGACGAACTTAACAAAAAGTAAACCCTGTTGATTCCTGTTGTAATTTTACCGTGTTAGAAAAATGAAATCTTGTCAATTACGTGAGTAGTTCTAGTTTGCTTACCTCTTTTTAAATACCTTTGAGAATAGACGAGTCAAGTTTCAATACACTTGAAAACGTTTTTAGATGCATATTTACATTTGTTCGATAGAATTAAAACATGATTACTGCCTTTAAGGTGTCAGTAGAAACTTGAGCAAGTCGCGGATACCCGCTTATGGATGCTGGAAGCATTTGCATACAGAAGCCACACAGGTAGCTTTTCTCCCTGTTGACTGCGCACTGTATTGCCTTGTAATAATTATAACACCAATACCAAAGTTACTTAATATAATATCAGTATCGAATTTTTATATTGAAGATTTTTATTGATAACATTTTCGGGATGTTCTTGCTCATAATGTTGGCAGGTGCATATTAAATTGAGTGCATTTATGGTGATCGATTGTTGACGCCCATCTTCAAACAAGTTATCAAGCTTCGTAATATCAGTGTCGTCTCGCGGGTTCGAGATGCAAGCAAATAATTGAAATACTAGGGTGCTCTTAAACGCGTGGTGAGTTTTATAAACGTGGACTAGATTATTTTGATAGTGCTTGACAATTGGGGATGTCTAAAAAAATACCCATGGTTTTTATATTTTTTTTTTTTATAGAAAAGTCAATTATAAGAAACTAAATTCAATATTTTGTCATTTAGTTCTCTACTTTTTTCAAAATTAATTATTGAAACTATTTTAGTTGATGACGTCGGATTATAATTGAGGGCTCCCTCCCACAATGCCAAATTTCTAAATCTATCTAAATGCGTACGATAAGGCAACCCCGTTAATTATTTTTTGCGTAGTGGTACACTATACACTGTATCACTTTACTGGCACTGTCAAAGTGCTAGATGTCAGACAGCGGGTCCAAATCAAACTCCGTAGTATAATCCACGCGTAAATTGTGAAGAATTCTAACCACACAGAATAAAGTACGACTTGAACCGGTCACGCAATTTACACCAATGTCAAATGAAGGTCATTGCTTATTTGTTATGTAATAAATTCATTACATAATATTAAAATTAAATAACTACAGAAAACGACTTAAAAAGCATTTATCTCGAAATGGTTTTCGATTTACTATACATTGCAAAAAAATAGACATCCCCAATTGAGCCAATAGATCACCAGGTTATTAAGATTCCTCAATCTTGTCTCAATTATTAATTATGACAAAATAGAGTAAATGGGTAGTAAATGTTCCATAAAACCCTTTATTTTGTCCCATAAAAGTTCAGTTTTGTAGAAAGTACATTAATATTAGGCTGTTCCATTTACTTTCCAAGACGCCGGCCGGGTCTACAGTTATGTTATAAATTAAGAATACAATTCAATATAATATTTGACAACGTAGAATTTGAGTCTTAAAGGATTTGTTGTATAACTGAATGCTTTCTGCGTTTCGGAATATGGTCAAATAGCAACTGACTACTAACTACCTAGTGATGGTTAAAGAAATTCCCCTCAAATCACCTTTACCGAATCGCAAGAAGCTGAACGAAAGCAGTGTCATAATTATGAAGCCTTCAAAGTAGACTATGTGAACCAAACTGCTCAACAACAGTCCACGAGAAGTTGAAAACCGCATGGTGTTGAAAGATCTTTTTATTCAAGTGAGAAACCATCGCTTTGACGGCGGACTTTGACTATATGTATTGGAGATGTAACGGATATCCGGCCAGTATTCGGTATCCGGCCTGTCCGGCCACAATTTTACTATCCGGCCGGATACCGGATAGTGAAATAACTTATAGTTATGGTTAAAAATGGGTATTTATTTGTTTATTTTTCTATTATTAAAATTAGTTTATTAATTCACATAGTGCGTATAATTCATAAAAGGACATATAATTACATTTTTTTGTAGTAGATTGACCATACTGAAGATAAAGACGGATTGCCGCGCGCGCGTTCGAATAAGCTCAATTTTATTGTAGGTAAAACTTGGCCGAATATCCGGCGGCCGGATATGCGGCTATCCGGCCGTAGGATTCGCCGGATATTCGGCATCCGGTATCCGGCCAAACAACTATCCCTTACATCTCAAAAGTATGTATACTTGTCTAGACAGAACGCGATACTACGGTTTTCAGAAAGCGGCCCGTTTTTTGTTAAGTAAGCAGCTGTCACGTATATATATGTACTTCATATGCGTGACAGCTGCTTACTTGCAGTAAACAAGACAGACGTCCGTTCTTGCGGATGATTACTAACAAATGAAAATTTGAAGTAGGTAAATTTTTGGAGGTTTTTGAGCGGTCATGTTATATCTAGTATCTAGCTAGACATTAATATTCTTAATCAAAGACAATGTTTGTGTTTTCGTGCTTTTGCGCACTGGGCTAATGAAGTGAGAGGTCAGAGGAGTACGGTTCAATATCGTCAACATAATATGCACACTAAAGTGTTTAACCGAATGTATTGCAGTTTTATTGACTACGCACACTATATTAACATTCTAACAATGATAGTATAAATTAAAAATTATCTAAATAATTCAAATAGATCTCGTAATTTTTCTTTAATAACTAAAATGATATGAGTTCAACAGAATAGAATGATGAATTAAATATTAGGTTTACTTAAATTATGACATTTATTTTATTTTATGAAATTATGCATACTTAACTGTACCTACCTACTGTATTCGATTTACTTCATATTGTGTGCATACAATGTATTTAAGAGAGTAGTTTGCAGAATGATTAATTTGCTTTTAACGTTAGGTATAGAGAGTTTAGTAATGGGATGCTTAGAGTCCTATCGGTGCAATTGACATAATCATAATCAGTTAGCGGTCGATGTCTTGAGCACGGAAGTGTGTGCCAAATTTATTCCACCATTGATTATTTGGTCATCCATTACATTCACATCGTCCACGAGCATGACACTCGAATAATAGCGATAATAATTTAAGTGTTGAATATAAAATGAAGTGTGACTACAGATTTTTTTAAGAGACCAATAGTTTTTACGTCCGGAAGATGTAATATAATATGAGTAGATAGTATTATTTTATATTTTTGAAATTATATATTTTTTCGTAGTGGTTGCTCTGTGGTATAATTGATTATAACTTTTTTTATTTATTTTAAGTTATTAAAAAAAAACAAAAAAAAAAGCAAAAAAAAAGCATTAAGTAGTTACTAGTAATGTTGTATTGCATATTACATTGTCACGCTGTTTGCTGATTGCAGAGCAGAGGGACCACCTGCCGGGCTGAGAGTGGCACATTTGTACTTTCATAATTGATTTTATTGGACTGAGATATAATGTATACTTTGTTTGTAGTACTAACTAAGCGGCATGTAGTATGTGTGCGTCACTGTCGGCTGCCAGGCCGGTCATGTGGCACGCATTAGGGCGTCGGTTCGTTTGTCCGGCATTACTTGATAACTTACCTAGAATACCATAATTTGAATTTCAAATAACTTGCACTAACAACCTTAAAAAACTACAAAATGAAAAGCTACATGCACATTAATTGATTCAAACAATACTCAAGGCGCAACCGGTGCGGTGGACCCATTTTCTAACTTTTCTTTTTTCATTCCAAACTCAGAACTGAAAGCATACTTGCGAAATTATATTATTTTGCGTTGCAAGAATCTTGTATGAACGAAACTGGCGCCTTGAACAAAAGACTTGCGAGAAATAGTTATCTTAGGCTATTAAAGCTAACTATATTATGGCTTATTTTGTCTTAAGGTTTATTGTTTTTCCATATACCTACTGCTGTTATCAGACGATGATAATAATCTGACGAGGATAGTATATTTCACTCCTTAAAGATTTACGTTCATTGAAGTCTGAAAGTATTAATTGTTCATGTAAAAAGCAACAAGTCACTGAAATGGCAACCGTGAGTTTATACGGGCAATTCCTATTTGTACCCTGTTTCCTCTCTGCCGTACGGTACATGTATCGGGAAAATGTATTATTTTTGAATCGTTCGAATAGATACAATTTTTTGCCTTGACTGTAGCAATTGACTTACTAATATAATAATGAATATAATGAATGATTATAATAATTTCGAAATTTTTATCTAAGTTCTAAACATTTTTTTAAGGGAAACAAGTGAGAAAAGCCTGACAAGTATTAACAATGTGAAGCATTGCATTGCATTGTGAATTATCTTAAAAACAGTTACAAAATTACGTACATACATACAAATGTTATGATATGACGTTCCTAAGCTAAACCTTTATTATTTATTGTTTCTACTCCGATACGTCTTCACATTACGTTTATCCACTGCAACCACTTTTAGTACTTGTTTATGCATGCGCTAAAACATTATGGATATAAACTTATGTCAAAATAAAATCGAATTTCTGAATAAAAATATTTTCTTTTATTTTATTTAAATGACGTTTTATAAAAAGGTTTGTTTGTTTGTTTGTTTTTCGTTTAAATGACGAATAGTGAAAATATGTACTTGTTTTCCGTTAATCCTAATTAATCGAACATAATCATTTGTTTTTGTAGGTGTAAAAAACGAAACGAACCAGAGGTCTTCAGTTTCGCATTTTGCATATGGTGCATATGCTGGCATATCTATCACAGTATAGGTGAAAAACTTAAGTAAGTCACCTATAGATGCTATCACACTGTTCCCGGCTGTGTGTGTGTACTGTTCGTAGCCTACATTTAATTTGCTGGCGAATTTACCAATAATATAGGTGAAAAACTTTGTTGTATGTAGAGTAGCGTGTCCGTGTAAACAAATTGACGTTCCAAATTTCAAACATTACTTAAGTTCTAATATTAATTCTGTGCACTACTACATACAACAGGTGACTTACTTAAGTTTTTAGGGTTCCGTAGTCAACTAGGAACCCTTATAGTTTCGCCATGTCTGTCCGTCTGTCTGTCTGTCCATCCGCGGCTAAGCTCAGAGACTGTTAGTACTAGAAAGCTGTAATTTGGCATGAATATATATAGTCACGCCGACAAAGTGGTCAAATAAAAGAAAGTAAAAAAAAATTTTTTAGGGTACCTCCCATACACGTAAAGTGGGGGTGATTTTTTTTCTCGACTAAGCCTATAGTGTGGGGTATCATTGGATAGGTATTTGAAAACAATTAGGGGTTTGCTAAAACCATTTTTGATAAAGTGAATATTTTCGAAGATATTTTTGAACCGCACATCTAAAAAATATGAAAAAAATCACGTACTTAAGTTAAACTTAATAAAAACTTTCTAGGAAAATTATTTTCAACTTAATTAGTTGAGCAGTTTTGAAGTTTTTGTAAAAAAATATTTCTAAACTAAGATTGTAATTTAACCGCCACTGCAAGCATTTTTTTTCTTTAATACTTATAAGATCACGCTGACAGTATCTTCTTTCAAATAAAAAAAATTGAAATCGGTTCATATAATAAAGAATTACATCTGAAAAACCATCAACATATTATTATACAGTTCTAGTAGACTGCAATTAGATTAGTTACTCCATTCGCCGATAGATGGCGCTGTACCGCCGACGTTGAAATTCTACATCGCGCTGTTAACTCTAGCGCGCGGTGAGAGTTGGGACCAAAACAACCACATTAATAAAGTATGGTCAAGTGTGGTCAGTCGATACTTGTTTTTAGGAAACCAAACTAAGGATCCTGGGCCAAAGTAAAGTGGCATATCAATACAATATACATACTAGGGGCGTTCAATAAAAAGTGAGACTGAGTATGTTATAAACAACTTTTACTAAATGTAATTTTATTTTTCGACATAGTCACCTTTTAGCATAATACACTTAGTATAGCTTTTTTCTAAACTTAAAATTCCATTTTTAAAAAAGGTCTCATCTTGAGTACTTAAAAAATCTTGTACTGCAGCGACTACCGCGTCGTCGTCTTCAAATTTCTGGCCTCTCAGGTATTGTTTCAATCTCGGAAATAGGTAGAAATCACTGGGAGCGAGATCTGGTGAATACGGAGGATGCTTAAGGATATCGAACCCAGCATCACGAATTGCAGCCATTGCAACGGCGGACTTGTGTGCCGGGGCATTGTCCTGGTGGAACAGCACAACTTTCGAGAGTTTACCTCGCCGTTTTTCGCGGATCTCATTGCGCAATGTTGCTATTTGTTTGGCGTATAAAGTGCCCGTAATAGTGGCTCCATGCTCGAGATACTCAATCATTAATACCCCTTTACCATCCCAAAAAACAGAGCCTATGACCTTACCGGCAGATGGGCTCACCTTGAATTTCTTCGGAGTTGGAGATGATGGCCTTTTCCATGTCATAGACTGCAGTTTCGTTTCAGGGTCGTAATGATGGAGCCACGTTTCGTCCATTGTTATAAATCGCGCCAAAAAAAGTTCCCGGTCTTGCTGCATCAGGTTCAAAGCTTCTTGACAAATCTCTAGTCTAGTTTGTTTTTGCGTGTCAGTAAGCATTCTTGGTACCCAACGCGCATATACCTTTTTCATACCCAAGCGTTCATGTAAAATATTATGCACGCTCCCCGTTGAAATCTTTACATTTTCAGCAATAAAACGAACTGTGACACGATGATCCGCCAAAACTGAGTTTTCGACTTTTTTCACAATTTCTTTAGTTACTGCTGTAGTAGGGCGTCCGGAGCGGGGGTCGTCCATTGTCGATGTTCTTCCACGTCTAAATTCGGCGCACCAACGTGCGACTGTCGAATACGGAGGAGCATTAGACCCTAAAGTGTCCCGCAAATCCAAATTGACTTAGTCCGTAGAAAAATTTTTCAAATACAAGTATTTGATAACGGCGCGCAGTTCAATTTTCTCCATTTTCGCTAACGTACTCAATAGCATTGCAAAGAAATTACTGTATATTTTTTTAAACAAAAGACAGTTAGTTTTTTTTTTCATAGCAATCAGCTAGATAGATTAGCTTTACCGGCCAGTATTTAATTTCGTAATATTAAAAGAGTTTGCATCTCATTCTCACTTTATATTGAACGCCCCTCGTATATGCCATTAACGTAATATTAAGGACAGTGATCATTCTTACGTTCAACAACTCGAAAATAAAAAACCCCCAACGCAATTAAGTCTAAGATCCCTTCCGCAGCATACAAAAGAGCTGATAACTTTGAAACGGCTGGACCAATTTTGATGAAATAGTATATCTAAGAACCATCGCCAAAAACCCTGCTTTCAAATGAAAAAACCGCATGGTAGCTGTAATGCTGGGTAACATAATGCATTATTTTAACTCAATTGTTAAAATTAGTCTGATAAAATTTGGGATGTTCATACTTTGTTGAAATGAAAGCACAAACAACAAATGGGTTAGTGCATTATATTATCCAACATCAACTGAGTTATAAACAATAATTTCTGTTCACGACTGAGGGAGAATTCAACCTGTACATTATATCAGAGTGGAATCTCAGGTAGGATATTGCCACAGGTAAACAATAAGGTAAGTAAAGGGTGGTAAAGGGCAACTTTGTATAATCTACAATAGGGTCAGGCAGTTACGTTCTATGATCGGAAATGGTACTGCCAGAAAGATGGTCGGTGGTTTCTGTTACTATATTAAGCCCTTTCGCGTTTTGCCAAGATTGCTTGTCTATGGACATGGAAAGAGAGCGAGCGCGTCAAGTCAAAATGTTTTACTGTTAGAACTGTCAAAAATGATAAGGCTATGTTGAGAATTCAAGATTCAATTTTGTGAATGATTATCTGGTTTAATTGAAATTACGTTGTCGATCCTAACAAGTGTGCTCAATATAAAGTACATTAAAGCCTGTGAAAGATGTCGCATGTAGCCGACGTTAAAGTTCTCATTTCTAGGTTATTTTCTATGAAGAATGGGTAAGTGGGAACTTTTTGTTAAAATATCTCATTGTTTTACGTTGTTGCCCTTTTTAATGTTACAGCAGATGTCATTTTACGCATAATAAAGCTGGATTAATTGCAGCGTACCTGTCATTAATCATGTCCTTATTGCATCACTTTTCAATATAATTATGTTAGAAACTGTTAATTTCTTGACTGCGGTGACACTGCCGTACTTGCGACGTCCTTTTATTTGTAATATAAATATGAACGTTAAATTTATATATTGTTTATTATTCCACTACCAATGACCACCTTGTATTAATAACAAAATGTGTTAGAGATGTATTGTTTGCAAATTACCATCAAACTGGTACTGTCTTGAAACAATGCTGTATGGCTAACACGTTCGCTGCGGCAATCTACATGTATCGGGTTATAACAACCTGATACTGCAGGTGAACATGTTAACTTGTGTTTGAATTAAATAAGTTTTATCTTATACATATTTTATATTGTGTGATCCTATGTTTAAACACCCATATTTCTTTATTCATCATCTATTATTTTAAAGTGACTATTCCTTTCGTAGCTGGAAGTTAAAAGAAACTTGCATTCTAGTTTCGGCTGACACATTTAATTCAAAATTTATGAATAAAAACTATATCAGTAAAAGAAACCAAATTTTGCATGGATCTATGCCTAAGTACTCATGAAAATTAATACTATTTTACCACTACCCAGTGTACTATAATATAATTTATATTTTTCATTCAGCTTAAACCCGTTGCACAACCAACAACTTTTTTGGGTAATTTTTTCTAAGTACTGTATGTTAAAAGGTGATTGAAACTAGTAACAAAAATTAGCAAATCATGTACAGTTAGTTACGCGCCACTGTGGCGCGGGGACGTTCGACGGGTTTAACCTTTTGACCGCCAGCGTCGGCTATAGACAACAGTACGGTAATACAAAATTAAACCTACCCGCATCCGCATAAGAATTAATTTTGTTCCAAACAAAAACGATGTGTGGCGGTCAAAAGGTTAATAACTATTTGTGGAGTCATTTGACAATGTAATGATGAAACTTATGCTATGCGAAAATGTTAACTAAAGTTATTGTTTAAGATTGTACTATGTGTGCAGCACCCTAACAATACTCCTGGCCTGCTTTATAAATAAGTTTTGTTCAAAATGTTATTTTTAACTAAAGATTAGTGTTTGATTATTGCATTGCCATTAGAATTCATGTACCCAATTTTAAGTCTACAAACAGAAAAATACATGATAAGAAGCTAATAAAAAGCTTGTAAAAACAGATTAATAGTATAATTTGCAAGGTCCCTTAATTTTTTGACAATTTAGCTAAACCATACAAAATGCTCAATTTGCTTAACACATTTGCTGTGGTGTGGGGTTGATGTGACCCGGTATGTGTATGGTTGATTGCCAAGTTAAACTAATTGCCGCAATGAACATTATTTTTTCTGTAATACATATGTGTATTGATTATGAACCAAGATAAAGTGTGATATTGTTTTTCAGGCTTCTGAGATTAGGAACGAGAAATTTTAGTCAAGATGTGGACAAGTCAGCACAAGCACTGGCCAAGAACAATGTTACTCCCCTGCCTCCCCTGTCTGAGCCAATGCCAAACCTGCCACCAGTGGTATATTCCTCTGCCAAAGCTGAGGACTGTGGCACAGAAGTAACTACCCTCAGCAATGGACTAAGAGTAGCATCTGAGAAAAAATTTGGACAGTTTTGTACAGCTGGCGGTAAATATTTCACTAACTACTTGACAATATTACAGTTAATGAAAAATGTTTCCCAACATCAAGGGGTTAGTTGAAACTGTTCAATCAAACATACAGTCAAGTCAAAGCTACAAATAATTATACACAACTACAAAAACAAACATCATCCTGCAACTTTCATCTTTACCTCGACTATAAACACCCGCACCAATATGACCTTCAAGCTTTCAAAAAAAGAGCGTACTCCTACCTAAAAGGCCGGCAATGCACTTGTGACTCTTCTAGTGTCGCAGGTGTCCATGGGCGACGGTAATCGTTTACCATCAAGCGATCCGTCTGAATGTTTGCCCCCTATACCAAAAAAAAGTAGTTTTTGGTATTTCAACTCATTCATAAATGGTTTTTCTTACAGTTGTTATTGATTCAGGCCCAAGATATGAAGTGGCTTATCCAAATGGCATCTGCCATTTCCTTGAAAAACTAAGCTTTGGTGTAAGTAAATTTACTACTAATAATAATGTTACTTATAGCCAGTTGAATCAATTTTTAGTGTATATTCATTTTTCACTTCCTTTTTTTTAGGCCACTCATAAATTTTCCACCCGTGATATGATGCTTCGTGAGTTGGAGAGACATGGTGGCATCTGTGACTGCCAAGGTTCGCGAGATACTACTGTGTATGCAACTAGTGCGGACTCTAGGGGACTAGAAGCAGTAACACAGGTGAACTTCACTTCAGAACTATTCTAGTACAATTTGCAACAAATAAGTTGGCATTTGTGTAGTTAAGTCTCTAGCGTATTAATCTTAT
This sequence comes from Archips crataeganus, assembly GCA_947859365.1. NCBI lineage: Eukaryota > Metazoa > Arthropoda > Insecta > Lepidoptera > Tortricidae > Archips > Archips crataeganus. Next base: position 39,078,751 of record OX402045.1, read on the forward strand.
ATATAAAATTCTCGTGTTACCAAACTCCTCCAAAATGGCTCGAACGATTCTCATGAAATTTTGTGTGCATATCAGGTAGGTATGAGAATCGGCCAACATCTATTTTTCATACCCTTAAATGTTAAGGATGGTTCACCCCTTAATTTTTTCTAATAAATCGATGAACGCCGTCTGCATACACGAAAAAGGATGACGCAATGTAAGTACATGAGCGGCGTAGGCCAGTTGCAAGAGAGAGGCGAACGCGTTGCAAGAGGATGTACGAGGATGGGTTTAATTTTTTTTTGCCTCTACTCTAAGGCGGAACAAATTTCGCCGGGTCAGCTAGTAATAAATAATAATAAATTACGGGACATTTGACAACAATATTGACCTAGTCCCAAACTAAGCAAAGTTTGTACTATGGGTACTGAACAATGGACAAACATACTTATATAGATAAATACATATCAAATATATCCAAGACTCGAGCACAAATATTTGTATTTTTCACACAAATATCTGTCACAACTGGGATTCGAACTTGGGACCTCAAGGTTCATTCATACATTGGTTGGATCGCTTTCATTTTCTCAGTCGGTATTCTATGCAGTTTCCCACACAATGTTCTCCTGTTGACACCTTAAAACATATAGTGTGACACTATTGGTAATTGACAACACAGGTGCAAATTTACTTGGTGCAAATTGTATCTAATTTGATATTGATCGCGTAAGTACGATCTGCATCAAGTGCTAAAGGCAATCGCTTCATGTGTTTTATAAATGAATTATTGTATATTGTGTAGATGTTTTATTGGATGTTTTCTATGTATTTAAGTATTTATTTATCTATATAAGTATGTTTATCCGTTGCTTAGTACCCATAACACAAGCTTTGCTAAGCTTACTTTGGGACTAGGTCAATTGGTGTGAATTGTCCCGTGATATTTATTTACTTTTTTATTTATTTATTATAGATATATGGTTATTATTTCTTCTGTCCTAGGTGTTAGCAGAAGTAACACTACGGCCACGTTTATCTACCGAAGAAATAGAAGCCGCAAGACAGGCTGTAGCATTTGAATTAGAAACTCTAGCTATGAGGCCAGAGCAGGAGACAATACTTATGGACATGATACATTTGGTAAGTCCATTACTTTGTATTTATTTGCAGTCTTTATAGACTGTTCTGTTCCGTTTGTAGACTGTTGTTAGTACAGGCTTTGAAATTAATAATCTTTCTAATAAAGTGTAGTATAGTCATGCATCCCTTCCAGGCCGCATATAGAGGCAACACACTTGGACTCCCGAAGATTTGCCCGCAGGAGCACGTCAACAAAGTAGACCGCGGTATAATACTCAACTATTTGAAGAACCACTACACGCCGAATCGGATGGTCGTTGCCGCTGTTGGGGTAATATTAGATTCTATGTTGATTTAACCTTAAAACTAGCCTAGAGAGCTAAGACTCATGTGTAATTACACTGGCTGTCTTACCCTGCATGTACGAGAACTTTTGTAATTCTAGATCTGTTTAAGTAGCGGTACACCAAAGTATATTGTGTGCAGTACAGACACATGATTTATCTGCAGTTTCACTTTAAGACACGAAATGTCAATCACGCTCTAAATCACTTGGCCGCACGCAATTGGCAGACTATAATTCAAGCAGCCAGGCGTAGCTTAATCTGACACTAGAAGATATATAATTTAATACTTTTTATTTGTTACATCGCTTGTGAAAAATCCATAATAATAACGTAAAAATAGCTCACACTCAGAAATGTTACTTAACATAGTATTATATTAACACTTTTAACTGTCAGTGCATTACGTGTAATCCATAAATTATCTTTGGGACAGTTAAAGTATTAACTTATGAAAGTTATGAAATATGACAAAACCAAATGTTCAAAATTTCTTGCATATATAATGTATCTGTTTGGCTTCGATTCTATGGCCTATCGATATACAAATCCGCATAATCGTTAACGTGCGATTTAGCTACAAACAAAGAAACATTACAAACTTTTACATTTATAATACCTGTAGTACAGTCGAAAGCATAAATATGTGTACAGTCATCGCGTCAAAATATGTAAACATCAACCTTATGGTTGATGACATAGAGTTGTATAGATATTTTTGACACCTTGTTGACGTGCAGATGTAGTGCAAAATGATTTTCCATCGGGAAAACTCGGATCGCAATCGGAATAATGATTGTATTAAATGAGTCACGTTTTCATTTCCATTAAAATGGAAATTTATTGTTTAGTGCCAAATGTCAAAGTGAAAAATGTAAGATGGCTACACGGCTGTAACGATAAATACGAACTTTCTGATAAAGTACCAAGGAAAATCATTTTGCACTACATTTGTATTAGTGTCCGACCGAAGTTTCGGTTTCGGCCAATTTCGGCCAAAAAAGTGATTTCGGCCGAGGTTTCGGTTTCGGCCAGAATCCGGCCGAAACCTTCGGCCGGGCCGAAATTACTTCGCGGCCTCTCGCGGCTCTCGCATCGGGAGCGCTCGGCTTAATTCGGACACGCTCGGCCGGGTAGGTATAGGTAATGCATCGGCGGCCGGCCCAGCTGGGACCAGCGACAGTAGTATGTATGAGTGTTGTTTATTTATTAAATTATTATTTACTTTTTAGAATCTGTTTGGCGACCGCTTTAGCCTAGTTGGTAGTGACCCTGCCTACGAAGCAAGAGGTCCAGGGTTCGAATCCCGGTAAGGGCATTTATTTGTGTGATGAGCACGAATATTTGTTCCTGAGTTATGGATGTTTTCTATGTATTTAAGTATTTATTTATCTATATAAGTATGTTTATCGTCGTCTAGTACCCATAGTACAAGCTTTGCTTAGTTTGGGACTAGGTCGATTTGTGTAAGATTGTCCCCTAATATTTATTTATTTTATTTGTTACTGCATTTTATGCTGTGATTAATGAACAATACGTTTGATATTAGGATTGTGAATTTAGTTTAGACGTGATAAGAATAGGTTGTTTGTTTTGAATAATATAATACCTATGCCAAGACATTTTTCATTAAAAATAAACGTTTTTTATTTTGTTTAACAAAAAAAGTAACTGTTCTCATATAAGAAATCCTTGCAATAACCTTTACCTTACGATCTGTACAGTAATTTCGAATATTTTGTTTGATATGATACGTCTTCAAAAATTTCGGTTTCGGTTTCGGTTTCGGCCGAAATCAGAAAAAAACCGAATATTCGGTTTCGGTTTCGGTTTCGGCTAAAAATCGTGTTTCGGTCGGACACTATTGTATATATATTTTTGCACTTAACCGTACCTACCATAAAACGAAGTGTCTTTGAACTGCGGGCTGACTTTAAAATGTACTTAGACGATGAACTCGCTCATTTTTACACGTTATAGGACTAGTAGGGTAGGAGGATGTATTATTTTTATTAATCAGTATAATTTGTTCACATTTTAGGTTGATCATGAGCCTTTTGTCGAGTTTGTACAAAAATATTTTGTGGACATGAAGCCGACATGGCACTCTGAAGATAGCGACACATTCACACCGAAAGTCGACCGGTCTATTGCACAATACACGGGTGGCATTCAACAGGTACCTGTACAATCATCTTAACCATTCAAAATCACTTATTTAGTATTTAATAAATTACTGACGTCATAATGCAAACTAGCTAGTATCTACTATCACATGGAAATTTTGAAAATTCCATTTAGTGCACCCCTATGATGCTCAAGAGATATGTCTGCCAAATTTTAAGTCTCTTTAGGGCTCTGTGGTTTAAGCTATCCATTGTTAATCTGACACATTACTCATTTATGGGTATAGACGATAGTATAGTAAGTAGCAGCTAGTAAAGCTACGAATAGTGATGTTGACGTCATTAAAAAATAATGCGAAGACACGACTCCAGTAAAAAAACGCTTTATTTTAGCCCGGAAAACCAGATTAATTTTCGATTAATTGCATAACAAGATTTTTTGTTTCTTTAAAACAAATAAATAGTTAGTTGATTGAGTTGGCGAACAATTGACGTCAAAAGTTGCTATTGTCATTCAAACTATGGGAAAATTGTGTCTTGACAGCTCATAAAAGGTATGTCAGTTGATTGGTGGTGTCTACATCCCTATTGTCACATTGAATTTTAAATTAATAGGCCTTGACTAAAGATCTATATGTATACGAATAAGTCCCTTATGCTGGCACTTCACTTGGCGTATTTGATGAAATAGTTGCGTGTGCGAGAGAGGAGCACACAGTGTTTTTTTGGACCCGAAAAAGTGACTTCGTGATTTTATAGCTTAAAGCCATTGGCTTTTCTATTTTAAATATGCGAGTAGAACTCCCAGTAGTCAATTCCCAATACTTTTTTAAATAAAAAATAATTTGAAGATTGTTGACCTTTGACCTAAAATAACAAAAAATATTAATTAAAAAAAAACCCCGTATAGTAGAGTGTAAAATCAATAACACGCGGAGGAAGTCACCTCTAGCGCATATCATTCCGGTTTAATTTATCAAAAAACTGTAACAGTTTGGATAATACTAAAGGATTTACTGATTTTAGTTTTTATTTTTTTATTCTATTCCTAGGCTGAAGTAGAATGTCTGACCTACACAGAAAGGTTCTTTCTGCTTAAGTGCATCACTCATAAAAATCTCTGGTTCTAACTCCGCGGAGGTTTCGAAAAAATTAACTTTAAACACGCGTTAGGGTTGTCACCAGAACTGACCTTTACTTTTTTAGTGGTTAATTTGACAGGCTTCCCGATTTAAAATTATATTAAATTATTTATTTATAATAACATCTTAAACAAGACCACAAAAATAGCTTTCTGACAAATTCAATTTCGGTGCGATAAAAAAATTACCACCAATACAAATACAAAAAACAAAAGGTCACACCATTACATTTCAGTGTGAGTTGACTATGAGCGTCATTGATGGAAAAGTCCTTAACATAATTACCGGAACTTCTTCACAATTGCGATGTCCCTTTTGTAAACTAACAGCCAGTGACGTTAACAACTTAGAGTTATCATATTCGAAACCCACTATAAAAGAAACTTTGAAACACGGCTTGAACCCGTTGCACGCGTGGATACGAATTTTTGAATTTTTGTTACATATAGGATATAAAAATTATCAATCTGTGCAGAAATGGCGAATCAATAAGAATACAGAAGCGAGCCGCATAGTAGAGCAACGAAAAAAGTTAATCCAGACTGAAATACGAAACAAAATGGGATTATTGGTGGATGTAGTAATTCCAAATGCTGGTACCACCAGCGACGGCAACACATCCCGGACTGCGCTGTCCGACAAATACCGCCACGTATTTGCTGATATCTTAGGTCTACAATCAGCCTTACTCGATGACTTCTATAATATTTTAGTCACAATATCATGTGAGTTGCCAATTCACTCCAACAAGTTCAGTGATTATTGCCGTGCAGTGGCCGAAAAATATGTAACTTTATATAATTGGCACCCCATGACGGTGACTGTTCACAAAATTTTAGTGCACGGTAAAGAGATCATCGAATCTAATGCCCTTCCAATAGGTATGCTCTCGGAACAATCAGCCGAATCGCGCAATTAATACTGGCGTAGAGACAGAGAGCACCACTGTCGAAAAATGGACAGGAATAATAATAATTAATCTATTCCACCGAGCATTGGAATCATCAGATCCCGCCATTTCAATGACCAACGTTCGTCGTCGTCAAAAGTTTTCAAGGCGTCTTCCACTACCAGCTGCCGTTCGTGATTTGATAAAGGCTGTTGGCGACGATACAATTACAGATGAGGATGATGATGACGACGATGACACTAAAACAGAACAAGAGTGGTCACATGGTATCGGAGATGCGGGAGATGAGAGTAATATTTTCTTGACCACAGAAACTGAATCAATAGAATAATTAATGTTTATTTGAATGATTATCGATACCAAATCACCCTATGAAGTTTCACCAGCGTTTTAAGTTTATTAGGAAAATTAAAATAAATTCAATTGCCTGTGACCTTTGTGACAACCCTAATTTTTGAATATTGACCTTGGATATTTCTCGAAACCTCCGCGGAGTTAGAACCAGAGATTTTTATGAGTGATGCACCTAAGCAGAAAGAACCTTTCTGTGTAGGTCAGACATTCTACTTCAGCCTAGGAATAGAATAAAAAAATAAAAACTAAAATCAGTAAATCCTTTAGTATTATCCAAACTGTTACAGTTTTTTGATAAATTAAACCGGAATGATATGCGCTAGAGGTGACTCCCTCCGCGTGTTATTGATTTTACACTCTACTATACGGGTTTTTTTTTTAATTAATATTTTTTGTTATTTTAGGTCAAAGGTCAACAATCTTCAAATTATTTTTTATTTAAAAAAGTATTGGGAATTGACTACTGGGAGTTCTACTCGCATATTTAAAATAGAAAAGCCAATGGCTTTAAACTATAAAATCACGAAGTCACTTTTTCGGGTCCAAAAAAACACTGTGGAGCACTATGCCGATTCTAGCGTGAAAGACTGAGATGGCAATAGCGCAACCCGAACACGCAACGCCAAGTGAAGTGCCACCATAAGGGCGAAGCCAGACGCGCGTAATTTTGTGAGTCGTGAGCGGCAGAATTGGGAATGTCTAAAAAAAATTACCAGTGGTTTTTATATTATTTTTGTATAGAAAAGTCAATTATAAGAAACTAATTTCAATATTTTGTCATTTAGTTCTCTACTTTTTTCAAAATTAATTATTGAAACTATTTTAGTTGATGACGTCAGATTATAATTGAGGGCTCCCACAATGCCAAATTTCTAAATCTATCTAAATGCGTACGATAAGGCAACCTCTTTAATTATTTTTTGCGTAGTGGTACACTATACACTGTGTCACTTTACTGGCACTGACAAAGTACTAAAGTACTAGATGTCAGACAGCGGGTCCAAATCAAACTCCGTAGTATAATCCACGCGTAAATTGTGAAGAATTCTAACCACACAGAATAAAGTACGACTTGAACCGGTCACGCAATTTACACCAATGTCAAATGAAGGTCATTGCTTATTTGTTATACAATAAATTCATTACATAATATTAAAATTAAATAACTACAGAAAACGATTTAAAAAGCATTTATCTCGAAATGGTTTTCGATTTTCTATACATTGCAAAAAAATAGACATCCCCAATTTCGGTCGCGCCATACGTGCGCCATACAATATGCAGGTCATGACGTGACACAATGTATGGCGCAAACAAAATTCTGCCGCTCATGACTCACAAAATTACGCTCGTCTGGCTTCACCCTAACGCGTGAGACAGATTATGATCTATGCAATTGGTTTTTTAACCAGCGACATGCTGAGTCGGGACCCTTTGTAGCGACATCAACATGTCTACTTATGTCTATGTTTGTATTTTTAGTTTTAGCCTGTGTACGTGTTATTGTTGCTATAAATAAATGTTTTTCTTTCTTTCTTTCTTTCAATGTTCTTTTTCTTACAGGAAGAATGTGAAATACCCCTCTACCCCGGGTCTGACTTACCGGAGCTTTCTCATGTCGTAATTGGATTGGAAAGTGAGTATTTTTATATTGATATTGTTTTTTAGTGTAGTTCTTTTACAAAAATCGACGCTTTGTATTATACTTGTTGATGTCCACAATTTTATTTGCGAAGATTTCGTCTATTGCTTTCTCGAGGGAACTTTGTAATTTTCCAGGATGAAAGTATCTTGTATGTTGATCCCAGTTATAAACTGTCTATGTGCCAAATTATCCGTACTTATACGCATAATAACAAACATACGTACAGATAGACTAACAAACCATACCGTTTATAATATTAGTAAGATAATCCCTTCCCTATAACTTGTTGAAATGGTAATGTGGTGACTCTAACTATGCTTTTAAAACGTATACCACCGCACATCACGATAGTAGCCAAACATTCCTTTCTCGCATATTTCTTCCCGGCCACGACGAAAGTGATTGCACTGGACATGACGTGCGGCATGGCGAGTAACGTTGCCACACTACATCAACCGAGTCTCACCGAGTGTGGCGCGTAATGGATGTCAGCCCGGTTTGCCGCGTTTTGCGCTTTAGGCGTTCCCATATTATATTATACGGCTCTTGGAATACTAAGTATATATGTCAATTTCCCAGGTTGTTCGCACGGAGACCCCGATTTCGTAGCCACTTGTGTCCTCAATATGATGATGGGCGGTGGCGGCTCGTTCTCAGCCGGCGGGCCTGGCAAGGGGATGTACACGCGCCTCTACACGAATGTGCTCAACAGGTAAAGACTGACCATTATTACGGGAGGTTGGAGATTACTGCGGGCTTTTATTGGACTACATGAATTGTAACAACAAGCTGTGGTGACCTAGTAGTTTGACTTATAGCCTCTCAAGCAGAGGATCATGGGTTCTCGCACATCTCAGTTTTTTGGAATTTATGTGCGAAATTACATTTGATGTTTGCCATGAGCTTTACAGTTAAGGAAAACATCGTGAAGAAATCTGCACAAACCTGACATGAAATTCAATGGTAAGTGTGAAGTTCCAAATTCGCTCAGGGCCCGCGTGGGAACTATTGCCTAAGCCATCTCATTCTGAGAGGAGTCCTGTACTTGTAGTGGGACGTATATAGGCTGGGATGATGATGATGACACTAGTAATCATTTTTGTGGCTGTCTAGTCGAATGTCATCGCGGCGCTTTATTTAAATGCCATAGATAGAAATAAGAAGATATTTTTCATCTAAAACATCATTGCGTCACGAGTACAAGTATATATTTTGGCGTAAGAATAAATACTTGCAAGATCCTCAAATATTATTTTAAATAAGATCTTGACGATCAGTATCAGGGGCTAGTTGACACTAAATGTATGGTTTACTACGAGTATATTACTTTAAATCGGCTTCACGATAAAGCTCGCATAATAGTCGACCGAAGCCAAATGACTTCTAACTGACTAAACAATTTTTATTTTATTATCTGGAAAGGAAAATCTGAAATAATAAATTAAATAACCTATACATACAAACGTTGACTTTCTTTTTATTGTTCGAATATGTATTTTTATCATTAAATGTCATTGAATCATAAAATTACGGGACAAAGTCCTGTCCCGTATCGGTTTCGCCAAATTACGGGACAATGAAAAATTCATGCCTGAAAATGGGACTACCCGTAAAATACCGGTGGTCTGGTCACCCTAATGTAGCCCTTAGGAACGGTATTTTATATTTATTAAGTACAAGTGGGAAGAATTCGTAACAATTTTCGATAGTACAACTCGGGGCATATAAGTGAATCGTTCACGAAAATATGCATAAGCAAATCTTGCAACAACACTGTATCTTCCAGATATCATTGGATGTTCAACGCGACAGCGTACAACCACGCATACGGCGACACAGGGCTCTTCTGCGTGCACTCAGCGTCGCCTCCGAACCGCATTTACGACACAACGCTGGTGATCGCCCGCGAACTGGCCAGCATGGCGGGGAAAGTCGGCGAAACCGAACTAAAGGTATAATTTGTAATGCTTAAGAAGGATTTTATCGTACACACCAAACAGCGCAACGAGTAAAGCATCCGTCCCAAGCATCTGTGATATGTTTTAATGCTTAATTTTCACGACAAAACCAAGCGTGCTAGGTCCAAAAGTGGCTGATGTATTCGGCGTTGTTGTTCAATAAAATAATGTAGTAGGTAGTCACATTAACAATATAACTTGATTCCAACATTAATTTACATGTTTCTTTTTGTTGCAGCGGGCCAAGACGCAATTGCAATCAATGTTGCTGATGAACCTGGAAGCGAGGCCGGTAGTGTTTGAAGACGTCGGGCGTCAAGTGCTCGCCACCGGCAAAAGAAAGCCGCCTTCGTTCTTCATCAATGAAATAGGTGAGATCCTCAAACAGACAAACTTGCAACATATTTTTATGGCTCAAAATTTTCCTGGAAACCAAACTCGTATTATGATTATTTAAAAGTATACTTTTTTTTTGTTTTGCGTTTGTGTGTTCAGTTGTTTGATCTATCTTTGAATAAGCGTGGCCTTTAACACTATCCCTGTCCAGGTGCCCCCAATGTGGGGTCATGAAGCTTTTTCCAGGATTCCATGCTTCCACTATGGGGTTGCCATGCCAAAAACTCAAATTTAAATTATCTCAGAAATGGTTAATTTTTGCATAGGGCATTATGGGACAAAAATTATTGCAAATTACCTCCCCCATAACCCCTTAACGGGAATAGGTCGACTTATCAATAACCCTGTATAAGATACCGACAATGTTGTTCATACATAATGCAGGCTGCGTTCAATTTGACCTGACCGCAGACCGCATCTAGTGTGGCAAATCCTTGAATAAACTTTTATTGCGTTTTTATAACCGCAGAGATCTGTTAGAAAACTACATTCTAGTAACCAAGACAATGGACATCATAGACGGCGCTTACTATACAATCGTTTTTTGTTTTAGAAAAAATCACAGCAGACGACATCGTCCGAGTAGCGCGGCGCATGCTCAGCGGACGTCCTTCAGTGGCCGCTCGCGGCAAGTTGGCTCACCTACCGAGCTTCGACGAAATCATGGCCAACATGTCTTTGAATAAATCCGATTCTTCGCCCCAGGGACGACGGATCAACCTGTTCCGAGCCTGAACTAAATAACTTTCTCTCTTACGGGAATATTTGAAAAATATTTAAAAACTATTATGTTTGAGGAATCCGTCACGGCACAGCTTTGTCATGCTTCTACTATCTCATCTATAATAAAGGCTAGAATCATACAACCCTACGACGAGTCTATTGTTGATCTTGGACCTTCATCCTATTACTATTTTTTCTTGTCAGTCCATAGCGAATTAATAAATTGGCGATTTAAACAAATTAAAATAAATGCACCAAATCAACGGAAAGGTGGTGTTTACACCGAAGTTACCAAAATTTATTAGGCTTGAACATGACACCTAAGAAGTTTAAAATTCAATATTGGTTATGATTTATAATTAACAATTCGTACTATTGCTTAAAGACACACTTATTATCAGTTTTAGTTAATGATAAATGATAATTATGACTATGTAATGCATTTTGTGCTTCGAAGGGACAGCGAACATGTAGACAACTACTCAAACTTCATGGTTTTTAACATATTCTTGCATTGAAGGCGTGTAAAGAACGGAATCCATCGCGAGCATTCACGTGTAGAAAGCACGAAAGTCCGCGACTTGCTTTGTCACTCAGTGCATTGTTTTTTACTCTGTCATGGAAACGAGAATAGTACATATTTGTAGAGGCTACAAAGTAAGCAACAGATGTAAGAGTTACTACGCGTCGGCCCTCGAAAGTACGAGTCCATCTATTACACTTTCGGCCGAGGCTTAACACAGTGCTTTTCACGACTACTGCGAGGAAATAAAAATCAATTCTTATAATGGACGTGTAAGCAAGGAAAAACGCATATTCCCTTTGTTTGTTTGCCCCCTAGTAACCGCTGGCCGCTCGTCGTAGCTCGCCATAAAGTACACTATACTGACCGTGACAGAACTATTTTTCAGGTAATTAAAACAGACATATATGGCTGATTTCTTTGCCTATCCGTGAAGGGATGAATATTATTACAAAATAAAACAACTTCTCATTGGTCAATTTTAATTTGATATGCAGCACAAGTCGAGTTCTGATTGGTCGAATCGGTGATCAGAGGACCGTTGTTGTCCAGTTTAAATTCATAGGACGCCTGCTCATTCAATGTACAATATTGACTGTTTTGGGGACCAAGAACAGACCATCTTTCGCCACATTTCCGAGCAGTGGCGTGAAAAGAACATATAAAATCACTAGTGGTCCTATTCTGGTTGTAGCGGCTAGGTTTGTTGATCTTTGTCTCGCCCTTTATATCCCGGGAGAGACGCATTGAGCAAACGAGAACATAGCACGCCCAAGATTTATTTGCTTGTCGCTAATTCATTACTCATTGCATTGTCATTGTAGTATAGTCTATCAAGTACTTTACCATTTTTTATGACAATTCCTACATCAGAATAAAAACATTAGGGCCGTTTAGGTTCATTTCGTCCACATTCCCACTTCGTTAGCAATCCCATTTCGTCCGCAATCAATTCCCGATTCGTCCACTTCCCATTTCGTCCACATTCCCATTTCGTCCACATTCTCATTTCGTCCACATTCCCGTTTCGTCCACATTCCCATTTCGTCCACATTCCCATTTCGTCCGCAATCCCATTTCGTAACGAAATTGGTAGTGTGTCTGAATAGTACTGACCCGCACCGTGCTTAGCAAGTATTTTTTATAACATGAATACCTTAATCACAAAAATAATTAAAATTTTCCCTGAGATTAAGCTAAGCTACTAAGCTAACGAAAACCGCATTAAAATCGGCTAGGAATGTTGACTAAGTGGTTATGTGGACGAAATGGGAATGTTGACTAAGTGGGAAAAGGACGAAATGGGAATATGGACGAAGTGGGAATGTGGACGAAATGGGATTGTGGACGAAATAGGAATGTGGACGAAGTGGGAATGTCTACGAAATGAACCTAAACGATTAGGGCTATGTCACATTGACTTGTAAGTGAAAATGGTCTTTGATTTAATTGTCATTGAACTTAAGGTGATTATTTAAAAGCAAAAAGTTTTTCGGGTGCGCCGGCGGGATTCGAACCCACGTCTCCCAGGTATGCGCCCCAACCTGGGTGTTCCTGGGTGTTCTGGGTGTAGAACACCCAGATTGGGGCGCATACCCGGGAGAGGTGAGTTCGAATCCCGCCGGCGCACCAGAAAAACTTTTTCGCTTTTAAATAATCTTAGATTCGGTGAGCAGCCGTATTGCTAATAAAAATAAATAATATTTGAACTTAAGGTGGTAAAGGAATTTCTTGGTCGACTTTATATTGCATCTCTGTTCCACAGGTTAGTGCCTAACTGATGCACTGGGATGTTTTTGTGTGAATATCCACGTGAATGTTCGCGGTAGAAATCATATTACAACGCTACTTTATTTTTGCGCGCATTTTGTTATTTGTAATGAAGATTTATGAAATTCTTTTGGTATTGGTGACAGATTAACAATGTAGTAAAGATTATTTGGGACTCAAAACCCATTTCAAAAAAATTAAAATAAACGGTATTTATTCGTAAATACAGATTTTTAGTATATCAACAGTAATTGTTACATTTAGAATTTAATGTATATTTACTTGTCCCATAAATTTATTTTTATCCTTCCTCAGACTTTCATTTTACAATTATTTAACTTACTGTTCAAATTGCTTATCAAATTCATTCATTATGCTACGTGTATTCGGATGTTCAAGTTAATTTAAATAAGAGACCAATAGCTTGGGGTAAATGTGGACGTAAATATAAACAAGTTGTCTAAAATGCGGATCTATTTACAATATTCTTAAAACTAACATAAACAAAGAAACAGTTAAATCATTTTTGGAAGACTTGTGAATTTACAATCCCAAGACTCGTCGTTAATTTTTGATTGTGTTAGCAATTTTTTCAGTCTTCAATTCGATATTTGATTAATATTGTATAATTTTATATACTCAGCGGCAAATCTAACCGCCCACTTTACATACATTAAGGAAGGAGGGCGATTAGATTTGCCGCTGAGTATATATATAATATAACACTGTATCAGGAGAATAAACAAAAAATACAAAAAACAATAAACTATAACAATTCCTGTAACTCAATGTTTACCTGTAAATAAGGGTAATTTGGGCATTACCTCTTAACCGCCACAAAACAATCGAAGGGACGTGCTCTGTACGCCACGGAACAAACAGCCTGGACGATAAATAGGGATTTATGTCCATTGTAGAAGGATTTATTTCGAGTTGAATGTTGATCATGTATTGACGACATTGGCATATGAGCATTTTCACTGGCTGTCATGACTGGATAACTGCTGCGTTCAAGAGGTTAAATTAAATCTTTTAGTTTTTATTAGCTAATTTCACGGCGGTTTGAGCTGCTTCATCCGCGTCGTTGATCATGTGTATGGGGAGGCCAGACTCCTGTAGAATCTTTCTAGCCATGACAGAGTTTGTGCCTTCCAGCCTTATGACCATGGGGTGTTTTAGTGGGTTCTCCCTGCAAGCTGCCACTATACCATTGGCTATGTTAGCACAGTTCACAATACCTAAAACAAAAAATAACATTTTACATTAACTCAAGGACCTACTCACACTCATCCTTTTGTTTAGGTTCACTTCATCCACATTCCCATTTCGTTCACATTCCTACTTCGTCCACAATCCCACTTCGTCAACATTTCCATTTCATCCATAATCCCATTTCGTCCTTTTCCTACTTTGTCCACATTCCCACTTAGTCAACTTTCCCATTTCGTCCATATTCCCATTTTGTCCACAATCCCACTTCGTCAGCATTCCTAGCCAATTTTAATGCGGTTTTCGCTTTCACTTAGCTTAATTCTCAGGGAAGATTTTATTTTGTGATTTTGGTATTCATGTTAAGAGAAAAATAGTTACTAAGCACGGCGTGGGTCAATACTATTCAGACACACTACCAATTTCGTTACTATTTTGTGACAAAGTGGGAATGTGGACGAAGTGGGAATGTGAACGAAGTGGGAATATGGACAAAATAGGAATGTGGACGAAATGGGAATATAGACGAAATGGGAATGTTGACAAAGTGGGAATGTGGATGAAGTGGGAATATGGACAAAATGGGAATGTGGATGAAGTGAACCTAAACGCATCCTTTTATACACCAATCCCATTCCATATTTTTTTAATGACAATAGTTTTTTTTTGGTTTAAGAGTTCATACATTTTCAAGAATGAAGTTTGATTGAGAAAGAAGTTTGGAATAAAAATACCTGCAGTGAATGTGTTAAGTTAGGTTGTTACATAAAGTTGTTTTGTCCACCTGAGAAAGGTGGTTAGAGTCTGGGGGTCAAAGTGACAAATATAGCTCAAAATTTTACAGAAAATAATTGTTTATACCTGAGTTTAGTTGCCTTTAGATAAATTAGTTCTCATAGTTTTTATAAATTAGTTTTGTTTGTAAATTATTTAGTAAAAAAAAATCCTTTATCTTTTAACGGCTCACTTGTAATAAATTGGGAGAAGACGCTGACAACTGAGATACAGGTTTACACCTAGTTCAGCAGTCAGAGACTTCATAAAATTATGTTCATCTTTGTTTGGTCAATAAAGTATTATTATTTGTTTATGAATAATGAGGTGGACTGTTAGTGTGCAAGGGACATCAAGAATGTTACTCAACTTGTTTGAATTAAAAAATAACACTGTTTTACCTGCAATGACATTGACAAATATGGCTTTAACTTTTGGGTCAGACTCCAGAATTTTCAAAGCAGCTGACACTTGAGCTTGGCCCACACCACCACCTAGGTCCAAAAAGTTGGCCGGTTGGCCCCCACTCAGAGCAATCAGGTCCATCGTAGCCATGGCCAGACCCGCTCCATTGACCATGCAGCCAATGCTGCCATCCATGTCAATGTAAGTCAGATTGAGGGCTGCTGCTTCTTTCTGTAAAATAACATAACCCAATCTCCTTAGAACCTAAAGCTGCTAAGTTTTCATAGATTCCACACAAATTTAAATTGATTTGATGTCTACAGAAATTAGACCGCTTGAGGCAAACATCAATTATAACAACTCAACCAAGATTAATATAATGAAAAACGTAAGAATATTGCCCTCTTGCACGTCAAAGGACAAAGGTCAACTCCACACGGACAAATAATATTATTGACTTTTAACTGTTATGGTTTAACTCTCCAAGGAGAATGATAAGAATTTATTATCTTTACTTATTTGGACTGTAGATAAGAAAACAAATGTAGATATCTTGGCATAAAAATTACATCTTTTTGTATGTTATCTTATGTTGCTTGTTCACTTGGATTTGCAACACAAATTATCTTTTTTTTTATGAAAACTAAAATTTTAAAGAGCACTAAAAGTTACTTGAGTTCTTTTGACGCAAATAAGTGAAGTCCTAAAACTTGGGCCATGTTAAATGCCAGTTAAAGTTAAAATTCATACTATTTTTAAATTTTTGGACTCTACTCAAATATTATCAAGCTTCAAGTATCCAAAAGTTGAATAAGAGTTTTTTTTATATAATTTGATAGTATCACAAAACATACATTTTGTAACTAAATACATTACTTATTTTCCATGTTAATTTTCAATCATTCACCACCATCTTATGATATTTACCCCTTATACCCCGAGGGGTATATAAATACTCTTTAGTAAAAAATAAAGAAATTTTTGACTCTAAAGTAATATGTAGATACAAAAAAACATATATAGTCATATTTACCTCTCTTGGGTCAGATTCTGACACATCATCCAGAGCAAAGATATCCTGCTGCCTGAATTGTGCATTGTCATCAAAATTGATCTTTGCATCCACAGCCACAACTCGTCCATCATCAGTCTCAACAAGAGGGTTTATTTCAAGCTGTGTGGCATCTACCTGGATAACAAACGGTTATGAATAAACAGCTAAACATTTATAAAAATGTGTTCAAAAATTTGTTCATATTATCCTTTACTTACCTTTAAAAACAATTTCCACATTTTTTTGATCTCATCTGCACATTTTTTCTTAAGGTCGCCTTTAAACTCCAAGAACTCTGCTATCTCATTTGCAGTAGCATCAGTTATCCCCTCAAATATGTCAATGGGAACTGTCTTCACCAAGTGGGGTGTCTTTTCAGCAACAGTTTCTATGTCCATGCCACCAGCCGGAGATGCCACCAATGCAGCTCCATTGTAACTCCTTTCCATTATTATGCTTAGGTATGTTTCACGTTTAATGTTCACACTCTCAGCTACCATAACTTTTTCAACTTTTATACCTTCTTTTGGTGTCTGCTTTGTGATTAACTTGTGGCCTATCATGTTCTTGGCTAGACCCAATATATCATTTGAGTTTTTGGTCAAATGAACACCACCCTTAAACCCATTATCAAAATGACCTTTGCCCCTTCCACCAGCTAAAATCTGAGCCTTCACAACATATTCGTTAGCTTTAAAGTCACCCAGGGGCTTAGCATCTAGTTTGCCGTCAATAATACGGAAATCCTGGATGGATATCTGATACTTCCGCAACAAATCTTTGCTGTGGTACTCCTGCAAATTCAAGTGTCTCCTTGTGCAAACTTGAGGAGAGTATTTCGAGCCCAGGAGAGCAAATATCTTGACATTCTTGGTCTTTTTCAGAGCAGCCATAGCGTTCGAACTTTGTACACCTGTTTCTAACCTAAACAACAAATAATAAAATATTATACTATGAATCAGCTGAACCTCATAAAGATTCGGACTAGTTTTCTCACTATGTGAGACTTACGATTAAAGCCTTCTCAAAAGAAAGATAAGAGGAGCTCAATTAGATACCTATCTCTGAAAATGAATCGGACGAGATATGATATAGTATCACTTCGCCTTTTTTTGTTACGTTGATTGTCAAAGTCAAAATACGACAGTGACAGTCGTTATTTTTTAAATTCTTTCTGCTAGGGAACTGGCAAAAGTTTAAAACCATACAGCCAACTGTTGCTTTATTATTATCAAAACGAGGCTTTGATCCATAGACTTAATACCTAACCAGAGGCGCTACTACGAAATTCGAAAATCGAAGTTCGTATCGTATTATCCCTCTCTCCCTCGTGTCAAATCATATTAGCGTGAGCGGAACGGCACGAAACGAAGTTCGAATTACGCACTTCGTGGTAGGGCCTCAGGACAGAGTACTGCGACAAAAAAGTGAGGCCGAAAAAAAAACTAACCAGAGAGTTGCATCTCGTTCTAATTAGGGTGATCAAGTACTGAGGCGCTACTAC
Source organism: Archips crataeganus (assembly GCA_947859365.1). Classification (NCBI taxonomy): domain Eukaryota; kingdom Metazoa; phylum Arthropoda; class Insecta; order Lepidoptera; family Tortricidae; genus Archips; species Archips crataeganus. The sequence goes on from OX402045.1 coordinate 39,096,653, forward strand.
GAAATTCGAAAATCGAAGTTCGTATTGTACTATCCCTCTCACTCTCGTGTCAAATCATATTAGCGTGAGCGGGACGGCACGAAACGAAGTTCGAATTATGCACTTCGTGGTAGGGCCTCTGGTGCGAGAGTTACACAATTCTCTAGTTGGTATGTAATCTCTCGGACCGCTGTCTCTAGTTGCCATTATTAAACTGTATGGCTTGGTAATATGGATCACTTTTGATTGATTAATAAAAGTTAGTACTCAGGTTAGATATTAAGTTCATGCTTTGATCATTATGCAATAATCCGTTTTTAACAGCAATAAAACCGTAATAAAATTATAACTTAATAATGGCTGATTTGAAAATTAAAATACTTTTGTTCCTTTGACTAAAGTACTTTTACACGACGTGACTCAGAGGCAATATTTTAATAATTTAGTTTTATACTTTTCCAGCTCAGTAAACGACATTTCCTTCATCATTTTTTTGTATTATTTTCTATTTATTGTCCTCAGACAATTTGTGTCAGAAATTACCTTCCGACGTAGTTCAAACTGAGACCATTTTTTTATGTAATAGTAACACCAAAAGTACGACGCCAACTTTACATTCCGAACTCACTTCCTTTTTATCGTGTTCCATTGACAACACGAGGTTATAGTCGCTATTCCTTAGCCTAAAAGTGAGTATTTTTGGGATTTAACTGTGAAAAACTTCAATATTATTGTGTTTTTCGGCACAATTTAATGTAAGTTATTGTTTGTTCGCAGCCACTAATAACCATGGCTGAAGAAACTTGGGCCGACGACAGCGTGGAAGCGGGCAGCATGGCCGTGGACAACCTGCCCCCGCCACAAGCCGCTGATATTCCCGAAATCAAACTTTTTGGGCGATGGAGCTGCTACGACGTGCAGGTCTCGGACATGTCCCTGCAGGATTACATCTCCGTGAAGGAGAAATACGCCAAATATTTACCGCACTCCGGTGGCAGGTATGCACACAAGCGTTTCCGTAAAGCTCAGTGCCCGATTGTGGAGCGCCTGACGAACTCCCTGATGATGCACGGACGCAATAACGGCAAGAAGCTGATGGCCGTGAGGATCGTGAAACACGCCTTCGAAATCATCCACTTGCTAACTGGTGAGAACCCTCTGCAGGTTCTCGTGACGGCTATCATCAACTCTGGACCTCGCGAGGACTCCACTAGGATCGGTCGCGCCGGTACCGTGCGTCGTCAGGCCGTGGACGTGTCCCCCCTGCGCCGCGTGAACCAGGCTATCTGGCTGTTGTGCACTGGAGCCCGTGAGGCTGCCTTCAGAAATATCAAGACGATCGCGGAGTGCGTCGCCGACGAGCTCATCAACGCCGCCAAGGGCTCCTCTAACTCATACGCCATCAAGAAGAAGGATGAGCTGGAACGTGTTGCTAAATCCAACCGTTAATTGTTAAGTGTAAGGGCTGGCCCAAATAAAAACCGTAAGAAAATCTTTTATTGTTTCATTTAACATCTTCTACATTTCTATTAATTTTCAAATTTAAGTCTTACACTTGATTTGGTGCCATTTAAATTATTAGGAGTTCAAAAATTCCTTAACGTGGAAATGACTCGCATGTTGCACTATCACAGAGCATGGTTCTACAAAAGTATTGAACAATTTTTTTATTTCAACTAATTTAAAGGACCATTGTCATCTGTATAAAATATGATGTCAACACATTCACTGCTGGTTGACAGGTCAGGCCCAAGTTAGCTCAAGTTTTAAAATTAATGTGTACAATCAACCAATTTCATTTCTCGGCCAGCATAGTAAATATTTTTATGTATCCTACCTAAGTATGTCTATAAATAACTTAAAATGTCACACATGTTCTGTGGTGGCCTAGGGATCAAATTGGTTGACTATACAGTAGAGGAAACTAAATCACATACCTGCAGGCTTATTGTCTAATGCTTCTGATGCTTGTCTTCTCAATCACTATTTCTTTCTGTCAAATGATATATGATAACAAAAAGAGATGGTGAAAGCGAAGGCAAGTATCAGAAGTGTTAAACAAACAATAATTTTCATTGATGTTTGGAATGTCGACTTGACATAGATTATGTAGTAAACAATTCCATTCTGGTACATGATTCTGTTTCATGGATTGTACATTTAGATTTATTCAAAATTGTTACAGCAGCTTTGGGCGAAAGATATTAAAATAATATGTTGCGGACAGCGAATGTGTTGAACTACTTTGATGATTTTGCACCTTATATATATTATGTCCCACTGCAGGGCAAGGCCTCCCTCCCCTATGAATAAGAGGGCTTGGACCATAGTTCTCATGTGGTTGGGGATGATTGAGAAATTCACACTAATTAAATTATTGTGAGGAACCCTCCATTTCCTAACATTAAGTAAATGGGTGGCGGGTGGAGACCAAAAAGTTGGTGATTTTTCAACCGACGAAAACAAAAGGAGCAGGTTCTCAATTCGACGTGTATATATATATATTTTTTTTTATGTATGATCACGCATAACTTTTTACAGAGTAGTCTGATTTTGATGGTTCTTTTTTTATTGGAAAGCGTATACCCCGAGGGTGGTCCCATTTAAATTTGGAAACAATATTCCTACCCTAAGGGTAGAAAAACAGGGGATGATTGATTGTTCAGTTACTGATTGTACTATATCACCACGCATAACTTATTACAGAGTAGTCGGATTTTGATGATTCTTTTTTTATTGGAAAGCGTATACCACAAGGGTGGTCCCATTTAAATTTGGAAATAATATTCCTACCCTAAGGGTAGGATAACAGGGGATGATTGACTAACTTTTTACAGAGTAGTCTGATTTTCATAATTATTTTTTATTGGATAGATAGGGTATACTTTGAAGTTGGTATTATAAACTTTGGAAAAAAAATTACCCCAAGGATGGAAAAAAAGTATAAAATAAAAACTTTTTAACAAAATATTAAACCGCCGAAAAAACTGAAAAGCAAAAAATAATACCTTTTTTGTTTGACCTTAATCTAGGTACCAGTTTAAAGTCCGTGCCTCAGCACGAGCCAGGAGGAGTGATAGAAGCCAATCAGGTAGACGATTATAGGTCTACTCCTCCTGGCTAAGTGCTGAGGCACCAACTTCAAACTGGTACCTAGATTAAGGTCAAACAAAAAAGGTATTATTTTTGCTTTTCAGTTTTTTCGGCGGTTTAATTTTTTGTTAAAAAGTTTTTTTTTGCTTAACTTACCTGTAATTGATCCCTATCTCACCTAAAACGGAAAATGCAGATGAGGCCAAAGGTGTACCTCACCAGTTCAGTAAGAGCCTATTCACTCTAGCCTTGCGATGAGAGTGAATTCCATTCCTCAGCAGTAGTAAAATGGTAGTTCCATACAGATATTTCCATATCACAATGCCACACTTTCATATTAATTTTAACTATTGGCGTTAATGTGTCTAATTTTTTTAACTCCAACCATACTATGGAGAATACTTATTTTAGAGAACCAACTTAGGAAGAAGGTTGTAATAGTAAATCTTGTGCTGACTAATAGTTACATTACACACAAATTTCATATTCAGGGTTCTATCAGTTTCAATAATTAACAAGTGTAGTTAATATGTATTTTAAAAATATAAGGGAGCTATGAAAATACTATATATCAGTTTTAATATACTCATAAGCAGTATAATTGAATCACTTTGCATATTTACAAATGGTAAAACAGTACCCTATTACTAAGACTCCACTGCCTGTCCGTCTGTCTGTCAGTTACCAGGCTGTATCTCATGAACCGTGATATTTAGATAGTTGAAATTTTCACAGATAACAACAGATACTAAAAATAAAATAAAGTTAAAAATTAAAGAGGGTTGTTATACAAGAAACGTTTTTTTCAACGTTTTTAACTCGATCTTTATAATGGCGTTAACTAGACTCTTGAAATTTTCACAGATTATGTATTACTGTAGCCGGTACAGTAACAAATAATAAACATAGAATTTTAATATTACGGGTGGTTTCGACTAACCAATATAAAATGATCTCACAATGCGTACATTTTACTTAGAAGCAGAGGCCCTACCACGAAGTGCATAATTCGAACTTCGTTTTGTGCCGTCCCGCTCACGCTAATATGATTTGACACGAGAGTGAGAGGGATAATACGATACGAACTTCGATTTTCGAATTTCGTAGTAACGCCTCAGGGTTCTACTAACACTGGATTATTATAGTTACGGCTGTTTACGGCGTATATTTTGACATACCCAAAAATTTGTACGGAACCCTCGGTGCGCAAGTCCGGCTCGCAGTTGGCCGGTTTTTTTTTCATGTACACCTAATAACTTTGTAAACATATATCTGATTTTTAGGGTTCCGTAGTCAACTAGGAACCCTTATAGTTTCGCCATGTCTGTCCGTCTGTCTGTCTGTCTGTCTGTCTGTCTGTCCGCGGCTAAGCTCAGAGACTTTTAGTACTAGAAAGCTGTAATTTGGCATGAATATATATATCAGTCATGCCGACAAAGTGGTTAAATAAAAAAACTAAAAAAGTTTTTGTTAGGGTACCTCCCGTAGACGTAAAGTGGGGGTGATTTTTTTTTTCTCGATTACGCTATAGTGTGGGGTATCATTGGATAGGTATTTGAAAATAAATAGGGGTTTGCTAAAACCATTTTTTGATAAAGTGAATTTTTTCGGAGATATTCACTCCGAAAGTTCAAAATATTGTGTCCCCCCTCTAACTTTTGAACCGCACGTCTAAAAAATATGAAAAATCACGTAAGTTAGACGTCTAGGAAAATTATTTTGAACTTAACCAGTTGAGCAGTTTTTAAGTTTTTGTAAAAAAATATTTCTAAACTAAGATTGTAATTTAACCGCCACTGCAAACATTTTTTTTTTCTTTAACCTTTTGACCGCCACGCATCGTTTTTGTTTGGAACAAAATTGATTCTTATGCGGATGCGGTTAGGTTTAATTTTGTATTACCGTACTGTCGTCTATAGCCGACGCTGGCGGTCAAAAGGTTAAGTACCTATAAGATCACGCTAACAGTATCTCCTTTCAAATAAAAAAAAATAATTGAAATCGGTTCATACATATAATAAAGAATTACGTCTGAAAAACCATCAACATCATACTAGGTCATAAGTAGATTAGTTACCCAATTCGCCGATAGATGGCGCTGTACCACCGACGTTGAATTCTACATCGCGCTGTTAAGATTTTTCCTGAGTTAATGGGGTTGGGATGGCTTTGTGCTAGGTCAAGTAAATCTCTTTCACGATTGCATAGGTGGTCCTTGGTCTTTGTCTTTGAGTTGTGTTAGTTACGTTACGTTGTTCGTGGGTACTTAATGTTGTTGTGTGTGGGAAATTGGGTTTAAATTAACTAAAACCAATTGTATTGAGGGGTAACATATTTTAGTCGGTTTACTCAAACAAAAATTTGGACGCGAACCAACTAGCATGACTGATCCGACTGGCAATGCGACCGACACTGAGCGCTCCCGCTCCCGAGCTTACGCACACAGGGACAATGTGCTTGATTATCTTCACATACAAGTATGGCTTACCCGCTTTCGTGAGATAAAACATCTGCACCTACCACCTACCAACCTACCTATCTAACTAAAAAAGACGTATTTTAAGTCCGCCTATTGTGACGGTCGGGAACTACGGAACCCTACACTGAGCATGGCCCGACATGCTCTTGACAGGTTTTATTTAATTTCATAGAGCTTAAATTTCAAGGAACACGATCACAAAAATATTTCAGAAAGAAAAGCTGGTTTACAAAGTTATTGGGTGCACGGTAGCACGGTGCACATGAAATGCAAAGTGATGCAAATTATTCTGCTTGTGAGTGTACCTAATTACCTATAGTACGAGGGCGAATCAAAAAGTTCTTAGAACTGGCTATTTACATAAACTTTTTAAATTAAGTTTTTTTTTTATTCTGTGCTGTCAGTGTCATGTAATATTTGATCGTTACTTTTATTCGAATCGTTCCCGCCATTATGTAGTAAATTGATATTTCGTGAAACAAATCGACTAAAACATCACATTATGGAAAAAAATGAGTTACGTGCCGTGATAAAGTACTTGGTATGAAAAATATGACTACCAAGGAAATTTTTTTGGACATTCAGCAAACTGTAGACACTGATGCTTTACCCTATTCCACTGTCGCTTACTGGGTTGCTGAGTTTAAAAGAGGCAGATCTAGCTGTGAAGACGACCCTTGCTCCGGCCGCCCCTCTACCTCAGTCAACGCATAAACCGTTGAGAAAATTGAGAAAATGGTTTTGGAAGACAGGCGATTAACAATTAAATATCTAGCAGAGACCCTTAAGATTTCATTAGTTAGTGTACATTCAATATTAACGGATGTTTTGGGTTTTAAAATAGTGTCAGCAAGATGGGTTCCGTGAATGTTAACTCAGGCAAACAAAGACTTGCGTGTGGAGGTTTCAGAGCGGAATCTTGAAATAGTCAAGCGTAACCCGGACACTTTTTATCGCAGTTTCGTAACTATGGATGAAACATGGGTTCACCATTTTGATCCTGAAGCGAAGAAGCAAAGCATGCCCTGGAAACGTCCATCTTCCCCTCCAATAAAGAAATTCCGAGTATTTCCGACGGCGGGTAAAGTAATGGCCTCAGTTTTCTGGGATGCAGAAGGAATCCAGTTTATTGATTATCTGCCAAAAGGTAAAACCATTACTGGTGCCTATTACACCAAATTGATCCCAAAAGTGCGGCAAGCAGTTAAAGAAAAACGTCGAGGAAAATTGCGTGCTAGAGTGCTTTTCCACCATGATAACGCTCCAGCTCATCGGTCACAGATGGCCCTCACTGCAATCCGCCAAGCTAGTTTTGAGCTCTTTGATCATCCGCTCTACTCGCCAGACTTAGCTCCGAGTGATTATCACTTATTCCCGAAACTAAAAGAGCACATTCGTGGTATTAAATTTGACGATGACAACGCGGTCATGGGGGCCGTAGAGGAGTTTTTCGAGATTCAAGAAAAATCCTTTTTTTATGATGGAATAAAAAAAAATTAAAAACGGTTTCAGTAATGTATAGAACAAGAAGGAAATTATGAAGAAAAATAAAATAAAAAAATATTGATTTTCATTTGTTTTTGACCCTATTCTAAGAACTTTTTGATTTCCCTACGTATACTAATATATTATATTATTATATTATATTGCTTGTTGAAACTTGGTATGTTTTCAGTACCATGAATCCACATGTGGATTCAAGACTGACTGCCAGACTGAGCCTAAATGCCAAAAAAGATACACCTAAGCGATAACTGGGTAGTTATTGACGCGGAGGTGTATCTTAATAAAAATTAGGTCAACCTTATGGTGAGTGAGAGAGAACGCAACTGTTGATTGCTTTAATGCTTTACAACATTGGGTAAGTTATGCTGTAAAGACAATACAGTAAAACCATTATCATTTCAGTAGGGGCCAATGATCAATTATAACTGAAGATACACATTGCCGAACAAAATCCCCTTCAAAGAATGTCCGAACTATTTATTTGTTTGCGTAACAAATAAAATCATCACCTACACAAAGTAATTACAAGAATAAGTGACTTGAGAAAACTTGTTCCTTTTAAGCATAGGATTAATATAATATACTAGCTGACCCGGCGAACTTTGTTCCGCCTTAGAGTACCCCCTTAGAGTATATATAATCAGAATCTCAGAAACTGCTCCAACGATTTCGATGAAATTTGGTATGTGGGGGTTTTCGGGGATGAAAAATTAATCTAGCTTGGCCTTATTTCTCGGAAAACGCTTGGTAACGAGTTTCAGCTCGAGTGGAGCTCGGTCGCCCAGGTACTCCCGGTAAAGTGTTAAAGAGGAATACGATTCTTAAAGCTTGGTTCAAATATAAAAAAATAACAATATGGTATGTGGCAGGGCCTTGGCAGGGCGAAGGAAAATAAATCAAAGAGTGTAGAGTAGAGGAGGCGGTATCGTGCTAATGCTACCAGTCGTCAAAATCCTTTTTTACCTTAGGCACTACTGCTTGGCACTACCAGTAGTGTCATGGGAAATTTTACTCTCCCATGACACTACCGGTACTTAGTGCCACGGGTAAAACAGTATTTCCTGTGACACTACAATGGCCTTGGTAGTGTCAAGGGAAAATGAATTTCTCTTAGCACGCGGGGGTATTATCTTGTCTTCATACCCATATTGTAACATTCGTAGCTGCAATGCAAACTACGTAGAGCTTGTTCTAATTCGTATTTTCTATTCGTATCAACGGAGAATTATCACGTCGGAAAAATTGAGATAGAGATTTTCAGCGTGTAAATACGCATCAATATGAAATTTTTTATTTAAGTAAGTAAGCTTAGTAGGGGAGAGTGGGTAACAATGGATCACTTTTTTTTTAAGCTCCACAAATCCCAAGTTTATGCCTAAATAATTAATCTATGATAATTAACCATAAGATACGTCCCTAATCTACAAAAACAAGTGCAATTATTGGCAAAAACGGCATAAACTTACAAGTTATAACAAGTTTTTTATAAAATGGGAAATGATCCACTGTGACCCGTGGATGGGTCACTTTGGATCTTTTGATGGGTGACAGGGAATCGCTTGGGGTACACTGGATCTATTAAAAAAAAGTTCAATAAAATACTACTTTTCTACATAATTATTTATTTATTTATATTCTAAGACAGCCTTCTATCACAGTCTTATAAAAAAATAACAAAAGTCTTACAAATTATGCTGGTATAAAGAGACCTAAACTAATCAACATTTTGTTTCAATAAACAACAGTTTTTCTCCTTTAATTTCCATAAAGCTCTCTTCTCTATTCAAATAAACATAATATTTACTTCTTCAGTAATCATTAACAAACATTTTAATAACAACATTGTTGATGCTAACTCAACTATTAAACATAAATATATATACATAAATATATTTACATTGTTGATGCCTCAACTATTAAAAATAAAAATATTTACTTCTTCAGTAATCGTTAACAAAAAAATAAACTATAAAAACAAATATTTTCATTTTATGATATTTCAAAATTGTCCGAGATTCAGTTTGAGATCAAATTTAATTAGATTAGCGTAAATTAATGTAAGAAAGATCAACGTAAAAGTTGTACATGCCTTGCTTCCTCTTTGTAGTACCAGAAAACGTAGGTTTTGGTAAAATCATCTTAATATCATGCAGCGCTACCGTGCCAATATCTGGCACATTTGGCATATGAAAATTATTTGGTGTTTGTCAGATATTCTAAGAAAACTGACTTCAGTCTCATTTTGTTTTAGACCAATATTATAACTTTAGCCGCATAAAAAAATTCGTTTTTCGTACCCGATTGCGAGGCATTGTTACCTACGAAGAAGTACAAAACCATTTTAATTTCACGCTATTTATGTAATTTCCACTTGGGTCACACTGGATCACAGTCCACTGTGACCCAAATGAAAATTATTCACTGTGACCCATAGGCCGTTACGACCGGAAAAAATATTCAAAAAATAACTACTTATACCCAAGCCAAAATTACATTACCCACAACGGATTAAACAAATAACAAGTTCAAAACATACAACTATCATTTATATTTATTAAAGGGTTGGGAATACGACAAATTTCCAAATTACGTAAAAAAATATTTTCGTACTTACCTACTGGCCTGCGTGTGATAGCACGTGATTCCGCTCGGCGAGCGCGGCGGCGACTGGCGCGTGAGAGGGGGGTATCGACGAGCAATAGCCACGCGTTTGCTTGTGTGCGTAAAGCATCACACATAAGAATTATAGCGAATAATCCGCTGTGACCCGTGATCCACTGTTACCCACTCTCCTACTTAACCTTTCGTATGCCGAATGTAAAAAAAAAGTCGTGCATTCTAGCCTCAACGGTTTCATATAAATCCAATGATACAGATTTAAAAAAAATACAAAAAGAAAGCCTTCAATTGGGTACGGATCCGGTACAAGGCATCCGAAGGGTTAATACACTGACGAGCAAAAATAAAGGGTCGGTTACAGAAATGACGATAACTACAAAACCCGCTGTGATAGCTTCTTCGAGTAAAATGAGTTTAGTAAAGAGTTTTATTCAAGAAGAAAAAGTTTAATTGAGAATAAAATTCTTTACTAAACTCATTTTACTCAAAGAAGCTATCACAGCGGGTTTTGTAGTTATCGTCATTTCTGTAATCGACCCTTTATTTTTGCTCGTCAGTGTAGAAGATAAGTTTTAACTATTTTTTTTAAAGTTCACAGACGAATACTTAAATCCAAATCCACTGGATGGTAGTGCCACGGGTAATTAAGTAGGTCACGGGTAATTTTGTTGTATGCGTCCAATGAGCCAATCAGAAAAGTAGCGTCATGGAAAAACAAAATTTTCCATGACACTACTGGTAGTGCCGAGCAGTAGTGCCTAAGGTAAAAAAGGGTCAAAATTAATTGACTAAAATGCAAGAATGCTTTTTGCAAGCAATTTCACTTGGCATTTTCGCCGAAATATTTCTGTGAGTGAAAGAGATGCGCTATATGGTTTGTAACATGAACGACGGAGATGCAATCGAAATATGAACAGGCAATTCAATTATACAAAACAATTATTTTTAAAAGGCTTCTGCGGGCAGTATGGTCTTTGATCTAAGTCTAAACAATTTTCGAAGGAAATAAAAGCCGTCAACTGTCATATGTCAATGTTATGTCAAGCCCGTCAAGCCAGGCAGGGCGACCGACTGCCAGCTTGTAGCTTTCTCATTTTAGTGCTACTTTGATCTAAGATCTAAGTAATAATTGTCTAGTTATACGAAACTACTTTTTGATTTCTATCAAATTATTCTGAATCATAATGATTCACAGTTTATTCATAATAAATCCCTCAGGGTACGTTAACTTTTGTTTGTACTTTTTCGCATTGAACTGATAATTTGTAACTGATACTGTCTGAAGTGTTTTACTATTTATATGTTGCAGTATGTTTTAATCATTACAGTGGGTACACAATTTGACTCGTGGCATTATTAAGTTATATTTTCCTAATTTTCAGGGATGTTTTCCTTGAGAAGCACTGGCGAAGTGTGATACCAAGATCAGTATGTGATTACTATTTGGAAGCACAGCGAGCGTCTCCTAATGTTAGTATGAGGTCTTATATATTTGGTTTAAAAATAAATACAAGAGAATAAGCACAAAATTATTTTTGGAAAATTCAGGTAACTGGGCACTAATGTGAATTGGTTCTGAACGGGATTTGTCAATTTCTCATTATTCTAATAATCTTAGCAAAGTTGACATTATGGATGTTCTTATTCTGATTATCATGCATATGATATAAAATAAGAAAATACAAATAAACCCAAGTTTCAAGTCAAACACATGTTTTTAAACTACTTCATTTGCTGTGTATTTATGATCTCCCAAAAATGTTATGTTTGTTATTATTATGCTTATGTTTAATAAACAGTAATATAATAAAACTAGTGAAGAATGGAGGGGGGGGGGGATAAAAAATAGCCTACAACCTATTCTCAGACCTAACGAGTGTAGAGAAAAATGTTTCATAAAAATCGGCCAAGCCGTTTCGGAGGAGTTTGGTAACAAACACCGTGACACAAGATTTTTATATATTAGACTTTAAGGATCTAATAATAATAAAACAAAATAGATTTTGATTTAGTAGCAGTAATAGTAGTAGTAGATCTAGTAGGTATATTCCTACCTACTAGTTAAAATTAGTTTTTTTTTTATATAAATAATACACAATGGACATCTAATAACCTAAATAACCAGAAACTTGTAAAATGTTCATTTGATTCCAACACTATTATAGTAGGAAAGGTTTAAATTATTTCTCGTTATTCTAGGATGTGCCTCCAGTATTAGCAGCCCCGCACCACTACTTAATATCGATCCAGCGTGGAGGAGTGGCTTTAGTAGCAGTGTGCAAGCAAGAAGTTGCACCATTGTTTGTGATTGAGTTCTTGCATAGGGTTGTCGACACATTCCAGGTGTGTATGTTTACATCTGTGCATATATCACTCCTGTAGTATAACACTGACACAATTACAAATAATTTCAAAACTAAACTTGTTTTTCTTTTTACATAAAGTTTAGTTTTGAAATGACAATAATTTGTAATTGTGTCAGTGTTGTTCTACATGAGCGATATATTATATCTATACAGACCTGACAAGACTAACTATTTGTTTAAAAAGATCATCATATCTGAGGCCTTACTGTCAAACACATTTGGAATCACAATAATTTTCACTAATTCGTTCTGTCACACGGTATAGGATAAGGGTAGAATAGATGGCAAATGCAATTGCTAGCACCTGCAGGTTAGAAATTCTCTGGTCCTGCAAGAGTAAAAGTACATTAATGTGGCAACTTGATCATGGAATGTAGTGATGAGATGACATTGTTTCTTAACCTATAAATTTTTCTATCCATTTAAAATTGTTCTTCTTCAGCTGCAACCATGGTACAGTATAGAATTTATTTACACATATTCTTTATACTATACACAGAAAAATACATTAGAAAGTAATAACAAATAAATATGAAAAACTAATAAATTAATTTATGAAAAAATTGTCAAGTCAGTCTGTCAGTCGGAGTGTGGTAGGGTAGGGCAGCACCATCATCAAAGCCAAACAGCTTTGCTGCTGGCTTCCATTTATGACGGGTGCCTCAAACGCACATGCTAGTCGCTCTAAATATGGAAGTTATTATTCAAGCTCTCAGCCAGCCCAAGACGCAAGACAAAGATCGGTCCCAGCGAGATGCAAGAGCTTCCCTAAGGTGTTTCACATAGGTGGCCATTTGTGGTGCAAAGACTCCATCCACGGAGGTGACGACAAGGGGTGTAAAAGTGGCATGACGCAGCTCGCAGGCATTGGTACAGTATAGATGTTTAAGTATAGGTACTTACATTTGTTTCACATGGACCCTGGTAGGGCTCAGTATATATAATATAATATATATTTTTACATTTAATTAAGCCCTTAATTATGTACAACTTTTTGAAACAACCAATATGTGTATTTTTTTAAAATTTATAATATATTTCAGGATTACTTCTCAGATTGCACAGAAACAATAATCAAAGAAAATTATGTTGTTGTATATGAGGTAATTATAATTTTAAATGATTTTTTTAAATGGCTTTGTACAAGTACAAGGTAGCTTATCAATTAAACATGACTGTTTATTTTTATAATATATTAGTGTTGAATTCACTTACAGCCTTTTATACGGGGTTTCTAAACCTATATTAATTATACAATATACAAAAAACTTACATTTTTTTTTTCTTACAGCTTCTTGACGAAATGCTGGACAATGGTTTCCCACTTGCGACAGAGAGCAACATTTTAAAAGAATTAATCAAGCCACCAAACATTCTAAGAACTATTGCCAACACAGTAACAGGGAAATCAAAGTATGTTATGCTTAGCTTACTTTTTTTTTGTATAATATGCCACTTTTACAAAGGGCATGATGCTATATTAACATTTTTGCTAAGATAAATTAGACCATCAATTTACCTTAGCAACCCGCTTTCAAACGCATCCAGCTGGTTTATACCTTATCTAGATTAAAGACATTCCTTTTGACCGAATCCTTAAAATTGATGTTTTAATATTCTTCTGACATCGTAACGAGTATGTGATTTATTGACAGTGTTTCTTCAATCTTGCCTTCGGGTCAGTTGTCAAACGTGCCGTGGCGACGGTCCGGTGTCAAGTACGCCAATAACGAAGCTTACTTCGACGTGGTGGAAGAGGTTGATGCCATCATTGACAAGAGCGGCGCGACTGTGTCTGCTGAGATACAAGGCTATGTGAGTGGAATTTCTAATACTTCTTAAATTGTTTATTATTAGTAAGAGCCTAGATGCACATTACGTGTTATATTATGTGTACGCGTTTTCTGCCTATACGTAGAGTTCCATTTATACAGCGTGTCCAGTAAATAATGGACAAGCTTCTATCCACCGATAGGGCACCTTAGACTGGTCCCTAAAATGGACTCACAGGTTTAGTAAAAGTGCTGTCTGTGGTTTTCGAGATAATCGGGCTTTTTTCTTTTTTTTATATAAGGAAAGTTCGATTATCTAAAAACAATGGAGCTTTCACTAAACCTGTAAGTCCATTTTAGGAATCAATCTAAGGTGCCCTGTCGGTGGATAGAAGCTTGTCCATTATTTACTGGGTAGCCTGTATAGACACAAGTATCTGCGCGAGAAATGCGTAGTGTGTATTAGCTCTTAGTGACCTGCAGTACCTAACAATAATAAAAAAACAATGCAATTTCTATTAGTTTTTCAACTGTCTAAATATTGATTTCAGATCGATTGCTGCATCAAACTAAGTGGCATGCCCGACTTGACACTCACATTTGTCAATCCACGTTTATTCGACGATGTCTCGTTCCATCCCTGTGTGAGATTTAAACGTTGGGAGGTAAGAATCCAATAAATTACATTTCTTTTATTACCTACGTACCTGAATGTCTGACTTAAGGCTATCTGTAGCAGCAACTAATGGCCGCCGCAATTTATGAGCAAGATTGCAGCGCATCTCGTTGGCAGCATAGTGCAGTACTTAGTAAAGATTAAAAATGTATATACGTAAATATATACGTAGTTTTAACGTAATTTAAGAATGTTTGGAGTTTCAACTCAAGCTGAACAAAAAAATCAAAGATAACGTATGACAGAAGCTTTACTAGGACAGAGTAATAATTTTGTGTTTCCGTTACAGTCAGAACGAATATTGTCGTTCATCCCGCCTGATGGCAACTTCCGCCTTATGTCGTATCATATTGGGTCTCAAAGTGTGGTGGCCATACCTATCTACGTGAGACATAGTCTCGTGCTACGCGCGAATGGGGACCACGGGAGGTTAGATCTGACGGTCGGACCGAAACAGACCATGGGGAGGACTTTGGAGAGTGAGTATACGTGTTAAAGAGAAAAGCTAATATTTGGGTTGGAAAGATTAAGAATGAGGTACATGCAACACATGCCTCAGTCCAGCACACTAGCGCTTATCGTGGACGGACAGACATACAGTCAAGTGTAAAAATATGGGTGCACACAACTTGCTCATAAATATGTCCCATAGCTCTTATGTCGTCGAATTAAGGTATAGGTATGTAACGATGGGAGGATTAAATCGATACTTATTTTTGCACTTGACCGGACGTAAAGCCTTTTCAACCAATAAGCATATGCAAAAAGTATGCGTGCTTTATACATCGTGTCTCTACTCTCTGGACAAAGACCAAAATCCTGAGTAGAGTTCCTTCTCAGGACTGTTCTACTTTTGTAAAATTATTAGATTTGATAAAAAAAAATCAAAATACAATTTATGCCCACAAACAAATCAACAATAGTAGGAACATACTGTATCAGTAGTTCGCAATGATTTTTGCGGTTTAGAGATTGATCAAGTGGAAATACTCTTTAATTACCACGTATCTACATACAGGTTGTTCCAAAGAATTAAATCGGAAATCAGTCATTTCTCCGTTAATACGATGGCGTTTACAAAATCACACCGACTTTGCATATAGCTTAGAAATACCCTAATCAACACGTCCTATTCGTCTATGTCCAGAGGGTACAGACACGTTGTATATCTGAGAGAAAAGCTAAATATGCTTACGCCTCAGTTTCTTTTCAATACATGACTGGCTTGTTCAAATATTCCGTTGGTTCCTCTAAGAATAGCCGGTTATAAGTTAAGAGTTAAGAGATAAGTTAAGCTATTAGCATTAGTAATGGAATCGTGTTTACGTTATCCGATCCCAGTATTCTCTGATCAGCAAGCTTGAGATTGTGACTGAATATTTATATTGCTTTGATTAATGTCTTTTCTTATCTGCAGATGTCGCGATAGAAATATGCATGCCGAAATGTGTTCTAAACTGTTCCCTGACCGCCAACCAGGGGAAGTACTCATACGATCCCGTCAGCAAAGTGCTGCTGTGGGACATTGGACGCATCGAGTTGCCAAAACTGCCCAACATTAGAGGAAGTGTAAGTTACCAAACCAATACATCATTATTCTTTCAGTGACGCAATAAAGACTGTGAGGCTTACTAACCCAAAATTTATAGCAAGAGTGTCAATCTATTTACCTGTCACATAAAGCTATTACGATAGCAGTGGGATAAAGCTACTTCTCCGCTGACAGCCTCATTCAACCCACTAGTTGCCAAACGTGAATGAATACATATGTACTGTCTTTTGATTCCTGCTTAGTGCCATGCCAGCCTTCATATTAGTTAGACTAACAACAATTATTTACTGGCAGATATCAGTGGCGTCCGGTGCAGACACCGCCGGAGCAAATCCAAGTATTAACGTCCACTTCACGATCCCGCAACTGGCGGTGAGCGGTCTCCGCGTAAGCCGGCTCGACATGTACGGAGCTAAGTACAAACCCTTCAAGGGAGTCAAGTACGTCACCAAAGCGGGCAAGTTTCATGTGAGGATGTGATGGGCGACCGAAGCCGACCTGCCTTGGCTCTTCTTGAGGCTGCTGTGATGAACAATGAATATGCGAGTCGGTGCGGGTTACGTCGCTCGCGAAACTTGCGAACAAGTTCCAATCAAGTATGTCACTTTGTATTGTACTTAGCTTTTGACTTTGAGAGACTTTGAAAGTTAAATAGCCCTTTGTGTTACATATTCATAATCACAGTATGTGTTGTTATTATCTAAGGCGTGAGATCTATGCTAGACACCTGTCTACACGACACGATATTGATTTTAATTTCTTTCAGTTGCTCAGTAATAACTTAATAAATTAAATATTGGTACGTTATTGTTAACTTACAACCTCGACATTAATCCTTTTTCAGGCATAGTATGTTCATCAACCACAATAAATCTACACAAATATTTAACCCTGATCCCTTTGCAATATCAATGAAAGCAACAGGAATGATGACACCACCAATCAACTGACGTACTTTTTATGAACTGGCAAAACAGGATTTAGATTTTGTATGGCAATAGCTAGTTATACACCGTGAAATTTTAGTGGTTGTTTTCCCGAAACGAGGTGATTTAGTATCGATTGTACAATCGATTTATAATTACTATTTTGACTAGAGTCAAAAATCCAATTGTGAAAAACGAAAGTCGAAAATGACCGCAAACCAATAGTAACGCTTCGTTGGTACAAGTAGCGTACGATCGTACGATAGGTTAGGTACCAACGAAGCGTTACTATTGGTTTGCGGTCATTTTCGACTTTCGTTTTTCACAATTGGATTTTTGACTCTAGTCAAAATAGTAATTATAAATCGATACTAAATCACCTCGTTTCGGGAAAACAACCACTAAAATTTCACGGTGTATATGATATGATGTTACTTCTATGCCAACTCAATCGACTAGCTATTTATTTGTTTTAAAGTAGCTAAAAATCTAATTTTGCAGTTATGTGAAAATTAATCTGATTTTCAGGGTTAAAAAAAGTATTTATGTACTAAAATCTCTTTTCGGATTTTTTGTTTTATGGTGTCATCTATACTATTAAATTTGTTAAATATATGATTCGCTTTTATGATTGTTGCCTAGCCTGAAAAATGATTTAACTGCGGAATATTATAATATTATAATTGTTAAGCACATTATGAAGTATATAATTTTTTTTTAAATAGAAGTTTAAAAATATGTAGAACATTTATGTTTAAAACACTTTGTCTTTTCCACGCTTTGTGTATAATATTAATTATTATACGCCAATGGAATTAAATCTTAAACGTCAATGACGCTTAAGTTGCAGAAAGAGTTGATGTTCACTTTCTTGTAGTCTATGAATGAAACGTGTTTTTGTTTTTGTAAATAACGCCGAATTTAGGCTGCGTTTCCACCAGAGATGTGCGAGGATGCGTTGTGAGGGATGTGTATGTCATGAACCAATAGAAACACTTCATTCACTTAGGACCTTTTAAATAATGTGTTTCTATTGGTTCATGACTCACACATCCCTCGCAACGCATCCTCGCACATCTCTGATGGAAACGCAGCCTTATATTTGTTTGACGTGTCATGATGTTACGCGTTAGAACAGAACCGGTTGCGTACATTTATTATAGTTAGATTTATAGTTGTCTGACGCAATGAGTTGTGATGGTTCTACGGTACAGTTCTGACGCGTCAGTCAGGACACAATAAATCGGACACACTTTTGGCTTGCTTAATAATACCTACCACTCGCCAAAGGATCAGTAGTCTGTACCAACAATATAAATAAAAATAATTTGTGGTTAACCTCTTCACCGCCCCGCCCCTGTCATCTAGTCGCAACAGCCAATGGATTGTTTCACACGCCAACGTCATCTATAAATTACCAATATTTCAACTCGAAATAAACCTTCTACAATGGATTTTAAGTAGAAAATATGTTTGTCATGTAACGTGGCGTCGCGTACAAAGCACGTTACTTCGTTTGTTTTGTGGCGGTGAACAGGTTAAAAAATAGAAATTTCTGTATTAATGTAGCTTCGGTGTGTACGGCAAATCGAAGCTTATAAAAATAGAGATAATACGATACTGTGGCCTGATGCTAATTTGGACCGTGTCGTTAATAGTCAGTTGCTAAGAGCCCGTTGTTTGATCAATAGTTAAACACACTAATACTTAAAATATATGGTAAACATAACAATAGTTAACGCATTTCAAAGGCAATTTGACTATTAGCAAGGATGATATAGACTGGATTGGCAGTCGCCATGGTACGGATCGGCCGCGGTTTTTGTAGTTCGATTATTAAATGTAGATGGCGCTGAAATATAGCCAGAGGCTTTGAAGGCAAAACAATAAGACTACAGATGTTTCATATTACTACAAATGTATTATTTTTCAAAAATATTGCATAATAATTCATTTGTAGTAATATGAAACATCTGTAGTCTTATTGTTTTGCCTTCAAAGCCTCTGGCTATATTTCAGCGCCATCTAGATTTAATAATCGAACTACAAAAACCGCGGCCGATCCGTACCATGGCGACTGCCAATCCAGTCTATATCATCCTTGCTATTAGTATCTTTAACTACTGATCAAACAACAAGCACTAAGCATCTGGGAAATAAATTAGGTTATCTAGGGAGTTAGCGAACCTAGTTAATTTAGTAACTGACCAAAAGCGCATCAGATTGCTATAGTGATATCCAAAAATTGCATGACTAACTACGTTAGAATTTGATACGTTAAGTAACTAAATATGTTGATATTGTAATTGTTAACTATTATAATTTCAAATTACTGATGTCGATATAGGTCAATCAAAGTAATCATAAGATAAATATGTTTTATTATGTTAAATACATTAAATAACTATGTATTTAAATGTTCGTAATTATACTTCTATTCAGTAAAATATCATGTGCATATAAGAAATTATAATGTTTTTATAACTTAATTATTATATTATTTTATTTAAAAAAGTCTGCGTTCGTCGCGTCACCTCTCTTCGAAGGCACTCCCCTTGCTACCTCAGCCAGTATCGGAATCCTTGGTATTGACATCTCGAGTGAAGTCCAGTTCCGCGACCACTTGGAGAGTAAGGCTAAATTAGCCTCGAAGGAGCTCGGCGTGCTCAACAGATCGAGACGGTATTTCACTCCAGCCCACCGCCTTCAGCTTTATAAGGCGCAGGTTCGCCCACATATGGAATACTGCTCTCATCTGTGGGCGGGGGCTCCCCAGTACCAGCTTCTCCCTCTGGATCGCATACAACGGAGAGCGACTCGAATAGTCGGCTGCCAACGAATTTCTGATCGGCTTGATTCCTTGGCTCTGCGTAGAGATGTAGCTTCACTGTGCATCTTCTATCGCATGTACAACGGAGAGTGCTCCGAGGAGTTATTCGGGTTGATCCCTGCCGCATCCTTCCGCCACCGCCCTACGCGACAAAACTTCCATCCTCACCATCTGGATGGTTGGTTGTCTTCTACTGTGCGTTTTTCCAGAAATTTCCTGCCTCGCACAGCAAAGCTCTGGAATGAGGTTCCTGCTGCGGTATTCCCGGACCGATATGACCTTCAAGCTTTCAAAAAAAGAGCGTACTCCTACCTAAAAGGCCGTCAACGCACTTGTGACTCTTCTAGTGTCGCAGGTGTCCATGGGCGACGGTAATCGTTTACCATCAGGCGATCCGTCTGCTCGTTTACCCCCTATAACATAAAAAAAGAAAAAAAAATTATATCCAAGAAATATATAAATATATGATGATGATGATGAAGAAGAAATATTCCAGCTTTGATGATCTTAACAGAATACAAAGAAAAACTAGGATCAGGATTATTTTGGACCGAAGTAAACAGACTGGGTTGATAAGATGAATGTAGGTACAAATTTTTCATGTCTATGTTCGGGTAGTCACTTTAGTATGTTTCCGTCGGAAATGTACAGTACTTACTGCCAACACAGTCAAGCCAACTGATCATTCGTGACTGCAAAACAAAAGCATTAGACACTGCCTGCAAAAACGGAACTGATAGAAATAGTCTTTGATCGAGTAGGATCTATACACAAATTTCAAAGAGTTTACTACATGCACCGCTTCTTAAAATTCAACACCTTTTAATCTCTGTTAGATGAACAGTTAAGTATGTATTTAAACCTGGGCCCAATTGCATAACAAAGTACAACTAATATTACAAGCGGAACTCTCGCTTCAGTTATATTAACTAGAAAGGGAGTTCCGCTTGTAATATAAGTTGTACTTTGTTATGCAATTCGGCCCTGTTCGTGATTGGTTGTATTTGATTTGGTTCTGGCTGATTGTTGTTTTTCCAGTAAAGCCCTTATGGTGGTGAGCTCTCTCCGTAGCGTTTCTATTTAAACCTGTTCGTGATTGGTTGTATTTGATTTGGTTCTGGCTGATTGTTGTTTTTCCAGTAAAGCCCTTATGGCGGTGAGCTCTCTCCGTAGCGTGTCTATTTCACCATCCACTCCGCCGTTTGACGATTCTGATTCCTTGTCTCTGAAGTATCTTTGTACGAGCACTGACATCAATACAGCGTATTCCTTTTGCACGGGTGCCTCTATGTCAGTTTCCTGAAATATAAGGTTGTATTCATACAAGATTATTTTACTACTTACTTTATGAATCTTTTCACTGTAACTGTTGTTTTTGCTTACTAGGTAGACTAGACATGACTAGAAGATTTGAAAATGGCTTTACATTTTTAAGGCTTAGTTAAACAATAAAACCGGCCAAGTGCGAGTCGGACTCGCGCACCGAGGGTTCCGCACAAATTTGTATTTATCTATGAACATCCAGTCTTAGCAGACCCCTGCTCCTAAGCAAAATGTGCGCAGTGTGGGATCATTGTAGATTGGTTACTGATAAAGACAGAATTTTTCCTTTATCTGTGCTATAAGACCTTGCGTTGTACCAAATTTAAAGATTCTGAGTTCACGGGAAGTACCCTGTAGGTTTTGATTCCCTTGCGTGTGGTTGCGGGTTTGAAAATATGCGGCTTAATTAAATTGCTGTTTCTTTTGATTGCGTTGACATAGATGTTTGATTTTGTTAAAGCTCAAAGATATTATAGGCCTGAGTATTTGATATGAATTTCAATTTAATACCTCTACGCGTTCATGAGGAAAGGGGTAGTAACTTTAAAATTATTAAAAATATTTTTATTAACTAAAAATTTACTATTTATATTTTATTTATTATTTATCTGTGCTATGAGACGTTGCTTCGTACCAAATTTCAAGATTCTGAGTTCATGGGAAGTACCCTGTAGGTTTTGATTCCCTTGCGAGTGTCGAAAATTTGCGGCATAAATAGATTGGTTACTGATATAGACAGACAGACAAAAAATTTATGCTTTTCGCAATTTTTCCTTTATCTGTGCTATAAGACCTTGCTTCGTACCAAATTTCAAGATTCTGAGTTCACGGGAAGTACCCTGTACTTAGGTTTTGATTCCCTTGCGAGTTTCGAAAATATGCGGAAATTTGCGGCATAAACGGCTGTATCTTTTGATTCCGTTGGCTTAGAAGCTTGATTTTTTCACAGCTCTAAGGGACAGTAGACCTGAGTATTTGATATAAATTTCAGCATGATACCTTTACGCGTTCCTGAGAAAAAGGGTCTTGACAGACAGACGGACGGTCGGACGGACGGACAACAAAGTGATCCTATAAGGGTTCCGTTTTTTCCTTTTGAGGCACGGAACCCTAAAAACAATCAATTATTGCTTCTTGGGCTCCTTACCGCAAAAGGAAAAAAAAATTCTTATAGAATCATGTCGTCTGTCTGTCAAGACACTTTTTCTCAGAAATGCCTCAAGTTTGAATGAATATCAAACTAATTTATAGCTATTCCTTTATAATATAACCATTAGACTTCCACGACTTCATCCATACATATACTTCACTATCAATAAAATATCTTACTGTAGCACCGGTCTGAGAGCAGGATAATGAGACCCGTGTCCCCTTTTGTCTGCGTGTTTTAGCGCACAACCAGTCGACTACTCCTTTCATTCCCGAGGCGGTTGGTATCAGGTTGTAGGGGGACGGGAGCGTAGTCTGAGATATGTAGTTTAAATATACCTGCGATTAAAGCAACATGTTTTGCAAATAAAAAATACTGACTTTCAAACAAAATGTAAGTATATCATAAATTCAAAACAGAAAGTGTTTTTCTGTATGTTCTACGAGACAAAAAGGACATGGACTAAGAACATGTTCAACTGTCCCATGATATACCCATCTCTCATTATATCGTAAGTTTTTGTGATAACGCGGTATTCTTTAAGTTTTCTTTTTATCCTGTGAATAGCATTAGTTTTACAAGCTTTTATTTACCTTGCATTATACGTAAGTGTGTAAGTAAGTTGTTTTCAAATCTTGCAAGTTGATTTTTACCCACTTGCCCTTGCATTAAAAATTTTTGATTTTTTAAAAACTTTTATTGATTCTACGCTTAGGTATATTGAATGCTGTATTTCGTGTTGTAATAGTGTGTTAATTTGCAAATTTAACACTGTTCTCAGTAGGAAGATGTGTCAAAAGTTTTAATATAAGTAGAGCTTGTATAATTTAAAATGACGCGCGCCCAACCACCGCATTCACGCACATCTGCCACGAGAAATATTTCTCTATTGTAGCTTAAATTGAGTTTCAAATTCTGTGCGTAAATGCGGTGGTGGGGCGCGTCATTTTAAATTAGACAAGCTATACGAGTAAAACTCACCTCAGTCCTTCCAAAAGTCCACTCAGTGTTTACGTTGTTTATAACTCGCTGGAACGTGTTGGACATGGTCGCTATAAGCATGTTCAGGACCACGATGACGGATATTACTTCGAAGACTGAAAAAACGGACTATTTTATGTAACAGTCTTAAAAATAAATAAATAAAATAAATATCACGGGACAATTAGCCATGCTAACTTTTTAAATATGTATTGAAATCTCAAAACCATTTCGAGAAACAAGCTTTCGGTACAGTTTCTGTATATCAGATTTTAAAAAAAGTCTTACATTATTAAGATATTCGTTGAAATGTTTTGACCTTCAAATGCCCTTTCTGTGAGTCATCAAACGAATAATGGATAATGATTCTTTTGCCTTATTTAAAAAAAAAATCGACTGACGTCTGTCTAGTCTATATCAAACATAAACTCAAAATTGACATTGACGTGTCGTTTCGTTTTGTAGTTTGTTTGTTTATTTGTTATTTAAGCACAAAGAGTAAAACCATATACCTAATAAGGTTTAAGCAGCATTTTATTATAAAAGGACGGCTAATAACGAAAAAGCCGATTCTCGCAATTTGCCACAAGTGGACAATGTCATGATACTGGAGTTCATGACGAATTCTAGCAACCACAACATCGCTGAAATAAGAGGAGCTACTCAACGGTCAAGACTTTATTGTTAAACCATTGTTTACAAGTAATGTGTTTGTTTTAAATAGGCACATACATTTAAATGATCTTCACAACAAAACTGCAAATAGTTCTTGAAGTATTTTTGCTTCACTTCTCGTCTCGACACCATTCCTCTCGCCGTCGTTCTGGGATTGGTACGAATAACAAATCCGGGTTATCCCTGCTGTTATTCGAACATAAAGGGGCGAAACACTCGTAGCCTTCCATTTCAAACAAGTTCAGTTAGTGATTTCAAATTTTTTTGAGGTTAGCCGTCGGCGGTGACGTTAATACCTTGATGTTGACTTTACCATAGACTTTACTGTATTTTTTTTGTGCAGGCAAAGACTACATTATCCATTATGCGTTTGATGACGTCACGTCAGCAATATATTAATATTTTTTTTTAATGTAGTTAGGATTCATTAAAAACAAAAATACCGAAATTAGTTTCTTAAAATAGTCTATATTTATCAAATAAATTATAAAAACCATACAACAAAAATATGAAGCATGGCCAATTCACACCAATTGACCTAGTCCCAAAGTAAGCTAAGCATAGCTTGTGTTATGGGTACAAGGCAACGGATAAACATACTTATATAGATAGTGCAACATTAACTAATAAGAAAAAAAAACCGTTAACTGCATACACGTATAATTTATTAATTAAACAGCCAAACTCTTATAAAAACACAATATTCACAGAACAGGTTGGAAATAAAACACACACGCGCGGGGTTAAAAAATTACACAGCGTAAGCACCGTAGGGGTTGAATGCGCCTGTACGAAACGCGGTCAAAGTACACATACAACAAAGGCAACGTCGAGCCGAATTTCGGTTGGTCGGGCCTAGCGAGCTCCTTCGGTCACGGACCGATTAGGGCTTCGGGCATCAAGCTAAAAAAAGGGTAACCAGGCGAGGGTGTGCGGACGATGATGAGGATGTAATGGGGATGGGTATGAAAATGATCCGCCGCACGGCTCTGGTGGCTACACTGACTGCTACCCAGCGCTCCGGAGTCGCGCCCACCGAGAAATCGGGCTCCGAGCTTCGATGTATGGCGCTATAGCCGCTACAGTAACTAACTAAAATAGGTAATAATATTCCGAATGGGCCGAGAAAGAGTAACGTTGGCTTGCAAAGTGCCTTTAAAATTTGGAGGGGGACCTAACACGTTAACATTACTGACAGATCAAATAGTTTACGCCGGAATACGATCGTTCGGCTAATAAGCAAAGTTAAACCGCCTGAGCGGCCTCACGCGGAAGTACGTTGGGGTCTTCTGCACCGGCACGGCATCCCGTTGGTCGCCTCCGAACTCCGCGCGTCAAACAAGCACTTCGGGCATCCTGGGGAGCTGGCTCCGTGCGGCTGAGGTCTAGCTCCGGTACCCGGAAGCTGGAACAATTCAACCCGAAATAAGCAACGCCACCCCAAAAGCCGGGACTTGTCCAAAGGCGAAACCACAAAGCGATGCTATTAAAACTCACCCTGGCGTGATAAACGACAGGCTTAGAAACCGACAGCAAAGGCGGGACCCCTCGGTCACCGCCCAAGGGATGGGACTGCCCTTTTCTTCTTCGATGTACTGCTCAATTTGGTCCCACGGACCGACGGCGCACTATGCCCACTACTCGGGCGCACTTCACAAATGATAACAGCTTCGGACAAGAACAAAAACTATGTCCCACAGCAAAAAAAAACTCAAGCTTTCGTAACGACGTGCATCGTCCGCCTTCCAGTGAAATAATGCCAGACCCACATTCAATTTTTTCAGTCTAGAACCAGACGACAAAATTTCAAAATTTGACACAACAAGCGGCCTGTTACCAGTGGCCACTTCCACCAAAAAGTTCAAAAAACTTATAGTATTTACCAACCTACATGGAGCGTTTTTACCAACCGAAATTCGGCTCGACGTTGCCTTTGTTGTATGTGTACTTTGACCGCGTTATGTGCCGCGTTCCGTACAGGCGCATTCAACCCCTACGGTGCTTACGCTGTGTAATTTTTTAACCCCGCGCGTGTGTGTTTTATTTCCAACCTGTTCTGTGAATATTGTGTTTTTATAAGTGTTTGGCAGTTTTATTAATAAATTATACGTGTATGCAGTTAACGACTTTTTTTTCTTATTAGTTAATGTTGCAATAGATACATACTTAAATACATATTAAACACCCAAGACCCGAGAACAAATATTCGTATTATTCATACAAATATCTGCCCCGACGCGGGAATCGAACCCGGGACCTCAAGCTTCGTAGTCAGGTTCTCTACCTACTAGGCCATCTGGTAGTCTTCAAACACTTTTTTTTCTGCCGGCACCTACTTTACTTTTTCATCAACGTGCCGTAGCCGGCTTTGAAATAATATTTCAGTTAGGTTTGCGGATTATTTGCAGTAGTTCCTTTGGCCATTCCTTCGCAGGAACTACCTATTGCGTTTTTTGCGCATTAGTTCCTTCACAAGAGTTGAAGGAAAAACTGCGTTTATTTTTTCGCTTTTGTTCCTTTGCAACTGAATGTGCTACTGAGACAAGGAACAAAGGCGAAAATTTTATGTAAACGGAGTTCTTCCTTCATTTCTTGTGAAGGAACTAATAGTAATGCGAAAAATCGCATTAGCTTCTTCGAAGGAACAGCCAAAGAAACTGCCGCGAATAATCCAGGTTTGCTAGGTAAATTATGAAGCTTTGGAGACGCAGTGCATTTCTTTATGTCTTAACCCAAAGAAATAAAATCAAATTAAACGTGTACAAAATTTTAGTTATAATAATTAGGGTTGTCATACGTACCTAATTTCAATCGATTTTGCTCGCGGTTTACGATCCCTGATAATAATAAGTATATGAGGCTCACTTCCAAAGCAGCAGTATCCAATGCGTTCAGTATACGTATGCCGATTGCGGTGGGCTTTGTCCCTCAAGTTTCTGTTGTCGAGAATTACATCAGCACTCTCCAGCGGTGCCATACAAAACAGTGCCCAGAACAGCGTGTTCAGAGTATCGGCCAGGCTGGTGAATGAGGACACCTGTTTGCAATACAAGACATATAATGACATTTACCCCCTGTTTCACTGTCCATTGATCAATTTATTTGACGGATAAATGTGATGCCGTCTCTGTTTGTTTTGTTCGAATAGACGGAGACGGCATCACATTTATCCGTCAGTTAAAATTGATCAATGGGCGGTGAAACAGCCCCTTAATGTTAAAATAGCTCGACTAAGTATACAACTATTTTCGTCTTCTCATCGTAGGTCCGTACAAAATGGTGATAGGCGGTGATGCGACGGGTATTAGTGGTCCCCGTGAAAGAACCTTGGTAGTTAGCATGTCGTTAGGTGCTCAGCTTAGCTATTCATTATTAAAAACTTCTCGGGAAATTAACTAGGACTATATCGATGGAACTTTTAAAAGATGGAACTGCGATAATTATTTCAGTATTATATTGGTAGGTACCTCTAAATCTCGTAGCTAAATTTCGAGAGAAGATGGACAGTGGAATTAGTTTCGTTAGGTAATTATCATTATCAATTGGTTTCCTAACTCTGATATAATTATTTACTTCCCTCTGCAAATGTCGTTAACAGCTCTCTCTAAATCAAATACAATTAAAGTTCTAAATACCTAATGATGATGACATTATGACATTTACTTATGACATTAATTACGAGTACCTACCTATACATACATCCTTATTTTTAAACTGAGGCACACCTGAACAGTTTTCATTCCGGCTTCGTCCTCGTATACCATGCCGTCGTAGTACTGATAGAACCGAGTCAAACCCGCTGCGAATGCGCTGATTATAATAGCGAATACCGTCAAATACTTGTAGATGTCCACGGTCATCTTCCCTAGGGATACCTATGGATAATTTTATTTATGAGAAACTGGCGCTATTCATTTACAGAGGCACTCAAAATAACGCGAACACAATTACGTATAAAATTCCTTAACCAACGCACGGGTCCCTAAAAGTTTGTGAAATATTAAAATAACATAAAACTATTGTTTTTATAGTCTCAAGTGAAGATATGGTGACCGCAGCAATTCTGTCTATTAGTGGGCCAGTTTTTAGGGTTCCGTAGTCAACTAGGAACCCTTATAGTTTCGCCATGTCTGTCCGTTTGTCTGTCTGTCTGTCTGTCTGTCTGTCTGTCTGTCTGTCCGTCCGTGGCTAAGCTCTGAGACTGTTAGTACTAGAAAACTGTAATTTGGCAAGAATATATATATCAGTCATGCCGACAAAGTGATTAAATAAAAAAAACTAAAATAATTTTTTTTAGGGTACCCTACCTCCCATAGACATAGTGGGGGTGATTTTTTTTTCTCGACTAACCCTCTAGTGTGGGGTATCGTTGGATAGGTCTTTTAAAACCATTGGGAGGTTGCTAACATGATTTTTCTATTCAGTGATCTGTTTGCGAAATATTCAACTTTAAAGTGAACATTTTCATTAAAATCGACAGTCCCCCCCCTCTAAAATCTAAACTGTTGGGTGGAAAAATTTGAAAAAAATCAGAATGGTAGTAAATATATTATATTTACAAGGAAAATTATAGCGGCTAAAATTGCTTGGGAATTATTTGTAGTTAAAGAGTAAATAGTAGCCTAAGGTATAAAACATACCTAAACTTGGATGATTCCGTACACATACGAAATCCTTTGAAAAATATTACTTTATTTTTTCGTAATGGCTACGGAACCCTATCTTGGGCGTGTCCGACACGCTCTTGGCCGGTTTTTTTACCGAGTAGATTCATTTTGAACAGTTTGACCGCTCCAATGTTGCATTATAATAGATAAAGAATCTGCTGACAATCGTTGGTAATAAAATAGATAAAATAGCTGTTGCCCGCGACTCCGTCTGCGAAGAATGGGGGGGGGGGGGGATAAAAAATAGCCTACGACCTATTCTCAGACCTACCGAATACGGAGAAAATAGTTTCATACAAATCGGTCGAGCCGTTTTGGAGGAGTTCGGTAACAAACACCGTGACCCGAGATTTTATATATTTGATATTCGAACTCAGACAATCATTTTTTGTAGTCAGGTTTACACTCTTACCTGAAGCGGTCCGAGATGGTAATTAAGTTGACACAACAGCATCAGTCTGAAATAAGCGAGTATGGTTGCGAGACAAAATGTGCCTTCCGCCAATAATGTAGGGTCGTATTGCTTCCAATATTTGCGTTCTGTCGACAATTTAATTATGTTAATCAATGTTGAGACCATTCAAAAGGATAAGGATAACTGTATAAAGCAATGAAGGTACACACAGTGCAATATTACAAATACACATTGTTACCCGCGAGTACATAAGAAATAACATTTAGATATGTGATATTTTGGCAGCCTTTGCACTACAATCTGGGATCTGTATAGGGGCCTGTCTGTATGTAAAAGGTAAATACATAAATTACATAATATAATTTAAATTGGACTTCGACTCATTCTTATATTATTTATTACTAGCTGTTGCCCGCGACTCCGTCCGCGACGAATGGGGGGGGGGGGGGGGATAAAAAATAGCCTACGACCTATTCTCAGACCTACCGAGAGTAGAGAAAAAAGTTTCACAAAAATCGGCCAAGCCGTTTCGGAGGAGTTCGGTAACAAACACCGTGACACGATATTTTTATATATTAGATTTAGAGTCTTTAAACATGAAATTACCGTGAGACTCACTCATAGTAAGTACTATGCTCTAAGAAGAAGGGCTACGGATTAGCCTGAAACATGTCGAGTTAAACTCGATCATAGACGTGAGTTATCCGTATTTTTTCACTATTATTGAGTCTTGTTTTCGATACCTAATGGGATCTTTTTTTTTACTTAGTTTGGCAGATTCTTGCCCTTGTAGGTAGAGCCACTACCTTAGATGTGGTTATCAGGGATACCTCTTGTATGTAATAGGTACTGCCAAATCAAAACAATTTTTAATAGAAATTCAAATCGTATTAGTTCTACTTTTTATAATGACCGTTTTACCTTTTGAACGCCCCATTTCGAGTACAAATGTGTCACCAACACGCCGAGTGTAGACGAAAACTAACGCAAATTTCAATCGTAATTTCGCGTGTCAGTTTCTTTGACAATAAACGTCATGACCATTATAAGCGTCGGTGGCGTGGTAGGCACGGCAGTACACGACCCTTTTAGGTGTTCTTGGCGTTGAAAGGGTTAATAACGTATGACACTTCTATTGCATGCTCCAAACAAACACCATGTCTATTTTTAAAATATTTCTAAGCAAAAAATAACGCTTATTTAAATTTGGACGTATGTATCTCTGACTGCGGTTTGTATGAGCAGTAGGTACTTACCACTTAAAAAATATATCTAAAACTTATATTCCGTTTACCCATTTCCTCTTCATCGTTGATAGCGACATCCCTGGCAGCCGCTACCCAAAGGGCGAAGGTCACTACGAATAGCGTCAGCATGGTGACGTCGAAGATGTTCCAAGATTCGGAGAAATACCGCCGGGGGCCTTGAGTCACGCACATGCGCACTGCGGACCACACGTAGCCGCAGACGTATAGGATCACAGGACCTTCTGCCCCTGATCAGGGAAAGTGAAAATTTGTGCGTCAGAGTGAAGCTCCACTGATGAGTTGCGTCGCGTTGCGTTGTTGCAACGTTGACGCTGCGACGGTGTACATATATTATTATGACATGCTACTGATGCGTTGCGTCGTCGCACGCGACGTTCAACGGATCGGCGGACAAGAGACGAAGCGGGGGAGAGGGTGACGCCACTGCGCTGTCTCTAACAGTACACACATTTATGTCGTGCGTCGTCGCAGAGCAGTGTGGCATACAATGCGTTGATTCGTTGCGATGACGCGACGCTCAACGCATTGCAACTGTTCTGCTCAAAATCGCTCACTGTTCGTAAAAGTTATACTTAAACACTAGTACTTTTAGAGTTTATTTGCCTTTTAGTCCATAATTAGCTGTTGCCTAAGATACCATCTACGAAGTGTTTATTAATAGACTAGCTTTTTCCCGCGACTCCGTCCGCGTGGAATTAGTAATTTGGGCAGCTTATTTTTTTATCAAATTTGCTTTTTCATCAATTATGGCTCTCCTTAGTTCCTCGATATTAAAAAATTACCAACCCCTGCAACACCCCCCGCAAACCCCCCTCACCCCCCTCCCAACCCCACCCCCTACCAAACCCCCCGCACACCCGCGTTCACATTCACCACTGTACTCCCAAGTCAAGCGTGCCTATAGAAGTTTTACTTCATAATCCCCTGATTTTGAAACATTCTTCCGCTCCACTCCTATTGGTGTTAGCGTGATGATATATAGCTTATAGCCTTCCTCGATAAATGGGCTATCTAACACTGAAAGAATTTTTCAAATCGGAGCAGTAGTTCCTGAGATTAGCGCGTTCAAACAACTAACAAACAAACTCTTCACCTTATTAATTCTTCTAAAAACTGTTCGATAAATTTTTAAAATAGATGTATTTTTCTTATTTGTGAACCGATTGAAATGAAACAAACACTAAATGTTAATCCAAGAAAATACCAACATAACAGTGAAAACCGCATCCTTCTAGGTTAAGCCGTTTCTGAGATTAGCGCGCACAAACGCACAGACAAACAGAAAACAGACAAACAGATAAACAGACAAACAGACAATAATTCTAAAAATCATTGTTTCGGGTTCTATTGCGCTAATAAATAGCCCTAGTGACAGTTTTTCTCAAATATTTTCAATGTACAGACACCGACTTGTTACAGATTTATTATATGTATAGATAGATAGATATAGATAGATAGATATCACGCGGTAACTATGCAATTTTCCGGGATTAAAATTGTCCTTTATGTTAGTCTATGTTATTATCTATCTGTGTGCCAAAGTTCATCACAATCCGTCAAAACGTTTTAGCGTGAATGACAGAGTAGGTACTATCCGTACAAAATGTTACGTTTGTAATATTAAGTAGTATTTAAGCCAAATCAAAAATATAAGTATACATATTTTATACCTATGACATATTTTCTATGAATAAATTTAATCCCGGTTATAATTCAAATCCAAATCAAATCAAAAGTAGGTACCTAACAATAAAATATATCTTGAAACAATTATTTCCTTGACAAGTGCAGCGCTGGCTAATTGCGATAAAGTTATAGAGTGGGTTTGGAATTTAAACGTTGTACGACGAATTACACATACCTACTTAATTACATAGTTGTATTTGTATTTATCAATAGTCTTGATAAAGTCACGCTGAGGGATGTTGACACCATGGAAAAAGAATTTGAAGACACGACTCCAGTAAAAAAACGATTTATTTCAGCCCTGAAAGTCAGATTAATTTTCGATTAAATGCAAAATTAGATTTTTTGTTGCTTTAAAACAAATAAATAGTTAGTTGATTGAGCATTGCGAACAATGACGTCATATGTCGCTATTTTCATTCAAACTCTATGGGAGATTGTGTTTTGACAGCTCATAAAAAGAACGTCAGTTGATTGGTGGTGTCAACATCCCCATTGCAAATAGGTAGGTAGGTATATTGTAGAATAGTACCTAATGCCGCAAATTACAGTAACGTTAATGGGCGGACTGGATTTTGAGTTTCGTCCACGTGTTTAAAGTTAACGCTTCTCTGTTGTGAATGTTAAAACTACATTGTGCATTTCATTGATTACCTACCCGAACACGAAACAGGAAGTGAAGTAGGTACAACCGTAACAGTATCGGGTATAAACGCTAATCCGTTGACCTACACTGTTGCGCACAATTAATTGCGATAATCTAGACAAAAAATCTCATCATTGTATCCGAATGGGAGTAAATAAAGCATGAACCTGTATTCGGCGGTCCCCGTTTCTGTCTGGTCTTATCTTGATTAGAGATATAGAAGACCAGGGCCAGGAATACGAAGTAAGCGGCCGAGTGGGTAATCAGCTTGTTCAACGGTATCTGGAAGTGGCTAACGAGCCGGTGCCTCGGCGCTACCTGGAACGTGCCCGCCATTCGTAGGAAAATATGTGCTGATATAATCTGTCACTGCGGCGCTGGCGTGGAGGTGCCTGTTTAACGATGCCGGTAAACTTCGACCTGTTTGTTACCGGGGTAGGTTATTGGGTCTTTGAAATATCAAAGATTTAACGATGTTGTTAAGTTTTAACACTGCCAGTTTCTATAGTTGAAGACGATTAGATCACTGCAGGCATAGCTGAGAGCAATTGACGGGTTTAGAAAGGGAACCATATAATAAACCTATATATTAAACATTACGAAATCGATCATAGAAAATTTCTCTCAGCTTCGTCTTTAATAGTATATAAGTTACTCAAGTATGTCTTCGATTGTATGTAAGAAATTAAAATAAAAATAACCTACTATGAACAATCCCTTAATCCAAGTTTATGGTACCAATTGACATTGAGTATAGTCAACTAATTTGATTCCAAGGCCTCCTTGTTGCATTAACTGCTAGATAATTAAAACGTCAGTGCGGGTCAAAGGATTATCAACTTTCAGATCACAACATGCAATAAACGTAGAGTTTATAAACGTTTTCGCTCAATGACATGAAAAGAAAAAGAAGTTTTGACAGACGGAAAGTGACAATTCAACTTTTAATACATAAGCAAACTCTTTTTCCTATTATATCGTTGATATCATCATCATGACATATTATCACGCAATAGTGATTAAATCACTGTCGTAGAAGATAAACAAATTGATTGATTATGACATGGTTGGTTCTATAGTGGCTTAGGAATCAAGTTGGTTGACTGTAATCTTAATAAACGAACTCAATAACCAATCTCAATAAACAATTTGTTCACAATTTAGCAATTATGATGCCTAACTTATACCAGTTCAAATATTATAGCTTTAAAACTTAGAATGGAGCGTCCCAGACAGCACAGCAAGAAATAGGGTCAGTTCTTTCATTGCGGAGTCCTAAAAAGCACTAAGACGAACATAAAGGGACTTCAATTACAGAGCTTATTTACAGCTTTTTCTACACTTTACTTACCACGCACAAAAATAAAATAAGTGGTGTTATGAAAACTCGACTCGTTATAATAAATCCTTTTGTCAATAGGGACTTGCTCTTCCAACTGAACCAGTCTCCTAACCAATAGGATTCAAGGACCTGAGAACACAGTGACGAACCATTAACTGGTATTCTGGTCGAAGGGAGTTCGCCGACCTTCTGACACAGCAGTAAAAATAAGAGTTTACAAAGGCTCTATGAGCGTAGTAAAACCACGAGAATGATATTTGAATATAAAACAATAAAAAAAAAATTATGATGTGTCGGTCTATTCGGACTGGTGTCCCTACTTATTTGAGTCAATTTCTGTTAAATGTTACTGTTTGGCATAGTTGTTTAATACATATGTACACATTTATTAGTGTTATAGAATGCGTATTTAAATGACTGAGAACCACGGACACCCCACCCCAACTGTTTTTTTTTTAATTTAGCTTAATGCATTATCGTCACTGCTTTGAAAAAAGCTCGTATCTCAAAATCGATAATCTGGCTAATTGAACTTTACTGAGTGTGCAATAAAGTTCAGTTTGGTTTACATATTGATTTGAGATACGAGATTTTTTCAAAGTAGTGACGATATACAATATATATATTTTCATTTTTTTTATTTGCCTTAACCTCTTAAATAAATTACATACCTACACTATATATGTATATGCTACATCTCCGTAATTCTACTTGATTTTTAACTCTGCACTTGAAATTTGCATTTAATTTGGCAGTAGCGTTACGCCGTTTTTAGAAAAAAATGAACTGCTAAAAACAGCCAGTATTAATTTATCTAATTAATATTCAAACTCGGTAAGACATTTAATTGGCGTAGGTTGCATTGGTTTAGACTAAGCACAGTAAAAAAGGATTAAATAAGAAACCACAACCTGCTTTAAAACTACTTTCAGGTTTTTAGTTATTTAATTAACACCTTGTACAAATATTATTATTATAATAATATTTGCGGTACTAAATTTTTTACGATTATAATTATAACTAGAGATTTTCCCTGCACTAACGATGCAACACTAATAACTTCCTTCTGTTATGTACTTAGTTTATCGATATCTTATAAGCGGCATTATATCAATGTGACATGTTTGAAAATATTATGAACAGTACCGAATCGATGTTATAATTTAAATATTATTTATTTTATTAGCAGTACGGCTGCTTTTAATTTTTTATTTTTTCGCTTTAAAATAAATGATGTTATAATTATATCAAACACAAACCACACGTCGTTCGTGCCAGGAAAATCTGTAGGTATAATTATAAAATTAGGAGTTACGTAGACGTCACAATTATTGTACCTATTAAACATTTTTCAATATTTCTACATTTTCTCAAAATGATCGCTGGTGACTACATGTAGACCACACGCATTGTAAGTTAGTTAAGTTACATGCAATTACCAACCAGTTGCGTGCTAGGATGTGCCACAAATTCTTTCTGTTTGTAGTCGACCGCCATCAGTAATCGAGGCAGTTTAAAATGACGCCGGTCCTGGTTGCATGTTTGTTTTAATATCACCTCCACTTCTCCTGATGTTCGGCAGCAACCTTTTTGACAATTGCTCATTTTAATTGAAAAAAGAAATTTAAATATTTCACCTAATTATGTTAAAATTGTTGACAGTGGCAGGACTGGCAGGAAAAAAACCGGCACAGTGCGTGTCGGGCTACGCTCAGTTTAGGGTTCCGTACTAATATGCGGCAGTTCATCACAGAAACGACAAAACGAAAACCACAAAAGAAAAAACTGTTTTTATCCACTCCTATTAAGAGGCTACGATGGCTGAGAGACTTTTGAGAAATAGGTACTCGCCCGAACCCCTCCGTGTCAGTACAGCGAGAGCGGGACAACTGCAGCTCAGACCGTTATTAGGCGCGTAAAATTGATCAAAACAGCATTTCGTAATCCCCTGTTTTCTTCTCGAAAACTGGACCAGTAAAATTATTTTTTTCAAAAATAATTAGAGGACAGATTTAGCTATGCCCCTATGTTTTCCTTTTTTTGTTTATGTGAGGGATTCTTTTCTGATGAGTGGCAATTTTTTCAGTTTTTGAAAGCTCATATTTCTTATGTTAATTGAAATATGGAAAAAAAACGAAACATATGGGCAAAGCTGTGGTAGATACAGATTACACAGTAAAAAAAAAATTGGCTGTAAAGCCATTATCCAGGGAGGAAACAGGGGATTACGTTTGTATGGAGAAATGGTGCGCATCGTACCCTCTTAAGGTAGGTATTCAACTTTTGCATTACAACCACACAGATGGACATAGTGATACTACACTTACAGATCGATTCACAAGAGTTGGCACGAATAGAATGAACGAAAACAATGTCACTTTGACATTTTTGTAGGAAAATGACTGATGCATGTCATTTTCATATTTGTGTGAAGTGTATTCAAATAGGTAACACATATATACTTTCATTCACTCATTCGATCCACTCGTGCCATGTCTTGTGAATCGACCTACAGGTCCCTTCTTAAAAATAACAAAACACGTACTGAGATAGAATAAAAGTTTTTGAGGGTTCCGTACCCAAAGGGGTATTACAATTCTTCCGCTATTTGTCTTTCTGTCCGTCCGTTTATCGCTCTGTGAAAAGGCTGTATATTTTAAGTCATAATAGGTAGGTAGGCACTTCAAATTTTCACACAGTGATTATACCTATACAGGGTAAAATTTTGAACGTGATACAAAATTAGTGTTTCAAGTAGTTAATGCTAGATAACATAATGCATTTACTCAATTGTTGAAATAGGTCTGATAAAATTTTGGATTTTCATACTTTGCTGCAGTTAAATTATGAACTAAATGTATGGACACCTCAAATTTAACAATACTAATTTTAACAACTGGGTAAATGCATTATGTTGTCTAGCATTAACTAAGCTAGAAACACTAATTTAGTATCACATTCAAAATTTCGCCCTGTATTACTGTAACCGCTGTAATAACAACTAATAAAAATAAAAAATAAAAATAAATTATAATTTTCCTTGATAATTTACTCCCATCATGATTTTGTCAAAATTTTCAAACCAACAGTCTCGATTTTAGAGGGAGAAGGGTCGATCAATTTTAACGAAAAATTTCACTTTAGAAATTATAAATAAGTATTTCGCAAAAAAAATCTTTATCGAGAAATCATCTTTGCAAGCCCGTAATGATTTTAAAAGACCTATCTAACAATACCCCACATATTAGGTTAGTCAAAAAGAAAATCACCCCACTTTACGACTATTACGGCACAGTTTTTTTTTCTACATTCTATTTTACACTTTGTCGGGATAGGTGTCGGGTTAGCTGCTACATATATCTATGCAAAATTACTGTTTTCTAACACTAACAGTTTCCCAGATAAGCCACGGATGGACGGACGAACAGACACAGGGACAGCAGACATGGCGAAACTATAAGGGTTTCGTTATTGCTATTTTGGCTCCGGAATCCTAAAAACGGATTGTTCATTTATCGAATTTGTATTAGGTACTTAATTTATTAATTTACCTATAAGATCAACAGCAAACGCACTGACTTCCTCACTCAGTTTGCTGTATGCAACCGACAGCTGCCTATACGCTGCTGCGTTTGCTGCCAGTTCCTTCGTCAAGCGAAATCCAGCGAGAATGGGATCCGAGGACACATGTACTAGGAAGGCTGGGGACGCGATCGCTTGGTACACGGCAAGGCGGGCGCTACTCGCTCGCAGGGGATCATCCGACTCCAGCGATAGCCTTCGGAAGAAAAACGTAGCGGTCGCTTAGAAACAGCCCACTTCGAAATATTATATATTTAAGGAATACAGTTTACTGACTTGCAATCCGCGCAAAGGCAATTCGGTAAATGCGGTGCGGGTATCGTGTGACCTCGTTGTACAAGTAACGCTACAGCCTCGTAGTTCCCGCTCTGAGCTGCGAGAATCAATGGCGTCACGTGCTCAGGAAAGTTTGGTGAATGAGTGCTGCCTGTGAATTCTAATCCTGGGCAAATTTCTTTTTGAGTATCTAGTAGCTTGACTGCAATTAATAGTAAATTATCGAGAGACTAAATAAATAAAGGTGGTTGCCGCCTGAGCGCCAGGTAGGGCAGCTATGAAATGTGTTTTATGGCTTTTAGTCTTGGAGGTGAAAACTACACTATTCAATTCGACTGCGAGAAAATATAAACAAGCATTAAACTAAGTACCAAAGCACAAATTATATTTGAACAAGTTATTTAAGTAATTTCGAACACTAGGTATGTATACTTGTAAGTAAAAAATGTTTCTCTTTTTCTTTTAGTTCATGTTCATTATCAACGGATACACTTAAATTTATTTACTTTACAGTTATTTTGTATATTATCAATTCCATGTTAAAATAATTTTAACGTCTTAATGGAACCTACCCAAAGTAAGTTAAGTATGTTACTACATAACGTAAAAAGCATTACCCAGTATTTTTATGTTGTTCTCTCGAACTGCATGCATTATTGTGTCACCGATTTCTATATTTGGCTGTTTCAAGAGAAATTCGACCATTGCTTCGGAACGATTTTTTACAGCTATGTGGAGTGCCGATACGCCCTACATTCAAGGTTAAGTTCGTGGTTAATGCAGCTGCAATGTGAATAATAATATCAGGTTTGTAGCGTTGTGATTTGACCTGGTAATTGACGCAGTTAACGTTAAGGCCCGGGTGCTCCTGAAGGTAACTCTGTACTGAAGGGACATTGTCTTCTGTCACAAGTCGCAAGAACTCGGCCTCATAAGGTAGAAGCATTGGCAAATGTACGCTCTCTTTTGGTTTCAATACGACGAACTCTTCGTTCATCTATAATAAATAAAGGTAATTAGATTAAATATGGAGTAAACTCGATAGTAATTTAATAAGTACACCCATACCAAGTTAAGATGCTCGTATTGATACATTTTCGACCAGAGATTGCGCAGACTAGCTTTTTGAGACCATTGTGACTTAATATTAGTTTTTACGTTATCGTGATCTTTGCTAGTACTGCTGTCTTCTCTTGAACTTGATTCAGTACTATTTAATGAGTTCTTAGTACTGGTTGTATACGCTAAATTTTTTGAGAAATCTGGAGCTGAATGGTTGGAACAGGGCTTATATCTTTGCCCGCTTAAAAGAGGTCTCGCCTCAGTTTGTGGAAAACTTTCACGCACTTGGTTTTCATCGTGAACTTGCTGAAATGAAGTCCTGATTGGGATACTGGGTAAGCTTTTATTTTCTATGGATTCCGTTAAATTAGACACGGATGACTTCATGGCTTTAAAAGACGTATGATGGATGAGGAATAATTCTAATTCACACACATTATGTTATAGGTATATTTTCACTGTATCACGTTTTGATATTGATTTGACATGTCATACTGAAAGAAGAAGACGTGAGGTGGCATAAAACTTGATATACTGCTGCCATGCTGTCATTTTCAATGCAACCTTTTTTTACCCAGAAAAATTGTGACGAGCGAGAGCGCGACAGTCAGAAATAATCAGGTTATTTTACAGTTTACCTCATTTCTATCAATAATGTCTACCAGGTTTAAAATTAATTAGATAATCCTATGTATTTATCCTTTGATAGCGAAGCATAGAAATCTTTTAAAATATTATACTTAGCTGATACTTCTCTACGCAGGGTTAGCAATGCTTTTAGTGACCAGATGCGAGCTGGGAATTAAGGTAACAAATTAATAAATGATTGTATTAGACTAAGACATTTATTAATATTATTCTATAACTAGGTACCTACTTTAACTTTATTTTTTGATTTGAATTTTACAGCGACAATGAGACTAAATGTAATAAATATCCTTGTTAGTTGTTGTTGTACATAGTGTACAGCAGTGCGAAGTAGGAATAAGATCTCGTCAGGATCTGTAACATAAAAACTTAAATCAGTAAAGTTATGACTATCGACCCAAATTTGAAACTTTTTCACAGAAAGTGTCATAGTAGTATCGCGTTCATCGCATTGACCTTGGCATTGACTGACAAGAAAAACACTTCGTTTTCTACAAAACACTTTAAAGAAAAACCGGCCAAGTACGAGTCGGACTCGCGCACGAAGGGTTCCGTACCATTATCTATAAAAACAGCAAAAAAATCACGTTTGTTGTATTGGGAGCCCCCTTTAATATTTGTTTTATTTTAATTTAATACTTTATTTTTAAATTTAATATATAACTAAATATTCTGTGAATATTTCAAGCGTCTACCTGTTGCCGTTATCAATATCAAGCAAAAAAAATCACATTTGTTGTATGGGAGCCCCCTTAAATAATTATTTTATTCTGTTTATTAGTATTTGTTGTTATAGTGGCAACCGAAATACATCATGTGTGAAAATTTCAACTGTCTAGCTATCACGGTTCATGAGATACAGCCTGGTGACAGACAGACAGACAGACGGACGGACAGCGAAGTCTCAGTAATAGGTTCCCGTTTTTACCCTTTGGGTACGGAACCCTAAAAAATGTAATTCGCCATTTTGTGGTGGCGGCCACCTTGGATTTGAAATTTAACCTAGTGTATAGTATTCTATTAGCCAACCCCTTTCATTTGATACCCATATTGAGGGAGTTGTGAAAAAATATGTAATCCGCTATTTTGTGGCGGCGGCCATCCTGGACCGATTTTCATAAAACATAGCTAAGAACACTCCCGACTAATTCACCTTTC
Source organism: Archips crataeganus (assembly GCA_947859365.1). NCBI lineage: Eukaryota > Metazoa > Arthropoda > Insecta > Lepidoptera > Tortricidae > Archips > Archips crataeganus. The sequence goes on from OX402045.1 coordinate 39,137,330, forward strand.
AAACAAAAAAAAAACAAAATCAACACAAACTTACCGATGAATAAGTGACCAGCGACAAGTTTGTGAAATTCATTGCTGTAAACGCTATCGGCTTTTGTGCTCTGCAATATAAAATATACTTTCAACTCAATTAGCACATGGATGGATACATTTGTACATACTTAAGCTTTTTGAAAAATAAACAAGTACAGTCAATCAGAAGAATCATCAAGAAGTATTGAAATTTTATCGCGTTTACTGTGTACTATATCACTTTCTAAAACTAACAATGCCATTCAGTTAGTCTTTCGAGTATATATAAGTATGTCTCCGATTGTATTTGGTTGGTATATACTTATGCTTTTTCGTGTCTTTCACCTAGTGCCGCTGTAATAGTTTGTCAGTCATTTGAACGCACATGTGCGTTTTTGGCACCTGTAGAAGTCTCGGTTTTACAAGTGGCAGCGAATGCGTTAAAAATTCGTGCTGAAATAAAATAGTAGATTGTACACCAAGGGGATAAAGCACTGTATTATGTCACGGGTGCGGTATTGAATCCTGAGCGTAACGAAGGACTCCAGATTTAACTCCCGAGCGTAGCGAGAATTAAAATTGAGTCCTGAGAGCAGTGAAGGATTTAAGCGCACCCAAGGCAAAATCAGTTTTATCCCCGAGGAGTATACTCTACTTTTCTCACCTTTTACGAGACAATAAAAACCAAGGCTACTAGAAAAATACTCGAAATAGGCCAGGAGCACTGATTCCGATATAGTTTTCCATTTGTCGAAATCGTCGTAAGCTTTTAAGTATTTTTCCTTCGACTTCTCTGGGAGTAGATTATTAACAATGTCTAAGGCCGGCTTGCGCAGACCTGGGTTAGCTACTTAATTCCGAGTGAGTTAACTGCTAACCTAGGGTTAACAGTGTTAAAATGTATTGAACTGTCATTCTTAACCCAGGGTTACCGATTTATTTTTTTAACCCTGACTGTGCAAGTGGCCCTAAGGCGTCTAATTTAATGGAATCAGGAGTTAAATCACTTTCGTCACTCGATATTTTCTTAATGTTTTATCTTTTGCAGTTTTGATACTTAAAATTGCAGCATATTGAAATACTCGCGGCTTTTGTTTTAAGTATTTGAATTTGTTTTCGTTCGGCCGCGGAGTTGCAAATAAAATGGGCGCGGCGCGGCCTCCCCGCCGCTCCCGCCGGCCCCGCCGACCTGCACGCCGTGCGATTTTGTAGAAATTAGACTATAAGTACATAACAATAAGAACTACGAGAAGTGAGAATCACATTACTGCCCGGTGGGTTATAATGAAATTCAGTACAACATTACGGTGTACTGCCGTTTGGCCAATTATTTTTCCCAAATATGACTTCCCAAATAACTTATCGCAATAGTTTAATATCCCACACGAATCTTTAGCAAAGTTACATTTCGCATTTTATTCGTTTGGTCAAATTATCATTTGGCAAAGTTTCACTTCGTCAAGATTTTATTAAGCAAATGTTTTATTTTGTCATAAATTAGGTATAAGTATGGCAAAAAAATTTTTGCCAAACTTATCACTTTCCATGCTCAACTTATAGCAAAAGTTTGGCAAATGATAATTAATTTTTACTTGTAGAAATACAATAGTAGGTAACATTGTTAGGCATATTGCTGGTAGCGAGCTTTCAGGGCAGAAGCGACTCGGACAGGTTAGGTTCAGAAGGCTAAGGCGGGTGCGATGCGTAGCGTAGCTCCCGCCTTAGCCTTCGATGTTAGGTATTTTTTTTATGACAACACAGAAAAGGATTATTTACATTAATATTATGAAATGTCATAAGTCATAAAACCATGCCATTGAATGTTGTCCATGTTTTAATGTAGTAGTCATAGATGCAGTGCATTTCTTCACCTTATCCCGCCGTAATTCACAATACCAGTACCTCTACCATGAGTTTACACTAGTTTACGTGACCGTACTCGCTAGCGACGGCGTAAATTTTTTGTATGGAGAATTGTACAGCGCCTCTAGCGGTCACTTACGGAAGTACAATTCTCCATACAAATCATTTACGCCGTCGCTAGCGAGTACGGTCACTGTGAACTAGTGTAAACTCATGGTAGAGGTACTTTACTATTAATTTTTATACTACGCGCCGCACTTCTTAAATTAGGATATAAATCGTATGTCATGCAATATTTTGGGAATGGTATGTTATGCCAAACGATACATTTGCCAAAAAAAATTGGGAAAATAGAACATGACCATGTAATTGGGGATGTCTATTTTTTTGCAATGTATAGTAAATCGAAAACCATTTCGAGATAAATGCTTTTTAACTCGTTTTCTGTAGTTATTTAATTTTAATATTATGTAATTAATTTATAATATAACATATAAGCAATGACCTTCATTTGACATTGGTGTAAATTGCGTGACCGGTTCAAGTCGTACTTTATTCTGTGTGGTTAGAATTCTTCACAATTTACGCGTGGATTATACAACAGAGTTTGATTTGGACCCGCTGTCTGACATCTAGCACTTTGACAGTATCAGTAAAGTGACACAGTGTATAGTGTACCACTACGCAAAAAATAATTAAAGGGGTTGCCTTATTGTACGCATTTAGATAGATTTAGAAATTTGGCATTGTGGAAGCCCTCAATTATAATCTGACGTCATCAACTAAAATAGTTTCAATAATTAATTTTGAAAAAGTAGAGAACTAAATGACAAAATATTGAAATTAGTTTCTTATAATTGACTTTTCTATACAAAAAAAATATAAAAACCATGGGTATTTTTTTTAGACATCCCCAATTATTTGCTAAACAATCACTTGCCAAAAAAGAGGTTTGCTGACTGTAAAATTGCGATAAGTAGTTTTGACAATTGAGTTTTTGCCAAATAACAATTTAGCAAAAAAGTTCGCGATGTGATACTTTGGTGAACATGGTGGTGGTTGAACTGACCTCCGAATAAGGAAAATAAGGGCGCGTCGACACCGAGGATCTGTACGGTACCAGCCGCTCTTGTACACTGCTAGAGCCACGTCCGCATTCTGCAAGTCCCTAGTTTAGTTTATTACCTGCTTTCCGAAATAAATTATCAGCGCATGGTGTGGCTTGGCCTTAATCAATATTAAAGACAACAAATCTTTCTAGATGACTACCGTTTATTAATCACTTTTAAACGACCATCCAATCCATTCCAGATCCACACAAGTGAAGGATACTATTGATTCAAACAAAAAATAGGACTTTCGAGCTAAATATTTTGCAAGATGATCTCTAAATCAAAAAATAATATTTGAAAACCATTAATGTTTTTGAATGACCTATCGTACGATATCCCATAATATGGGTTTAGGCGAGAAGAAAAGTCATCCCCACTTTACGTGTAGTATAAAATATTTTTTGTCAAGTTTTTCATTTTGTCTGTATGCTTAGTAATATATATAGGGTGAAAAATACGAACACCACATGGAAGACAACTACTTACCTTAAATATTGGAAATAACACATTCTATTGTCCTCCATGTGGCGTTTGTTTTTCCACGCTGTGTGTATACACCGTGAAATTTTAGTGGTTGTTTTCCCGAAACGAGGTGATTTAGTATCGATTGTACAATCGATTTATAATTACTATTTTGACTACAGTCAAAAATCCAATTGTGAAAAAATGACCGCAAACCAATAGTAACGCTTCGTTGGTACAAGTAGCGTACGATCGTACGATAGGTTAGGTACCAACGAAGCGTTACTATTGGTTTGCGGTCATTTTCGACTTTCGTTTTTCACAATTGTATTTTTGACTCTAGTCAAAATAGTAATTATAAATCGATTGTACAATCGATACTAAATCACCTCGTTTCGGGAAAACAACCACTAAAATTTCACGGTGTATACATGCCAAAATACATTAGCATAATCAGTCTCTAAGCTAAGCCTTGGATGGAGAAACAAACACACAGAATGACCAGTGAAACCAAACTGTAAAAAGATTCCTTGTACGACTAAGGAATTCTAAAATACTGTATGATACCTTCAGCACTGACAGAGACATGTACAGTTATGCCGTTAATTGTATTAACATTAATGTTATTTGCATGAATAGTAAAATCAAAGCCTACGCGGCAAAGCAACTGCATGCCTACCAGTGGTAACAGTGACATCCCAAGATTATCGCATTGGAATCAATGGTGATTGCATACATACCGATTGGAAAATGTCATCCGCATACCAACACAGCATGCCTATCTGAATCAGGGCTGCGCCTAAAAACAGCTTGTTGCTCACGGCCACGAACGGTTCCAGAAGCTGAAACGAAAACTCACGTTTTGCTAATATTCAATTTAATACGAAGCTAGAGCTTGTCCCGGGTTCGATTCCCGGTCGGGGCAGATATTTGTGTGAAAAATACTAATATTTGTGCTCGAGTCTTGGATGTTTAATATTCTGTTTAATCGTTGCCTTGTACCGTACCCATAACACAAGCTTTGCTTATTTTGGGGCTTCTACGAAAATGCATTCAAATTTTACCTGATTCAGTGTCCGTCAATCGAGTCCAATTTTTTTTTCTTTTGTAAACCTAAACCAGCAATTCGACGTTTGATAATGATAAATACTATGTGTGCATGCATAGTCGACCAAGTAACTGCTTTACTATTCTGGGGTTCCGTACTCCTGACAAGCAACCTTTATAGCCGTATGCTTGTCTGTTTGATCGTCCGTCCGTTCGCGGCCTAGTTGAGAAACCGTCAATGCAATATGTACCTAAATCGTGTAGGTACCTAATGTAATAACAACTTGCTTTTAAAACTTTTTTTTTTACATTCATTTCTATTTTTAATTAAAATATTTCTATTTTTAAATATTCTTTTTGGTTACAAAAAATTGTCGAAACTAAAAAAGTTTTACTTAAATATTTCATTTTTATACAAGCCATTTTGTTAACTGTATCTACTTTGTCATCCAAAAATCCGTACCAAATTTTAAGTCAATGCCATTGACAGTTAAAGTTCCCTTCTGCGAAGACGATCTTGGGCGTACCATCAGAATTGAACTCCAGATTATTCGAAATTAACTTGCTAGATCTGACCCGAACATCCATAGAAACATTGCAAGGTTATTAAATGCTTGTAATAAATAATAAGGTACTTATCTTTTATATTTCATTTTAAGTCCTTATTATTTTTAGTTGTACAACTGATATTGAACCTTAGGGTAGGAAAGGAATTTCTTGGTCGGCTACATTATGCGTGGAGCGTGTAAAGTGAAGACTAGAGTCACTGCCTCGTTACCAATGAAACAACTTTGATTGCGGAACTCACATAAGTAACATAATAAATTAATTAATCAAATAAAATCATCGTGTTACATGTATTTTTTTATTCAAATGCGACGGAAGTTGGCTAAGTACAGCAGTAATTAAGACTAATACTTTACCAATAGGTACTGGCCAGCACTAAATGAGAATTACACTCAGGTTACTGCTTGAATTGACAACATTTCATTTTTTTAACACCTGAAAATTACTACAGGAATCGAAAGAGTTTCGCCTCCTGAACACAGAAAAATATTTATTATAATTTATTTCTTCATATTTAAAAAAAATATGTGTACTTACCTGTACCTCCACAGAATAGATATGTTTCCTTTACCCTTTTCACTAGAAAAAAGAGCTGTCATAATTTTAAATTTCATAATTTGATAATTTGATAACAACCTTAATGTCAAATTTACGTCGTCACTTTTTTTTAATAGAGACTAGACAAAAGTAATGAATCTATTCTATCGTTACGCTCTTTTAGAATAAGCACATCTTTAAAAAATTGTAGTAAATTAATTAATAATCCTAGTGAAAATTTAAAACTATCAGCGTCCAAACAGTATAGGGACAGAGAACGAATCAAATTATAGTCTTAGAAATATGAAATGTTGTCAATTATAAGTTTTTCTACTCCTGTAGTATATATAATCTTTCAATTAAATGGTCAAAAACTATACAATAATAACTAACGTTATAAGTCTGTTCCAAGTTCTATGTTCTATGGTGCAAATTCAGTAACATAATAACCCTTATATAATTTTCATTATGTTACGGGACTGAGTAATATAATAACATTCAAAAAAAGAATACTGAAATCGATTTTGATAATCGAGTTCCTTTAAATATGCGTGTGCCACGTGATTGGTTGCTTAAAAATGAGTAAGAACAGGTAAGACCAATCACAATCAAGGTTTATTTTTTCAAGCGAAATTTCGTAATTGAGAACATGCTGATCAAGCTCTACGGTACGCGTACGGTCGCAAATTTAAAAAAAATAAAGCGGGAAATTAATATAAAGTCATTATACATTAATTAAAATATGTTTACATTAACAATTATTAAATCATGAATACTTAAATAACGGACAATAAATGAATTTTAAAGTCATTATGAATATTTTAACATCATTCAATTTGGCTGTATAGTAATTTGACTGTAAAGTTCCCGGGTCCATTCTAAGGTTGTGAATAATGAAAAAAAAAGTTTTAAAATAGCGGGAATTTGTTTTGCTTTTGCACGGAGTTCTTTCAAGTTGAAAGAAATAAATAAAAGAGTTAATCACTATTTATATGACTTTTTATCTGTGCGAATTTGTAACTTTGATGAATTAAGTGATGCAGAAATGTTGACGCCGCCAGAAATAAAACAGGCGGCAATGGAAGTGAGCACTTTTAAAATCGGAAAATTAATTTATTGTCCGTTATGTAAGTATTCATTATTTAAGTAATAATTGTTTATTTTGAACTCGTAGAAAAAGTAATGTATGCAACTATTCATAATCGGCTATTAAGACTCTCATGCGTATCTATTATGACATTCGGCTTCGCCTCATGTCAAAAACTCGCATTCGTGTCTTAATGGCCTTTATTATGATACAGTTGCATAAAATACTATTGAGACTAGCAGTGACTTAAAAAAAAACATACTTAAATATTTCTCCATGGCAAAACCTCACATATTTACGTTTATATTAGCCTAGAACTACAAATATATACCATCTGCACTTCGTTATCGTTTCCCGAAGTAATGGATATGAATCAGGCATAGCTAAAACTATTTCACCAAGATACATAATACTTATTTAACGCATTTTTTTGCATAATAAATCAATATTACAGTGCAAAAGGTTCCTTAGAGTTACACAAAAGTTAGTGTCTATTATGCCAAAAAAATATTAAAAATAAATCTGTTATAGCAAAATGTATGTTTGGCGTGTGTTTCGCAGAGGCAAGTAAATGTCAAAGTACGTAATAGGCAAAAAAGAATGAAAAGAATAAAGTAATGCATTATTCGAGTACTCACCACAATTACGAATACCACGCAGCAAATGTTCACAGAACTCAACACGACGTTTACGAGGTTCACTATAGTGAAGGCTTCCTCCAGATCATTACAGTATCTGTAATTTGTGAATAGCCACCATATATTACTTCTTTATGGATACTGATCAAGGTTAATTATAGGTTCCTGAAAAGTAATATCCTATTCCAGCAAAGTTCATTACCTTTTTACGTCGTTAGATCTGTTAAGTTATTACGAGATGCATAAAAGAACGTATACCTATAATATGGTGGCACTAACACCTTATAGGTGATTAAAAAATATTTAGCATCGTTTTCTAAAGTCAAACATATAATTGTGCATTTGTATTTAGCTTTACTGGGTCGGAAACACACCGGATAAGCCGCTGATGTAGTTTTATATTTCCGATTATCTCTTGATAATATTCTTCGTTAGTCTTCACCGTCTCGGCCAAAGCTTCTAGTCGGCTGTGGAGCAGCCGCAACAGAAGCGCGATGTGGCTCGCCAACCCCGAGAAGAGTAGGTCCGTGCATAGCATTATCCACACGCAAGTCTGACCTGGAGTCATACAAGCCTACCATTTGCTTCGGTGTGACAGCCTATGGTTTCGCTCACGCACTTTGATCGGCTTGTTGAACACTTTAGCAGTTTATTCAAAGAGTACCTACTTGCATAGTATAATATTTAAAAGTAAAGTTACCTATAATTTAATTTTTTGTATGGTTCACGCACGATCGCAAAAAATGTTGCAAAGATCTTGGCTGTAAGTAGTGCTTAAAAGATGTGTAGTAATTCTGTGTCATTAAGCGATGAGCTGCCGTTGTTAACAAAAAATGCTGCCCTAACTGTATGATTGCGTGATGATTATGACAGTAACAACCAATTTTTAAACTGTCGAAAGTGGATTAAGTAAAGAAAGTGAAATGATGTTTGTTTTGAGCACATCATGCGATAGTAAATTGCTTCGTTTCGATTTTTTTGGTAGTCTACAGTATATAATATAGGCTGGCAATCAAAAAGTTGAACTGGATTAATTGTTACCTACGTCCGGACAATAGTGAGTGCTGCTCTCAATGTGATAATTGTTATCTCCAAATTCTTGTGTATGCTATACCTATCTACGCACTGACTTTCACTCCTCGTTCTTCGAAGTCAATGAATCAAAAATTAATTAATTACATTTCTTTGGCACACATTGACATTGTGATACCTATTGTTTGTTATCTTCGGTTTTCTGTTCTCTGTTTCTGTTCTGTTACCTAAATAAGTTCTTTGAACTTGGAATTACTACGGTTTAAAATTTAGCTTAGAAATAAGTGGTTAGAACTTATAAAACCTACATAGATAGGATATACAGATTACAGCTAAGTCTACTAAAGTCAATTATACCTAACCATGTTAGGAAAAAAATGTTTAACTCTGAGACCGACATATTTAAATATTGTAAAATAATCAATGTTCATCAGTACCAAAATACTCATACTTAGTGACGAAATAGAAAATATTGGAAGTCTTAAAAAAACCAGTAGACCGGAAAACCTTAGAAAATTAGATACTTACCCACATTTGTCCTGCCAAAATGTAACAATGGGTATGGAAAACGGAGATGGGAATACATGTTACCTAATATTCTCAACGAACTCGATCACAACATACTTACGAGTGTGTGTGAAACGCCACACCACTGTAAACGTATTGTTGAAGCAATTTACCTAACGTAAACTTTGTGTTAAGATTACCTAGCCTAAAGTTCAATCGTGCGTGATTGATTAATTTAATTACCTACTTAAGTATTTTTGTGAGTGATTTCAACGGCAGTTAAACCTTAGTATGGTTTTGCTCGTTGCATTATTGTAAAATGTTATATTGTTTTTCTGTTTAGAAAAAAAAAAAAAAAAAAAAAATACAACCATTTAAAATATTATACGTCACTTTTATTTCAGAGAATTTTGTTAGTTAGGTCTTAAATCCGCAAAAAAATAATACTTATTGGTATTTTGCAAGGACAGCGATGCATTTGGAGCGCTTTGATATCGAAATCTCTTTTTTGCCAAAAATTTAGATTCGTAATTTCGTCATGAAGGTGTGTGATGAGATAACGTTATCTTATTTGGTAATAGCTGTTGCCCGCAATTTCATCTGTGTCCCGCGGGAACATTACACTTTGACGGCATGAAAAGTAAGGCATGATAATCTGGAAAAACCGGCCAAGAGCGTGTCGGACACGCACAAGGTAGGGTTCCGTAGCCATTACAAAAAAATCAAGTAATATTTTTCTAAGGATTTCGTATGTGTACGGAATCATCCAAGTTCAGGTATGTTTTATACCTTAGGCTACTATTTAGTCTTAAACTACAAATAATTTCCAAGCAATCTTAGCCGCTATAATTTTCCTAGTAAATTTGATATATTTACTACCATTCTGAATTTTTTCAAATTTTTCCACCTAACAGTTTAGATTTTAGAGGGGGGGGGGGGGACGCACGATTTTAATGAAAATTTTCACTTTTAAGTTGAATATTTCGCAAACAGATCACTGAATAGAAAAATCATGTTAGCAACCCCGCAATGGTTTTAAAAGACCTATCCAACGATACCCCACACTATAGGATAAGTCGAGAAAAAAAAATCACCCCCCTTTACGTCTATGGGAGGTACCCTAAAAAAAATTATTTTTTTATTTTTTATTTTACCACTTTGTTGGCGTGACTGATATGTATATTCATGCCAAATTACAGCTTTCTACTACTAATGATCTCTGAGCTTAGCCGCGGACAGACAGACAGACAGACAGACAGACGGACAGACATGGCGAAACTATAAGGGTTCCTAGTTGACTACGGAACCCTAAAAATGATACTTTCTGCCAGTGAAAGTTTTTTAATCAGTTTCATTTTCAAGAGATTACCATTTGCTACATAAAAACAAGCAAATACGAGGGGCGTTCAATATAAAGTGAGAATGAGATGCAAACTCTTTTAATATTACGAAATTAAATACTGGCCGGTAAAGCTAATCTATCTAGCTGATTGCTATAAAAAAAAAACTAACTGTCTTTTGTTTAAAAAAATATACGGTAATTTCTTTGCAATGCTATTGAGTACGTTAGCGAAAATGGAGAAAATTGAACTGCGCGCCGTTATCAAATACTTGTGTTTGAAAAATTTTTCTACGGACCAAGTCAATTTGGATTTGCGGGACACTTTAGGGTCTAATGCTCCTCCGTATTCGACAGTCGCACGTTGGTGCGCCGAATTTAGACGTGGAAGAACATCGACAATGGACGACCCCCGCTCCGGACGCCCTACTACAGCAGTAACTGAAGAAATTGTGAAAAAAGTCGAAAACTCAGTTTTGGCGGATCGTCGTGTCATGGTTCGTTTTATTGCTGAAAATGTAAAGATTTCAACGGGGAGCGTGCATAATATTTTACATGAAAGCTTGGGTATGAAAAAGGTATCTGCGCGTTGGGTACCAAGAATGCTTACTGACACGCAAAAACAAACTAGACTAGAGATTTGTCAAGAAGCTTTGAACCTGATGCAGCAAGACCGGGAACTTTTATTGGCGCGATTTATAACAATGGACGAAACATGGCTCCATCATTACGACCCAGAAACGAAACTGCAGTCTATGACATGGAAAAGGCCATCATCTCCAACTCCGAAGAAATTCAAGGTGAGCCCATCTGCCGGTAAGGTCATGGGCTCTGTTTTTTGGGATGGTAAAGGGGTATTAATGATTGAGTATCTCGAGCATGGAGCCACTATTACGGGCACATTATACGCCAAACAAATAGCAACATTGCGCAATGAGATCCGCGAAAAACGGCGAGGTAAACTCTCGAAAGTTGTGCTGTTCCACCAGGACAATGCCCCGGCACACAAGTCCGCCGTTGCAATGGCTGCAATTCGTGATGCTGGGTTCGATATCCTTAAGCATCCTCCGTATTCACCAGATCTCGCTCCCAGTGATTTCTACCTATTTCCGAGATTGAAACAATACCTGAGAGGCCAGAAATTTGAAGACGACGACGCGGTAGTCGCTGCAGTACAAGATTTTTTAAGTACTCAAGATGAGACCTTTTTTAAAAATGGAATTTTAAGTTTAGAAAAAAGATATACTAAGGGGGTGTTTCACCACCTTATTGTCAAACTGCTGGTTACGTTACCAATGAATAAACTAAGTACTGGACAAATCTGTCAGCTAGTGTTTTTTCAGTTTCACTACTCCGGTCCTGTGCAAACTAAGTACCACTTAACTAATCGTGGGTTTAACAAAAAGTCGGAATGGCAACGTCGCATTTCACGACCACGCGTTCCTGTTCGCACACTTTCGTCCAAAGAGTTGCTCATAATTAAAGCAAAAGAAATCGTAAACTATGTAATTTTAAAATACATCTATTGTTTTGCAGAAACAAATGTGTAACATTATAATTAATCCAAAAACGGTATTTATTTACGATACTTTGTTAACAATAACAAAGAAAAATAAAATCACGTAAAACGAATCGAAAAGTGGCGCCAAACCATTTGACAGATTAACTTTTTTTTGTAATGGCGATGTACAAGTTCACGTAGAACTTGCGTAGAACAAACGATTGTGCCACTGAAAAAAAGTCTGTAATTAAAAAATATTACGAAATTTTGGATTTATTTTTACATACTAAAAGCGTACCGATATTTTTTTATTCAAATCTTGATATTTGAATCCTCGTTTGCAATTTAGCATGACTTCTTTCTTTAAAAAATAAAAAATACTTTGATTTATTTTTCTGAAACCGGCTGTAGGGCTCTCCAACCATGACCACAAAAAAAAATAACTGACTAATTAAAAAGTTATGTGACGGATAAAAATGCTAAATGCCACCTGATCTGATGGTCAAATTAAAAAACAGTTTGTCCGTCACTTAGCGCTAATCAAGACTGGTGAAACAGAAATTTTAATTCCATCTCTCAAATAAGGTTATATTTAAGCTAATCCGAACTTTAAGAAAAGTGGTGAAACAGCCCCTAAGTGTATTATGCTAAAAGGTGACTATGTCGAAAAATAAAATGACATTTAGTAAAAGTTTTTTATAACATACTCATTCTCACTTTTTATTGAACGCCCCTAGTAAAAGTAAATAGCCCAATAGGATGAAAGTATAAGGTTAGAAAACTTACCGGCAAATATCTCAAATATGTAGACAAATACGTGATTGACCGTTTTGTATTTATCGAATGGGTACCACGAGACCCAGACGAAGCCGACTGTGGCGTCTTCTCTAATCCACAACTCGTAGAAGTACACGCATACAGGCGTCACGTTGTAAAACAACACGCCTCCCATGTTCATTGCAAAATACCCTGTGCCGAACATGCTTCTGGTTAGCAGGTTATACAGTAATACGAGTATTTGCTTCAAATGTGGTTTGTATTGTTTCGCGTGACAATATATTTAGTTTCTAATATTTAAAATTGGCTTACATCGATGTACCAGGCGCAGTGCAGCGATACTTGTTTCTTTGATATGTTGCGCGTTCTCATCAAGAGGCGGCATCGGCCATAATCCCGATAGCTCTTGTAAATGCTCGGCGAAAACATCCTTCTTGTACCACAGTGCGAATACTTTAGCAATACCTAATTTAAAAAGTATTTTAGGGTTCTATACCTCAAAATAAAATGGAACCCTTTTCGGTTACTTCATTGACGGTCTGTCTGAATGGCTGTCACTAATTTTAGGGACGGGTAGTTAAAAATTAATACCTAATAATGGCTCTCTTGCAAATGTAAAAAAAATCTCGTACTCTATGTCATCAAATAGTTATTTGTCATACAAGGGGGGAAAGTTGTATTTTACCTGCGAGTGTTCATTTGAAACACAAGCTATCGAAAGGATTCTATGATTGACCACGAGCAAAGCGAGTGGTTCAAAAATAGAATCATTTCGATAGCGAGTGTTTCAACACACGAGACGTAATAGTACATTACTGCAGCGGCCGCGAAATAGGGGATTGCCGGCCGAGTAGTAATAGATGGCCGAGTGTTAACGAGGCCATCTAGAGATACGAGGCCGGCAATCCCTGTTCGTGGCCAAGGCTTGTATAGTGCTTTTCTCAAATAAATCCAAGGAAATGATACGAATGTTCAACTTATATATTCATATTTAATTCAAATTGTTTTTTTTTGATTCCCGCCAAAATATTTTTTTTTCCAGCAATTTATTTGTAAGCTGTTCCAGTTAATGTTTTTAACGCAAAATCTTGAGATGATTTATATTTATTAAAAAATTACGACCTTATTAATTGGTTATTTTAATAAATTGTTAACAATAAACGCCAATCCTTATTTATTTTTTTAAATCTAGCCAAGTAAGATATTAAAAAGTAAATTCACAAACTAAATTTTTCTTAATTGGCAGTATGTCATTGATAGTCAATAAAAGAAAATACGACCCACTAAAACAAAAGACAATCTCTTTGCTGGCCTTGGCCAGCAATGTTTGTATGAAATTCCATTATTGTCGTCTAATTTGAAATTAGAACGAATCTTCCTCAACTGCTATACAATGGCATACTTCGTGTTCTATTGTCACGACTTTAAGGACCACATTTCCTTGGATGTTTGAGAAAAATAACTTTTCACCCGTGTATAACACAAAACTTTTCACCTCACTACAGCGAGGAAAATAAGAAAAGGTTTTGCACCTTTTTTGTGTCTCCATGTATTGAAAAGGTCAAACAACGCTTTCATGTATCTTAAACGGGATTTTTCAGGCAATAAGCTCAATTCCGCATTTTGCACGGTTTAATTCCACAGGTGTATACGTCTTCGTCACTCGAATCACTCATTTTTAATAACAAAATAACTTGAAAATCATGCGAATATTTAACGTTGACGGCTTAATTGAAAAGTTTTGACTTAAGTTTCCTTTTTTTATCATTTCGGATGCGTTTTGTTCGCACATCGACTTACTTGGACTGTCATAACATTTTATCCGTTTTTACAACAAGAATGAAGGTTAATGTTGAATACTGATAATTATGAATTAAAATAAAGTTGTAAGACTGTATTTAGTGTTTTTTACTCGATGCAATTCATTAATTGTGATGTTAAAATTCAGCACTTTTAACGTTTTACGTTTTGTTAGCTGTCACTTAAGCTGCCTTCAAATGTCAAAACTCTTTCTTCACATGTGGATAAAAAGCGATTTTCTCAATAGATGTCAAACAAACAAAAAGGGCTTTCCAAGCTAGTGAGGTGAAAAGATATATACAACCTTCTAGATATATTTTCATACAAAAACCGTGCTATCAAAACCTCTTTATCAAAGCTTCGTTAGACATGCAAAGGAAAAAAAAACACTGATTTCCATTTTCAATAATGAGAGTAACATAATTATCATCTTGTTTTCTTATTATTACTCTTGACAAAACGTATAATTTTTTTTTCCTACTCCTGTACTTTTATCTGTTTTTTACATGGTCGCGAACAAATATATAAGAACATAGATAATATGACTTCAGAAAGTCTATACTTAATCTATTCGCCATAACAGCACTTGTGTCGTAATGTCGTTATTACGATACACCTAGCTGCCACATAATATTAAATGTAGGGTACACTCAACACTAAAGCCCAGTTTAGACCTGCTGAGTTGAGTAGAGTAGGGTACAGTCGGGTACAGTAGGGTACAGTCGGGTACAGTAGGGTAAAATAGGGTACAGTAGAGTACAGTCGGGTACAGTAGGGTAAAATAGGGTACAGTCGGGTACAGTAGGGTAAAATAGGGTACAGCAGGGTACAGTCGGGTACAGTAGGGTAAAATAGGGTACAGTCGGGTACAGTAGGGTAAAATAGGGTACAGTAGGGTAAAATAGGGTACAGTTGGGTACAGTCGGGTACAGTAGAGTACAGTCAGGTGCAGTAGGGTAAAATAGGGTACAGTAGAGTACAGTCGGGTATAGTAGGGTAAAATAGGGTACAGTGGGGTACAGTCGGGTACAGTCGGGTACAGTCGGGTACAGTAGGGTAAAATAGGGTACAGTAGGGTACAGTCGGGTACAGTCGGGTACAGTAGGGTAAAATAGGGCAAAGTCGGGTACAGTCGGGTACAGTAGTGTAAAATAGGGTACATTTGGGTACAGTCGGGTACAGTGGGGTAAAATAGGGTACAGCGGGTAAAATAGGGTACAGTAGGGTACAGTCGGGTACAGTCGGGTACAGTAGGGTAAAATAGGGTACGGTAGGGTACAGTACAGTACAGTAGAGTCGAGTCGTAGAAAAAATATTGTATGCAACGGTGTATAATGTGGTCTTAACGGCTCGTGCCGTCTTCCATTGCGATACTCGCATTCGCTCGTATCGCAACTCACGTCACTCGCCTTTTAAGACCTCACTTATACAACAGTTGCATAAAATACTATTTAATTTGTACGGGACCCCTTATACTTAGCCGGTTTTTTTGACAAAATGAATTTAACAAAGTTGGTAATATCTGTAACGTCTCGCTAGATGAACTCAACTTACTCAAAGCGCCGTAGCCGAAAGTATGAAAAAGCGGAACAACATCTTCGACTCGTGGCGAATTAGATACCGTGAGGCCAATGTAAACGATTTCACTGAAGACGTGGTAGACAATGGCACAAACGGACACTATGAATATCAGTTTCTGGCGCATGCGCGCCCGGGCGCTCGCCGGCGGCTCGAACGAGAGTCCGATCCATCGCATGCTAAACAAGCACAACGACAGCGTCTCGTTTATCTCGCCACTCGCCTCTTCAACTTTGGTGGCCATCGCTAATCCACAATTGAACCGAAACAGTTCCAGTTTTCAGATATAAAGCCACGCGCTTCCACGTTTATTAAATATTGATTAGTTTAAAAGAGTTGGTGGGAGTGTTTAACTGCTTTTAAAGTTGAAGTTTCTAAGTAAATAGTGACAAGGTTGATAGTTGCCACGCCTCGACATTTAAACTTTACGTGTAAATAAATTAAATGGTTGAATTGGAAACGACGTGCGAGTTGAAATGTTTTAGTAGGTATAGGGGTCGGAACTAGAGTTGTGGTGAATGGGTTGTCTATCAAACAGTATCATGTCATGTTTCGACGGCAGCATTGTGGTGGTTCTTTTTTTTTATCGATATCAATGCCAACGGATAAAAAAAAATTTTCGTGTACTTTTCTTAATTTTTAGCTCAGGCAGTTTTTACTTTATCTCAGTGTAGCCCAAATGGCAAAAACATAGTTATTCGTTGAGAGAGAGAGAGAGAGAGAGAGGAAGGAGCTTCACCACAATTCTCAATTATTATTCTGCGCGGACAAAGTGCCAAACAAAACCTAGTTTCTAAATATAACAATTGCCTTGCCTATGGTTATTTTATGTTCGCTCATTCGTTTCTACTACTAGAAAAGGATATCACAGACAAAAAAATAATGAACTAGGTAAGGTAAACTCATAAAAATAAACTGGTCACTTGCGTTCCGGCAACGCACAGTGTGGAGTTCCGTACTAACGTGTGGTAGGTATATATTAATTTTCAAAGCCAAGAAATCTGTAATAGTTTGCCCTTTACTGTCCTTTAGTACCAAAAAAACAACCATTTCGTTTTCACAGTTGGATCACTGAATCGAATAATGGTTTTCGCCAACATGCAATAAGTATTTATGAAAGACCTATTCAACGACACACTACACCAAGGGATAGAAGAGAAAAAATCTTTCACGCTTTACGTGTAGGGGAGGTACGCCAGATTTTTTTTTCTTTTCATTCTGCCGCTTTGTTGGTGTGATTGTTTTATAAACCCATTTCAAAAACAGCGTTTTAGTACTAATTTATCTGTACTATTTTCTGCGTTGACCGACGGATACCGAGAAACGAATGGGAATTTTTTGCCATGTTGGCTACAGAACCGCATAAAGAAGATAATAATGAAATAAAGCTATAAAACGAAGAAGTAAATTTAATATATTTCAAACTAAATACAAACTGAAATATAGATGCACAGAAAAAACCCCAGAAAAAAGACCAATGCTGGGAGTCGCTAACTTCTAGACCAGTGATGGTGTAGGGGTAAGCACGCAGCACGGAACGCTGAGGACCTGGGTTCGATTCCCAGCATTGGTCTTTTTTCTGGGGTTTTTTCTGTGCATCTATATTTCAGTTTGTATTTAGTTTGAAATATATGGTTTCACGGGATGACCGTAAAAGTAATAAAAAAAAAAATGAAGTTGAAGAAAATAAAAAAATAAATAGAAAAAGATACTTCATACTTAACTTGTAAAAGTTGGCCTAGTAGCGCCATCTCTTGGTCCAGGTGAGCGGGTAGCTCCGAAGGAGTGTTGAAGTCTCTCGGTAGAGGGCATAACATAGATGCGCTTTATCACTGCCTAAATGTGATTATAACAGACTGAAGTGTACGATGTATGGGAAAGATTCGTCGCTAACTTCTAGACCAGTGATGGTGTAGGGGTAAGCACGCAGCACGGAACGCTGAGGACCTGGGTTCGATTCCCAGCATTGGTCTTTTTTCTGGGGTTTTTTCTGTGCATCTATATTTCAGTTTGTATTTAGTTTGAAATATATGGTTTCACGGGATGACCGTAAAAGTAATAAAAAAAAAATGAAGTTGAAGAAAATAAAAAAATAAATAGAAAAAGATACTTCATACTTAACTTGTAAATTTAATACTTAACAATAAATAATACCCACACCAATAGTTGCCCCCAGGGATAAATTTTACTGTGTGCCAACAGGTGTGTTCAACCAACAAGTTATCGGACTATTTGTACCTACATACCTACTGCCAGAGATTATGAAATGATCCCACGGATTTGATTTTATTGCGTTAAAACCTCACTCAAGGCGCGACCCCCTTCTGCCCGAAACTATATTTGGCGACACCCTCTCTGTTTACCTACACTTTTAGTCCCTAATTGGTATTTTCTTACGTTATAATACAAGTAGTGAATGAGCATAGGTAACTATTAGGTATAATGCGAAACATGTTACTCTTTTTATGTTATATTTAGATTCCGTACCTCAAAAGGAAAACACGGAACCTTATAGGATCACTTTGTTGTCCGTCTGTCTGTCTGTCTGTCAAGACCCTTTTTCTCATGAACGCGTGGAGGTATCAAGCTGAAATTCATATAAATAATCAGGTTTACTGTCCCTTAGAGCTGTGAAAAAATCAAACTTCTAAGCCAACGCAATCAAAAGATACAGAAGGCTATGCCGAAAATTTTCGACACTCGCAAGGGGGTCAAAACCTACAGGGTACTTCCCGTGAACCCAGAATATTGAAATTTGGTACGAAGCAACGTCTTATAGCACAGATAAAGGAAAAATTGTGAAAAGCATAAATTTTTAGTTACATCATATAATAAAAATATTTAATCTAATTAAACATTAGAGGGGTTCCGAAAACCAACATAAAATGATCCCACATAGCGTACCTTTTACTTAGAAGTAGAGCTCCGCTAACACTGGATTGTTAAAGTTACGGCTGTTTACGGCGTGTATTTTGATATACTTAACTAAAAATGTGCACGGAACCCGCGGTGCGCGATTCCGACTCGCACTTGGCCGGTTTTTGGACTTCAGCTCACTAAAAGAAATAATTTAATTAAAATATTATTTATTTTATTAGCAGTACGGCTGCTCACCGAATCTAAGATTATTTAATTATTTAATTATCACCCGAATAATTAAAATACTTTAGCGCATGTCATATATATATGTTACCAGTGATGACTTATGGCACTGAGACGTGGCCGCTAACGATGGGCCTCATAAGGAAGCTCAGAGGGCAACGGAGAGGGCTATGCTTGGAGTTTCTCTGCGGGATCGCATTAGAAATGATGAAATCCGCGCAAGAACTAAAGTCAAAGACATAGCTTGAAGAATCGCCAGACTCAAGTGGCAGTGGGCAGGGCACATCGCTTGTAGAACTGATGGCCGATGGAGCAAAAAGGTTCTCGAGTGGCGTCCACGGACCGGAAGACGCAGTGTACGTAGGCCTCCAACGAAATGGAGTGACGACCTGGTTAAGATTGTGGTATCGCGTTGGATGCAAATGGCACGGGACCGATATGTTTGGCGAGCCTTGGGGGAGGCCTATGTTCAGCAGTGGACGTCTTTTGGCTGAAATGATGATGATGATGAGTGCATGTCTGATGCCTTAACATCAGTTCCACTTTACCACATGCGCTGTGATGAGCATAAATTGGCAAGCAACTGCATTAAAGTAATCGAATCGCACCCGCGAAATACTTAATCTTGAGTAGGTAATTCCAGTTGCAATCTGTGGTCTTTCTCATCAGTTGCACTTCACCGAATGGTGATTCTCAAGAGCACAATTACATGAGTTAGTATAAAATACCCAAACCGATATAGGTTTGCCTATAATATTTGAAGAGATATAAAAAAAATCAAATAGATCCACAATTATTGACGAAGAAACCAGTTAACATACATAAATATTGACTACATCTAGATAAGCTTTCTTTTCTTTTCTTACTTCTTTTTTGAAGTCGTTTTAAAATAATGAAGAAATGCAATGACTCGGGGGTGAAGTAAATATAAAAATGTGATAGAAAACCATATATTTTCGCTGAACATAATAGGCGTGTTACGAGCAGCCCATAAGCCATTTGATTATAATTTTTGTTTGCACTACACGAAAACCGACAACCTGTATAATAAGACTACATCCTTATTGAAAGAAGAGTAGCCATGTTCGCGTGATTAAATAATGGCAATCAGAAAGTACCGTAATGGGATAAATCTCATAGTTTTCACGGCGATGTGATTGAATTGCAGTGAACCCACCATGTTTCCCATTGTTGCGGTACCAACTCGTGCGCACGCCGTTGCTTACACGCAAACCACCGTAATTAACATGTGATAGTTCCTATGACGTGATAAGATTTTTTTATCGATCTTAAGTAATAAGTTTTTAACAAACACATCGCACACCTAGATCAAAGGAGAGTCAACTCAAAATATTATAACATTAATTTAGACCTTTTAGAAATAGTATGGTCTAAATTAAAATGGTATCTACATAATTTTGAGTTGATGCTCTTTTTCTAGGAGTGCGACATGATTAGTATTCCGATTAATTCATAATATTTTTTAATACTATGACGAGAAAATGCAGAATGCACCAGAATCTTCAATCAAATCCAGGTTTTCGTCATACCGTGACGCATTTCTACATATACTCCATCCCAAGCGATACACGCAGAAATTTCTCTGTGTTCTCCGTTTGTGCGTAGATCGAAGAACGAATTGTGAATTACATGTCAGCTTATGCGACAGTATCTTTTTTAATTGTTTTTATGCCTTTCGGGTATCCGCACAATTTAGAGTGATTTAAAAGTTTCCCGCTACAGAGCGCTGTTTCGGCAAATTTAGCACGAGGCCCGCGGTCCGTGGCGTGCTTTACAGTTCGCCACCGTTACGCGGCGATTAGGCCGCGCACGCGCTGCGAGCTGCGGCTCTTGTCATCAACATAACTGCATTACAACATATTAAGTAAATGCTTGCTCCCTGCTACATATTTACATATGACTGTTTTGGTATGAAACATCGAACAGTCTCCACTTCATGTACGAAAATTTCCTGATACCTACATCTTCGGTCCTGCGGCAGCAATACCGCTATCGAGACACAATATATTACTTGTGGGATATCCTTGTATAATCGGTGATTAGAGTCATACATACGATTTGTATTCAATAACCTATGTCAGAAACATTACATCTAAGAACATGCTTTTAATAAATTGTTCGAAAGGAAGATACTTTTTGAGGTTTTTTTGAGCAAAGATTTGTTTTCTAGTTAGAGATCAGACTTTTATGAATAATTAACGTGTTTCACCCACAGTCACAGTCAACCAGCGTATAATTTAACAAAAAAGATATTCGTATTTCTACGAGAGCAATACGTTTACATTTTCGATGACCTATTTCACCGATTATTAAATCTAGAAAATTTGATTAGATTGTGAAAAATTAACCCAAAAATACCCCCCTGAGTTATGTACACGATCTCTCTTTGATCGAAGTAAAAGTGATATGTATTATCAATGTTTAGACGAGCGACCCAGATCTATTGACGAACTGACGCCTAGACTGTCAGTGCAAAAACATCGATCGCACAGACACCAAATAAAAGGTGCGAAAGCGAAGTGAATTCAGTAGAGGGAAGTAAAGCAGAGCGCGTCAGGCGCCTGCGCCGCATCCCGGCGCGGCCGCCGCGAGCGTGCCTCGGATCGTCTCGTAATGGATTAAGTGCCCAAAACATTAACACAATAACCCACATCACGTGCATTAAAGTGACTTGGGAAATTGCTTTCATGATGGTAAAAAAACGTGCATAGTATCGCACTAAATGTGTTCGCACTCAGTTTGATCTCATGTCGTAGTTCAGAAAAACTGGTATGCATGTAATTTATGATGCTCGCTTCATCGTGTTTTGTCCAACCATTAGAGCTCGAGTAAATAAGTGAACAGTCGTAAGTTGGGTAACTTAGTATACGTTTTGTGTACTTAGTTCGGTTGTATCGTAAATGTAAATCAAACGACAAGTGCAGTGTAATTCACGTAACGTTAGATACATGAAAATGAAAGTATCATTATTACATATCTGCTGATTAAAATAAATTTTTCGTTAGGTACTTAGGCATGCTTAGCTTATGTTAGTGTGCAAAATTATTTTAGTATTACGTTCTACGAAGAATTGAATTCGGTTGACATTATTGTTCTGCACGTCGTTCCCTTGATGATTTGATTATTTATTGCGAGTAGTTCTATTTATAAATAGCACTATTCTAAGTTTTAAACGGTGTAGATTATCTAGGTAATATTACAATACACAATGTTAGTGTCTAAATAGTAGACAAGGCAGTGAGCGTCCCTCACTAGTTTCGGCATCAGCCACCCCGCAAGCGGCAATTAGCCATGCTACTTTTTAAATATGTATTGAAATCTCAAAACCATTTCGAGAAACAAGCTTTCGGTACAGTTTCTGTATATCAGATTTTAAAAAAAGTCTTACATTATTAAGATATTCGTTGAAATGTTTTGACCTTCAAATGCCCTTTCTGTGAGTCATCAAACGAATAATGGATAATGATTCTTTTGCCTTATTTTAAAAAAAATCGACTGACGTCTGTCTAGTCTATATCAAACATAAACTCAAACTTGACATTGACGTGTCGTTTCGTTTTGTAGTTTGTTTGTTTATTTGTTATTTAAGCACAAAGAGTAAAACCATATACCTAATAAGGTTTAAGCAGCATTTTATTATACGGCTAATAACGAAAAAGCCGATTCTCGCAATTTGCCACAAGTGGACAATGTCATGATACTGGAGTTCATGACGAATTCTAGCAACCACAACATCACTGAAATAAGAGGAGCTACTCAACGGTCAAGACTTTATTGTTAAACCATTGTGTATAAGTAATGTGTTTGTTTTAAATAGGCACATACATTTAAATGATCTTCACAACAAAACTGCAAATAGTTCTTGAAGTATTTTTGCTTCACTTCTCGACACCATTCCTCTCGCCGTCGTTCTGGGATTGGTACGAATAACAAATCCGGGTTATCCCTGCTGTTATTCGAACATAAAGGGGCGAAACACTCGTAGCCTTCCATTTCAAACAAGTTCAGTTAGTGATTTCAAATTTTTTTGAGGTTAGCCGTCGGCGGTGACGTTAACACCTTGATGTTGACTTTACCATAGACTTTACTGTATTTTTTTGTGCAGGCATAGACTACATTATCCATTATGCGTTTGATGACGTCACGTCAGCAATATATTAATATTTTTTTTTAATGTAGATAGGATTCATTAAAAACAAAAATACCGAAATTAGTTTCTTAAAATAGTCTATATTTATCAAATAAATTATAAAAACCATACAACAAAAATATGAAGCATGGCCAATTGACTGTATTGTAGGTAACGGCCACTAGTCGAGTTTGCACTGTGAGACACTCACGCCTACTACGCCTTGAAAAGTAATAGTAGTACCAAGTAGTACCTAATAACGCGTAAGTATTATATTATAACTGACTGTCTAGAACCCCTGGGGCTCATTTTATCAATTGCTAGCTGGTGCCCGCGACTTCGTCCGCGCAGTAAAGCTTCTTCATTTCTTTCATTGAATAAAACAAAAATCCGGCAACGGCAACATCTTACTAAGTGAATAATAAATCCCGTTTATTCCCTATCCCGTGGGAATTTCAACTAATCTAACCTTTTTTGTTGCTCGATATTGATAACGGCAACAGGTAGACGCTTGAAATACTTATTCACAGAATATTTAGTTATACACATTCACTTTAAAAATAAATTATTAAATTAAAACAAAACAAATATTTAAGGGGGACTCCCATACAAAAATCCCTTCGTGCGCAAGTCCGACTCGCACCTGGCCGGCTTCTTCAACATTTTGGCAAAAAAAATCTAAATCTTTTACATACCCCACGCAAACTGCGGTTTGCCGATGCCTGCTTTAGTATATAGCATTTATAATTATGGTTTTGTATGACTTGTAAGTTTTATGTCATACTATATTAGTACAAAACATGTTTGGTATGTGGAGCATTAGGTAATGTAATACTTATCAGTGAAAGAATTTTTAAAATCAAGCCCGAAGTGGAATTCATTTATTTCTACCCCACGGACAAAAAAACCAACAAAGTTTAGACTATATTTTCCTATCCTACGGGAATTTCGAAAAATAATTTATTTAGTAATGTTAGGTCTGTAGCACCAGTTGTTAAGGCTGTGCGTTGTCTGTCAGTCAGTCAGTTAGTCACGGTGCTGTTTTGTAAGTAGGTATATGTTCGTGTAAAGAACCCTTCGATAGCTGGAGATCACTGGTCCTAGGTTTCTATTAGGATAGCCCCAGGGTCTTACGCATTGTACTCTCAATATAAGGATAACCACTCACTTTGGTCTGCTCTCAGGCGCTGCTGTTATATTTAGACATTTAGTCACACACACAATAATTTTCAAATGTAGTATCCCGATGACCGAAATAATATCACCAAAAAAACCGGCCAAGAGCGTGTCGGACACGCACAAGGTAGGGTTCCGTAGCCATTACAAAAAATCAAGTAATATTTTTCTAAGGATTTCGTATGTGTACGGAATCATCCAACTTTAGGTATGTTTTATACCTTAGACTACTATTTACTCTTAAACTACAAATAATTTCCAAGCAATCTTAGCCGCTATAATTTTCCTAGTAAATTTGATATATTTACTACCCTTCTGATTTTTTTCAAATTTTTCCACCCAACAGTTTAGATTTTAGAGGGGGGGGACGGCCGATTTTAATGAAAATTTTCACTTTAAAGTTGAATATTTCGCAAACAGATCACTGAATAGAAAAATCATGTAAGCAACCCCGCAATGGTTTTAAAAGACCTATCCAACGATATCCCACATTATAGGATTAGTTGAGAAAAAAAAATCACCCCTCCTTTACGTCTATGGGAGGTACCCTAAAAAAATTATTTTATTGTTTTTTATTTTACCACTTTGTTGGCGTGACTGATATGTATATTCATGCCAAATTACAGCTTTCTAGTACTAACGATCTCTGAGCTTAGCCGCGGACAGGCAGACAGACAGACAGACGGACAGACATGGCGAAACTATAAGGGTTCCTAGTTGACTACGGAACCCTAAAAAACCAGTACTTTGGTTAAAAGAACAGTACACACCTAAACACATGCGATCCGTACGTTCGTTTACCTCGAACTGTCAAAGCTGTTTTGCCGCCAACCGACCGTATTATTGTGACTTACCCTAATATTAAAAGATTACAATGCCCGAACAGTATAGATTAACGATGATAACTTTATACATTGTTACCCAATTTTGATGAAACAAAGCCTATATGTAGCTCCAATTAAAGCTTCATCTATCTGCCAAAACCGCAAGAAAAATCGTGCAGTAGTTTCGGAGATTAGCGATTACATACAGACAGATAGAGCTCTACTTTTACTGTTTTATTATAGTATAGATATAGATAGCTAGATGTAGGAAAATACCTGGTGAAAAACAACGTCGATTTTGAAATGCGTGTGGTGTGTGAAAAAATCACGGGCTAAAAATTTAAAAAATTTAAATTTAAATTTAATCCATGCCGTAATTTCGTAGTAATGGGTTAAAAGACTTACCTACACCGTCTTCGAAAGATTTTGACGTGACAACGTCTAATAAATCGATGAACGCCGGCTGCATGCACGAAAAAACCGGCCAAGAGCGTGTCGGACACGCCCAAGGTAGGGTTCCGTAGCCATTACGAAAAAATCAAGTAATATTTTTCTAAGGATTTCGTATGTGTACGGAATCATCCAAGTTTAGGTATGTTTTATACCTTAGGCTACTACTTACTCTTAAACTACAAATAATTTCCAAGCAATCTTAGCCGCTATAATTTTCCTAGTAAATTTGATATATTTACTACCCTTCTGAATTTTTTCAAATTTTTCCACCCAACAGTTTAGATTTTAGAGGGGGGGACGGCCGATTTTAATGAAAATTTTCACTTTAAAGTTGAATATTTCGCAAACAGATCACTGAATAGAAAAATCATGTTAGCAACCCCGCTATGATTTTAAAAGACCTATCCATCGATACCCCACACTATAGGGTTAGCCGAGAAAAAAAAATCACCCCCACTACGTCTATATACGGGAGGTACCCTAAAAAATTTTTTTTTACTTTTTTTATTCAATCACTTTGTCGGCGTAACTGATATATACACCGTGAAATTTTAGTGGTTGTTTTCCCGAAACGAGGTGATTTAGTATCGATTGTACAATCGATTTATAATTACTATTTTGACTAGAGTCAAAAATCCAATTGTGAAAAACGAAAGTCGAAAATGACCGCAAACCAATAGTAACGCTTCGTTGGTACAAGTAGCGTACGATCGTACGATAGGTTAAGTACCAACGAAGCGTTACTATTGGTTTGCGGTCATTTTCGACTTTCGTTTTTCACAATTGGATTTTTGACTCTAGTCAAAATAGTAATTATAAATCGATTGTACAATCGAAACTAAATCACCTCGTTTCGGGAAAACAACCACTAAAATTTCACGGTGTATATTGATGCCAAATTACAGCTTTCTAGTACTAACAGTCTCTGAGCTTAGCCGCGGACAGACAGACAGACAGACAGACAGACAGACAGACAGACAGACAGACAGACAGACAGACAGACAGACAGACAGACAGACAGACGGACAGACATGGCGAAACTATAAGGGTTCCTAGTTGACTACGGAACCCTAAAAAGGATGACGCAATGTAACGTTACGTGTACGTGTAGCGGCGAGGGCCAGTTGCAATAGAGTGGCGTAGGCCAGTTGCAATACAGCGGCGAAGGTCAGTTGCAATATTACGTAATACAATCTTAGCTTGTTATGACGTTGTCACGTTAAACTATCGTCCGTAAACCGACTTTACAGACAACCGGTTTTTTACAAAATGTGAAATCCCCCGTTCGGTAACAGTGTTAAAAGTAAAGCTATGAGGAATAAAAGTTAAAACTCATGTAATGTGCAGTGGTTGACGATCTGTGGTCATACTCTTAGAAGTGCCGGTTTATCCTTGTCATCTGGCGGAAGAGTAAGCACATTACACACTTGTACATAAGTAGTCTACCAAGTAAGTAAATAATAAATAAAATAAATAAATATCACGGGACAATTCACACCAATTGACCTAGTCCCAAAGTAAGCTAGGAAAGCTTGTGTTATGGGTACTAGGCAACGGATAAACATACTTATATAGATAGATACATACTTAAATACATATTAAACACCCAAGACCCGAGAACAAACATTCGTATTTTTCATACAATTATCTGCCCCGACACGGGAATCGAACCCGGGACCTCAAGCTTCATAGTCAGGTTCTCTAACCACTAGGCCATCTGGTCGTCTAACGTGGTGGCTCATCTGGTGGTGCTTTACTATACTTTTTTTTAAAGTCAAAGTCACAATTCTTTATTAAATTTAGGCATCAATTGATGCTCCTATGAATGTCGAAGAATCTACCACCATTGTTTGTGATAGTTCCTACATCTGAATAAAAATAATAAGGTTGATTTTCACATTGACTTGTAAGTGAAAATGGCCTTTGATGTTTTAAATGCAACTGACATTGAATCGTACGGTGGTAAAGGAGTTTCTTGATCGACTGCATTAATGTAAAGTCGCACGTCCTCTAAAAAAGAGTCGTAACATAAAAAAAGGGTTTTGAGAAAATTGCAACTAAAGTTTAAGGTTTAAAGTTTAAGGTTAATATTTACACTTATTTGTGTTATGATAGTTTTTTTACAGGATGTGCGAAGTAATTACGTATATTTATGAAATAAATGGAAACATAATAAGCAGCGTATCGTATCGTCTCGGATTGGGCCGTTGTTTTGGATAAGCAGCGAAATGTAAATGTAATGTTAATGTAATGTTATATTGTATTAAACTAACTCCAATAATCTTTAACACTAAATTAAGATTTGAAGTTAAGATTTGTAATTCTTTTATTTTGATATTATTTGAAATACCTAAACAGTTATAAATAAATAAAAATAAATAAATATCACGGGACAATTCACATCAATTGACCTAGTCCCAAAGTAAGCTAAGCATAGCTTGTGCTATGGGTACAAGGCAACGGATAAACATACTTATATAGATAGATACATACTTAAATAGATATTAAACACCCAAGACCCGAGAACAAATATTCGTATTATTCATACAAATATCTGACCCGACGCGGGAATCGAACCCGGGACCTCAAGCTTAGTAGTCAGGTTCTCAACCTACTAGGCCATCTGGTCGTCTAAACAGTTTATATTTAATTTAATATTTTTTTTTATGTAAAATAATATATATATTTTTTTCACTTTTAAAGAAATAGTTACCACAATAATTGTTCTTGAAGACCGACTTTCTACGACTTTAACTCAAAAAGTTGCTTGTGACTGACATGTTCATTCCGTGTACACTTCATTTGTATTTTGGTTGAATTAGTACTAATTTAACTGACCGATCCGTAGTCACACCAATTTACCTACACTGGTGTGACTATGGTTCATTTTATTTATCCGTAGTTACACTGTCTATAGGTAGGTTAGGATAGTGAGGCAGTTTCTTCTGCCCGAAGGGCAAACCGCCAAGAAATAGGAGCCCCGCGAAGCGAAGCGGGGCTCCGTCGAGTTGGTTCAAATTAAATATTTATATTTAGTCAAGGGTGAGTTGGTCTATAGCGAGTGACTATGGATAAGTCATGCTAATTTAGTTCTAGGTTGTAGTTCATGTTAATAATTCAACTGTCAGACCTAATGGTGAAGGCTAGTAATCCATAATTTAGGTAAAAAGTACAAAGTTACGTGGGATGTAGGATGTAGAACGCCAATTCACATTAAAACGGAACGTCGGGCTATATGCCGCTTTAGGTGCGCTGTTTGCGATGATGTCACTAAAGTGAAATGCACCTTATGTTATTTAGTATCTGCCCGCGGCTTCGCTCTCGTGCTCCATTACGTCTGTCAATTAAATTGTAATTCTGGAATTTTATTAAATTCACGCCAGGATTCTCAAAAATTATACCTATATCGTGGTATTACATACACATTTTACGAAGAGCACTCTTGCAAAATTGTATGCCTCGGGATTTCACATCGTCATCACACAGGAGCCTATACGAGTAGTATTATTTTAGAGACCCAACTATCTACATATGGAATTTCAACCATATCCGTTCGGCCCACTTTATGTGAAAGACTAAGAAATACACACAGACATAAACTTCCCGCGTTTATGACATTACTATTACTAAGTAGGTATGTCTAATTCTTCTGGATGTTCGAAATGAGAAACACGGGTTACCTTTGTGCTTATTTCTGATCATAAGTTTCGGACTAATTTATGGTCCTTTATCAACATGTGCTCAAAAGGTCAGCTAAATGGAAAGTACATACACAATGGAAAAATATTTCCTAAAATTTCTGAGTGTTAAATTGGCCATGCTTCATATTTTTGTTGTATGGTTTTTATAATTTATTTGATAAATATAGACTATTTTAAGAAACTAATTTCGGTATTTTTGTTTTTAATGAATCCTATCTACATTAAAAAAAATATTAATATATTGCTGACGTGACGTCATCAAACGCATAATGGATAATGTAGTCTTTGCCTGCACAAAAAAAAATACAGTAGAGTCTATGGTAAAGTCAACATCAAGGTGTTAAAGTCACCGCCGACGGCTAACCTCAAAAAAATTTGAAATCACTAACTGAACTTGTTTGAAATGGAAGGCTACGAGTGTTTCGCCCCTTTATGTTCGAATAACAGCAGGGATAACCCGGATTTGTTATTCGTACCAATCCCAGAACGACGGCGAGAGGAATGGTGTCGAGAAGTGAAGCAAAAATACTTCAAGAACTATTTGCAGTTTTGTTGTGAAGATCATTTAAATGTATGTGCCTATTTAAAACAAACACATTACTTGTACACAATGGTTTAACAATAAAGTCTTGACCGTTGAGTAGCTCCTCTTATTTCAGCGATGTTGTGGTTGCTAGAATTCGTCATGAACTCCAGTATCATGACATTGTCCACTTGTGGCAAATTGCGAGAATCGGCTTTTTCGTTATTAGCCGTCCTTTTATAATAAAATGCTGCTTAAACCTTATTAGGTATATGGTTTTACTCTTTGTGCTTAAATCTATACATATAAAATCCTTTGTCCTGACTGACGGATCAACGCACAGCCTAAACCGCTGATCGTAGAGACCTGAAACTTGGAGGGTGTGTTCTTTGTATGACGTAGGCATCCGATAAGAAAGGATTTTTCGTAGTTTTACTCCTAAGGGGGTAAAAAAGGGGGGCAAAGTTTGTATGGGACAACGTGATTCCTTGGTCCAATCTACTTCAAATTTTGCATAAACATTCTATAATAGAATTGATGGAAGACGTGTTTCGTATTTTATTGAAATTCATCCCTTGACGGGGTTAAAAAGGAGTAGAAAGTTATTTTGGGGGTGATTTGCTTCGAAGTTGATATCAATACTCCTTAGTGCTTTTGATTTAAATTACTTTTTATTTTGACACAATGTAAACGAAACGAAACTTCAAATTTTGCAAACCATTTGTCTACGTTTGTCAACGACTTCCTGATCTGATCTCTGATAATAACTAATTATATGTATAAGTATTCGCATTTCACCAAGCTATTGCTTTTACAAGCGTAGTGTGGGACGCCCACCAACGAGATGGACGGACGTTTTGATGAAGGCTGCAGGTTCAGGATGGATGCAAGTCGCTTCCAACCGTAATGATTGGGCGTCAATGAGGGAGGCCTATGTCCAGCAGTGGACGTCCTGATGATGATGATGAAGCTTTTATGTGAGTTCAACCTTTTTCGAATAAAATCGAATTGAGCATTCAAACATCATTGTTGAACTCGCATTAAAGCTTGGTGCAATGCAAATACGTATAAAATGCTTTGTCCTGAAGTCCTAAATGACTGACTGGCGGATTAACGCACAGCCTAAACCGCTGTATTTAGAGACCTGAAACTTGGAGGATGTGTCCTTTGTATGACGTAGGCATCCGATAAGAAAGAATTTTCCGGAATTCCCACGGGATAAGGAATACACGGGATGTATATATTTCATCAATCGAGAGTGACCCTATCCCCATAACGAAGATTACTAAACTGTTCCAATTGGGCCTGCAAGTACACTATTAGAACAGGTAAAGCTAATTTCAATAATTTTGAAAATATCCACGGGATAAGGATAAATCAGGATTTATATACTCAAATCAACTGGATCCTATCTCCGTAACTACAATTAAGTACTAAACTTTTCAAATTCAGTATAAACGTAAATGGTCATACATAACAGCAAAAAAATTTATTGCAGGATTTTTGGAAATTCCTGTGGGATAGATAATCTCTGAAACTTCCCAGCCGATTTAAAAAAAAATCTTTTACCAGTAAAAAGTTACACTATCCTTTATTGACATAGGCTACTTTTTTCCGGAAAAATGCAAAATTCTTAAGGGATAGAAATAAAAATTCAACTTCGGAGCTCATTTTAAAATGTCTTTCACCAATAGAAAAGATACACTGTCCTTGATTAACATAGGATGCTATTTTCCGGATAAATGCAAAATTCCCACGGTATAGAAAATAGTAAATTTAACTTCGGGGCTGAGTTTAAAAAAAATGACCAATAGAAAGCTACACTATCCTTTGTTGGTATAGGCTAGGTTACCTACTATTTAAGATTATTTAAAAGCGAAAAAGTTTTTCGGGTGCGCCGGTGGGATTCGAACCCACGTCTCCTGGGTATGCGCCCCAACGGGTGTTCTACCAATTGAACCACGTCGCATCCAACCGACTCCCCCGAAATTCTTAATCGCTTACATTAACGTGTGGTAACTTCCATCGCAACTATTAGAAGCTACGACTCCTACGTTCCAAATTACATTGGAAATGCGTAAGAAATGATGTACCACATCTATTTATTCAAATAGATGTGGACCCAGGAGACGTGGGTTCGAATCCCACCGGCGCACCCGAAAAACTTTTTCGCTTTTAAATAATCTTAGATTCGGTGAGCAGCCGTACTGCTAATAAAAAATAAATAATACCTACTATTTATTCGGTAAAATGCAAAATTCCTGTAGGATAGAAAGAAGTGAACATCACTTGAGGGCTGATTTGAAAATTTCTTTCACCAATAGGAAGTTACACCAACCATTATTTACATAGACTACTTTTCTCCGTGAAAAAGCAAAATTCACACGGGAAAAAAATAAGTGAATTCAACTACGGGGCTGATTTTAAAACTTCTTTTACCGGTAGAAATCTACACCTTTAAGGGGTTACCTATCAAAATTTAGAATTATTTTTTTCCGAATATTTAAAATCCCGAATGCTTCATTTATCCGAATGCATTTTTTTCTGAAACTATAAATATTTCAGGATTTTTATAAAACAACCCTAACCTAACCTAAAGGGTTCTACACGATGGTCCTGAAATAAATCCTGAAATATTTACAATCTCAGAAAAAAATGCTTTCGGACAAATGAAGTTTTCGGGGTTCTAAACCTTCGGAAATAAAATTTTCTAAACATCGATAGGATCCCCTTTAAGGACATAGACTACTTTTTCTCGGGGAAAATGCAAAATTCCCGCGGGATTAATATAAGCGAAAATTTGCATAGAATAAGGACAAATTTGTTGAAATTCCCACGAGATAGTGAATAAACGGGATTTATAATATTCACTAACTGATACTGATGATGATGAAATGATAATAATAATGGATGTTGCCGTTGCCGGTTTTTTGTTTTATAATGAAAGAGATGAAGAAGCTTTACCACAAATTAGAATTCTACGCGGACGAAGTCGCGGGCAAAAGCTAGTAACAAATAAACAAACAAACTACAAAACGAAACGACACGTCAATGTCAAGTTTGAGTTTATGTTTGATATAGACTAGACAGACGTCAGTCGATTTTTTTTTAAATAAGGCAAAAGAATCATTATCCATTATTCGTTTGATGACTCACAGAAAGGGCATTTGAAGGTCAAAACATTTCAACGAATATCTTAATAATGTAAGACTTTTTTTAAAATCTGATATACAGAAACTGTACCGAAAGCTTGTTTCTCGAAATGGTTTTGAGATTTCAATACATATTTAAAAAGTTAGCATGGCTAATTATTCTGATATCAGACATACTTTACTTACAATACATATGTACTAGATGCCTACTCTTTTCAAAGGGCCGGCAACGCATCCGTAACTCTACTACATATGTTATGGATGTCTATTGACGGATTGTTTTCCCTGTATATAAAAAATAACCTACACAAAAAGAAACCATCATAAAACAGATAAATTGAATTAAAGACGGAAAAGCATAAAACAATAACATTCTGTTCATAAATGGAGCAGTTATTCATGCCAGTAGCTAGTTGGTAATATAATTAATAACTTGGCTAACCTTACTTGGCTCTACACGGCCCGTCCACGCCACGTGTTAGTTGCTCAACTGCACGCACAAACAAACTGCAGAAACATTGTTTTTTGGCCGAACATGAACAAGAACATAATATGTGCATTTACTTGGTATCCCCTTGAATCGTAGACAAATTTTTCATCGAATTAAATTTCATCGAAAATCATGTATAGAATATTCAGTTAGCAGTAATCTGGTTTCATCGATTATACATTACAAATTTTCTTAATTCATACAACAACTGTATAAGGGTTATTGTTTTTTAGAACATACATTTCCTAAACTATTCAAGAGACAGAATATCTAAATATCGAATTTCATTTCATCGACTATTTATGACAGCGAGCGAGCGAAGCGAACGAGCAAGACGAGTCGGAGCGGATGCGACTCGGAAAGGTTAGGTTCAAAGGCTAAAGCTGCGTACGGACTGCGCGCACTCGGGTACGCGTACCCGGGCATGCGTGTCCTGGAACGCCATGTCCGTACGCCATGTACGCGTACACTGTACACGTACACGTACACGTACAAGTACTGTACACGTACACGTACACTATACGCGTACATGGCGTACGGACATGGCGTTCCAGGACACACAAGCCCGGGTACGCGTACACGAGTGCGCGCAGTCCGTACGCAGCTTAATGCGGGAGCGTAGCGTAGCGAAGCTCCCGCATTAGCTTTTGGTGTTAGGTATTTTTTTCATGACCATCCCTGGAAGTCTTCCTTTTTGTATAACTACAATTATTAGTGTTTCATTGATTAGTGAAATGATCAGTGAAAATTATGTATTAATACAGATGTGAATAATTTTCTATGAAACATTATTAAATACGATATGAAAAAGACATTAAATAAAATATTATTATTTATTTACTAGCCTATTCTGTCCCACTGCTGAGCAAAGACCTCCCCCCAACATTTCCACTGCTCTCTGTCCGCTGCATACGAGGACCAGTCCTCCGTGAAGAAGTCCAGTTCATCTCGCCATCGCCGTCTGGGTCTGCCAGGTCGCCTTTTCGCGTTTTTGGGTTTCCACTCGGTGGTTATCTTGGCCCACAACTCGTCTGGCATGCGGCAGACATGGCCAGCCCAGTCCCACTTCAGCTTAGACGCCGTTCGACCTGCATCAGTGATCTGAGTCATGGAGCGCAGGTCGGTGTTCCGGATCCGATCCATTAATTTAACACCTAGCATGCTGCGCTCCATGGCCCGCTGGCAAACCCCGATTTAAATAAAATAACTATTTAAAATTCTGTAGAATAAACAAATCATGAAATAGTTTTTTTTTTAAATCTTTATTTTAAGGAACTTTGATCAAGTGGATTGAACATGTCAGTTCCAAATGAAATAGTTATTCTACAATATAATAATCAGCGATTTAACAAACCATGATTTAACAGTTCGGTGACATGAATAGTCGATGAAATGAAAATACGGGAAACGTTGTCTATGAACTAATAATCGATGAAAAGATTGTCTACGATTCAAGGGTAAACCGCATTTACTTGCTTACAGTTGCGGTTTTTTTTTACATAAAATTGACCGTGATTGACCTCTATCTCACCTAATGAAAAGTGCAAATGAGGCAAAAGATGTGTCTCACTGGTTCAGTAACAGCCTATAATTTTCGGACTAATCTGTGGTCCTTTATCAACGTGTCCTCATGTGGATAGCTAAACGGAAATTACTGCTATGGCACACCTTGAAAAAGGACCACGTAATATGTC
This sequence comes from Archips crataeganus, assembly GCA_947859365.1. Classification (NCBI taxonomy): domain Eukaryota; kingdom Metazoa; phylum Arthropoda; class Insecta; order Lepidoptera; family Tortricidae; genus Archips; species Archips crataeganus. The sequence goes on from OX402045.1 coordinate 39,172,454, forward strand.
TGAGTATCAAATTAGTATCGTTCTCTGTCTACTATAGTTAAGTTTTTTTTATGTTAGAGGGGCCAGACAAACGAACTAGTGGGTCACCTGATGTTAAATGATCACCACTGTACATAGACACCCGCAGCGCTTTACGCGATGCCAGTGCGTTGTCGGCCCTCCACCGTCCATAGACACCCGCAGGGCTTAAGTACTCTCAATATCGAGGGATCAAAGTTTATTCTTAACATTAGCTCAGCAAATGATTCTCATAAAACAGTAAATAGCGTCAAATATTATTTATAGCTTGTCTAATTTAAAATGACGCGCCCTACCAACGCATTTGTCATACAGGATTTGAAATCTTAGACAAGCTCTACTGCAAATTAAACTATCTTCATTTCACAAACAAACACCGCAATCCAAAATAACATACATTTTATTTAATTAAATACTTAACCTGTCAGGTCCAAACTACTAGCTGTATGAGGTGAGCAAATCAGAGCCGTTGTTTTGTTTATCCAGTGCCAACTCGGAGACTGATAGATCTCGCTAACGACTGATGGCCGCGACAGACTCTCATTAGCGCCTCGGGATAAACTTTTTGTTTTCTTAGTCCTCGCCTCCAGCGCCAGGCTGCGTTGTAATCTAGATCCCAGTAATTGAATCTTGCACAAATAAAACACAGCAAGGCACGCGGAGTAATTTAAGATTTTCATCGCGCAGATAATGAGTGTCAGTACGAATCAACACATTAACTTTCTCTGATGTACCAGCCCAGTGCTGGCCTTAAATCCTCCTTTGGAAAACCACAGGAAGTTACATTACAAACTTGTGAACCACGACGGTTTTATTACTCGGATTAGGAAAAACAGTAATCATGCGATTTTAATAAAGCTTGCGTAGAGAATTTATTTCTATACATTTCTCACAGAAGTAAATTATGTTGTTGATTAATATTAGGATCATACACATTTTTTTGTTCGCGTCTCTTCTGTGGAAATATCAAAAGTTGAGAGACAACATACATACATCAATATACGTCAAGTCTACATCGGCGTGTGGGAGGCCTGGACAACTTTCGGCCCATTTTAATAATCCTGAGTTTGTTGACTCAGAGTTGCTAATTTAATGTCCACAAGAGCGAAAATTTTTGTTTCTTACGCTGTGTATGATGTAGATTTAGTTTTGTGATGTTCATACATGAAGTTTATCGGATATCTCTTGGCTTTTATAGCGACAGCGTCAATAATTTACATAGATTGCATTTAGCTGTTGCTACGGAGGCCCTGCTGTGTCTAGCATGAGCCAGGCAAAGCCTTAATTACTTAGAATGCAGATCAAGGAACAAAGTCAGTGACCCCGCTTTAGATCTATTCTGGTGTAAAACCTCTCCGTTTCATGGCGCTGGGATAGGTAGCCACAGCGCGAGTACTGAACGCTCCACGTTGTCTCTTTAAATACTTATGCATTTAAATAATAGATCGTTTCGTTAGTCATAACGTAATATTACGTTACTGAATGACTGACTAGCTGACAGACATCGTAGAGCCTAAACCACTGGAGCTAGAGAATTGAAGTTTGACAGACATATTATTCCTTAAAAAATTGAAATTTACGCGGGACAAGAAATATAAGTGATTTATACATTCGGTTTAAAATGTTTTTATCACCGTAGTTTTAATTATTAAATACTTCATGGCATGCAAGTAGGCAATTTCAATAAATCAAAACTGTGTTTAGGATTTTCCGGAATAAATTCCCACAGGATAAGAAATATAGAGGATTTTTTATACCAACTGACTAAAAGTTGCAGACAAAAACTAGTCATACATAAGAAAATGGATCTAATGCATAAGATTCGCTTAGATGCGTTTCCGTTAGGCAACTAAGTATTTAATTTTTTCTAAGGACTGTTTGTTTCTTGTGTAACACTGATTGATTACTTAGTTGTTGCCCGCGACATCGTTTGCGAAGAATTCGTTTATTGCAATTCCATGGGAACTGTGAATTTTTCGAGGCTGAAAACTATGCCCTTCCCAAGGTAACAAACTCTGTCCGTACCAAATTTCATCTGAATCGGTTCAGCGGTTTAGACGTGAAGAGATAACAGAGATACTTACGATTTTATAATTTTAGTATGGATTTTCAATAAAGTTATTTTTTATGTTCTTAATGGGCTGAACACTATTATTTATGTAACCAACATTAGCCAGGTCGGGTGGTCGTCGAGTCGCCTACTGAGCTTGACATAGTCTAAATCACGTGTCTTCGCCGAATTTACGATACACTAGACATGATACTTAAAGATAATTTCTCACAACAAACCTATTATTCTTTGTTTACCTGAGATTCGCACATTAATTGTAGACAGTATGTTTGTTTGAATTAAAGTACACTTTAAGTTCCTGAGCACTAAGTATGTTATAGCGTACCTCGCAGGTCTATTATACGGTGCGCACATTATAAGTATTTTCATTCAACTCGAATGCAACGTTGTCGTTCTTACGAAGACTTGTAACACGCAATGTACTCGTATACCGTAACTACGAGTATTTAAGTACCTACATAGGTAGTCAATAGGGTAGGGTCCAATATAAAGGTATCGTTAATGGGGACAGGTACATACTAAGGCACGTATGACGGTATTTTAATTTAAACAAACTTTTTAACGTTTAGCATCACAATAAGGTTCAATAAATAATAGGGGAGAGGTCGGCGGAGTCGCTGCTACGCTGCTGCTGCGCCAGGATGTACAATCTTAGTACTAGCGCTCGGGTAATTTTTAATGGAGGGGGAGTTGAGGGGGGTGCAGGGGAGGGGTGCGGGGGCATTAAAGGGAGATGAAAATTTCATTGATTTTGCCGTAGGATGCACTGTTTTCAAGATATTTGTCAAAACACCGGTTCTCGTCCGATCACCGAGGTTAAGCAACGTCGGGCGCGGTCAGTAGCTACTTGGATGGGTGTCCGCCCGGTTTCATTTTTGTTTTTGAATGTTGTGTTATGATGTTGTCACGTTAAACTGTCGTCCGTAAACCGACTTTACAGACAACCGGTTTTTTTTAATTTTTTTGCGTAAAGTCTGGTGCGTATAGTTTCAAAATTTTGTTAACTAGACAACAATATTATTTTCACACCACCTGCTCGACAATGCCTTATTATATATCATGCAAACCTCTCTCAAAGTAAGTCATTATAGCCCTTGGCTTTCGCCGGGGCGTAATGTTGTACTGAATTTCATTATAACCCGCCGGGCAGTAATGTGATTCTCACTTCTCGTAGTTCTTATTGGTATGCACTTAAAGTCTAATTTCAAAATCGCCCCGCGTGCAGGCCGGCGCGCAGCCCGTGCACGTGCTGGTGGTACTCAACGTGCTCAGCCCCGCGGGAGGCCGCGCCGCGCCTCATTTATTTGCAGTTCCGCGGCCGAACGAAAACAAAGTCAAATACTTAAACAAAAGCCGCGAGTGTTTCAATACGCTGCAATTTTAAGTATCAAAACTGCAAAAGAAGATAAAACATTAGGAAAATATCGAGTGACGAAAGTGATTTGACTCCTGATTCCATTAAATTAGACGCCTTAGGACCATTTGCACAGTTCAGGGTAAAAAAAATAAATCGGTAACCCTGGGTTAAGAATGACAGTTCCATACATTTTGACACTTGTTAACCCTGGGTTAGCAGTTAACTCAGAGTTAGGTAAGTAGCTAACCCAGGTCGGCCTTAGAAATTGTTAATAATGTACTCCCAGAGAAGTCGAAGGAAAAATACTTAAAAGCTTACAAAGATTTCGACAAATGGAAAACTGCGAAAGGCGCAAAGTCAGTATCAGAATCAGTGCTTCTGGGTCTATTTCGAGTATTTTTCTAGTAGCCTTGGTTTGTATTGTCTCGCAAAAGGTGAGAAAAGTAGAGTATACTCCTCAGGGATAAAACTGATTTTGCCTTGGGCGCGCTTAAATCCTTCACTGCTCTCAGGACTCCATCTTAATTCCCTCGCTTCGCTCGGGAATCAATTAAAAACCCCCTCGCTACGCTCGGGAGTTAAATCTGGAGTCCCTCGATACGCTCAGGATTCAATATCGCGCCCGTGACATAATGCAGTGCTTTATCCCCTTGGTGTACAATCTACTAGTACCTGGGCGACCGAGCTCTGCTCGGGCAGAAACTCGGTACCAAGCGTTTTCCCAGAGATAAGACCAAGCTAGATCAATTTTTCATCCCCGAAAACCCCCACATACCAAATTTCATCGAAATCGTTGGAGCCGTTTCCGAGATCCTGATTATATATTTGCGGGGGAGGGAGTTCGGGGGTTTCAAGGGGGGATGAAAATTTCATTGATTTTTCCGTAGGATGCACAGTTTTCAAGATATTTGACAAAAACACCGGAGGGGTTGGGGCACAGAAATAATTTATTATTATTTCTGTGGGTTGGGGGGTGAGAGGGGGGAGGGGGTGCGGGGGGATGCGTGGGAGGGAGCGTGGGGGCATCAAAGGGGGGATGAAAATTTCATTGATTTTGCCGTAGGATGCACCGTTTTCAAGATATTTGACAAAAAAACCGGAGGGGGTGGGGGGGGTGAGCCACGTTAAACTATCGTCAGTAAACCGACTTTACAGACAACCGGTTTTTCTTGTTCTTTGCTCCCAATAGGGAACGTGCACATAGACGGTGCTGCCAACTGGTGTCATAAGGGTGCCATCAATTTGAATGCTTTACCTTGATAAGTTTGTTTTACTGTCCGCATAGTGTCTCTTTTGTCGCATTAGTGCTGCCGCCTATAGTTACTGCACGTTCCCTATAATACTTTTTCTCACAAAAAAGTAACTTTTTCTCACAAAAGAAGAAACTTCGTTTTCTCATGAAAAATAAACTTAAAAAAAACGTGGAATCGAGCCGAGGTCGGCTGGATCCGCGACCACCCGATTTCTACTGTGCTATTATGATCTGCTCGAAGCCGGCGAAATTTAGCTTTGTATTCTAATGCAAACAAAAATAGCCGGAAAACACGAGTAAAAGCGGTTTTCTGAAAATGAAACATAGCTAGATCAGTTTTTCATCCCCGAAAACCCCCACTTACCAAATTTCATCGAAATCGTTGGAGCCGTTTCCGAGATCCTGATTATATATATATATACAAGAATTGCTCGTTTAAAGGTATTAGATTAGATTGTATGCAACGTTGCTGGGGAGATCAGCGCTCCCGCATTTTTTTAAATTTTGAATTAACTTTCAACAATGCACTTTGCCTTCTCATATTTACAAAGTTAACAACGAAAACTTATGCGAAAAATTTCCAGTAAAATATTTTTCTCAATCGTTTTCTTTTGATTGAGATTGTAAATACCTATTTACATCCTGCGGTCAATTACGCTAAGATGTCGGAAAATATCTCTACACAGATGAAATCATCGATGAGGTTATCCTGATTAGATTTTTTTTTTTTTTTTTTTTTTTTTTTTTTTTTTTTTTTATGATATAGGGGGCAAACGAGCAGACGGATCGCCTGATGGTAAACGATTACCGTCGCCCATGGACACCTGCGACACCAAAAGAGTCACAAGTGCGTTGCCGGCCTTTTAGGTAGGAGTACGCTCTTTTTTTGAAAGCTTGAAGGTCATATCGGTCCGGGAATACCGCAGCAGGAACCTCATTCCAGAGCTTTACTGTGCGAGGCAGGAAATTTCTGGAAAAACGCACAGTAGAAGACAACCAACCATCCAGATGGTGAGGATGGAAGTGTTGTCGCGTAGGGCGGTGGCGGAAGGATGCGGCAGGGATCAACCCGAATAACTCCTCGGAGCACTCTCCGTTGTACATGCGATAGAAGATGCACAGTGAAGCTACATCTCTACGCAGCGCCAAGGAATCAAGCCCATCAGAAGTTCGTTGGCAGCCGACTATTCGAGTCGCTCTCCGTTGTATGCGATCCAGAGGGAGAAGCTGGTACCGGGGAGCCCCCGCCCACAGATGAGAGCAGATTAACCTGTAGTCGGGAAATCTACGTATTAGTAGAGAGATAACGTCACTCGAACCTGATGCTACTCCATCTGACACTAACGGAACTGTTTAGCTTAAAGATTAACTTACATGGCAGGAGAAATTTTATAAATAAAATAAATGTCAGTTTATGTCGGTTCATTTTACACCAAAAAGGTTTCTTCGTAATTATTTATTCTGCATAATGTACTCGTAAATAAAGTCATTACCAAGTTTGAGAAAAATACGTCTTGCACTAACCTATGCTCTGTAAGTTTTTTTTCAACCCCTAACTTTTCCTATGTTTTGGTTAAATTAAGAGTTATGCACACTCATGTACATATTGTTACGTCAAAAATTTATCATAAACCTAAAATATACTTGTACATACTATTATACTCGTAATATAAGAAAAAAATATTTTTTACAAATTATTTTCTATTTCATTTTTAAGTTAGGCGATTTTACGAAGTTTTCAATTATTACCGGTGCATACGTAAAATTATCACTTTATTCTTGTGTCTGTTTCTGACGGCAATCACAGCCACTCGCTTAAAGACTTTTCAGCTCAGATATGTCCTTGTTTGGCTAAGGTTCACGAGCTATATACGTAGTGTTGGCAAATTGCAGTGTTCAGCTTCGGGCGCTTTATTGAAAATTCGATCTATCTGTTCCGGTGAGAAGGGGTTAGTCGGGAGATCAATTTTGTGTTTTAAAGTAGATAGTTTTAAAGTTGCGGGTGGCGCGGCCGGCGAGCCGGTGCGAGCCCGTTATCCGGCGTCAGGTTACGGTCACGTCTATATAAGACCGCGGCGTCTTCTTCAGTATTTCATTCCGTTTGAGACGTCGGCCGGCTGCGTGGTCGTCGCGCGCCCTCCCGAACGCGCCCGTGTCTCGCAGCACCTTTTGTTCACTCCCCATTACTTCCATTAGCCGGTTCACTCGTTCGTCCACGGTCCAGTGCTCGCGTTTGTTGCCGGGACACTGATCAGTTCGTGTACTTTGAACATTTGTCGTGAAATAGTTGAAGAAAGTGACGCGGTCGCCAGCTCCAGGTAAATATGTGATTTATCAGCGTAAAACACTTTAATGCGGGGTTTTCTGCGCTTTTCATTGAAGTTTCCCATTTTTTCAACTATGCGATTTTCATGCGGATCATGGGGTAGTACAGTTATATTACTAGCAGTTTAATTAAAAGTTACGGGTTTTTATCTATTTTGTAACTGTAAGAGCCCTAACCAACTTCTACGCATAGCTTAAAGCTTTATCGTTGGCAACTAATACTTGTAAGATATGGTTCTGCATTTGTCAGTCATTCATTCAGTATTTTGGTTGATATTTTAGTGTACTGTACAAATATGGCTTGTAGTTTGATGACTACAAGTTTTTTAAAATAATTTATCCTAAACAAATGCCGCTAATCCTTTGATTATTATGAAACTGTATGACTGATAAATGAGATAACCATGTGCCCAATATTTCATTCATTATAAGATAAGAAAGAGGTTTGTTTTACCAAATTCACATGAAATAAGCCTTTTTGCGAGTACGTCTTTTTATAAATGTATGAGTTTCCGTTATCCATAAGATTCATACATTTATTTAACTTACATTTAATTTAGGAATACCTTTTAATAAAAATGTTACCTTTCTGCCTGCCAAGCGAAATGTTTGAGAAATTTTTTTTCCTAATTGAATAGGTTAATATCATCCATTTATTTCTCCGGCATTTTATTAATTATATGCTTTTTGAAATAAATTGTCAACTTCACACGGAGAGTTTAGGTATAAAGCATTATTATTAAAAACAATCATCTTTGATTTTAAATTTGAATTAAAAATAAGCTTCTGAACCCTTTAATCACAAAAATATAAATATCGTTGAATTTTAAAATCTTACTAATATGTATTACCTAAGTATAAAGAAAGTTTGTATGGATGTTTGTTACTCTTTCATGCTAAAACGGTTTGACGGATTCTGATGAAATTTGGCAACCGGATAGTTCCTAGATTAACATAAATAATACTTTTTATGCCGGAAAATTGCGTAGTTCCCGCGGAACAGCGATAAACGATTATTTCTCAGACGGAGTCGCGGGCAATAGTTAGTCTTACATAAATATGTAATATTATGACTCACTGTGGCTGTATCTAAGAAAAGAAAGTAGCATTTTAGTCCATCACAAAATTATGGTGAATCATGGCATTTGATGTTAGGTATATTTCGGACGACTAACTTTTTCTCCATAAAGATGATATCGGATACAAAACAAACTGTGGAGTATTTCATTTTATGAAATATATAAGATAATTGGACGGCCTAAGGAGCCATTCCTTGATTATTTAAGGACGCTTTTGGCCAGTTCGGTTTCATCTTCCTTCAATGAGTTTTTTCTTACGTAAAACTTTACTATCGGAAAATAGGTAATAAAACAAACTCATAATTTTAAATAGGCACGTAACTCGAATTTACTATTTTTTTTATTATGAAAGAGAATGATTTTATTGAAATGTATAAATTTCGTCCTAAAATTTAATTTCACTACGATAAAATGACCGTTACGTAAGACACCAACGTGCGCAACGAACTTATGATTCCTAGACAAGAAAAGTTAATATTCTATAAACCGAGTGTTAAATTAAATGTAAGTATGCTAAAAATTTCGGAAACGGTTATAGCCACTCCGATGACAGATGCTATAAAGAAGTTTTTGGGGGGGCGAATAATCGCGATTTCTGATTGTGTAAACATTAAGCAAAGTTTGGTCGGCCAGGTACTTGACATTGAGATTAACTCTGATGTACCTTACCTACAGTTAATAAAATTAAGTACATTATGAAGCTGATTAAAAAATATTAAATTATGGATATTAATATATTTCAACTATTATTTAACACTTCGAAATTCTACTACTACTACTACTACTACTACTACTACTACTACTACTACTGTACTGGAAAAACCAAATATTTCAAATAACTTTTATTTTTGATGTCATGGGCGAAGTAATTTAAACAGACAAGAAAGTTCCCTTATCTAAATATATTTAATAAACTTACATTTTACTGATCTTGACTTTATTAGGAGAAAAAATACATGAATCAAAATCCACCAAAACCAGTATTTATTTTCTTTTTGCAATAGAATAAAACCTGATCATGGTTTGAGTTAAGAGTAGAGATAAGTATAGAGCCGAGAGTGCAGTTTATTTCGCACTGCGCCTGTTCCCAGTGCAGTGCGGCGCAAACGCAACTTATTGTTACGTGGATGATGATTGCCGTCATTACGACAGAATTACTTGGAGATGGATGTTGGGCGACCACCGACCTGCCTTGAGCCTAGCACACTAGGCTTTGCATTCATATATCATTCTCAAGCAAGCATCATTAACTCAGCACTGAAATGACATATCAATACAAAAGGCAAAAAGAATAAGAGGATAAGGGGCTAATTCAAAAGTCATGTAGGTTTTGATTCATCGTCTGTTTTTCCTAAAGCGCAAATACAAAATTATACAAATTAAATTCTTTCCCTTAATTATTTTATAACGAAGCTTAAGTTTGATAGTAAGGTTTCCAAATAATATTAACTTATTTATACGGATTCTGACATCCACACTCACGTGCAGACACACACAGATATGACCTATGTCACAGTCAAAATTAAGTCCTTGACTTGTGATTTCATCGTTCAATGTATTCTACGGGCATTTGGCTGTTTAAATCCGTTAAATTTATTTCCTTTCTGTGTAGCCGCCATCTTGCATGGGAACAACGTTGGACATTGCATTGAGAGTAACTGTAACTAGTGGATCCTGCGAGACCGGCTCAAAATAGTGTGGTAGTCATAGGTAATCTGGTAGGTAGGTATAATTTAACAGAACTTCTGGCAAATAACCTACACGTTTATTAAAAATAGTGGCTTGTGTTTAGCTGATAACGCGAAAAAAAACATTTAATACGTAAAATAAGTTCCATTATGTTGCTAGTGACAATTAGCTTATATATCTACATGGTTAGCCTAATAAGCTAATTACATACATATGTAATTTTAGACATTTTACACAAAAGATTAAGCTCCTCTAAGCCGCTTCAGCCATTTTTGCCGCGAGTTCTGGAGATTTCAGTTTTGTCAAGATCACGTATACTTATCGAAAAATGTTTACTTAAAACCAATTTAGCCTGTACGCTTAGTATAAGTTTTACTTCACCAAAATACTTCTCGATCGCGTTTACGTAAAAATTTCAATTCCATGGAAACATGGACGCGCGCGCGCGGAGGCGCTGTCCATGTTTCCATAGTAATTGATTTGTTTACGTAAACGCGATCGAGAAGTATTTTGGTGAAGTAAAACTTATACTAGGTCTCAACAGATTGACCAAGCGAGCGCGAAGCGTCTCCATTTTAGTAAAAACACGGAGACGCTTCGCGCTCCGTTTGGGCGCAAATGCTTTTATTTCTCTGTTCGGCTATCCGGATATCAATTATTTCGGTTCGAATATTTCACACAAACATATTTGGATTTTTTTCAAAATGGGGTAGCCGTGGGGGTTAAGGTGCGGTGGACATTATTCAGTTTTAAGCTGTGCCAAGATACAGCTACAGCTACAGACAGAGCCACTAGTACTTACACAGTTTTTATAATGCCACAGCACTTTTTGTCCGCAGCACAGGCCTAAGGTACGCTAAACCCGCGTGAGGTACTACGGTGTGCTAATGTACCTATAGTTTCTCTACTCTTTGCGACAAACAATTTGAATGAATAGTTTCTAGAAAAATAGCAGAACTCAATTAGAATTTATATTTAATTTCTTAGCTGTAGCCATCACAAGGGGACTGGTATAGAGAGTTATGACGGACTTAGATTTAACAGTAGAAGTTAAACCACAGTTATTATACTAGTAAATGGGTTTTAAGTAGGTACATAATTGCTTAAGAGCTCATAAGAACGGTAACTTTTTCATACAAATTTATTCGTATTCTCTCTGAAAAAAGTTACTAGCATATCTGATAATATGAGAAATTAAGTTTTTTTTAAAAAATGTCGCCATTATTATATTAGCTGGTACAATAATATTTTATTTGTACCTAGATCAAGAAAACGTGGATGGTTATAAAAACGTCTTAAAAAATATAATCATCTGCGTTTGAAATGGCGGTTTAAAAATTTCTGTTTTTGGGGCTCCGTGGTAAAAATAAAAAACAAAAATTGAACCCTCATAGTTTCACGTCCGTCCGTCCGTCAGCGGCTCAGCTTAAACTACAAGAACTAAAAAGCTGTAATTTGGTATAGGTGTTTATAATATTCACGCTGACAAAGTGGCAGCATAAATTAAAAATCAAGGAATTTTAATCAGAGAAAAAAGTAGGTGTTTAGAGTAAAACAACAAACATTGTAAATGATCGACATTGTGTCGTTACCCTTAGCACAAAATTATGATCACGATTGACTATTAGTTAATTATATATTATTTACGAACACCTAACTGCTTAACTGAGCAAAATAACACGCGGAAGGTGTGTAATGTAATCTAATAAAATCATCTAAGTTCGACAAAAGCGCTGTATAAGTAGGAAGCGAGCCAACAAAAACTGTCCCGTAACCAGTCGGTGATAGTCGCACAAAAAATCTATTAATGCTCCGTCGTGTGTCGTAAGGCGCGCAAAAAATAGCAATACGATACCATGCGTGTGCGCAACCAGTTGGGCGTTTTTTACGGGCAAGTGCACGCGGCCTTGACCGGGTGCGCCTCCCGCCCAAACTGCGGCTCGCACTCGCGCCACTTCCAATAAATCTACATTAACTAGAGCTTCGCCCCGAAACAACTGGCATTGTTTTTTAGTTCCTAAACGAATATGTAATCGTAATAGTAAACTGAACTCTTAAAATGTCTACCAATATATTTTAAAACATTGGAATAAGTACATTGCTTAAGATATATTTGTTTTTTAAGACACATTTTACGGAGTAAATTCTGGACCTCACGCGAAATAGTTCTATGTGAAAAATATGGGGTTAATTTTTGGCGAAATAGATTTTTTTTCACTCGTGCGTGCGTAAGATAAGAACGATCGACTTGGTTATTGCTTAGACGAACCGATAAACTAAATCAAGGAGTGGAGTATTTATATTACATGTGAAAACATTCTGCGAGTACCACGTACCGCGTGCATCTTTACATCGCTATTAACATTCCCTCTCAACCAGTAGCAGCGATTACTTTTCGGACTGGTTTATTCTAATAACTCTACAAGATTGATAGGTTCGTCGTTCTGTCGATATCGATCAGTGTGAGATTGATTCATTGCCGACGGAGGCGTTCTCACCGACTCTGCTGGACGCCGAATCATCGCCGTTACCTCACGCTGCCTAACATTCATCACTCATTGCAATATGTTTACTTGCCCAGTTTACATTTACAATCACGGGAAATATTTTGATTGCATTAATGACCATCGATAAGTTTAACAATCAAAGGGTGATTATTTGTGGTTGGGTTAGCTTAATACTAAATCTGTTTGTGCATGTTGGTACTATTGGCGCATTTCTTTTGTGTTTTACGAGTAGATTTGATACGATTGAATGTGATAATAGATCGCGCACATTGATAAATTATACCACTGCTTTGTGCGTATATGTAGGTACCTTCGTAATGAATAACCTAATATGTGTATGGCATTAAAAGCAGTTTATGATAGGAACGCATGTAGGTATGCATTGTTTTGACCCCAAAAGCCCGTCTGTTGGGAACCATTAAGTGTCTCAGACGCGAGTCGCCTTTCTACGGCGCGGCGCGGGCGACGCCACACGCGCCCGGCAGCTTGCAGCGCGCACATAGGCCCCACTACTTTCCCCCGACCCAGTGCCCTCTCTGCACTGCCTGCGTACCGACCCGACGTCCTACAATTCCGTAATGTCTCACATTTTATTAAAGAAACACCGTGGCTCGTTACAATGACGCCTGTACAGTTTCAAAATCTTGTCCATGCGAGCATTAGCCCGCCGCGCGCCGCGACACTGCCGTTGCCATCGTTTTACAGTTGAATTAGGTACACGCCTTCATATGGTAATGTACTGAGAAAAAAAATTTTAAATAAAAAATAGAACCGCCTTCAAAAACACCCAAAAAAAATATTAATTAAAAATGTAACCGACTATAATGAGCATTATAATATCTTTCTACTAATCTGTTTGAAGTCGGGCCTCAGCACGAGCTAACAGGAGTGGTAGAAGCCCAACAGATAGTAGGTATAATAGGGATAATAGGTAGGTAAGTTAAATTACTACTATATGTATAGTTTGAGGTCCCAGGTTCGGTTCCCGCGTCGAGGCAGATATTTGTATGAAAAACACAAATGTTTGATCTCGGGTCTTGGGTGTTTAATATGTATTTGAGTATGTATCTATCTATATAAGTATGTTTATCCGTTGCCTAGTACCCCTAACACAAGCTTTGCTTACTTTGAGACTAGGTCGATTGGTGTGAATTGTCCCGGGATATTTATTTATTAATTTAATTACTAGGCTCACTCCTGCTGGCTCGAGCTGAGGCCCGACTTCAAACAGATTAGTAGAAAGATATTATAATGCTCATTATAGTCGGTTACATTTTTAATTAATATTTTTTTTGGGTGTTTTTGAAGGCGGTTCTATTTTTTATTTAAATTTTTTTATTTTTGGCTTTTTAGTTGTATTGGTATAAAAAAGATGCGTAGGCGTAGCCAGTAAACGAAACCCCGCTTCTGTTTACGCTCTGAGGATCGCAAGGTAACTAAAAAACTTAACCAGGGTAAACGGGGGTGGTTTGAAGGTATTTTTTTAATGCGGGAAGCTCTGCCCCCGAGCCCCCCGTTCCAGTAGCGAGGCTTCTATTACTACTCTGAGGGACGCAAGATAAACTGACGAATTTAACCAAGTGAAACATTAGAGTGTTAGATGGTTTAACAGATTTTTTTATTGCGGGGGGCTCTGCCCCCCGAGCCCCCCTCCCCTCCAATAGCGGGGCTTTTATTTTCACCCTGAGGGACGCAAGACAGCTAACTAACCTAACCAGGTTAAACGGGAAGTGATTTGAAGGTATTTTTTATTACGGGAGCTCCGCCCCCCAAGCCCCTCTACCGGTACCGAGGTTTCTATTTCCACTCTTGAAGGACGCAAGATAACTGACGAATCAAACCAGGTTAAACGGGAGGTGGTTTATGAGTATTTTTATTGCGGGGGGCTCCGCCCCCCGAGCCCCCCTCCACCAACGGGGCTTCTATTTCCACTCTGAGGGACGTTAGATAACTAACGAACCTAACTAGGTTAAACAGGGGGTGGTTTGAAGGTGTTTTTTATTACGGGGGGCTCCGCCCCCCGAGCCCCCCCCTCCCACCTAATATCACTTTGAGGAGCGCAAGGTAACTAACGAACCTAACCAGGTTAAACGGGGGATGGTTTGAAAGTATTTTTATTGCGGGAGCTCCGCCCAACGAGTCCCCTTTCCGGTAGCGATGCTTCTATTTCCACTCTGAGGGACGCAAGATAACTGACGAATCTAACCAGGTTAAACGGGAGGTGGTTTAAGAGTATTTTTATTGCGGGGGGCTCCGCCCCCCGAGCCCCCTTCCGAGAGCGGGCCTTCTATTTCCACTCTGAGGGACGTAAGATAACTAATGAAGCTAACCAGCTCCGCCCCTAACAGGGTTTAAAACAGGTTTGGTTTTAAACAGAGGGTGGTTTGAAGGTGTTTATTATTACGGGGGGCTCCGCCCCCAAACCCCCCTTCCAATACCAAGGCTTCATTTTCCACTCTGAGGGACGCAAGATAACTAACGAATCTGGTTAGGTTAAACGGGAGGCGGTTTGACAGGTATTTTATTTCGGGGGGCTCTGCCCCCCAAGCCCCCCCTCTAATATTACTTTGAGGAGCGCAAGGTAACTTACGAACCTAAACAAGTTAAACGGGGGATGGTATGAAAGTATTTTTTTTATTGCGGGGGGCTTCGCCCCCCTGAGCCCCCCCTTTAATATCACCTTGAGGAGCGCAAGGTAACTAACGAACCTAAACAGGTTAAACGGGGGATGGTTTGAAAGTATTTTTTTAAAGCGGGGGGCATCGCGCCCCGAGCCCCCCTCCGCTAACTAGACTTCCATTCCCACTCTACGGGACGCAAGATATCTAACGAACCTAACAAGGTTAAGCGAGACGTGGTTTGTAGGTATTTTTATTGCCCTCTTTTCTTTGTACATAGGTGCCATACCTACTTACTATAGTTTAGGTGAATAACTTACACAATTCTTAGGACTGCTTTGGCCAATTAATATTAGTAATAAAACGTTGTAGGTAATTCGATGTTCTTGTTATCAATATAAGGACGAACAAATATGTTTTAGGACTTTCAACAGTACGCCAAACATTCTTCGCCAGAAAATTTTAGTACAATCAACATTTTGCGATACAACAGGCACTCTTTGCTGACTGTACTTTTTGATCCTGGTTACCAAAGTACTCGACAAGACGAATCAAACGAGCCCAAACTTGATGGGGTCGTATGGTTTTATTACGGAGTATCTATGGCCATCTTTCAGCTCCATCATCAGATCAGCTCCATGTCATAATATTATTGCATTGTCATCCAATTCACACATGTCTGCAAAATTTCAGCTCAATTGGAAACCGGGAAGTGGGTCAAATTTAACTTGCAAGATTTGACCCGTTGAAGAGTTCCGTTGGCCATCTACGGTCTTCTTCATCAGGTCCAATTTACCAAATGATACTTTCTGAATGCAAATACTTCACTTGATACTAAAAATGCTAAAATCACTATAGGTTTGCCTGTAAAATTTGAAAGTTGCCCTCGATTTCTCTAGGATCCCATGATCAGATCTTGACTTGGTGCCAATGGGACCACTTCAGGAGTATACTCTTTCAAACAAAAAAAGAATTTTGAAAATCGGTTCACAATTGAGGGAGTAATCGCGTAACAAACATACAAAAAAAAAAACACATACAGACGAATTGATAACCTCCTCTTTTTTTTGAAGTCGGTTAAAAATAAGGTCTAAACTCCCTATGGTATCTATCTCAAATTGATATCGTCCGTGTGGACGACCATTTAAAGTTAAAATTGACATTTGCAATGTTCGACTAATGTGGAGTGATTCCAAGACGGCGATCGAAGGTACAGTATTATTATTGTGGTTACAGTTAAATTGCCAAATCAGATTAAAGCGGAAAATTACTTTAGGTCAGTTTTTATTCGGTAAGACCGTATTCCTATTACTTTAACAGTGGTCCATAGAATAATAGGAAAACCGAAACGAGTTTGATTAGCGAGCATAAAAAAATAAGTAAGAACATAGTCAAGTGACTTTTTATTTGGCAAGAATATAAAGACAAGGTGGTATAACCTTGTCACATTAGAATTATGTACGGTGTTGTGATCATTCCGGCCAGTAATCATAGAATCGGGGTTAATAACTGCATTATTCACCGACAGTCGAACACATGATAGCAGGTCGACTAAGATCATTGCAATTGCTGGCAAGTCACGTGCGGCGGCTCCGTATGTGATACAATAGACCGTGTAATTCATTCGACAATACTTTAATAACAAAATCGAATAAAAATAAAATCATACGAGTTGCGGCGGAGAATCAAGGCATTGAACACGATCTTGGAGCCGAGGTAGAGCAAAACTTGATTTCAGGGATAAGAAGATTGCAACCAAAGGCATTTAACTAACAAACCAAGAAAAAGAATACGATCATGAGAATAAACCAGATAAGATTTTAATCGTCGATATAAATAATTTTCCAATCAAACATTTCCCGTATTGCTAGTTTGATACATTGCAAAAGTAGATGTTCAAAGAAGTCCATGAACCGCATATGATAAAAAGTTAATGTGTCTAAGCATTAGAAAACCGGAAATTCGAGATCAAAGTTGATAGCGAACGTATAAACTCGAAGTTCAAGTCGGCGGTGCATTTATTTCTGTAGTTCGGTTTGATATCACGACGTGCCGGCGCAGCGCGAAGATGCGACGAGCTCTGGCCGCATCTTGCTCGACCGAACTTAAAAGAACAGTTATACAAATTTTGTCATTCCAGAGTAGTCGTTAGATGGATAACATGAATGCGTAGGTAACGCTCTACGTGGGCGTTCTTCGTGTAAGAATTTCTAGCTATGTCCAAGTTTTCTGCTGACACTCGCATAAGTGCCATTTATCTGCATCGGCGTTATTCAAAATGGAACGTGCTTTAAAACTTGAAAGTAACATACTGGACTAACTGGATTTTTTAAAATTTGAAGAGTATGGTTGTATTTCGTTTAAAATACATAAGTATCAGTATTTCTCAACGACGCAGAAATAAAAATACACTAGTGCGTTTCAAATAATAGCCGAATCGGTGTTTCGACGGCTTTTTTTTATTGATTTGTCATGTTAACGGTTCTTCCATTAGTCAAAAACGACACGAATATAACTTTCACTGACAGCTTAGAGCACGTAGTCGGGAGGAAAAGGCATCACATTGTTAGGTGTAAGTATAATGGATTTGCCACAGTTGCGCGCCGCGACCCACTAAACTGATGAGATACCTAAATAAAGTAGAAACTACCAACGCGATTGTGTCCCCTGCGTTATACACGTGCCATCTTCATTAAGTATAGGTATAACTAGACAAAGATTTTGAAAGCTATTATAGTGGAATGGATCCTTTTATTTCATTGTACAAGTACGAGATGAATGAGATAAAGATGTTTCTACTTAAGATGAGCGTCGAGTGTAGTGTATCATCAGCTAGTGAGTTAGGAGTTCAGGCGTTAGTGGTGCGTGGCGTCGCCAGAGAAGCGCGCCCGCACACCCTCCCGGTCTCGATGTCGACCCAATTCCTATCGCCCATCGCCGCGCGGTGGTGGAGCGTGACGCGGCCACTGACCCTGACCGCAGGGCGACCAGCCTACCTTCACGTCTCAAGAAACAAGTTTGCATATGACTGTTTGACGGACCATTTCGCACGGTAACTGTTTGTCAGGAACAGCTCGACCGAAACAAATATTTCTAACAATTCACGCGATGATCTGGAGTTGCGGTGACAGAACGATTTAGATACGGTGAAAGAATGCCCATACAATAGATACGCCGAATAGTCGTGATATGAGCGCCGACAAAGGCTATCGCGGCGCCGAATCGAACCAGTAGTCATCACATCGCAAATGGGCCGTCAAACGACGTTATCGCACCGAACGCGCTCATGAATGAAATGAGTAGATTAATTTCAATGTAGTTGTTCACTGTTACGTAATCTAATAGTGTTGTGATGTAACAAATCATAACCGTGTTTATTTTGAGATGCAAATGATGCGGAACGGGCGGAGCGGTGGGCGGCGGCGGAGGAGGTGCCCGTTATACTTTTGTCTCGGCTAATCGTCTGTGACGTAAATACAATGACGACCCATTTTTGTGTTGTGGTTGATTCTCTAAGTATCTATAAAGATAACTTGAGGCGCTAATACACGCAACTGGACTTGGCTATTTCATGCTTACTTTTTTTGCAAACTTTAAACGTTAATGAGTTGTCCTTTTATTTTAGGTCCTCAGAAGAAATACAAAAGTACCAACGCCAGTATAATGACTAAAATAAAAATAACTATAGCAGCAACAGAAGCTACTAAAATTCACAAAACGTCTTAAGTAATATGTTGTTTGGTAGTTTTAGTCCCAAACAACCAAGACCTAAAACTTTATGCATTTGGACTCCTTCGTTAGTGTCCAATCAAGGCATATGTGGAAGCCATTCAACCAACCAAGCTTTCTATTCGTCTTTTACCTTTCTTAGGAAAAGCTCGCAATTATTCCTTTATTGGTCTCTACTAACATTTTACAAGCGGTTAATTCTAGTCTGAAGCAACTACAGCGTCACTATATAAAATACTCAAAGGTTTCCGTTAACAAATAAAACGATTTTACTTCAAATAAAAATTATTACAACATCAAGAACACATCCGTAGTTTGTTCATGATGAGATTTTTTTCCTTTACAGAGCTAATGAGCCTTATTTAAAAGCCATCATCATTTCAACCCCTGAATACATTGGCTTTTTTATTTCCCTAGATATGTAAGTTTCGATAAAAGTGTCATATCTATTCAACATTTTCAAAATCAAAATCTATATACTTAAATTGTATAATTTTTTACTAATGAAGGCACAAAGTAGAATCAAATAAAAATACCCATTTTATAAGGCATCACAAAATTAATTCGGGGTATTTATTAGGTTAGTGGTTGGCTACAATTTTTAAATGCCTTTGTCATTTTTCAAGAACTTTTAATTGAAATTAAACAATGTTCCAGTTCAGTACACTTAGCCGATTTTTAAAGTGTAATTGAAAAATTCTAGAGAAAATTATTTTCAGGGGTTCTAGAATTAAACTTGCTTAACCATAATGTGTACACTTTACACACACTAAACGTTATCTAAAGTTTTGACTCAGACGAAATGTTAGGATCACAAAGCAATACTTTACTAATTATATTAGTAAGTAATAAGGCAGGAGGCTCTACAATGATCATCCCTCGGCATCTCGGTTGCGCGGCCGCAACTATTATTTTTTATTATATAATAATCGCGGGGACGTCGTGCGCTGCGGTCGGCGACCCCCCTCCGCACGTTCGCCCGCGACTGATCGGGATTGCTACACGGCTTCAGGGAAACGAGGGAACCAACTGCAAGACAGATTTAAACAAGGAAAACAGACATCTGCCGTGCCGCAGTTGAGAAGTTAGATCTTCAATTTTCCGAGAGAGGGTGAACAAACTGACTGTTCTTGTGTTTTATTATCATCCCTCGTCAATTGGGTGAGAAGGGGTATGTATTATTAAACTGGAGTCAGAAAGACTGAATTTATTGAAATATCGAATGGATCAAAATACTGAAAAGTTTTATCAGAAACCGTAAACTATTTAATATTTTAATAAAACTAGCTTGACCTAATCTAATGGGTTCAATACGATACCGCTATTATTTTTTATGTTTTAATACGTTCGATCTTTCGTACTTCGGTATTACAATACATACCCGTGAGGAGAGATGCATGTGCATGTTGATAAAAATTTTATGTGTTCGAAAATACGAGGATTTCAAAGGATTAAAATGGTTAGTGAACTTTAACAATGATAAAGTCAATCTCACTAAAAATTCTCTGGGTAGATAAAATGATAAACCTTCATAAATAACAGATTCAAAACAATAAATGTCTTGACAAAGAAATGATGATGAGCACGAATATTTATTCCTGAGTTATGGATGTTTTCTATGTATTTAAGTATTTATTTATCTACATATATAAGTATGTTTATCGTCGTCTAGTACCCATAGTACAAGCTTTGTTTAGTTTGGGACTAGGTCGATTTGTGTAAGATTGTCCCCTAATATTTATTTATTTATTTTATTTATTTAAATAATAGGTTGCTAGGTTAAATTCCTGCAATTCGGTCTAGTCTCAGCGTATGCTAGGTTATAAGTACATACCCGTCTCTCCTGCGCTGATTTTCAGACTGGTCCCTTTAGCGGAGTAGAATAGATACATTTGAAGACTAAGGGCTTAGTATGAAATAAGGGTCTATTATGACTCCCATAATTTAACAAGTCATAATGTATCATTCTTCATAATCAACGTTAGTCATAAAGTGATTTATTTCTGAAGCAATCTTTATTTCGGCATTGTTGTAAAACAAACCTAACATAACCTACTGCATTCTGTAAGATGGCATTTAAAAAGTCCTGAAAAAATACTGTTTCAGAAATAAATCTCTGTATGACTAACGTTGATTATGACATTTATGACGAATGATACATTATGAATTATTAAATTATACAAAACACAGGGACCACATGATATAATGGTAAGAGCTGTAAACTTATTTTCAAAAGAATCTGCCAATCTCGTAGACACTTATAGTCAACTGACATGGACACCGAATTATTTAGGTCCCTCATGACATGATTAAAATTATTTTTATTGGTTTTCGATTAAATTAATCATATCTTTGGGAACCTAAACAGTCAGATGTCCATGTCAGTTGGATATAGGTATCTTATGGATTGTCATATATTATTATGAACTTTATGAGTCACACGGATTTCGACAGCGCCGCAGCACTGACTGGCCTTATACTACGAAATCCGTTTTTAGGGTTCCGTAGTCAAATAGGAACCCTTATAGTTTCGCCATGTCTGTCTGTCTGTCCGTCCGCGGCTAAGCTCAGAGATCGTTAGTACTAGAAAGCTGTAACTTGGCGTGAATATACATATCAACACGCCAACAAAGTGGTAAAATAAAAAAAAAATTTTTTTAGGGTACCTCCAATTTAAAATAAAAAATAAAATAAATATTAGGGGACAATCTTACACAAATCGACCCAGTCCCAAACTAAGCAAAGCTTGTACTATGGGTACCAGACGACGATAAACATACTTATATAGATAAATAAATACTTAAGTACATAGAAAACATCCATAACTCAGGAACAAATATTCGTGCTCATCACACAAATAAATGTCCTTACCGGGATTCGAACCCAGGACCTCTTGCTTCGTAGGCAGGGTCACTACCAACTAGGCTAAGGCGGTCGTTATTTACGCAAAGGGGGGATGATTTTTTCTCTCGACTAATCCTATAGTGTGGGGTATCGTTGGATAGGTCTTTTATAACCATTGCGGGGTTGCTAACATGATTTTTATATTCAGTGATCTGTTTGCGAAATATTCAACTTTAAAGTGAAAATTTTCATTAAAATCGATCGTCCCCCCCCTCTAAAATCTAAACTGTTGGGTGGAAAAATTTGAAAAAATTCAGATATAAATATATGTAAATATATGAAATTTACTAGGAAAATTATAGCGGCTAAGATTGCTTGGAAATTATTTGTAGTTTAAGAGTAAATAGTAGCCTGGTATAAAACATACCTAAACTTGGATGATTCCGTACACATACGAAATCCTTAGAAAAATATTACTTGATTTTTTCTTAATGGCTACGGAACCCTACCTTGGGCGTGTCCGACACGATCTTGGCCGGTTTTTGAACTTCGTATCGTTCTGTTCACGCTAGTAATAGTACTAAACATAAGAGTGACAGGGATGTCGATTAGAGGCCTACCTACGTTACCCACCACAACGAAAGCTACCTACATGTCACTTAAACTCAACTTTCTATCAATTTCTATTAAAAAGTAATCACTATCTTTGTCGAAAGTGTCATTGTATTGAACAATAAAATGTGTGATTTTCGAGTGTTTACACTCATGTGTCAACTTGGTAGATTATCTTCAGAAACAAAGATATCGCAATGAAACTTTTATGCAAGAATTATCTATACTTCTAATACTTATATAAAAATTTCGTGTCACGGTGTTTGTTATCGAACTCCTCCGAGACAGCTTGACCGATTTTTATGAAACTTTTTTCTCTATATTTGGTAGGAGTGAGAATAGGTCGTAGGCTATTTTTTATACCCTTTTTCTTCGCAGACGGAGTCGCGGGCAACAGCTAGTAATATTATAAATTCGAAAGTGTGTCTGTCTGTCTGGCTGAACCGATTTAGATGAAATTTGGTATGAAGGTTGTTTGAGACCCTAGAAAGGACATAGGGTAGTTTTTATCTCGGAAAATTGCATAGTTCCCGCGGGATAGCGATAAACGAATTCTTCGCAGACGGAGTCGCGGGCAACAGCTAGTATTAATATATTTCGCAATTGGAGGAAAATAAACGATGACTTTGATTTAATTTTTTGATTGATGACTTTCTTAATAAAGTCTAAGTGTTACAATTCTGTGTCAACTGAATAAAATTGAAGCCAGACATGCCACTGCTGTAACGTTGAAAAATCCATTTTGTTTGAAAGCGTCATTTTGTTTTTTTAAATAAATGTACTGATGATACTTTTTTATTTTAGACAGTTCGATTAATTATACTAGATTTTATACTACATATTATTAAAATGCTAACTCGAAACAACAATCAAACTCATCTAACAGTTTTTAAAAATCAGATCCGCAGTAATGATTAAAGTTACGGTAGTTTATGATTTCATAGTGCAAAGCAAACATTCACTCTCAAGGCCTTATTTTAGAATCGTATTAACAATTAAGATGTTAATTATTTTTTCTGCGTGTATTTTTTGTTTGCTTAGTTGTTTAGAACATTACTTTGACTATGTCTATCTGACACTAACGAAGTAAGTTCACTGGGAAACGCGTTGATGTCTAAAGCACGAGAACCCAGGTTTTACAACATTGAATTTTTGCTGATTGTCCTTGGATAGACTTTTTATAACAAAAAAAGTTTTTTTTAAGCTGTCTTCGGTCCGGTTTCTGTAGCTATCATGCATTGTCTAACGAAATTTTGCTTATCAACAAGTTTCTAAGAAAAAAACATCTGTAGAATTAACCGTAAAAGTTTACTTTATTGTTGCCGTATCAGCGAGTTCTTTTGCGAACATTAACGGGCCGCACCATGTTTGTCTGTGCACACACCGCGGCTCGGGAATCTCGAGATGTTATCGTATCGAGTGACTTTTCTTGAGGTTCTATGCCGCGTCATTTGAAAGCAAGGATCATAATCTCTTACAGAATGTGTTCATTTTACGACCTGAGCGCTAGAATATATTTCAGTGTCTTTTCGGAATTTCTTAATTAATCTTCGTCTGTAAAAAGCTCATAATCTGATATCAAAATATGTGAAATTCTGATCGTGAATAAGTAATACCACGAGGGTTGAGGCGAATGTTTACACACACAGATACAAAAAGTACTGATTGCAAAAAAAGTAGTGAATGAATTAAATGAATGAGTGAATGGAAATGTGAGTTATACGATCTTATGATGAAATACCCACGCAATACTATGCATATTATATTTTTTCTTTTTACTATTGCTATTTTTGAAATAAAAGAATTTGAAACTGATAAGAATTATTCGTAACAAAAAATCAGTATTTTTAAAAATAGCGAAAAATATGCTTAGGTGTCTGAATGAAATAAAATAGATCAAAATATTTTATTTTCTGTTTTGTTTGAACTAGATGTATTTTCCTAAATAGTTCTTAATGAAATAGGTTGAAGAAACTTTTAGTCAAACTTGTAATTCACTGTTGAGTCTGTTGAACTTGCTATCGGTACGAATAAAAATGTCAAAATCTCGCTGTCATTACATGACGTGTTGTTGTGTGCGTGACCTCAACTCTCATGGTGTTACAAGGAGTTTTCATCCTCGTTAGAGAAGAAATAAGACGGCGCGGGCACGCAAGGAATGCGTTAGTAAACGAATATCACGTGATGAGTTCGAAAAATGTTTACGGGTAGGTGACAGCACCAGTAATGGACAAGAACCAATTATGGATATTTTTTCCGTAAACCCAAATTTTAAGAAACGGCCACACTACATTTTCGTTATATCAACCCTATGCTCAGATAGCTGATGGTCATAACTGGTAAAGTCCATGAATGGTGGGCTATAAGGCATCGAATCTTTGCGGTCCATTACTGGGGAACTACTGTGCTTAACATGTCCATGATTGGAGCCGTTACCCTAACTGAATTACTGGGGAACTACTGTGCTTAACATGTCCATGATTGGAGCCGTTACCCTAACTGAATTACTGGGGAACTACTGTGCTTAACATGTCCATGATTGGAGCCGTTACCCTAACTGAATTACTGGGGAACTACTGTGCTTAACATGTCCATGATTGGAGCCGTTACCCTAACTGAATTACTGGGAAACTACTGTGCTTAACATGTCCATGATTAGAGCCGTTATCCTAACTGAATTACTGGGGAACTACTGTGCTTAACATGTCCATGATTGGAGCCATTATCCTAACTGAATTACTGGGGAACTACTGTGCTTAAAATGTCCATGATTGGAGCCGTTACCCTAACTGAATTACTGGGGAACTACTGTGCTTAACATGTCCATGATTAGAGCCGTTATCCTAACTGAATTACTGGGGAACTACTGTGCTTAACATGTCCATGATTGGAGCCGTTATCCTAACTGAATTACTGGGGAACTACTGTGCTTAAAATGTCCATGATTAGAGCCGTTATCCTAACTGAATTACTGGGGAACTACTGTGCTTAACATGTCCATGATTAGAGCCGTTATCCTAACTGAATTACTGGGGAACTACTGTGCTTAACATGTCCATGATTGGAGCCGTTATCCTAACTGAATTACTGGGGAACTACTGTGCTTAAAATGTCCATGATTGGAGCCGTTACCCTAACTGAATTACTGGGGAACTACTGTGCTTAACATGTCCATGATTGGAGCCGTTACCCTAACTGAATTACTGGGGAACTACTGTGCTTAACATGTCCATGATTGGAGCCGTTATCCTAACTGAATTACTGGGGAACTACTGTGCTTAACATGTCCATGATTGGAGCCGTTACCCTAACTGAATTACTGGGGAACTACTGTGCTTAACATGTCCATGATTGGAGCCGTTACCCTAACTGAATTTCTGCTTATCTGAATTATTCTTTCTCTTTTTCCGTATTTAAGTCAAATAATTCGACTATACAACGGTAGTTATCTATCATTGCCACGATGTTAGATACAGTTTATACCTATACATATTTCTAAGACTTTTAAATTTAAGATTTTGTCTTTGGCTGTACTCATGCAATCAAAACTACAATCGCAGTTACTGACATTTTGGTCAAGGATGATTCGCTGTAATAGTAACATTTTACTGCGATTAAGAGTAAAAAAAATGTCTCAAAAACGGATAACATCACTCGCATAAAACAACGTTCTTTTCTAAGAAAACCAACATTTCTGTCTACGACTCGCCCTCGCCGCATGTTCCATCACTAGATTAAAAAAAACCAGCCAAGTGCGAGTCGGACTCGCGCACCGAGGGTTCCGTACTCATTTTTAAGTTTGTCAACCTTAGAAAGTATATATAAGTAGACAATTAAATCAAATATTCTATTTTTTTAATATCACTATTACAAGTACAGTCGAAACAAAAGTGGTAGGTATCCTGTAGGCAATAAATATTCCGCTAGTAGTTTACTTGTATTGTGTGTACATATGCATGCAGGGACAATACTTTACTGTGTATTTTCGGACCCACTTGTATACATATATAATATGATCGGCAGTGCCACTGCAACACTGCAAACAGGACCCTATGTACGCTGGGTTTTGAGTAGACTCGTTTAATGTGATTAAAGTTCTGAAAATACAGCAAAATATCTTTCGACTCTTCCATTCAAGTAAAGGATACAATAAAAACGGCACTGTATTTTTATCTCATCCATCTCTCAGCATCTTATTACAAAAGTAGAATAAGTTAATACGTTTTTGTATTTAGTTTCTTGTCTGTTCTCGTCTATTTATGGTCCAACGCAAGGCTCTGTTAAAACATTGAGCATTTCTATTTCAATATATATACAGGATGAAGAAACAACAAATAATTATAAAATGTGTCCATCAACCTAACCTTCTGGTTTTTTCTTCGACTAAGATGTCACTGTAATTGTTGCACTTAACCGTTTTAATCATCTTTTTATTTTGTTAGTCAAGAATATGACGTTCACTTAGCAATAAGCTATAAATGGCAAGTTAATGGCAGCATTTCTTAACAAGATGCCTCTACCGTGATGAAACGAAACGTAATCTTTTTGCTTCTTCATTATTACATCTACAAAACTCTATTTCCTTTTTATTGCACACTTTAGAGATGTACAAAACTAATTATATGTATACAACAGCATACGTACTTAATTAACCATTAAAGGTGCGGCTGAGAGTAATTGTCAATTAGCAAAAAAATCATTAAAGTGAGATAAGCCAAAGATTGACTTAATTCATTTATTCGGTAAAAGATGGCGTTATAACGATTCCTAAGACATTATAATTAGAATATTAGAATTTATTTTTCAAATATAAGTTCCCTGGTGGTGGCCCTCGTAGCATAGGTATACATATAAATAGCTACTTGCATACTTACGTACAAGAATTGCTCGTATATTAGTATAAGATTTTCTAGAGCATAGTTCGTGTCTTGGTTGTTCTTAGTAGCGAGCTTATTTAGTCTCCTCTCCGCTCGGCACTCGTCGCCGGCGTCGCGGGCTGGGCGCGCCCGCGCAGGACCCGTCCGGTAATTTATATCGCCGTAATTGACGTAATGCGGCGCGCCACGGACGCTACAACCAGCGTAGGCACACTCCTACTGCCACTAGCAATAAATTATACAAGCTCAATTTTGAATTTGTAATTAAAGAACACGTATTTTAAGCCCTCGATTAGCTTTAATTAGAATATATTGGGTACTTAGTACAGTATTACCACGATTACGATCCGAAACGAATTCTGAGACATTTGAAAAATCTGGGTCTAGACTAACTGGCTGGCTTGAAAGTAAGATAGAGCTCATGAAAATAAATATGTTGAAAACAACCGGTTCAAAACAAAAAACGGTCAATGTCAATGCTAAGCGTAGAAAATAATATTGTGATAAGATGTAGGTACCTAAGCCTGTTTAATATTGTACCGGTCACGACTGCGGTGTCAGTGATCTTAGCGAGGTATATAAATAAAGTGATAGAGATTACGCTCTGTTCTTCGCGTTTTTATACGATTCGAAACACTTCTGGATTTCGTTACACAATGGAATAATGAATGTCAAAATTTACACAATACAAATATACACTTTTTATTGAGCAGCTCATAAAAATAGAACGGTTTTATCATTTGAGGGCGATCTCTTGTTACCATCTTTGGATAGAAGGAAGGCTGAAGATTAAGAGTACGTCAAATTATGATAGATATCCAAGATTTGCTTCTTTCCTTGGATAATATCTAACCTCTCGGATAGATGGCTAAATAATAGTTGATACAAAAGCGGTATATAGGTAGT
This sequence comes from Archips crataeganus, assembly GCA_947859365.1. Lineage (NCBI taxonomy): Eukaryota > Metazoa > Arthropoda > Insecta > Lepidoptera > Tortricidae > Archips > Archips crataeganus. Next base: position 39,200,338 of record OX402045.1, read on the forward strand.
AAACATTCCGCTAGTAGGTTACGTGGATTCGTGTCACGCTCCGCAAGCATTAAGCAATTCGTTCCCCCTCCGAGAGCATAAACCATCTAGTAATACTAGTACATCATAATTCGAGCGGTTTCCAATAATTTGGTCAAATTTCCGTTAACCACAGTATAAGTATTGAATGCCGTTAGTCTCCAAAAAGGTGCACAAATGTTTGTTTTTTATTGGATTGCCGATTTTAACAGCCATGATCACCAAACTCGAATTTTATTCATGTTACCATAAGATACTTCGTTATTATTACATGATTCAGCTTTATTTATGGTCAATATTGTTCCTAGGATCGCCATTGTGATAAGATTTTAGTGCCTCAAGTTAGAAGCGATTTGCATTTATATTGCAATAAAAATATATGATATTATTTCAGAGAAGCATTTGGATATGCACAACTAGATTCGTGTAAATGTTGCCGGCAGCTTGCTCTAGCCGTGGACACTGAGATCTCATTCAATAGTCAACTTCGTCTTTGTTTGGCGAGTGTGTTTGCACTATGTACATGTAGTGTTACTAAAGGTTATCGGTCTAGTTTCGATGAATTTTTGTCAGTGGGCGTATACTAACATTGAGCTTAATGTGTCGACGTACCCTCAATGATAGTTGCGTAATGAAGTTGAAAAGCGAAATTTATGACCATAATATTATACATCTATGCATGATTTAAGAGTTAAATATGTATGTACCTACTTAAAAGCAATTCAAATGCTAAATAAAATTGCATTTTTGACGTAAGGAGTGACTATTCGAAACTCCTTCGTTAGTTCAGTTTCGATTTTCAAAATCACATCACTCGGAACTACCCTTCAAAAGTGATAAAAAACAAAAAACATTACAGCTCAAATTTAATTTTCGACATGTCGGCAAATTATTTAGAGTTGTAGTTTTCTACTACTATAAGGGGCTGATTCACCACCCATTGATTAATTTTAACTGACGGATAAATGTGATGCCGTCTCCGTCTATTCGAACAAAACAAACAGAAACAGCATCACATTTATCCGTCAAATAAATTTGATCAATGGACGGTGAAACAGGGGATAAGTGTATTTCCGAATAATTTTTCGGCATTCTTGAATGGTATTTCTAAGTGATGTTGATTCCGAAAATCTCTTCATCTGACCCTGTAAAGTCCGCCCTAAGACTAGCGCTTATGCTAGAAAGGAGGTCGGGGCTCGGCAGTAGGGACGCGGAGCCTTCAAAAGAGCGGGCGGAATGTGCGCGCAAGGTCGTTGCGCCCTCAGCGGTCATGCGCACCCTGGCCGCCCCCCCCCCCCCCGCCCGCGCACGCCCGCACCCACCACCGCATTGTCTAGCTCGCGCGATCAGCTGCGGATAAAGGGGAAGCAACCGAACCGAGAGGCGATAGGAACCATTTCAATGCGAACGCTTTTATTTTTCTATTTAGCTCTACCAGTGGTTGGCAATGCACGAGCGCCGTCGGCGATAGTGTTCCTCGCTCTAACGCTATTTTCTAAGGCACTATATGAGAAAAGGACCATTTGAAGTCCGTCGTGGTTTATTTACGTTGCCCACGCTGCCTAGTACTTGTGCCGAGATGGCTCCGGAGAGATATCTTCGCGAATCCCGAGCACGGTTCAATACCTGTAGGTGTTTTTAAGCTTGCAGGCCATAACATGTTCAGTTTTTTTACATTACGATGATATATAATTTATATAGCACAAATCGTGACATTGGTACCTATTTTAACGTGTAACCGTTAATTTTCTTTAAACGATGGAAATTAAAGCGGAACTTGCGGTCGGTATTAGATGAACGGTCAACGTGTGAAAACCACAATTTACGTACTGGCTATAACGGTGCAATAAATTGAAGAGCTTAGAACCGCCTGTCCAAATTAACATTTTTGTACAATTTCGGCGATGTGACAAATTCATCAACATTCCATTACCATATTTAAGTATGCAGTAGATTCATAATCCTTTTGCAGATAGAAAAAGTTAAAGAATTTGGACCACCAACAAAGATGAAGATGATTAATACCGTTCGAAATATGTGTATTTTCACTTAAGTACTGTTAAATTCTACTCATATTACAAATGAGAAAGATTGTGATTGTATTTGCGTGTATGCCTGTTTATTATTCTTTCACACTAAAATGGTTAGACGGAAATTTGGCACACATAATAGTTCATAGGATATAAAAATCCCCGAAAATTGCACAAGATAGCGGATATATGAATTCCTCAAAGCTAAATTCGCGGGTGATAGCTAGTTTTCTATAATTCCTGAACTAAATCACCTTGTAAACTAATTGTATGAACTATAGATCACGTGCAAAGGAGATATGGTATCTTCCTGTCGAGAACTTCTTCTTTTGCTACAGGATTCCCTCGCTTAAGGCATATAACCTGCGCATATTTTACACTAAGGCTGCGTTTCCACCAGAGATGTGTGTGTCATCCCTCGCAACGCATCCTCGCACATCTCTGGTGGAAACGCAGCCTTATAACTGGTTTTCATTAATAGTTGATTGTTATTTGTCGTGCATTTGTGTCATTGAACGAAATTATGAGGTGTTAAATGAGTCATAAGGCTGTCGCTGGGGGTCAGTATCCGCGGACTCGTCACAATTTTTGACAAATCGTGCGGACGTTGAACATCTCTCCGTTGGAGATACATCTTGCATACTTATTACGCGGATACTGATGCGTGCCAATTTGCACTAAGTTTGAGTACACATTGTTCTTACAATACGATCTGGAACAGTAGAAAGTAGTGTCATGTGGAATTTTGCACCAATAATATCGCAAATCGTTAAGTTCAATATTGACCGTTTTAGCGGTACATTGTGGATGACCGTAGTTTTACCTACTGAAATATGAATTATAGGTACTTTAAATGTGGTCATAAAGCGTTAAGTTTATTTTTTGCTTCAAGTACCTAACGTTTTCTTTCACGATTGTTTCAGGAAACAAGAATAAGGAGACAGGACATTTTTTTCATAACTGGTGAGATTTTTGTTTAAGTATTTTACCGTTTGAAATTCAGGATTGAATTTTAATTTACGTTGATTAAGTACATTATGTCGATTTACTGTCAGTAAGTACATGGAAAGTCGGCCACTCGAAATTATACGTCAAATCAGAAAAATTACAATTTTAAATACAACAGTAAGGAAAGTTGTCCATTCAGGAGAAAATTAAATCATGTTCCACGGTAAAATTGTCTAAGTTGATATCTTTAGGCCGAAAGAAATAATGACCAATTAAATTAATGATTAATTAAATTCAGGCTTAATTCCCTTATGACCAAAATAAATTTGATGATAATTATTTTTTTGTGTTTGTGTTACACAGAGTAGAGAGTTTCACAGTTATAGTCAAAATTTAAAAGTGCCCATTTATTTACGTGGACGATTTTCCATTTGTACTTAATGACAGTAAATCAGTTTGTCGTAGGTATAAGCGAATCTGTTAGCTTTGTGTTGACACGAGCTAATCAGTGGCAGGTATTAGAGAGCACGGACTGACACGGTGGTATACATGGTAACAATACAACCCGTGGGACGCCGCTGAACTCAGTCCGATACCACTTTTTAGTCACGTGTTCGACTTGCACTCGACGTGATTGTACGTCCTAGAATAATGTCGTAGAACAATTGCACTCATTTATCTTTTGACTCAGTAAGGAGGTTTATTTTTGTTTAAATGATTTACGACATAATAACAAGGCTGTAATTTTCTTATTAAGGTTGAGTAAATTGATTTACAGAAATGGAAACATATTTTACTTGCCTATGTAAATGGTGCGCCTCTGTATTTAACTGAAAATAATTTATGTGATGAAATATAACGAAATTTGTATTGTTATTACTAGGCGGTTCCATAATGAAGAGTTTGAAGAGCTTTTATTAATTGCAAAAAGATGAATACGTGTAGGTACCTACACCTGCATGTTAGTTGTGTGCAACAAAGTATACGCAAGGAACCAGCAACATGTCTATGAATAGTACTGCCCCAGGTCAAAGTAATTCCTGCAGTTAACTCTTTTCCGATGAAGTGTTTACAGTGAATTGTAGCCTAATACTATATAATGGCAAATGTCGTTATTGACACTGAACTAGCCGTAAACTGCACTCGACGTAATGAGAGCAAAATAAACTATTCGAGTGGCCATTAAATTACGAGTTATCGGCGGTTTCGAAAAAGTAAGGCTTTTAACTTTATCTCACATCTAGTGGATACTTTTTACTGCTGCTATAAAATTAATACTTATCTACTTTCTACATGTTGTGATGATACAATGTTGGAAGGGCAAATGCTCCTAAATATATAAACCCTGAAATAGGTATTTTAAGGCATACATCAGCTAAAGTGTCCACTTAATATTTTAGTAAAAGTTCTAGTCTCATGACCAGTTTTACGAACTTTGTAAGTACTTTACAAAATTAACTGTTGTTCTTATGGCAGCCTTAAAAAATTTCGTCTTTAACAATAACTCCAGTCGATAAAGAAGTAATCTTTATATTGCGACAGTGGCATTAACTAAAGGAATCTTTAATCCTGATATGGGAACTCGAATAATCGCACTTAACTTCTAAGTAAGTCCTTGCTATGTTATTTAATGATGACGGCAATTTTAATTCCATAGTCTCGATCGAATGGGCAACATAATGCGTGACCAGTGCGTGGCTAGTGGCTCTGCGGTCGGGTAATTGCGCAGGAGTGGCCAGCGCGTGAACGCACCACACTCCTACGGTTCTCACGTACACGTAAAAGCCCCGCATGTAGAAAGTTCTGTCCAACCATTGTGTGCCATTGTGTCCAATAATCATAAGCCACTTGCTAGTAATAGTTATTCTCTGTAAATCAAATTCATTAAAACTGACTACATATTTAGTGCTATATACAAAAAAATCTTCATCGAACTTAATTTGGTAAATTATTGGTATTTTACATTATTTTTACATCCAATTCACAACTTTAAGAATGTAGGTATGTTACCGTCAAATATGTAAATTTTACCCGGAAGGCTCGATCCGAATTGAGGTTAATAAGGACATGCTTTTGCTTCGGCAATCATTACGAACAAGTAGTGCGACTTGGTCCAGTTTTGATTGTGGTTTTCACATTTAAACGGTCCTTGCATTTTACGAGAGTTAACAGCCTCGACTTAACGGGAGCAATTTTATTTCTATAGGGTCGTAGATAGTAATAAAAACGGTAGTTGGGTAAGAAAGAGGCTATGGAGAGCTGGCTGGCTGTGTTGAGTTAGAAGACTAACCTAGCCTAGGGTTTATATCTGGCCGTATCGGTGTTTCACTTCACGACTAGCTGGCCCATACTAGTCCGAGGCGCCTGTTAACGACATCGCGGCGCATTCATTACCTCTCGGCGTACAGAACGAACTGATAGCGATGCTTTATAATGCAACCATTTTAACTCCCCATCTAGATCGCATTTTTGCATGCATTGATATTTCCTGAATGATATAATTAGCGTCGTGAATTAGTGAGCTTGTTATTTTCGAAAGTTATAATATAAAATCAATGTTAATTTGATTTACGATTTTCGTAGGTCCTTATTATTGCTGGTCAGAAAATTAGTAAGTTATAACATTCAATGTGATGACGATGACGATGGGTTTTTCGTATGTCATACATAAAATAATTATTATTAGACACCCAATTAGTTTGTCAACATTAAATTAGATAAAGTTGTTTGAGCTCTCCTTTGCGGAACTCCTATTCAGTATAGTTTAATAGCGCGGAGTCTTGCGCCTCCACACTATACTAACTTACTAACTTAAACTTGGTCGCTCTAACATAAAAAACTACCTTAATTTCTTGCTAATTATGTTCTTCATTACTTTCGAAACATAAAATATAAATACGAGGGGCGTTCAATATAAAGTGAGAATGAGATGCAAACTCTTTTAATATTACGAAATTAAATACTGGCCGGTAAAGCTAATCTATCTAGCTGATTGCTATGAAAAAAAAAACTAACTGTCTTTTGTTTAAAAAAATATACGGTAATTTCTTTGCAATGCTATTGAGTACGTTAGCGAAAATGGAGAAAATTGAACTGCGCGCCGTTACCAAATACTTGTGTTTGAAAAATTTTTCTACGGACCAAGTCAATTTGGATTTGCGGGACACTTTAGGGTCTAATGCTCCTCCGTATTCGACAGTCGCACGTTGGTGCGCCGAATTTAGACGTGGAAGACCATCGACAATGGACGACCCCCGCTCCGGACGCCCTACTACAGCAGTAACTGAAGAAATTGTGAAAAAGTCGAAAACTCAGTTTTGGCGGATCGTCGTGTCACAGTTCGTTTTATTGCTGAAAATGTAAAGATTTCAACGGGGAGCGTGCATAATATTTTACATGAACGCTTGGGTATGAAAAAGGTATCTGCGCGTTGGGTACCAAGAATGCTTACTGACACGCAAAAACAAACTAGACTAGAGATTTGTCAAGAAGCTTTGAACCTGATGCAGCAAGACCGGGAACTTTTTTTGACGCGATTTATAACAATGGACGAAACATGGCTTCATCATTACGACCCAGAAACGAAACTGCAGTCTATGACATGGAAAAGACCATCATCTCCAACTCCGAAGAAATTCAAGGTGAGCCCATCTGCCGGTAAGGTCATGGGCTCTGTTTTTTGGGATGGTAAAGGGGTATTAATGATTGAGTATCTTGAGCATGGAGCCACTATTACGGGCACATTATACGCCAAACAAATAGCAACATTGCGCAATGAGATCCGCGAAAAACGGCGAGGTAAACTCTCGAAAGTTGTGCTGTTCCACTAGGACAATGCCCCAGCACACAAGTCCGCCGTTGCAATGGCTGCAATTCGTGATGCTGGGTTCGATATCCTTAAGCATCCTCCGTATTCACCAGATCTCGCTCCCAGTGATTTCTACCTATTTCCGAGATTGAAACAATACCTGAGAGGCCAGAAATTTGAAGACGACGACGCGGTAGTCGCTGCAGTACAAGATTTTTTAAGTACTCAAGATGAGACCTTTTTTAAAAATGGAATTTTAAGTTTAGAAAAAAGATATACTAAGTGTATTATGCTAAAAAGTCGAAAAATAAAATGACATTTAGTAAAAGTTGTTTATAACATACTCATTCTCACTTTTTATTGAACGCCCCTAGTAGCATGGTTCAAAATTAATGATCGATATGCCATCAGATATTATTGATATCCAATATTGAGACTTTCGAAAATTTTAATCAATAGCATTTTGTTTGCCTCTTCAAAGTTAGAATTACTATGCTTAAAGAAAATTTTAACTAGCAATATTTATAATAAGCATGAATAATATTAGAAGTCAACTTCTGACACTGGAAGTTCAAAAAAACAATAAAAATTAACCAAAAGTGGATCCCTTAATTATTGCGTACTTCCATTTTCTTCCACATTTTCCGTGTTTTCATTGTTTTTGTATGACACTACCAAGTCCTCGTGTTGCAGGATTTTATGTTATAGTTTAAAATATTTTCTTCTAATGGTAAAGTATGTAAATTGGACTAAGTACAAAGTATAAAATTGTACAAAATCGCTGTTCTGTGGCTCTTGCGCCGGCCCCGGTCGCTCGCGGCGTGCTGTGCCGCGGATACACGGACAGCCTGTATTCTGAGTAATTCTGACCGAGGCTTCTTAGATAAACACAATCCCTCGAGCTCAGCTAAACGAATAAATGAATTTAATTATAGAGTTCACTTTAGGAATGCTGGGATACCAGATACCTGGATAGTTGACAGCTATCCTGGGCGATACACTCATGCTACACTGTTTTTATTAACCCCCGACACAAAAAGAGGGGTTATATTAGTTTGACCGCTATGTGTGTGGGTGTATCTGTCTGTCTCTGTGTCTGTCAGTGGCATCATAACTCTTAAACGGATGAACCGATTTGGATGCGGTTTTTTTTTATTTGAAAGCAAGTTTTTTGGCGATGGTTCTTAGACATGTTTCATAAAAATTGGTCCAGCCATTTCAAAGTTATTAGCTCTTTTTCATACTGCTGAAGGGATCTTAGAATTAATTAATTTTTAATTTATAGTTATTGTCTAAAATGATGGCTCGTGTAGGTCACGCTCGTCTTGTAAAATAATTACTTATACAAACTAACTGCAACTATAAAATTTTATTGGAGAAATGCAGACTTGAAATATAAAACATTATGGAGAAGTGGTTTAGTTGTCTTCTAGTTTTTTTAATGGTTACCATCAGGAGAGGAAGAGGTCAAAAAGTTGATCTATGAACGGGGCTTAGGTAAGCCCAAGTGGCAAACGAAGGAGTAAGAGTAGTGAGTGTGTAGAACTGGAGTGTATTGAGAGCAATTATCTGCAGGAAACCGATTTTTGAAATCAGGTCACTTGTAAATTCATTTTAACACTTTTGGGTAAAAAATAAAAATGAACGTATTGCTACAAAACTACTAATTATTAATTAGAGGTGTAATTTCCTAGATATGATTTCAAAGATCGGCCTCTAGGCCTCGTTTTTGGGCGAAAAGGCATCATACGAAAAGTAAATTTTCATTGCACAATTCTATTAAATAATTTATTGTTTATCTAAAACTTGTTCCATAGTACAAAATATCTGTTTGCCTTTTGAAGAAAAACCGCTTTTGACATGTTTGCCGAAGATTTCACGACAAATAATTTTTCCATTATCAATATAATCGAAAGCTAAATCTCCGCATAAGCCGTCCCAAATTACGAATATTACAATGCTTACTAATTTCCTACCAACTCATGATGTGAAAGTATGTAGTATTACAACGCAGAAATTCACACGCGTTCAAAAACATATGGCCCAGTTGTGGGGATAATTGGGTCAGGCGAGCAACCTGCCGGTGTTCGTTCGCTCACGCGCATTGTTTTGCGTCGCGGCGCGCCCGCGCTGTACCGTTACTTCGGTCAAGTTCGGCCCATTGTGGCTACTGCTTGTGACATACGGTTTTACTCCTCGCGCTCGCTACAAGTCGCTTATCTTGGACACAGGTTACACCTGGAATTTAAAAATCATCTCTGATTCTTGACAGCTATTTCATGTCTTAAAAAAATGTACTGGAAGAGTACTTTTAGTAAATTCAAACGAAGCATGTAATTTTGATAGTATTTTATTAAATGCAAATAGGGTCACCGGATATGGATATCGAATAAAGTCATCATATTTATTGTTTACGTCATGTTCGTTTGAAGCATGCGGTGAAACGATCGCCTCTGACCTGACCCCGTCGGCTTTCGTCAAAGGCACGTCGCGGTAAGCCTGTCTCGTAACTTCCATATGTATGGCAACGTGCTCTACGCGGTGTATTGACAAAGATGTCATAGCTTTTAGATTGTGTTTGCTGTCTGCGCTGAGAGATTATTTTTCATAAAGATTGCAATAGAAACAGAACAGTCCTGACTTACTCTAAAAGGCCAACCCCAAATTGAAAGCTAAAATTTTGTACAAAGGTCCTCTTTAGGCGTTGGTGAAAACAAGCGATTTTCTTTCGATACCCTCTTGCCTTTTGTAATTATTTTTATATTTGCGTCGCCAATATTATCGTCAACATAAAATTACACGTCCCACTGCTCGGCACATGCCTTCTCTCAAGCTGTAGTAGTCATTATCTACCTACATGGATACAAGAATGAAATAAAAAATAAAGTGCAACATCAAATTAAAGTTACCGCTTTATTGCTGCACCGGAACTGTAAATGCAAACTCCGTCCGACAGTACAAAAAATATTCAAAGCAAAATTCTTAATTCTCCCCGCAATATAGGAGCGACATAACATAAGTCATAATTAAAACAAGTTAGCTATGAAGTATCTTTTTTTTTTTTTTTTTTTTGTACTTATTTTTTCAACTTCATTTTTTTATTAAAATTTTTTTCATAATTAAAACTCGTTGAGCAGAAATGGAAACATGAACTGTTCTCTCAACAGATTAATGTCGACCCGTGGAAGTTCGTTGTTGTTATGGATTGCTACCACTTCTGTGACCACGATGGACGGTCACGGTCACTAATTAATGAAATGATTTGTTGGTTTACGGGTTTAGGTCGACGCTTTCTAACTCATTTCACATGATAGTTCACATCGGCAAATGTAGGCACTTGAATATTCTTAACCATATATGCATGGGTACGCATCGTTGATTGCAAAGTAATTGTATTTTATTACTTCTTTAGCAGTTTCATTGTATGAATAGCCGCAGTACTTGATAACCCTTTCACATAGCATTACAACGTAGAACCGGCTTCGGTAAGTGTAGACAGGGACATGCAACAGGAAATATGAACTGTAATTTCATTGTATAAAGCAGCGTGGTAAATAATTACACAGGTCAGATGGTAGCGTAGCACTTCCATTTTGAAATTGCTGGCTACTAATCCATTTGAAGGCGGCATGGGAACGCTCTGATCTATTGTGTGTTTAATGAAAATCTGTTCAATGCTATATATACTTATATGCTATAAGGTTAGGTTGATTACTTCATTAAGTATGTTAATTGCGTTCATAATTAAAATTATACATTATTAGGGTTCGATTTTCTCGATCGGTGTTAATTTAGTCTTTCTTGAGCTTGTATTAAAATAACTTTTGAATAAGAGAATGTTGCATTCAAAGCTTCCGTTTTTTGTAATATTCCGTGGGTTTAAAATTAACACGTTCATGGCATGACGAAGGACTTGGCGCGGAAAATAAACGTTACGGTGACATTTTATTACGGCCGAGGTACATGCAATTATGTTGTTCAACGAGACGCACTAGTTCCTTCTTATGAGTTGGGATTATCAAACTTTGCGAGTTGGCGAACCGGCGATAGTGATGTTGTGGGTGACGTCGGAAACAACGTCGTGATGTAGGCTTAACCGTTAAATTGAGCTATTCGTGTACGCATCTCGTGCACGGTGGCTTCACCGGGCACCCACTGCGTTACGCTCTTGCGCATCGTGATATAACTGTTACAATCATTATGTGACATATGAATCTCGTCACCCGTAGGTACATTTGAATCGCTGAGCGGTGCAGTTATCACATCCCGTTGACGCCGTTTCAAGTTTAACTGCTTCCTCAATATCCCGTTCTGTAATTACAATATTTATCTCGTTAGCTCATATAACGTTAATGCGTCTTGCAGGTGAGTTCATAACATAACTTTTGGATTGATTTGAAAATTGCTCGACTAATGGAAAGTTTGTTTTAATGGTATCGAGTTTCGAAACCCTGTGAAACATGCAGATAAACTACACTCGTAAATGTAGAGTAATCGATTTATATAACTGAAAACAAATTAAAATTGAATCTAAAACGTAGTGGTATTTATTCATCAAGATATTATTTAAATTGATGCTTTGGGCCATAAAGTAGAGTGAACTACCGAGTCAAGCTTTCTAGAGTATTAGTAATTTTAGTACCTTCAGATTAGAATGTCTATTCATCGCCACGTCTCGTACAGTTGAAGGCATAAATATCTATACTTACAGCCATCGCGTCAAAAATATGTAAACACCAACCTTATGGTTAGTGACATAGAATTTTACAGATATTTTTTTAAGCCTTGGTAACATACATATATTTATGACCTTGACTGTACATATTTTAGTCATGGCTGAGTTCATATAATACATGTTAAAAATAAGTACACATACATAACATAATACTTAAAAATTTAACTTTTGAAGTTTTAGTAGTACCTACTTCACCGATTCCTTGGACAATATTCCTAACTTATGTTGGTCTAAATATCTCCTTGCCTTCATCGCACAAAAAATCTGAAGAAAGTACTCTCTAAATACAAGGGTCCGCACAACTAAAAATCACGCTACGTGTATTTCAGACTTTATATTTATAGAGTGGAAATTAATGATGGGGATGCCAGGGCAAGTGCTCAATCGTTCATTCTTAGGAGATACCTATCTAACTTTTTGAGCTGTGTTTAGAAATTCATGTCTAATTAGATTTTTTTCTAAAATTATCATACCATCTTATGGACCAACTAAGATTTCTGTGCTACAAAATTAAGAAATGGAAAAAAATTGCCGTTCCGTCAATTGTGGTAACTCTCTTCCCAGGCCAATTCTTGCTATATCTCCTTAGGTTAGATATGGTTGACCAAGTAACTATACACTGTATACATATAGCACGATATTTATCATGATCATGATAAGGTAGAGTTCACTTGGAAAGGCAGAGTAGTCACATCTGACGGTACAATAATTATGGAAATGAATGAAATAAATGACGAACGAAAAATTTTGGCTGTTCCAAATGGGAAAGACGAGAGAAAGCAATTTCTAGTAATTTAAATTGCATTTCGAACGACAAAAATCATAAAACAAATTACAAAACCTAGGCCAATCGTCTCACTTGTATGGTATGATCACGAACTGAGAAATCTGATAATTCAAACAAATGAATGGGGCATTGTCTTTTTGTACTCGAAGATATTTGAATGTGTTATTTATTACATTCTTTATTTAATAGCCTCTAAATCAACTGACCTGTAAAATGTGTGTCACACCAGAAAGCAATTGTTGCCAGCAATTAGCATGGGTGTGTTAGTGCGGAATATGCGAATGTGTATTGATTCGTGTAAGGTTACGCTGAGAGCACATCTCGGCTGACGCCCAATACTCACGGTCTAGTATTCACACTTGCGAGAGACACACTTATATGCCATGGAGAGAAATCTGTTTGATCTTATATTTATGATCAAGTTAGTGTACATTAATTGGGTCCTCATAGCATGCAAAAGCATCAAGACATGAATATATGGATATATTTCGCTGCTTTGCTAAAAAACCGGCCTAATTCGAAATGATACGCTGTGTAACTATCCACCTTATTTGCAATAATTAAAGTATTGAGTTACACAGCGTATCATTTCGAATTAGGCCGGTTTTTTAGCAAAGCAGCGATTTAGTATAAGTACTCAGAAATACAACATACATACACTTTTTTTTCCGTTTTCTGTACATCGTAGCTAAGTCAAATACATTTTTTTTATTATATTTAGGCTTCAATTGAAGGTCTTATGAAAGTCGAAGAATCAACCACCGCTTTTACAACCCTATCACATTTGTAGTAGTACATGTTGTAGTTACATTTGTAGTGACGAAACGAATGGTATATGTATACAGTAAGTAAGTAAGTTGCCTTGATAACTCGCCAACCTACTTAGGTTGTGTCAATAGCAAGGAGGTTACTTCTTTACTAAGCAAACCACCTCCTGTGTTAACTTAGTCTAAGTTATAGAGGCTCCTCTAGAGGTGAGCTAACTGTCCGAGTGGCTTCCGGCATGACTGGCGCGGCCGAGTAAAGCGAGAACTGTCAAGACTGTTAGAATCACCATTATAAATTGTAACTGAGTATTTTCATACTAGAAAACAAGAATAACTAGTTCTAAGGCCTTAGTAATATTTTCCGAGATTTCATTTATTAATGAAAAGTGACGTGAATTCAGTGCCATGCTTAAGTTACCTGACGAAGTGCCTCAAAAGATCTTTGTTCATATTTTCAAAGAAAATGCAGAGTTAGTATACTGTGTTTTATTGCACCTCAGCCATTTTGTGATTCTAATAAAATCTGAGCCAATCGTACAAAACTAATTGCGATTTCATGATTGTCAACGTTAAAGTGTTCAAATTAACTTGAGTGGTAAGAGAAACAAATTCACCGTTTAATCTTACAACTGTACAAGTAGGTATTATAATACTTTATCCATCTTTATTATGCGACCAATCTAGCGTTTAAATTCGCTGAAAGCTAGAATTAGAAGTGGCTTTAGGCAGGTTAGCGTTAACTTACACATAAGTAATATTGCATTTTTGTGATTGATTGGAGAAATGCACAATTATAGGAATTTCCGCTCCATTGCTTGAAATGAATGGGCATCGAAAAGAAATTTGAATAGTTTATGATGTGCAGGTACACAATTTTGAATATCTATTGAATATATCAGATCGTGCATAACGTAATAGAATGGTGGAAAGCTATCCAAATTGTTGACGTAAGTATTAGAATAATTTCATTTCAGTTCTGTAGGTATCTATCTACACACAACAATCGCCTTACTTTCACGTTTACAAATGATCATTCATTCGGCTTGATAAAAAGACTAGTGAAAGCGATATTGCGATGCAAAAAGTAAATGAAAATTCGTGTCACTGACTTTCCTATTAGCTTTCGTGTTTAAAACCGCGGTGATCTTGACCCGCATTCGAGTTGCAAATCACCGGAAATGAGTTGCAGCCCCACCGGTGATGGCCGGCTCATCAGCGTAATGGCGCTATCAACCGGGTCTCGGGTGATGAATGTGCAACACACCCGGTACCCATGCCCACAAAACAATTGATACCTCTTGCACCATTCTTTTGCACGCCTTCGGCCGCCTTTCCAAATTGACTAACTTACTGGACCTCGATGTTAACAACTGTCTTACTTTGTTTCTGCTCTTACTTTTTTACACGACTACGGCAAAGCCAAAGGAAGTTTAATGATTTTAGCAGTCTATGTTTTTCTTCGAGTATATTTGTACATGATTAAAATTATACCTACATGCTGATATTTGTTGCTTTCGATTTTATTCATTGTTCACAATGTAACTCCAAAAATTGGGGCAGTGAGCTTTGGATCAAAACTATGTCGAAACGTAGTTCATAACTACGTTCATATTTTTTGTTACACTTTCTACGCCTTTTTTATTCCTTTTTTTATTTCTTGTTTATTCTCGCCGCTTTGTTTATTTTTAAATTTGGTCGATGATAGTTTCCCATATTTTAGAACTTTTGGTAAAATTGAATCTCATAACTGTGGATAATACTTTGTTAACATAAGCTTAATGAATTCAGTACAATACAATAAGTACTGATTTTTACACAGCATATACATATTAACAGCTATTGAGAAAAAAGTGTACAGTGGAACTGACAACAAGCAAGCAATAGGCGATTATTCTATCTCAAACAATCTTTGATTGATTGCATATTTGAGTGTTGCATACTTCTGTATTGTTTTCAGAATAGGACATAAGAATAGGAAGAAACATTTTAGTAAATGTATATACTTATTTTGTGCAGGTGGTGACTAAAGGCAGCATGAGGGGCGAGGCGCTGCGACTGGCGCGGCTGGTGCTGATAGCACTTCAGGCTTCCTTTGTGCTCAGTAAGTCATTCCACGCGTAATCATACAAAATTATATTAATGAAGTTAGATAGTATCGTCAGACCTCAAAGATTCAGTTTTCTTGGTTGTTCTAATTGCAATGGGAAGTTAAATATTCACAGCAGTTTTATACTTCAAGCTTCTTTAGGAAGCCTCAATTGCACGATTTGTATGTCATTCTAGAGTAGAAATGGTTATTTGTGTTGTTTTATGAAGACTCTGTTTATAGGTAGTAGGTGTGTAGACGACCAGATGGCCTAGTGGTTGGAGAACCTGACTACGAAGATTGAGGTCCCGGGTTCGATTCCCGTGTCGGGGCAGATATTTGTATGAAAAATACGAATGTTTGTTCTCGGGTCTTGGGTGTTTGATATGTATTTAAGTATGTATCTATCTATATAAGTATGTTTGTCCGTTGCTTAGTACCCGTGACACAAGCTTTGCTAAGCTTACTTTGGGACTAGGTCAATTGGTGTGAATTGTCCCATAATATTTATTTATTTATTTTATTTATAGGTCGGATTGCCTTCGAGAAATTGACGGATGTCGACTTCACTGGCACCGCGTACTACACGGTCCGCAATCTGTCTCTATACGAGTGCCAAGGCTGGTGCCGCGAGGAGCCAGACTGCCTTGCCGCTTCCTTCAGGTCAGTACCGTACTTCAAGCAAATTGGCTTCCCAAATGAATTAATGAATGGAATTGTTTAAATATTGCTCGTATGTGAGTAATTACAAAAGGTGTTGTCATGTATGATACAAAAAGTGCGTCACAGTCAGCCGTCACGTCGTCCAGCATGCAATGTATTTATGTATTTAGTCATATGAAATAATAATAATGTGCAGCATAAATTTGATTTAAAATTTTGTTTTTTACGCGCTTATTGGCTACAATATAGCATTATAAAACCGTCTCCACTTTCATCATAATCAATAAGGTACTAAAAAAAAAAAATATAGGAATGGCATTGCAGTCTTTACTTCATTCGAATTGTGCACAATGAAATTTTCTTATCATTGTGAATTTGTGTCAGATGCAAATTATACGCACGTTTTAGGTCTTACAAGTGCATAATGTAATTTATTCGTAATTTCTGGAATCTGTTTTCTCGACATGTACCGTTAAATGCTCTTATTCTCAGACGGCATACGAATGCTATTTATTTTTCATCACACTTGCTCGTCAATGGTGTTATTCTATGCCTGTATACTAAATGACAATGGCCTAAATTGTTCTTAAGGGAGTTATGGATTCACGTTCAGTTTTTCCTCCCAAGGGAGTTCTAACTTTAGTTTTAAAATTAGCAAACAAGTTAGTTGGTATGTTATTTCAGACTAAGGAGGTTTCAAGTCAGCCAACATTTTATTTATAAGTTTAAAACTTAGCTATAACCCAATTTTACTACACAAAACTTATCTACGCTTCATGAAACCTCGTTATTTTTATAATTTAAGTTCATATCAAAAAGTTTTCCAATAATTTTAGTAAGTATTTTTTTAACATGTTGGCAGAATCTGGCCGTATGGCCATTCGAATTCTAAACACAGTTTACATTATCTATGGTAGATGACTTGAAAAAAGTGACAATCTTTATAGGCAAAATTTAAGTGTTTAGAGACAAAATAATTTTATTTATGGATTTTTTTCCTCGTAGTGTGAATCATTGTGTGTATCACGGGCAGTAAGGGGATTACAAACTCGAGTCATTAAAATTCTAACAGACTCTTGTTGTAATCCCCTACTTACGGCCCTTGATGCACAATGTACTATATTATTATAGCAATAAATAGCTGGTTCTCAAGATGGCTATTAAAATATGTAAATGGTAATTAAAAATAAAAAGTCCATGTCAATAGCTACACTTCGTAATAGATTTTTGGAAGAAATATAAATATTATCTCAAGTGATTTCAACTTATAAAGTTGGAGCCATAAAAATAAATCTTAACTGTAGCCACGGCTAACTGCCACAGTCAGCAATTTTAAACGGTACATAATTTATAGACCGTCATTATTATGACGTTTATAATTGTTATTTTCAATCAGTATTACAGATTTAACGACCAACATTCAATTAAATAATTGAACCATCAGAAAGTCGACCTTTTGATCTGACCTACTCTGAGACTAATCTCAAATCGAACAAAACGCATCACATCTGATCTAAGACATGATTCGTCATTATTTGACTGTTGATCACGAAAATAAAAAAATCAACGTGTCAGAGCTTCGAGCACGACCCTAACCCAAATGTCTGAGATAGTCGATCGGATTGACGGAAAGATCTACTAATTCACGTGCGGCACCGGTCGCCGTCCATCGCGCGGACGTTTGTTAGTAAGCTGTTCTAGATGAACGCGCTATGTATCGGTTAATTAAATACACTAATGTCACAGAATAAGAAACATTTTTAAACATAAACTTTTATTATAGTGTGGTACCGCTATAAGCACTTGTACTTTTATTACGTGCCTAGCTCGACTACTTCATTAAGGTAGTCTACTAAAGACACGGTGGCCGAGATTTTATCTTTGTAAGTCACGCTTATCCTTAAAAGCACACAGTTTTTATAATATGTAAAAGTACATAAAGCAATCTAGATTGCGAGTAGGTATTCCCGTAAAGGATAGGTGAAGGTGAGTCGTACGTTATACTTAAAAAGCGGGCAATATTAGATGCGGTCGCAGCTTGGTCGGCGCGGCTAAGGTCGGGGCTCGGAATGTGTGTCACTCTGCCGCACGTCCTCCGCGGTTCAGGCATTCCAATGACACGCTCTTGGTTAATAACAATGTGTCTCGAGAACCGCTGCCCACAAACCGTGTAAAAGCGGAAACCAACCTCGCCGCGCTCCAAATTGGATAACAGTAAAAGTGATCGCATACGTCTTCAATAGATTATTGCAGGCCTTTCGACAATTTTCATGACTATTAGCGGATATGAATATATAATTTTTTTTATTGATATCGATCTTGCATCATGCTGTTAATTTCGACCCAGGTTTCATTCAAATATAATAAAAATGAAAGCTTCCTCATTAATACGTAATTAAAGATTCATAAATCTGCATAATTTCTAGCAGTTGGTGCCTGCGATTTCGTTCGTGTGAAATTATTAGCGAAAGAGTCTACTATCTACTTATCTATTCTTTCATTTAAAGTAGGTACAAGCTTCTTTTATTGACTGCACTTTTGTTGATTGTACTTGCATTATCATCCGAACTACGTATCCGTACCAAGTACCAAATAGGAATTTTGCAAATTAAATATAAGCTTGTATTAACAGGTTAATATGGGCTCCCTTTTTCATTTTTGAAGCTCAGGGACTTTAATTATTTAATAATTCATTGGCAAGGTCGGAGTTAAGTACCTCAATTTGTAATAAAAAAGTCGCCAAACCGCTGCAGTGGTTGTCGCATTATGTAGACTTCGGCAAGAGCAGATAGATTATAATCGATATTAACAGTCAATTTTTACTTATTGCATATTATAGAGAATACAAATCACTGTTTTTATAGAAAGTAAATATATTCATAATTCTATTAAATACAATGATTTTACCCCCCCCCCCCCCCCCCGATTAAGGAAGAACTACGACAAACTAGATCAAGTACGGTATGGAGCGGTATATAGGTAAGTGACAGACAAAGACAAATCAATACAATAATGTATTGCTGAATAATAATTGGCCAGCTTATTTTACCACTCTATTGGTTAATTTCTCTATAGTCCCATCTGACATACGAGTGTCAAACAATGGCGTGTAACACTTGCGGTATTGTGCAGGTCGATCACAAGTGAACAGCAGTCGTCACGCCGGCAAAAACATAATTGCATTAATCTGAAGCGAAGCGTGTAACAGTATTACAACGCTAGTTAGATTCCTCGAAATCAATTCGAACGGGATCGATCGAAAATCAATTCGGTATTCAATTAAACGAGACGGAACTCTCCCGCGCTTTTAATCTAGCATTGTTACTAACACGGCTGTGTATCCCAAAGAAATAGCGATTCAACAAAAGAATGGGACGGATGTGGTATTCAATCGATAACTGTTCACCGGTGCAGTAGCACTACTAGTGAATTGACGATACACCCGTTCGGGAAGAGTTTACATTACGGTATCCACTGAACAAACTAGCACTTCACTTCGCCTCTAGTTAAACACACAGCGGTACCACACCAATGGATAGCTGAATAAAAGGGCAGTTACTTTTTTCAGCTGATAGTTGGACTGCCGGTAAGCTCTTGCAAATTGTGCAAAAAAATCGTGGCTCGATCCATTGACTTTCCGCGACCCAATAGCAGTAAATGCATTGTTCCTCTCACACCGAGTCCGTATGGCTGAGGCTGAAACTACGTTTTTATTGGGATCATGACCCCCTATCTTCTCTGATAATCTGATGCTGTCACGGAACTGATTATATCTTATCTTTACGACCGCTGCCCGTAACTGTTGCAAATGTTTCGGATAGTTTGTGAACATCGGATTGCCTTAACTGTTACGAATCCTCTAATTGTTATCTGCATCTGTCTGACTGGTATAGCAAAATGATTATGAACATTGTGTTTGTGGATAAATTATTGAAAGTTGAACACTTAATAAATGCCTATGTCTTCAAATATAATAGTGTGGCTATTCGTTGATCGATCAAATTGTTTCAAAAATATTGAGGGTCCGATGAAAATCAAAAATACGAAGATGAAGAGGTACTTTATAATGCGTGATGTAAAAGGCGGCGTTGATGGATGCTAGGTGCGCGGGCGCCGGTGACGCGTGGCTGTAGCCAACTTCACTGCACCTTGATGAAGCCAGCGCGTAGCTCCACGGGCCAATTTGGCCATAATCATAAATGTTGCAATGTAATGAGTGCTCCATTATAACTTCTACACAACAATTATTTTTTACAAGTTTCCTGTCTAATTGTACTTAATAGGTATCCATAATATGCCTGCACACTTTTAAATCCCAATACTCCTAACTATGATTGTTAGGTGTTCCATTCACAGAATATAAGTGTGTGTGTAATTAATTTTATAACGAGTACCTTTTAAAACTGGAGTTTACATAGTCATTGAGCCTTTGATTGTAAGTAATGAATGACTGATGATTTGATAGAAAATCGGTATAATAAACAAAACGGTATCGGAGGTTCGGAGGTTGCAGTGGTGTGTCTCCAATCGGAGCTGGGATCTCTCTTCTAATCTATTTTATTTTTACTAACATATAGCGCAACTGCAACCGAATGGATCAAAATTATTATGCACAGTTAATAAATTAACAGATTTTACTCATTTTTTTATTGTTTTAAACTTATTTTCTACTTTAAACATGAAACTACCGTGAGACTCACTCATAGTGAAAATAAAACAAGTTTAACGTGACGACATAACAACGTGACTTGACGGTTGTAACAAGTGACGTGTGATTCCGGGAAGAAAGGCTACGGATTAGCCCGAAACATGTCCAGTTAAACTCGTTTTAAGACGTGAGTGATCCGTTTATTTTTACTATTTTCTACTTATTTTTGTCAACTGCCCATCACCATTTAAAAATATTGCTTTTTCCGATGTAGAGACGTTAATTGTTAAGGAGTCCTCTTGGTGCCACATCATCAGTTGCAATTTACCATATGCATTGCGAGGAGCATAAATTGCTTAGCAACTGTGTTAAAGTCATCGAGTCGCAACGCGCGAAATATTTGTTATTGAGTAGTTCCAGTGGCCATCTGTGGTCTTACTCTGAAAATTCTGAAAGCAAATGCACGAGTTAGTACGAAATATACTCAAATCACTATATGTGTGTGTGTGATAGTTGGAGAATTTCCTCGATTTCCCCAGGATTTACTCTCTAGATCCTTGGCGCAATGAGACTTAATTTGAAGTATTAACTTTCCAACAAAAAAAAATCAAATCGGTTTATGATAAACATAAAATAATACAACCCAATTGACAACCTCCTCCTTTTTTTGAAGTCTTTTAAAAGTAGTTAACCTTTAGGGAGTGGAAACCTTAAAAGCTTTAATTAAAACAAAACTTTATCGATTCCTTTGTGTAACGAAAGTTATGCAGATAGTTTGTATGACTAACTTTCGTTCCACAAAGGACGAAATCGTGATTTAGTTTTAATTAATTATACATATTTTTTTCTGTCACCATTTGCATGAAGAGCAGTGACTACAAAATCGCTTCCCTTAAAAACTGTGGTATAACGGTGTTTGGTCCCAGCTGAATACTAATATGTATGCAAGTACACTGGTTATTGTGACAAAGTACTAAAGTGTTCAGCGATTCCTGAGGCCGACCATAGGTACTTAAATCGTGCCTTTGTGGATCTTGGGCCCATACATACGTATACATTGATGATTTCACAACGTGCATATTATGAAAAAAAAACATACCTATATCGAGAATTGGAAATTGGAGCGAGGCATACGGAAGGCATGTCTATCTCCCACATAATTACTGCTTTACAACAAATCACGGTACGAAGATTTATTACTTCAGTTGTGAAATCAAAACGAAATCCAATGTAATTAGTCGATTTCCGAATGAGCTTTCTGTTCCAAAGTTTTTTCAAACACTACTTTTTTATTTATAGTCCCTCTGTATCATTATTAAGAACAAAAAGAGAATGTAAACATGAATACTGTATCTTTTTTTTAAGTAGAACCCCAAAAATTTATTACATTCAAACTTGATATTAAATAAAAATAAAATAAATATCACGGGACAATTCATACCGATTGACCTAGTCCCAAAGTAAGCTAAGTAAAGCTTGTGTTATGGGTACTAGGCAACGGATAAACATACTTATATAGATAGATACATACTTAAGTACATATTAAACACCCAAGACTCGAGAACAAACATTCGTATTTTTCATACAAATATCTGCCCCGACACGGGAATCGAACCCGGGACCTCAAGCTTCGTAGTCAGGTTCTCTAACCACTAGGCCATCTGGTCGTCTAATTACGTTAGTTAATTCCTAGATTTAAATATGGTTTAGTTCTACTGGCAATATTTTTAAAAGACCTAATTATCCGATGACACTTCCAAGTAAGAGAGAAAAAAACAGACTGCAAACTAGGTTTGTCACTTTAAACATGAAACTACCGTGAGACCACTCATAGTGAAAATAAACGGATCACTCACGTCTCAAAACGAGTTTAACTCGACATGTTTCGGGCTAATCCGTAGCCAATCTTCTCGGAGTCACACGTCACGGCGGCTGCCAAACGTTAAACTCGTTTTGAGACGAGAGTGATCCGTTTATTTTAACTATGCAAACTAGGTATTCATTATTATTTTTACAAAATTTTGTTCTCCCACTTTGTCGTTTTGTATTAATTATGTAATACAAAATGACAGACGGACTATTGCTATTTTGACTAGCGAATCATAAAAATTGAATTAAAGAATGTACTAAGTAGTATGTAATACGACTCTAAACTTATTTTTTGCGATACATGCTATGACGTGCTCGAACTCTTGTTTATTATTTTCCTTAATGAAATTGTTAAATAAATCTCTATAGGTAGTAACGATCTTTTTATAGCTTCACTAGTCATTGCCCGTGACTTAGTCTTCGAAAATTTAGCCCGCGGGAACTACGCAAATTTCTGAGATAAAAACTATTCTATGTCCATCTCATCTGACACACACATACTCATTTTCACATTCATAATATCAAAAAGGAAAGGATCATCTTTTTATTATTATTTTTAAGTTTTGTATAGAGGTAGATAAATTCAGCAAAGCCAAACATTTCTATCCGTTCAAAACAAAGTAGATTACCTATTGATACAAATCCAAACCCGTGTATAGAAATTAGAGGTGTAATCGAATACAAGAGAGTTCAATTTGAAATCACATCACGAAACATGCTTGCATGCAATCTAAACCATCCCTGTGAAGTTGAATTAAATACGAAATGTCGCGACGAACGGTAACCTGCCCCGTTATGCGGCTGCAAAGTATAACGCGCTGCGTAACAATCTAATGTCGCTTAATTCCTAAGAAAACATGCAGTTGCCATGCTGAGTGCATCGGTCGGCCGTCTCTGGAGTCTCTAATGATATTTTATCACTGCCAGTGCAGCAGGAATGCGTCTTGCCGCCGACAGCCTGCTGATGCTACGTACTTGCGTGCTATTCGCACCTGATGAGATCTTTATTTACAACCTTAACCGTTTGTACTGACTTGGTATCTGGATTCAGCATGGCATTAAAATAGTAAAGGAGAAGGATGCATAGAATTAGGATTACTAATGAGAAAGGCTGACAGACTACGTGGATTTACGCACTGCAGAATTACTTTGATAGTTTCCGGCTTAATTAAGACCCTTAGACAAGAGCGCCCTAAGCCAGTGACAGCCTCGTTGAGTTTGCTTGGTCAGTATCGTTTATTCTAAACATTTTTTTCATAAAACTGACCCATGATTGACCCCTGTCTCACATGTTGGACTTACGACTCTCAATTGCGACATGCTGAAAAAAAAAATAGATTCAGTCGTCTAGTTTAGGCGTCGCAGAGATATTCGTATGCTATTTCTTCTTTTAAATGTCCTGTATAACATTTCTTTCCTTCTTATCTTTCTGAAAGATTTAGGAACATGGCCAGTGAAAGCGGGCTCCGTTTGCTGTCAAGCTCCAATCTTACATTCACCTTCTCCCTAACAACGCGCATTCTTATTCTTATTCTTTTGGTAACAGGTTATTTTGGTCTAAATATACAATGGTTAAAAATGTCTCATTATCAAAATGTACAACGGTCAAAAAGTATGTAAATGTAAACATTTTATAATGAACAAAAGACAAAATAATTAGATGCCACAAAAACCTAAGAACCTAATTATATACTTAATAGAAAAAACGAACAGAAAATAAATGGCCAAGATCCGAAAATGCTCAATGGGTTCGAAAATACCTTTGTCAAAATGTACAAAAGTCAAAAAGGTATATTAATTAATGTATTGACATTCCTCATTGGAGCCCATTCAGTCAATCGTATTTTGTACATTTTGACCCCAGAGTATTCTGTTGTAAAAACTTCCAGACACAAGGTCATTTAGACTACAATGAATGCTGACCAGGAAACATTCTGACTTAAAAAACATGTTGGCCAAAGCATGTTCTGCCCCTAAAATATTCAGACAAAATGACTTGGTGGCACAAACATTTGGGTAAGTAATACGAGATATTATCTAATATTCATAATATATACGCTCACTTTATATAAACTCGTTTAGTATAACGTTCACTGGATATAATGAACGAAAAGTATAATTATAAAATATCTAATTTTGTAATATATAACGTTGTTTATATATAATATCAATTGATATAACGATCGAAGCGTATAATGTTCATAACACCTAAGATTTAAAACATATAAAATCATTATAAACTTTGATGCAAGCAAACAATCAAGCAATCCATTAATTTTTTCCGCTCTGTTACAAAAAAAACCTATCACCCAAGGTTCTGAACCTAACCTATCCAAGTCGCTTCTGCCCCGAAAAGTCATGCTCGCTCGCTTCGCTCGCTCGCCGCCACATAATTTAACATTTACACATATTATTATATATCATGACTTATACCAAATGTTTGTTATGTTAAAAGAAATTAGTCCATATAAATCTTATACAAATTGAAGTTATATAAAAATAACGTTATATAATTTAAGCGTTATACGTTAAAAAAATATTCTTTTTGCTGTTATAGCTAACGTTCATTATATCTTGTGAACGTTATTAAAATGAAATAAGATAATTTGTAGTTATATCTCGTGGGACGCACCCCAAACATTTTGTACTTTTTGACAATGTTACATCTAAACATTTTATGCATTTTGGCATTTGTACCAAAATCACCTGTTACCAATGTTTTACTATTCTCTCTGTCAAGCTGTAGAATATTTTACCCTTGTCCCTAAGGGACACGTCGTAGGGGACGTAGATACGTCTGTAACCGCGATTAGGAAAAGGCTGAAGAATTTGTAGCTTGTCACTGACACCTGATGCGAGGCTGTGTCCACTTTTGTGTCATATTTTATATCCTATTTTTGTCTGCAAAGTTGTTTATGTATATTTAATATTTTCGTTTTTTGGTAGTAGGTATTGTTTTTTTAGGACACTTAATTTTGACTTGTAAATTAAGTTCTTTCAACTAGGTTAGCTGAAAGAGATCCCCTATTTGGGATAAATTCGACTTCGTACTTGACTCTATTTACTTGTAGGTATTTTTATTAAAAAAATACGTGCAATAAAGAGTTTACATCCATCCATACATAAACCATAAACCTGGCTTAAGTTTGACGATTCAATGCATTTTGACACTAACTAAATTGTGGTTAGCAGTAAACTTGTAGATTGATTTTTTCTAGCAAGTATTCATAAGAAAATGAAAATCTAATGAATTTTGCTCTGATTATTAGTTACTAGAAGACTAAAGGCGGACGGTTATGCACGGGGTTGACTAACCGGCAGGATAAGCTGGATCAACTAGTAACTATTGCAAGCGCCGCCCCGAGGCGGTTTCCTGCCCTGACTCAACTAATTGTACCCTTAGCGCTGAATTCCAGCATAACGACATGTCAGGACACCTTACGATAGTTAAAAGCAGTAGCAGCCAACGACATTTCCAGTGCCAATTAATTGCTTTAACGACATTAATTGTTATTGTTAGAAATTAGCAAATGAGGTGAATATTAATAATTTATTTAAAAAGTAAATAAAATATTGTTTTGGGAAATAAATTATTATTATTTAAATTATTATTAGTTACCGCAAAGGTTATTTCAAACCAATTGTTGCCACCGAATTTCTCAATATTTATTGGTAAGCGAGATCAATCTTATTGATATAACGGATTTTTTTTCTGCACTAATTAGAACTTCGAAATTTCTAACGGTTTTAAAGTCAACTTATCTTGAAGGGCTATTCGCATGTTTTTACTGCTTTGAGCAAACTAAGTTTTTGGTAAATGTTCATTTTGTATACTATTGGTTGATGATTATATTTACGTGTATTGCTATCTTATCTATAGGTAGGTACTTATTTAACTAATATACTTATGTACCTAAGTATATTACATACAGTAAAAACCGCATTTTAAGTCAATCCTACCCTGAAAGTGGGTGGCTTCAGCTTCAATGATTTGGCTTAGCCAATACTGCTTATTAAAGAAAAAGCACGTAGCAAAAAGTAAAAAAAAAACAGTTGTCATATCGAAATGTTGAAAATAGACAAGTAAAGAGTTGTCCTATGAACTGTAGTTGCGGTTGCGATCTGGTTACGATTCGCCCGCAGTATTCAGTAGCTGCGCCCGCGTCGCACTTCCCGGAGCAACGATCCTCGGCCTATTCCTGGAATTCATCAACACTTGCTCTAGCAGAAATGCAGCAACTAAGCAATGTTTTATTTTCCGCCATGATCTCACATAAGAAACAGTATCTGCAACAAAGAGTAATGCTCGCTTAATGACTTCCTCCCTGTGTAGGTACTTATGACGAATTAGAATTTTATACACCGGCAATTTAATCTTAGTGTAAACGGCAAAATTTTAACAATGTAATAAGTATAAACGAAATCAGCGTAGCGTTGACGCAAAATAAAATATACAACAGCTATCAGCTTTAAAACATTATTGACTCCTAAAAAGAAAATAAATTTGTTAGCTCTTTAAAAAGTACGTTTCACTATTGACACTAATAATTAAAGATTTCTCGTTTCTATGCAAATTCTAAAACGGCATGAAATTAAGTAGACCGAGCGAGATTGTTGTCAGTTTGCAAATAGCGGGCATTCTATTCCTTAAATTCGGGGACTTTGCATAAAATATTTTTGCCTACATAGTTAACCGGTTGGCAATAGAATATGAAGCTATTTGTATGCTGAATACAAATTGATAATTCATGTTTTTATTATTCACAGAGCCTCACTCGTTTTGCATATTTTTTCTCATTTGATCTGTCAATATAGTTGATTCACCGAGATTCATATCATAGCTCAGTGACAACGGCACCTTTTTTAGGGTTCCGTACCTCAAAAGGAAAAAACGGAACCCTTATAGGATCACTTTGTTGTCCGTCCGTCCGTTCGTCCGTCTGTCTGTCAAGACCCTTTTTCTCAGGAACGCGTAGAGGTATCTAGCTGAAATTTATATCAATTACTCAAGTCTACTGTCCCTTGGAACTGTGAAAAAATCAAACTTCTAAGCCAACGTAATCAAAAGATACAGCCGTTTATGCTGCAAATTTGCGCAATTTTTCGAAACTCGCAAGGTAATCAAAACCTACAGGGTACTTCCCGTGAACTCAGAATCTTGAAATTTGGTACGAAGCAAGGTCTTATAGCACAGATAAAGGAAAAATTGTGAAAAGCCTAAATATTTTTGTCTGTCTGTCTATATCAGTAACCAATCTACAATGATCCCACACTGCGCACATTTTGCTTAGGAGCAGGGGTCTGATAAGACTGGATGTTCATATATACATATAAATTTGTACGGAACCCTCGGTGCGCGAGTCCGACTCGCACTTGGCCGGTTTTAAGTGCATAAATAAGACCAGTCTATCAGATTAGCCGAATAAATGTCGATATTTGTATATGTTCGTTGTGTATCAACGGTTGTCAATAGTGTTTTTTTTTCATTTCTGTACAATAATGTTTTTAAATTACATACATATCATCATTTCAGCCGTAGGACGTCCACTGCTGGACATAGGCCTCCCTCATTGACGCTCAATCATTACGGTTGGAAGCGACTTGCAAGTTCGCAAAATGCAAGAATGCAAATCACCCTGAATCTGGGGTTTTCATCAAATCGTCCGTCCATCTCGTTGGTTGGTTGGTTGGTGCGCTTGCCAGTCCGTGGTCTCCATTCGAGAACTTTACATACATATACATACATACATACATACTATCGGTAACATATGAGGTAGTTAAACTAGACGACGGCATCCAACAATTCCTTACTCTTTCCAGAAACAATCCCATCCTATCCGATTTTTAATATTATAATTGTGAAAGTCTGTGAAGTTGTTTGAAAGTTTGTTAGTCAACCACGCAATAACGGCTGAACGGAATTAGATGAAACTTGGCGTACAGATGGATAAAGATCTGGATTGAGACATAGGATACAATACCTAGGTAATCAGCTCCTGCGGGACAATACTTTTACTTTCAATTAAACATGAATAGAGGGCGCTGTCGAAGAACTTTAGAAGTACCTACCTCGGCTTTCAAGATGACGTGTTGACTTTAGCGTTGTCCAAGGGAACGAAGCGAAGCCAGTGTTGTGATTTAAAAATGTTACTGTAACCTTTTTTATGAATTTCTAACACAAGCGAAGTCACCGGATAAAGCTAGTAAAAAGTATATGCTAATATATATAATTTTCTTTATAAAGTTGTGCAAAAAATTGTTAAAGTTGAATGCGTACCTATTGATGTTTTCGTTTAATTGCGAAATAGATGAATGCTACCTATATGCTGCGATTAAAGCTTTTATACCTAGTAATGTTTCAAGTAATTTCTAATTGTTTTTTTTTGTTACAGCTTCGTCTTAAACCCGTTAACGCCTGTGCAAGAAACCCGCTGCTTGCTGCAGAATGACACCCAAGCTAACAATCCCATGGCTACACCACAGGTATCCATAAATGTATAAATTATGTTTATTAAATAATGGCCAATGAATTATGTACGAAGAATCGGAATTGTTTTTTCACATAATTTAAAGCTGATTTAGCAACAGGGCTGGTTCTATATTCTCTGGCAGTTTATTATTGTACCAGGAACGCATGAGGTATTCGGTATAATTATGTTATGACAATGATTAAGTGATAAGTTAAAGTAAATTGCACAGACTTATCTCTAAACTTCAGCGTAGCGGCTTTATTACTTAAATTCGTTTTTCTAAGAAACTTAGTACGTCCGTAACATTATATCCGTGTTATTAAATAACCATTAGGGTCTGGTAAATTTTTATTTGTTAACCTATATTTTCGTTAAAGTATTTAATGGATCAAATTACTCCTCTTGAAATACTGCCCATATTAGAGACGATCTCAGATCGGCACAGGTACCAGTATAAACTAAGTAGCTTTGTTCGCATTACTATACTATACTGGAACCCACGAGTAAAATAACAGAGTCACCGTCTCTTATAAGGCAACGTGCAAGTATTCACTAAAGAGACCTTTTACTAAGCCCACATGTATGGTAAACTACGACCGAGCTAAAATATTACTGGTGAATCCACTTATAGGAGACGAAGCTTGTATGTACCCATTAGACAAGAGTCACGGCATGGTAAGGATATTTATTTACATTCGACCGACAGAACTTAGTGGGCATCGGTTTTACATAGCCTCACTAAACTAAACTGATGCCCATAACTGTTTGCTATTGCGCCGTACATCATAGGCTTGAATAATGGTAATTACCACATTGTTAAGGCAGTGCTTATTTCGAAAAGCAACTCATTTCCTTATCCTACAGACGTGCGTCGGCGTTCTGATGGATAGTTGGTATCTAATGAGATGATGCAGACATTTATCAGTATAAAATACGAAAGACCAAATCGTGGTTTATTGGATGCGTCCTCCTATTACTTAGGTACGCAGTCTGATACAGGGCTGGTTAATAGCCAAATAAATCTCTCGTTAGATAGCAGTCGGCATTCCCGCACTGCCAATTAGCCCGCCGATGCTGCGATCGGATTAACAATTTAGATTAAATCGGTCAGCCAGTCTAAGGAAAATCTAAGCTGAGATAGGACATTGTAACTGTTGAGGCTTCACTTGATACAGTTTAAACGCTTTCGGGCCTAATGAACAGTCCCGAGTATAAATAAAGCGTGGCAAGCGAAGCGGCGCCGCACCGCCCCGCTGGCATCGAGATTCTCTAACTACGCTCAATGAGTATAAAGTGAACGTGATTTACTAACGGCTCTCGATGCTGCTAAGTATGAATATGTTCTGCTATGAATGAATTGTCTTTGAAATTTACATAAAACGTGATCGGCTTCAAAAATATGAACTCGAATTCGAAGTGAAACTATAACAATATCATTTGTTTTAGCGTTCGGTGAACACTTACTACATGGTGAAGCTGCAAGTCCGGACAGAGAGCGTGTGCCTGCGGCCGTGGGCCTTCGAGCGAGTTCCGGGCAAGTCGCTGCGGGGCCTCGACAACACTATCATCTATACCTCGACCAAGGAGGCCTGTCTCGCCGCCTGTCTCAACGAGGTACCCTATCACAATTTACTGTAAAACCGTACCGATAGAGTCCCTTTTACCTCCCCCCACGCCCCCATGTATGAAGCCACTAGCAACAGCAAAAGCTCCGCAATGCAATTTAACGTTTATCTATTCAATTTATATTTTATGGTTTCGCCCTAGTTGCACTTCAAGATACAGACAAAGTGCATTTAAGATATATTGTACCGGGCGAGTTATGGGGACGCTGGTGTGCGACTGCTTTTACCCATTGCATAGAAGCACGTGCACACATTGTAGAATTCTCATAAACATTTCAAAAGTGATCGTTTAATGTTCTATTCTTAATGGATCTCGATCTAGTGTCACATAACACAGTAGGGCTTGGAATTGGGAGACTTCGTGCCGATATGAATCACTCCGTCATTAGGCACATGACGTTTCAAAGAAATCAAGTTTAATATTTACTTCCATGCTAGGCTAAGTCTGGGCAACGAGCATGTTTGACATAGCGCTGTGTTTTAGAAACGGTTTCCGTGCCGGTCGGCGGAGTACGAGTACGGTAGCATGCGGTGTGCTCTGAGCGACTCGGACAGACGGACAGCGCAACACTTCGTGCAACTGGTCGATACTCCGGGCACTGACTATTTCGAGGTATGTAAAATTATTATAGATACGCCTTTGATTAAATATACATAATATATATGATCGAAGTTATAGGCATATTTTGCTGTGATACAATTTTGTATCGTCTACCTGTATAAAAGTAACTTATGTATAGAAACATAAACAATTCTGAGCAATTTTAATACATTTGGGTTCTTATCAAAATTAACAGTGTAAATGACAAGGGTTGACCCTGTAATCACCTCCGTGGATGGAGTCTTTGCACCACAAATGGCCACCTATGTGAAACACCTTAGGGAAGCTCTTGCATCTCGCTGGGACCGATCTTTGTCTTGCGTTTTGGGCTGGCTGAGAGCTTGAATAATAACTTCCATATTTAGAGCGACTAGCATGTGCATTCGAGGCACCCGTCATAAATGGAAGCCAGCAGCGAAGCTGTTTGGCTTTGATGATGGTGCTGCCCTACCACACTCTGACTGACAGACTGACTATTAGTTTTCCATTTTTATGTGTTATTACTTTCTAATGTACTTTTCTTTGTATAGTATATAGAATATGTGTAAATAAATTATATTATTCTCAATCATAAACACTTGTTAAGGTTATGTTGAAAGTAAAGATTCGTTTGTCTAACTGTTACATTGATATTTTTATTTGTCAGACACAAACAAAACGTACAATTTGCTCTAATAATATGTAATTACGTTGATACTACCGGTACAAACTGTGCGTTTGTAGTAGGTTGTACTGCCTCTTCAAAGTATTTTAATTGTATTAATTGTCTAATTATTGCATCATTAAATTATTACAAATATTACATAAATATCACATTTCGATTCTGATAATCAGTAATTATCTGGTATACATATATAGCTAATTGCAATCCGCAGAAAATAGACAGTGTAAATAGAAACAGTAGAATTTGAAAATTACCCAGCTAAGTACTGCATAGTCCAACAAAGTTTTTGACATTTGTGATTTAACTTCCAAAATTTTTTCAATATTAATTTACGAGTATACCGGTATAAAGAACCGTGTCTGTAATGTGTTGTTGTTCGTAATTTGTGTGATTGCACGTTGTGAGCGTTGCGTTGTGTCGTGCAGAACCTGTGCCTGAAGGCGTCGCAGGCGTGCAAGGGGCAGCGCATATTCACGGCGCCGCGCGTGGGAGTCGCCGAAGACAAGGTGGCACAATACGCCGGCCTACACTATTACACTGACAAGGAATTACAGGTGAGCAATCACATTTTCATATTCATATACCTATATATACAATATTCTTAACTTGGGGTACTGCCGTTTTGCCGATAATCATTTCCCAACTGTTTATTTTTTCTGAAACTGTGAACTAGTCAGGATATATTTCAAGACTATCCTGTAGGTTCGGTTAGGTTAGGTTTGTTTTATAACCTGAGACAATCCTGAGAAGTTTACAGTTTCAGAAAAAAAACCTCTTAACTTTCCTATTTCTATTTGTTAATATAATACTCGAGATACTTAATCTTGTTTAATTTAAATCCCAAAACAAGATTAGTTTATAGCTTAGTTTGGTTTCACTTTATTACGTACCTACCATTACTTGTTATGGAGGAGCGGTGTCTCCTGACACAAGCATACTTGATGCTTAATAGGAGGCTCTGACCTTGTCTGATAAAATATCTAAAAATCCAAATAAACATTGCATTTTATATGTTAAACGTGGACAAGCGCGCTAGGGACCGGATTTTGAAATCAGATCACACGAAAACACCATTCGAAAATGGTGAAAAACCGTGCTGAATCTGTAATGCGAGTAGGGTAGTAGAAAATTACACTTTTATCTAGCGAGTCGAAAATTTTATTCGACTTATGTCGAGGTCACAGCTACAGATATCTTTACACTTAGGTATCATGTCACTATATGCTTTTATATATTTTATGTTTTATAAGAAAGTACAAACACAAAGTGACAGCGACAAAGTAGTACCTACACTTCGTTTTTTTTTAGCATTAGTAAGAAGGTATGCGATCTTGACGTGTCTTTTTATTGAAAAACACATTTGAAAAATAAGTCACAGTTAATATGTAACAATTAGAAATGAAATGTGGTCATTTACACTCTTTTGGTTTCATAATAATAGTTAATATTTTTTTAAAGCGTTTTTCAATAAAAAGACTCTTCAAGATTGTTTACCTTATTTCTAATGCTAAAAAAAAACGAAGTAGGTATATAGTGTAAACATATATAAATATCTTTGACATCGACTGTACAAAAAGTAACAACTCGAAAATCGGTTAAAATCTGATAAAGAACTAACCGTTTTTGTAAACAAGATTACGTATCATAAGCATTACAGCTGGACGACACGAGCGAAAATGTGTTAGGCAGGCAAGTAACTGAGGGATAGTATTTCGCTTTACATAAAAAAAAAATGCTTAACAAAACAGTTGGTTGAATTCTGAAAGTAAAATTATTTTTATTTGCCTCGTGTTCTCATATTCTTTAATTGGGCAGTCATGTAAAAAAGAACTACAACATCGCGAACATGAAAAAAAACTTAGGGAAGTCGAGCAATAAATGTAAGCTCTAGCCTAGCCTACTCCGCTAAATATAGGCCCTATTTACATTATTACAGTAAAATCATTCCCGTATAGCTTTACACTGCGGTGCTCGATCGACCTCTTGTAACTCTTCAGCATCGCGGCCCCGCTATGTTTTCTACTAGAATGATTTTACTGGAATAATGTAAACAGGGCCATACGCCCTGCGCCGTCAGCATCCGCAATCATGCTGTCGAACAAAACGGAGAATGTTAGCCAGTAGGTACTAAAACGACTACAAGTCGTATTTCTCAAGTAGCTTTATTTATTTTACGTACACTGTAAACCAGTTTTAGCGAGATTGACAACAAAACTGCGCATCAGAGAAAACTGCTGCGTCATTTATTAGTAAACCATTTATAATGGTGCAAAGTTCTCTAAAGACTTCGATACACTGTGAATACGGCTCAGCGTTCGCTTGAGGTGCTTAATAAGATCAGATAAAATTAGAGTAAATTTTCACAAAATATATCGCACCCAACTGATTCTATCCCGGGTCTGTAATGTGGCAAAGCCTTATTTGCACGCTCTTACCATTCTGGTCACGATCGCGTTTACTATATTTCTAGTAGCACACATAGATCTTTATCCCCAAGGCATAAATTTTATGTTTGAAATGCTTTTACCGGTACACAGGTTGTGCAAGTAGAAACATTGACAAAGTCATACTACTTATTATATTCTTATGTTCAGCAGATTAATCTGCGTTATTAGGTGTAGAAGTTAGACACGCATGTGCAAATAGAACAAATTCATGCTTGATGTACAGTCTCTATCATAAACATCGGAGTATTCAAGGTGGTCAAAAATATCTGAACACGACCGTACTAGGGGCGTTCAATAAAAAGTGAGAATGAGTATGTTATAAACAGCTTTTATTAAATAAAATTTTATTTTTCGACATAGTCACCTTTTAGCATAATACACTTATTATATCTTTTTTCTAAACTTAAAATTTCATTTTTAAAAAAGGTCTCATCTTGAGTACTTAAAAAATCTTGTACTGCAGCGACTACCGCGTCGTCGTCTTCAAATTTCTGGCCTCTCGGGTATTGTTTCAATCTCGTAAATAGGTAGAAATCACTGGGAGCGAGATCTGGTGAATACAGAGGTTGCTTAAGGATATTGAACCCAGCATCACGAATTGCAGCCATTGCAACGATGGACTTGTGTGCCGGGGCATTGTCCTGGTGGAACAGCACAACTTTCGAGAGTTTACCTCGCCGTTTTTCGCGGATCTCATTGCGCAATGTTGCTATTTGTTTGGCGTATAAAGTGCCCGTAATAGTGGCTCCATGTTTGAGATACTCAATCATTAATACCCCTTTACCATCCCAAAAAACAGAGCCCATGACCTTACCGGCAGATGGGCCCACCTTGAATTTCTTCGGAGTTGGAGATGATGGCCTTTTCCATGTCATAGACTGCAGTTTCGTTTCAGGGTCGTAATGATGGAGCCATGTTTCGTCCATTGTTATAAATCGCGCCAAAAAAAGTTCCTGGTCTTGCTGTATCAGGTCCAAAGCTTCTTGACAAATCTCGACTCTAGTTTGTTTTTGCGTGTCAGTAAGCATTCTTGATACCCAACGCGCAGATACCTTTTTCACACCCAAGCGTTCATGTAAAATATTATGCACGCTCCCCGTTGAAATCTTTACATTTTCAGCAATAAAACGAACCGTGACACGACGATCCGCCAAAACTGAGTTTTCAACTTTTTTCACAATTTAGTAGGGCGTCCGGAGCGGGGGTCGTCCATTGTCGATGTTCTTCCACGTCTAAATTCGGCGCACCAACGTGCGACTGTCGAATACGGAGGAGCATTAGACCCTAAAGTGTCCCGCAAATCTAAATTGACTTGGTCCGTAGAAAAATTTTTCAAACACAAGTATTTGATAACGGCGCGCAGTTAAATTTTCTCCATTTTCGCTAACGTACTCAATAGCATTGCAAAGAAATTACCGTATTTTTTTTAAACAAAAGACAGTTAGTTTTTTTTTCATAGCAATCAGCTAGATAGATTAGCTTTACCGGCCAGTATTTAATTTCCTAATATTGAAAGAGTTTGCATCTCATTCTCACTTTATATTGAACGCCCCTCGTATTGTCAGTCGCGTACGTGCGTGTTCAGATATTTTAGAGCGCCTCGACCGCGCCTACGTTTATGATGGCGACTGTACCTATGTTTGCAACCAGTGGCGTAGCGTACCTTGGAGGGGCCCTGTATCAAAATTAGTTGGGGGGCTTTCCCGGGAAGCACGAGATTAAGCGACATTACTAATTTTTGATTACACACGTTAGGGGCCTGTGTAGCCCGGGGGCCCCGTATCATTGATACGGCTGATACGACGGTAGCTACGCCCCTGTTTGCAACATTAGTAGGTTTTTCTGTTCGAATACAACAGTTGAAAAATTTATAAGATGTTACTCAGAATGCACACGACGCGATTTTTGTTTCTAATTTCTAAAATCACCCCTAAAGAAGTAAAAATCTATATTAAATTTGGTAGGGTGAGTGGGGGTAAGATGAAAAGCAGCGTAAGATGAAAAACACTTGGGTGCTACGAGTAGTTTTTCATGTTACACTGCTTTTCGTCTTACCCCCACTCACTATATACAAGGGGGCAGTAGAAAAGTACCGCTCTTATTTATCACAAGATAAATGCAGTCAGTACTGCAAATCACCAACAAATTGTATGTAGAATATGTAAGTAGTGCCGAATATTGTATCTGAAACCTGACGCGCATGATTTTCCCTTACCTTTGCTCTACAGATCCATCCAAAGGACGCACTGAACAAACCAATAATACCTTTAGGCATACCTACCTAACAAGCAAGCAAGAGTACCATGTGGTTAATAGTATGTTCTGTCTGTAGGTGACTTCGGAAGCAGCGTGCCGGCTGGCATGCGACATAGAATCTGAGTTCCTTTGCCGATCGTTCCTGTATTTGGGTGCGCCTCACTCCGCGGCTTACAACTGCCGCCTGTACCACCTCGACCACCACACACTGCCTGACGGACCTTCGGCCTACCTAAATGCCGAGAGACCTCTCATCGATGACGGCGAACCCATCGGAAAATACTCCGAGAACTTCTGCGAAAGTAAGTACTAGCTAAGTTATAGCTTGTGTCCGCAACTGAGGCTCCGTTGAAGAACTATTCCTATTTTGCAAATATCATCCTTATTTCTTGACAATGTCATAAAAGGTACCGAGAGGTGCTAAGAACCGTTTCAAAATTATCGCAAGCTACGATACGATGTGGACGACAAGAGGTAGAGTGCATTAAATACATATTTCAAGTCGTCTAAATAATAGTTTTTGTTGATGAATGATATAGGTTATCAATTATCATATGCATTAATGATGTATATTTTATAATTTTGAGGAATTGAGGGTCGAAATTGCAAAATAAATCAAACCTAGATAAAGGATGGCCAAGAAAATCGTCTTCACGCATTTAATGCGTTTGCAACTCAATTAGCCAACTAGCTTTTGCCCGTGACTCCGTCCGCGTGGAATTAGTAATTTGGGCAGCTTATTTTTTTTATCAAATTTGCTTTTTCATCAATTATGGCTCTCCTTAGTTCCTCGATATTAAAAATAATTACCCGCCCCCGCAACGGCCCCCCACCCGCAAACCCCCTCTCACCCCGCCACCGAACCCCCCCCCGCACACCCGCGTTCACATTCACCACCGTACTCCCAAGTCAAGCGTGCCTATAGAAGTTTTACTTCAAAAACCCCTGATTTAGAAACATTCTTCCGCTCCGCTCCGCTCCTATTGGTGTTAGCGTGATGATATATAGCCTATAGCCTTCCTCGATAAATGGGCTATCTAACTCTAAAAGAATTTTTCAAATCGGAGCAGTAGTTCCTGAGATTAGCGCGTTCAAACAAAAAAACCTGTTCGATAAATTCTTAAAATAGACGTATCATTCTTATTTGTGAACCGATTCAAATTAAACAAACACTAAATGTTAATCCAAGAAAATACCAACATATCAGTGAAAACCGCATCCTTCTAGGTTAAGCCGTTTCTGAGATTAGCGCGCACAAACGCACAGACAAACAGATAAACAGACAAACAGACAATAATTCTAAAAATCATTGTTTTGGGTTCTATTGTGCTAATAAATAGCCCTAGTGACAGTTTTTCTCAAATATCTTCAATGTACAGACACCGACTTGTTACAGATTTATTATATGTATAGACAAGTCATCCATCCATGTGGGTAAATTGTAGTGCACGTGCATTAAAGACTGGTGTCGTCTATTAACCACAATTTACTTCTGCTACTTTGTCTCTCAGTTGCTATATTAGTAGTTGTATTATGGTAACTTAGGAGCACATTGACCTTGTGACGTGATGAAAGTACTAACAGTTGAAATGCAAAATTATCAAAGATTACTATGGGGTAGTGGTTCTTAAAATTTTAAATTCTAATGACTTCGGGAAAGAAGTATTGTGCTGTCCACACGTTTGTCATAAAGATATCATACACTTCCTTAAACGTCAGCATATAAGTATACGGACTACTAATTTGCAAATCGGAATACAATCAATAATTTTCACATGCTAATCCCGGACGATGCGGCCGCAGACGTGAAAGTAATTTTTATGGCACAATACTAGTACTGTTCTTGTTCTTGCTAGAGATTCGTGATTAAGTTCAACTTTCCTTAGCTATACTCCATGTCTACCAGTACTATTTCATATGAAACATCGGTTAAAGAGGTCATGCGACTAAGAGATAAATAGGGCCCAAGAGATCACTTACATTGACGTCATTCGAAAGCTATTACTCGCATTACTGCCAATGTTAATTCTGAGAATGGCTAGTTTTAACAACCGAGCGGCCACACAGTTCGAGAAATGTATAAGAATAAAGACCAGTGCTTAATGGGTAATAAAATCTATGTCAAGTAGCATTAACGCATTAGCTTGGTGGAATGCGGGGGTCCGATGCGGCTGTGCTGCAGTTGTACAGAAGCCACATAACATGGCGTTGGCGGTACCATCGTGAGGTAGTTTTTGTCGCAAGCGCAATCAGCGTTAAGCGTCCTACAGTTACGTGCTGGGTTAGAAAAGCCCTCTACCGCGAGCTGCGAGTCAGAAACATGGCTTGTGCTGCAAAAATCATGAAAAACGAACTTCTTATTAAATCGAAAGCAAGTTCACAAAGAAACCGTCGTCAATGGTTTCATTCCTTTTACATATATGTAAGTATACAAGGTTTGTAAGGATGGTGTTAGTGAATTATTCGATGTTTTAAGTATTAGGTATGATGAACAAACATTGCAGAAGAAAAAATTGTTTGCTCAAACATTAATTCGGGAAATAATAGTACCTACTGCTTACTTGCGAAATATTGTGTTTAGTTTTTGTTTACTGCAATTTTCTATTATCAAACCTGTCCTAGACCTTCGTTTCTAGACAGTCTTGATTTTATTTTATGCTCAGCTGAGCATAATTCCTATACTTATGCTAGCAATATAGCAAGGTATCTATTTTTGTAATAGAATTAATAGAGTGAATTTGGTGTTACTTCCTTTGCGTTCAGGAATTCCCATTAAATAGTTATATTAGCCGAATGCCCAACTCCTCAATACCCAACATAAAGCATTGTGGTCCACAGGGTCCACTACCCACTTTTTAAATAACTGAAAAAAATATTTTCATCTTTATGATATCTTCGACAGTTTTAGTACGATTTGGAATATTAATTTTTGATAGGTTTTTTTTGTAAATGTAAATTAGTTATAAATTTAAATATTATAACATTACTGTTTGAAGAAATAGAGTAATGTCGATAATACTCAGAATGAGTGAAATAACGAATACCTAAAGACTTTAATAAGTGCCCAGCTTTAATACACTTCACGCATGTTTGGTCAAAGCCCGATAATGATAAAGGTGTTATGATTGATGAACGCGCTGCGAAGGCATACAATTTGAGTTTGAGAAAAAATGACGTTTACAAATCCTTTTATCATTGATGTATACTTACTTAAGCTGGTAATTTTGAATTCTTATTTGTTAAAGACTAAGTAACTTTTAAAATCCACTTGTATCTGCCACCTACGTATTATAACATTGACAGTGAAGATGTTAAAAGCCAATTACCGACTAGTTAAAACAATAATACGATATAAATCTTGATAATTATCATACCATTAGCGCAATATTCTTGCAACGGAAGTTAATTGTTAGAGGTTCTTCTGGTGTGAACATGAGTAACATCTCGGCGGTGTACCTACTTTATATGGGATCGTGAGAAATGTCTACAGTTTACAATACATACAGTTTTTGCGCTTTATAATCGTCAGATTAAATATTAAAACAGAATTGTGTGAGCGAGCAGCGATGTTAATTTAGGCCATGCAGTAAGGGGAACAGGAACAGGTATTGTTCTATCGTAAAAATAGTATTATGCCTACTAAAGCGCGTTGATAATGTTGAATAGTTTTTGTCAAAACTGAATAGTCAGGTATTTCTCACGCTGCGTCGCGAGAGCCTGGGTCAATGGCAGTGACGCCGTGATGGCAGATACCGCGCTGTTATTTGCGGGCGTCGTTTAAATCCCGCCTGTGCAATATCTAACGATACCATCGATTTGCACGGGTTCGGCTTAACGCGATGACGCTTAGCAAAAATAACCCTGGATTGTTAGACCACAGCGCTCTATAATTTAACTTTAACAGGAGATTGCGTTAAGATCGACTGTAACTGGAAAATATAAATGAGAATAGTATATACTAGCTGTGCCAGCGACGTCGTCCCCGTGGACTTAGATTTATCTCAGAAAGTTATAAAACGCGACGTGCCTTGTTTGTCTGTTTGTTCGATTAGGTACCGTATTTTTTTTTGATGGTAGCATTCTAACGTTAAAGGAGAAGGAGGGGTAAAATTTTTATGACTCTCGAACTAATAAATACACAAGAAATGATGAATATTAGCATTTTCAAAAATAAGGTTTATTAAAAAATAAGTCCCTAAGTACTATAATATAGGAGCATCAATTGATGCCTAAATTGAATAAAGAATTTTGACTTTGGCTTTGAAGTCCCTAAGTACAGTTTACAAAGATTTATAGTTTTAATGTAAAATACCTGTAACATGCGGACAGATGTTTGGTATTTGATTGAATTGCATTTACCTATCTTGATGTAAACTTAGAGCTTGCGATTTTTTTTAAATACACTGAAAATCATCTACTTATATAATTTAAATCTGTCCCATCCCGGAAAAAACATAACTGCAAAACTATAGATATTAACGCGAATTTGCGCAGGTAAGCGGTAGATGACAGATTGCATATCTCGTTGTTATATCCATTCTAAATGTACCTAGTAGTCCTGGTGCTGGGTACAATTTACCTCTCAGAATGAGGGATTTAGTTCTAGTCCCCACGCAGGTAGGCACGGTGCAGATTGGGAACTTCACACTCACTAGGCAAGCGTGCTCCATCGTAGGCCTCATCTTCGCTTTCCATCAGGCGTGATTGTGGTCAAACGCAAGCCTACTCGTATATTGTACTAGCTGACCCGGCGAACGTTTTTCCGCCTTAGAGTAGAGCCAAAAAAAAATGAAACCCCCTTTAATACCGCCGCACCTTCCCCCCCGCACCCCGCATTGTACATCCTTTTGCAACGCGTTAGCCGCTCTCTTGCAACTGGCCTACGCGGCTCATACTTACATTGCTTCATCCTTTTTCGTGTATACAGCCGGTGTTCATCGATTTATTAGACGTCGTCACGTTCAAAATTAAGGGGTGAACCACCCTTAACATTTAGGGGTATGAAAAATAGATGTTGGCCGATTCTCAGACCTACCCGATATGCACACAAAATTTCATGAGAATCGGTCGAGCCATTTCGTAGGAGTTTGGTTACAAACACTGCGACACGAGAATTTTATATATATGAAAGATACAAATAATAAATAATAAATAAATATCACGGGACAATTCACACCAATTGACCTAGTCCCAAAGTAAGCTAAGCATAAAATTCAAATTCAAGTCGTTTATTGCAAATCGCTTGTGTTATGGGTACAAGGCAACGGATAAACATACTTACATAGATAGATACATACTTAAATACATATTAAACACCCAAGACCCGAGAACAAATATTCGTATTATTCATACAAATATCTGCCCCGACGCGGGAATCGAACCCGAGACCTCAAGCTTCGTAGTCATGTTCTCTACCTACTAGGCCATCTGGTCGTCAAAAAAAAAAAACTATTGAACTGCTTCCCAAATATCTGCTGTTTTCCTTGGGATTTCTTCATTTATCGAAAACTTCATGATCTATTTCAAACGTAATATCGTATCGTATTCAGTAAAACTAAGATGTGCGAACCCGTATTCGAGCTCACGACCATCTTGAGAGGCCATAGGATAGGCCATACCACTAGGCTACCACTGTTTAGAGCCATGATTAATTTTAGATTCTCAACATTGCGACAGAGCTAATGCGATCTTGCGAATGTGTGAAGTAGGTACTTAAATAATTGTTGCTAAGTATGAAAGTATTGAGGTGTGTATTAGTTGTTGTGTGCGATAGATGTATACTTAGTGTATTCAATAACAGAGGTAACGATGGGATCTAAGATACTGGTTAGTTGTTATAAAATCGTAGTTATCGTGCGCGCTCTGATCTATTGGTGTGAGAGAATTCACGAATCGGATTTGATATCCTGTGGGTTATGTGGCTGGTTTCTTCGAATTTGCTGCGTCTAGCACATTACAATGTAATTCTGAAATAAACTTAATTACAAAAATGTAGATTTAGTATAATCCAGAAGACACTAACGAAGACTACTTTAAAAAACAGGTGATTCATATCGAGTATTTTAGAGTAAAGAAAGACATATTAAATTCACCATTTTACAACAAAACTAAATTTTTTACCCTCGTTAGAGGTATCTCTGTAAATGCTCTTCAGCGCAAATACTGTTAACTTACGTTTGCTTTTCTTTATCAAAACCAAGTTCGTTAGCCCTGAGACGTAAGTAATTATGCAAGCTAATTAAACTGGCGGTGACGGCAGCCGGTGACGACTTAAGACTGTCTCGTAATGAAGTCACGCAAAATTTGTATTGTTGAAAATGTCTTTTTGTATTTACGAGGACAACTAGCAGCATCTATTGTATATTTACATAGTACATTGTATAGTTACTTATTTTATGTTTCATAGCGGTAAAGTTCTTAATTGGGCGAATGTAATGCGGAACTCTAACAAAAATAATAATATGGTTCTCCAGAATCGACAGTACAAATAAGGATAATCTTAACAAATAGCACGTTATGAACAGTGGTAAGCTCATCGAATGCTGTAGAAGCGAACAGGATGCCAGCTCCCCCATTACGCGAACCGCAGTTATAGCATTATAAGATTGCCATCTTCTGCTCCCAGCCTGCTTCATTATAACGCAAAACACATACAACTATTCAGAAGTCTCCCGCTTCGACATCGACCGTTAGGTACACACAATTGCGATTGCTTGTATTTCCTTCATCGCAGTTAAAATTGAAATTATTT
The DNA here is from genome assembly GCA_947859365.1 of Archips crataeganus. Classification (NCBI taxonomy): domain Eukaryota; kingdom Metazoa; phylum Arthropoda; class Insecta; order Lepidoptera; family Tortricidae; genus Archips; species Archips crataeganus. Next base: position 39,243,511 of record OX402045.1, read on the forward strand.
CTATGCAGTTATAATGTGATGCCAGATACAGATACATATATATGTATACCTATGTAGAACAACATGCGTACGACAAGTTAAAGTAGCGCACTCAGTTAAGGAAACAGCGACCTCTTGAACAGTGATGGCTGCAACATTAAGTTAAGTTAGCTCAAATAATTTGAAACTGAAAGTCTTAGCAGCCTAATCATATGGATCATCCCCCCTCTAGTTAGACGATACCGGCCTGAAGAGCCGAAGATAAATTTTGCAGACGAAGAAGGTTAGCCGTGACCCGAGAATAAACTGATAAAGGCAGAAAATCTTTGATTGCGACGATGATTACCGATCATTAAATAAACTGTCATCTTATCGCGTATTTAATAAAGTAGTGTTAGGTACTTGTGCATATTTTAAGACATTTATGTACCTACATATACCAAGTGTAACGGTGAGACTCACTTCATGAAATTATACAGAATAGCAAATGTACACGTAGGCTTTTATAATTGGGACCTATTCTTTAACTTGCTATGTCATTAAGATAAATGATATAAAAACGACCGACTATATGACCAACAAAAGATACAAAAAGGCTTATGCATGTGGAGCATGACCGTAGCCTATTTAAATTCAATCAGTAGGCGCAGCGATATCGTGTCGGTATTGTCTGCATAATTCCATCAGTTGGGTTTAGGACGGAATGTGCTTTGTCACGACCGAGTACTGCATTCGGATATTCGATGCAAAAACTGACAAAGCAAGTGCGGATGTCAGCTTAGCGCACGCCGCCGGTGGCGCTGGCGCCTGCGCCGCTGCGCGCTCTAACGGTGGTCAAACTCAAATTTAATAGCATTTTTTTGCATTGCCCGTGAGTTCGATTTCGTCTTGGTTCTTTAATAGTCACAAAAACGTAATAGAAACAGCCCTAAATTGTTTATAATTGAATCACGAATCGTGTAAATAAAATGCAGTCGACTTCCGAAATGTTGGCCTTACAGGTTGAAGTTTTTGATTCCTAGCGAACTGTTTATTAAAAGAAAAAAAAACGATTGGTTGCTGATAATAATAATTATTTGAATGACATATATCCCTAGGGATGTAGGTAACTAAGAAATATTTACACAAGTACCTACTTTTATTAACATTTATAATAGGTACTTAGCTGCAGAGAGGATGACGACATTTTTATAAGCGTGCGTAATATATAATAAATAAGCGAAGTATATTAATAGTTATATGCAGTGCTAATCGTGAAAGTATAACGGCCTTGGCCGGCCTTGCCTGCCATCACTTAGTTATAGGTCATTGGCCGCGGTCTCACAGCGGCCATTGCCAATGCAATCACACGTCGAGTCTGCAGGTTTTGCAGGCTTAAAGATCAGAGAGGAAGCATTGCCGTCTATTTTTATCGGATTATAATAAAGGAAGAAATTGTCAATGACTGTCATCCTGTAAACTTATTGAAAAAAAATAATATTTTTAGAAAGAGTGAGGTGGTAAAATGTATTATTAAATTGTACGAAGTGATGATGAAAATAATGAAACCTGCATGCGGATTTCGGGTTTAACTCTTCGTATGCTTTGACTCGGATCCATGCCAAATTAAAGGCATTCATTTGTATTTTTATTTTAATCTGTAAAATTGGCTTTATATTAAACGGTTAAGACTAGAATGCACGTTTTTTCACTTCCCGAATACGAGAGGTTCAGTGGTCATAATAAAAAATATATTTTCTAATAAATTGATCCATCCACGACCTAAATTTACACAAATCCATAAACTTCGCTTAGCGGTACGCTTGCGGCCACCGCGTACTCAACAAAAAAGTTTTAAGAAAATTTCGCAGTTTTTCAATAACACGACTCAGTTATAGAAATGAATATACAGTTCCAACAACAGAGGAGCGCATTATCAAGGAATAAAAGATTAAAATCATGGATCTGGTATTTATTGTAGCGGGTTGTAAAGCTGACCGCCCGATCCCCTCACGACGCGAACCCCATTAACGCAAGTAAAACAGACCGCAGAAACGAAGTGCGACGGGCATTATAGTCGTAATTAAATCCAATGTGACTCAACAGCAGCTTTGAAGACGTGAGAACTTTTTATCATTATCTGGTTTGCCGTAGATAAATAATGTCGATTTCGACGGCAGTGGAAAATCTCGTTAGCTTATTAATTTATTCTGTCGCATAGATGTGCTAGCTAGTGCTTGTGGTAATTAGGTTAGCGTGAGAAATTGCTGATCGGTTTTTGTAAATCGTTGAGGCGTTGCGAATGGGCTGTCCGCCGCTGCTCCCGTGTCATCGACTTCGCCGGACGCGGATTAATCTAACCATGCCTTGTGAAGTTGAATGTGAACTACTCAATACTGACTCAAGAGCGGATTTCTATGGTTATTTACCTAAAAAGGAGCACTTTAATAAAACCGGGGAGCCGAAGCAAAGTTACTGTCGCACGCACTCGGCGATATGTTCAGAACATGCTTGCGTACTTAATCACAACTTATACAGTTTCATTAAATTCATTCTGCAACGGGATCAACCTTGGTCAGATAAGATGGTTCACAGATTACTCCATATTTTGTGTTTTTAACCGTTATAGGTAATGAGAACCACTTTATAGTTAAACAACTGCTACTTTTCAGTTGCTTTGTATTTTAAAAGAAACACCGTCAGATTTTTGTCGCATTCTTAGCTAAAGTTAAAAAGATAAGATAAAATATTAGAGGACAGATAGCCAATCTAATTAACTTAAAGCATGACAGCGGCTGCCCGCTCCAGTGCCTCTGTCCGTATCGTGTCAGAAGATATTCCTACTTCTTTTGTTTTCTAAGATTAATGTCGCAATAACGTCAACTAGCTCTAAGCTTTCACAGGGAATAATTTTATTATTGTCCACCGGAGATGCTGTATCATTGCCGTGTGGGAATGTTGACGCGGAATCCAGTTAAATAGCCCATAAAACCCGAATGTTTTTTTACTTGTTACGGTATTTATTTCGAAATTTGACACAGTTGTAATAAGCGATTACCAACGTATGAAATAGGCTTTTCGCATACGGGCTTATATAAACTTGGGTAGTGAATACGCATTATGACCAATAAAGCAGTTTTTCGAAGGTATAAATGACCTAAAACGCTTTCAATAAATTTTACGCATTATGCATGAAATCAAGACTAAACTATAATTATAGGTAAGCTAGCACCTACTTCTTCGATGTGACTGATGTGAGTAATATAATGTGCCAATTAGTTAATTTTGAACTAACGGAGAAAATTTCGTCTTGACGTAAAACACATTATATCCCTGAGAATATTAGTCTTAGCGGATGCAATAAAGATAGGAGTCGTAAGCAGCGAGTAATAAAAAGAGCTATTCTAACAATGATACAAGACCGAAGGCTAGAAAACAATAAAAAAGCTTATAGATTATAATTAGGTTCCCTTATATATGATTGATGTTTAATTATTATGCAAGCTACGATTGCAATAAAAGATTTTAATAGAGACACACCTGCAGTTAAGTAACGGTCTGAACTTGCTTACTATACACCTGCAGGAGACGTTAATAAATAAGCGTGTCTTAAATAAATCATGTACCTAATGAAATTACTTATATTTATATAAAATATACCCTGACTTGGGCTCTTGCACAAGAACATACTTAAATACAGTGTGAATGTGTCGCAGACAGGGTTACCGACAGTAATATGCTAAAATCCCCAAACGCATTGTCGAAATTCCCCACGTGTGGGGAAAGAAAAATTATATGGGCCGAGTGACTTAGTTTCGAGCTGTTGCGGAATTGTAGGAAATTAATCAAGACTAGCAGAAACTTGATGTCAAATGTCGCATTTGTGTTCATTCTTAAAATCCCCACATTTTCCCCGCATTGAAGTTCTCCCCACACATTCCCCAATCAGCTTCGCTTTCCCCGTAGTTTGGGGAATTCCCCACACATTGGCAACCCTGGTCACAGATCGACCAGAAGTAGGCGGGGTCTCCACTCTGTGTTGTCGGCATTTTTTCAAAATCTGCAAAAAGCGTTTTATTTCGTTCTTCCTTCACCATCCGCACAGCAAAGGAGCGGAATGCCCTGTTGAATTATTCTTATCTATGGTTCCGTAACTGTCAACCTTGTCCATCCTCTTCCGATTCAAGATGGCTCTAGGGATAGCTTAGCGTTTTATGACTGTATAGATGAATTACCTACCCAATATTTTTTTTCCCCGATATTTATTTTTCCGTTCGCATTTTTCCCCATTTCGTTTTTTTTCCATACATATTTATAACCAGTCGTTTATTTTCCCACACGATTTAATTTCTATGCATTGTTTTCGCTACACGCATCTTTGCCGATGCATTTTTTTACCTATCCGGATCATTCACATAGGTACATTTTTTTACCTGTATTATAAATTCTCAATAGGCTTTTTTTTACGTACGTACGTACATACGTTTTAATTTCCATTCATTATTTTCGCTAGCCGCATCTATGCCGAATCTATGTTGAAGCGGGCGGAACTGCGAGCAAAAGCTACTATTATAGCTCTAGTTCCTAGCTGTCACTAGCGTATGAGCGGCGATTTTGTATTTGACATGACGTTGGAAAGGTTAAAGGTTTACAAATAAGTACGATCTAGGTTTTGTTTAGTCATTCTTCAGTAAGACAAACCTTTTCTTTCTCCTGCGATTTCCAAGTTAAAAGACGGCAATAGCTTATTATTAGTATTTATTGCATCGGCAAAGATGAGTGTAGCGAAAACAATGCTTAGAAATTAAATCATGTGGGAAAATAAACAACTGGTTATAAATATGTATGAAAAAAAGGAAATGGGGAAAAATGCGAACGGAAAAATAAATATTGGGAAAAAAATATTGGGTAATTCATCTATACAAGTATTTTATATAATATAACATTAAAATAGTTATGACAAATGAATATTCTATTATTCAGTAACCCCAAGTTCTTACAGGTTATGGGCCCAGTACGCCACTGCGCGCTATTTCTGTGTTCCCTGAACAATACAATCTGGCCGTTTTCAAGTCTAGGGTGAATGAGCGTTTACTAGGCAGGCGTGCTCCATTGTAGACCTCATCTTCGCTATCCATCACGCATGATTGTGGTCAAACGCAAGCTAATAATTGAAGTGTTCTACTAAGTATACCTAACTGCCGCAAACTTTAAGCGAAGCTTTATTAGGTGAAATCGAGTTAATTTCCATGATACCAGTTTTCTAGCTCGTACTGTTTAAACAAATATAATCAGTATCGGCACACCCACCAATATACTCCCTTCCGGGTCATGGCTGTTCGTATGACTGAATGTCCAAATAGTTCGATTACCTATGTGCTATAATACGAGTGTTAAAATGCACAACAGACATACATATATAATAAGATTGTTTGAAAGAACGATTGTTATATACATTAATAGTCATAAAGATAATTTGTCAGAACGAGCCAGTATCTAATATTAATATACTAATTGTTTCAAAGTGCAAGTGTTAGAACGATCGAGTGTCAGAATGTATAAAATCATAATGACATCTTTGATATGCCGAATAAGAGTCAAAATGTACAGTTTGTATCAGTGTCATAATGACTAATACTTATAATTAGTTATGATGTATGTTTTGCAGTACAACTGTAGTCAGTACCTAGTCATCGGGTAAGTCACTACAAAATGCTTCCTATACTCCTTTCACTGTAGCATGGTGCGGGTGGCAGGTGCCAAAACCCACAGACTAGAGAAGTGAAAGCTATAAAACTCGAATCGATAAAACTATAAATTTATAACTTTAATTAGGTATATTGTGTAATTAATAATATAAATTTACGATTACTTCATGAAATTAAGTAAAGCAAACTAAGTACCGGAGTTTTTTATAATGCAAAAAAAAGTCGAGGTCGTACAAATTTTTAGGTATATCGAAAATAGGCCGTAACATAAAGCAAAACTATAATAAACAAAACTAAAGCAGTAACTATAATAATCCAGTGTTAGTAGAGCCCTGCTTCTAAGTAAAATTTACCTACGCATTCGGGTATCATTTTATATTGGTCAGTCGGGACCCCCTTAATGTTTAATTTGATTATATTTTTATCATTTGTTGTTGTAGCGGCCATAATTAACATAATTGGTGAAGATTTCAAGAATCTAGTTAATACCATTATAAAGATCGAGTAAAAACGCTGACAAATGATAAATCTTCTTCTCGTGGTAGATTGTGTCCCATCATTAAATGTTCTGTTACTCGCATATTACGTTTCTTGACTTAATCGTATTTTTTTTTATTGATAATAAAAAATAATTAGTGTTTTCGAAGTTTAAATTTTAACTCCAGAAAAATTCAGACTGGAATTTAAATAAATCGCTATTAAATACACCGCAGCAATTTTGTCTAAGTGTAACGAAACGGTGTGTCAAGTGTCACCTGCACCATGCTACAGTGAAAGGAGTATAACGGCACTTTCACACGGGCAACGTCCCGTTTTTTGCGGGTTCGGTTTTTTGCAGGATCCCGTTTAGTGGCATACGTGCTACTGTGGTAACATTCACACGAGCATTCGGTTTGCAGGATACCCTTTCTAGTTAATATAACTGAAGCGAGAGTTCTGCTTGTAATATTAGGTAGTTGTAATTTGTTATGCAACTGGGCCCTGATTGGCAATCGGATGATTGTTTTCTTAATTTGGCCTATATTTTACGATTGTAACAAAATAATGGGGTCTTTATTATTTATAGTATATCCCAATTATACATAGGCGAGTCAATATCAAAAAAATTGTACGCAATTAAGGGATTTAATTAAAACAAAACTTTTTTGATTCCTCTGTGTAACGCAAGTTACCCATATAATTTTTGTATGATATGATTTTGGTTTCATTAAGCCCTTAACTATGTACATTTTTTTTGATATTGACTCGGGCAGGTACATAGATTTTTGCCATTATAAAAATCAGTTATTTAGTCAATTACATGATTAGTCATTAAAATGTTGTAACATTTATATATTTAATTTCTGACATAATTTGACGTAAACACATTGTAAAATGTTAACAGTCTGACACAAGCATGATGTAACATAAATACAATGTGAACTTTTGTCATTTTGTCACCGCAACATTTTAACCAATAAACTTTGTACATTTTGACACCTACACATTCGAACTATTTGGACATTCAGTTATACGAACAGCCATGACCCGGAAGGAATATACTAAAGTTACGCGGCGCGGCCACGATGCGTGTCCGGTAGCGCGGCGAGCGTTTTCTTTGTCCATTGCGTGTGCTGCCAAGTAACCACTGTGCGGCGCGCGTCTCGGCCGCAATGAACAGACAAGGCTGCGTCGCCGGGCCGTTAACGAAATTAAAGGAACAGTTTGAGTGGCGCGCTGAACTGTTACGTACTTACTTGTCTTCTGCGTCACTGAATAATAAAAAGATTTGCACTAAACGGATCTTGTTCATGAATAAAATAACGAATTACTATGATGAGTTATTTAAATTTATTGCAAAATGAGAGTCAATTACATTCTTTATAAGTTTGTTTGCAGACATCTCGCTAATTGTGTGAGAAAAAAGCATACCCATTGTGTTATGTTCATACCCAAGTAGCAGCTATCGCTACCGTTAGTTTAATTGACTCATCTACCTGCTAATTGCAGTGGCAGAACGTAAATCACAAAACGTTGCGTTATTTTTGTCGGTTATGAGGTTTTAACAACGTACCTATATTATCTAAAGGATTAGTAAGCGAGTCTCGATGGGAGAGACCAAGTACTTTTCAATTGCGTGTGAAATCTAGAATATGAGCACGGAGTTCGCGCGATGTACAGTAATTGCAGTCGGAACGTTACCGGGCTCGAGCGGCGCGCCGGCGCCGTCGTCGTACCGCAATCTTGCTCGATTATGATGATACACGCAAAGCGCACTTACACCGAGCCTAATCAAAGTTTCGAATGGCCGAGTTGGTGCATTTTATACATTTGTTCGGCATTATTATAGCATAATTTTAGTTGCGTCAGCCCCTTCATTAGTAGATACGGCATGCAGCCTCCACATAATTATTCTCTTTGTTTTAGAACCCGCCAGCAACACCAATGGGGAATTACCGGTTACAATTGAACATCAGCAAGACACCAACCCTTCCAGCAACTTGACCAGAAACGACGCTAACTGTGACAAAACCGGCACCTGTTATGATGGTAACTTTGAACGCGCTATTATAATACCTAACAGACAGCAGGCCTGTGCCCAGCGGATGAACTTATAATAGCCGTTAGATGATGATGATTCTGATTAACGATTTATTATTACCGTAATGGAAGTAAGAGCATTTCTCTTTCAGTGTCAGTGCTGTGCAAGGATACAAGAATTGCGGTGCAAGTCAGGACCAATAAGCCTTTCAACGGTCGGATTTACGCACTAGGTCGTTCGGAGACGTGCAACATCGATGTGGTCAACAGCGATCTCTTCCGCCTCGACCTCACCATGGCTGGACAGGATTGCAATACACAAAGCGTCGTAAGAATATATTCTATCATGCGTGGAACGTGTATCAGAGCGATCGATTTCTGTCCGATTTAGGTTTACTACTAATCCATTTGAATTTCAGACTGGAGTGTACTCTAACACTGTCGTCCTGCAACACCACAGCGTCGTCATGACTAAAGCTGACAAGATCTACAAAGTCAAATGCACTTACGACATGAGCTCGAAGAACATCACGTTTGGAATGGTGCCGATCAGGTGCGACTTACAAATTCTTTTCTTTCCTACAACGTCACAAACATAATTAAAGCCAATGTACCTATTCACGGTTGAAGAAGCTGTTTAACCTACGAAGGTGGAACTTTTTCACTGCAAACGTCATGTTGACGTGTTTACTATTGTACCTGCTTACTAATCTTTACAAACAACGACATGATGTGAGAACTGTGCCATTCACAAATAACTCCACATACGAATAGTAATCTTAAATTCAATCGCACCTACGCCCGCATTCTAAACGTATAACAATTAGATTTGTGGAAGTGAGAAGTGGTCCGCGGACGTGCGAGGTAACATAATGCGCAATTTCACCAGACTTTGTATGAAACTTTAATGAGACTAGTCGAAGCACGATATAGATCGTGATTACTGTCAACGAAGTATGCGCCGGAGCGGGCCTACGATCTACGATGTCCCTACTTAGTAAAAGGAGTTCGTTACTTTGTACGGAACATATGTCCATTGCATTTTTATTGAGCGTTTAGTGACAACTAGCTGTAGCTCGCGACTCCGTCTGCGAAAAAAATGTTTATCGCTATCCCGCGGGAACTATGCGATTCTCCGGGATAAAACTATCCTATGTCCTTCAAAATTTCATCTAAATCATTTCAGCGGTTTAAGTGTGAAGAGGTGACAGACAGACAGAGTAAACTTTCGCATCCTAATATCATCATAACAGCGAATGTGAGTATGTTTGTTTGTTACGCTATCACGCTTAAACTACTCAACCGATCGTGCTGAAATTTGGCAAGGAGATACTAGTCCTGAAAAGGATATAGGATAGTTTTCATACCGGAATGTTTAACATATAAGTATTTCTCGCGGGCGCGCGACAAGCTAATTCTTCGCAGGTGAAGCCGTGGGCAACAGCTAGTCTATAACATTATTAAGGCTGGATTATTTATTTATTTATTTATTTATTAATTGATTAGAAACCTTAAGTTATTTTTATGAGATACTTATATTAGTAGATTAACCGTGAATATTTTGAGGATCAATGCAAACTTCTAAAAGGAGCGTTTTTTTACAGAGACCCGGAGATGATTTCCATCACTGCAGCACCAGAAGCGCCTCCACCGCGGATTCGCATCTTGGATGCTCGCCAGCGCGAGGTCGAGACCGTTCGCATCGGAGACCGCCTCACTTTCCGCATCGAGATCCCAGAAGACAGTGAGACACAACTATCAATACTAGACACCTTCAGAATAACCGCGAGCTGTGAACCTTTACTTACTATTGTCCGTGCGTTTCAGCTCCATATGGCATCTTCGCGCGCAGCTGTGTCGCAATGGCCAAAGACTCGAAGAGCACCTTCCAGATTATTGATGACGAAGGGTGAGTAACTAAATAATGAATGACGCCAGTTCGGTTTATCCAAGATATTAAATGAATTAAATTGTTTATTTTTAATTTTAGGTGCCCTGTCGACCCTGGTATCTTCCCGGCTTTCAGTCCCGATGGCAACGCTCTTCAATCAGTGTATGAGGCTTTCAGATTTACAGAGTCTTATGGAGTTATCTTCCAATGTAACGTTAAATACTGTCTCGGACCTTGTGAACCGGTGAGTATTACTACTCGTATCTATTGACACTAAAGAAGAGACTGAACTGATTAAAGGTTACAATGATAAACTGTTTTCATTGTCATCAGGCTGTGTGCGAATGGGGCCGAGAATCTTTGGAGTCCTGGGGCAGGAAGAAACGTTCGCTGCCGCACAACGAAACCGGTGAAGCTCACCAGGAAGAAGATATGAACATTTCTCAGGAAATCCTTGTTCTTGATTTCGGAGATGAGCGTCAGAGCACAGACTTCCTTCGTTCTGACAAGCCTGGCGGTACTGCGTCGGAGACTAGCTTTGGAGGTACACGGCTCGTTCATTGTTGAGTGGATAATGTTAATAGTTATTTCGAAGTTTGGTTTGACTGTGTTATTTGTTACAGAGAAAACAGTGACGATAGTGGAGCCGTGCCCCAGTAAGGGGTCAGTACTGCTGTTGGGAGTGGCCTGCGCGCTGCTGGTTCTGCTCTACATCGCGACCGTGTTCTGCTACTACATGCGCAAGTGGCTCGCGCCGCCCAAGCACATGTCGTAGATTACGGCCGGACGCCCCTAGCTCGTAGACATTCACAGCAACATCCCATTGCCTCCTTGCTATCGAGGCACATGTGATACAAATGACTGACATTGAACAAAATCGACGTACATAGATTATTTTTAATCAGGTCGTACTTTCCGTCCATTTTGATGTACGTAATGTTGTGTATTACACAATGTTTTGTACCTAACCACCGCGTCTTTTGCATTTACCTTAGTGGTAATTTATTGCATTTATAAGCATTTATTAAGTAATAAGTAGTTTAACGAGTAGATATACAATGACGTACCTACAAGGGTGTTTACACCTACAAATTAAGAGGCCGATAGGTAATGCTAAAATTTTAGATTAGGTTTATGCCTATACATAATATATTTTAGTGAGGTTAACAATGCATTTATTAATTTAAGTATTTAATACTTTTAATATGATTGACCAGTGTTTGTACAATTACGAATGTTAAGCGAAAAAAATTAAGAGTTAAATTATAATTTTGGAATAATCCCTCAGAATTTTATGAATCGAACTATAAGTGATTAACACAAAATTTAAGGGGATTATTCTGAATTCAAATATCATTTTAGATTGTAACTATTGCATTTTTAGCATTTTTTCTTACTAGGCATTTATTACTTATGTTATTTAATGTTACAAGTAGTCTGCAGCGTAAATGAATAGGCGATCGTCACCGCGAGAGGGCCCCGCCCCCGCCCGGATGAGCGTTGTATGTAAATACGCTGTTACTGCCGCCGCGGCGCTAACAGTTGGTGTCTCACGAACTTTCAGTTGGGTTTTGAAGAAATAATCATAGCACGTAATATTTGTACAGAGTACAGAGCTTTCAAGAGTCGTCGAACAATTGTTTCTCTTAACCCAACTTGAGATTTCATCTTTTATTTATTTAGATTAGGAATTTACTTATTTATTTTTTCATTATTTAACAAATGAAATAAATTTGTAGAAACATAATTTCTTTTTTATTTTAACATTTCGACTAACCATAAATAATTTAGTTAAACCATAACAATTGTAAAATGAACTAAAATATTAGGACAGATCGTGGTAACACTTGGCATACCAGAAAGTACGTGTACAAACTAACTAATAGTAAATTCTGAGTAGTCTTATTGTACTGTGCTCTGAACCATGAGGTTATTGTAAACACTATTTAAAATCTCTTCTTGTTCTTTCGGCTCCATTTCTTCAGTTTTGCACCCAAACACCTTACTGAAGTTTTTGAGGAATATGGGTGTAATTTTTTCGATGGTGCAGTTGACACCTGTTTCTTTGGATAAGGAAGTCACGCCTTTGTCGTCGATGCCGCAAGGGTCGATGTTGTCGAACCACGACAAGTCATTGTCGCAGTTGAGGGATATCCCGTGTGTGGTGACGTACCTGGAGGCGTGGATTCCAATGGCGGCCACTTTGTTATCATCTATCCACACGCCAGTGTACGGAGACCTGTTAGCTTTCAGCCCTGAAAAAACAATCTTGAATCACACATGTGACCATTTTATTTATTTCAGGAAAATTTTATAGCTGAATTAGGTGATCATGTGATCAATCCTGAGCGTTTAAAATGTCATACGAAAATAAACTAGTCTCAGTAAATTTTTAATAACACCAGTACGCTTATTATCTAACGCGCTGACAATTGCTATTGCATTAACTATTTCTTTTTATCAAATGGCATGAGACGGTGACAGAAAGAGACGGTGCAAGCGATGGCAAGCACTTGCGCGTTAGACAATACGGCCTCAGTACGCTTAGTATAAGTTTTCCTTCACTTCAATACTTCTCGATCGCGTTTACGTAAAAATTTGAATTCTATGGAAACATGGAAGCGCGCGCGCGGAGACGCTGTCCATGTTTCCCTAGTAATTGATTTTTTTACGTAAACGCGATCGAGAAGTATTTTGGTGAAGTAAAACTTATACTAAGCGTACAGGCCTCAGTTGCGTAACGAAGTACAAATATAATTAAACTCACTTGTAACTTTATAGTTTACTTTTTGCTTGGTAGCAACTAGCCTTAGATTGAATGTTCGCCTTAGTAACCATATTAAGAATGTATGCATTTTTACACATACACCAGTCGCTAAGAATCATAACCATAACCTAGCACTGCAAATGCTTCGTCAAACCAATAATTTCATAACATTGTCATTATCATTACACAGTCGAGCGCAAAAATGTCTTTTATTAAAATATGTATAATCACAACCTTATTTACGTCAGAATAAGAATCTGTGTTAGGTACATACTTTTGGTGTTGCACAAATATTGACAACTACTACTCATATAGAGAACAATGTAATGAGTATTTATTTTCGTATTGAATGATTGTTCTCTTGCAACAGCTTCTATGATAACTTAACTTAGCGAGTAACTACATGCCTTGCTAAATAAAGCAACAATACAATGAGATTGCTTTGCGGTAAATGATTACATTGGATAAGTTAAACATAATTTACAATTTCTATAGAACTGTGAAGTAATAAAGTATAAATTCTAACATAAATGCGTCATTTCTGTAGAAGTACAGGGAAGTATTTGCAAAACATGTCATAGGTCTACAATAATTTTCATGATATAGTTAAAGTTCGCGACGCTACGTCTATTCATTTATTTCAGTAAAGTCACAGTTCTGGGACAGTTCCATAGTTCAATAGAACACATTTACTTAGCAAGTGGAACAGTTTAGTTAAAGTATAAAAATAGGAAATAAATTTTTTCATGCATATAGTATGTAGCGCAGCACAAAACATGTTTTTTCATGTATCAGAGTAAAAAAATGTGCAGTTCCTGTTAATTCTAAAATCAATTCCATGATTCCTAAGAACAAAATTTCCCACTTCATGTGTACTTTCAGACTTTCCTATTCTTACTCATGTACATTGTTCCAACTGTATACTTTATTAAATAATAAAATTTTAGTAAAAATCTACTCTAGATGTAATTCAATAACTCTCAAGCGGCAGACTATACAGTCAGATTGAATTGAACAGTGATCTGCACACCAAGGATATCAAACAAGATATGGCAGTAGAATTGAAATTATGCGATTTTATTCCATGGGAATTCTCAAAAATTACACTGTTGCCTTCATTAATGTTGAACACACACACCAAATTTCATGCATGTCTCTAATATTGGCAAATGAGATTTCAATCTTTATTTGTTTTGTTTGTCAAAACATTGGTATACATACATAATAGGTCAGATAGAAATACAAGTCAAATTACAAAAATTAAAATGAAAAAAATTAAAAATAATATGAAAATGAGATTTTGGGATTTTATTATGTTGTCATCTCAATCCCAGATGAATATGAGAGTAACAAGTAGCCTATCTCATTTATGTATTAGTGGGACATCCCACTAATATTAAAATTGTGAAAGTTTGTATGAATGGATGTGCGGATGTTTGTTACTCTTTCATATTACTATGGTTTGACGGATTCTGATGAAATTTGATGCACGTTAGTTAGTTTGTAATCTGGATTAATATATAGGATTATCCCTGAAAATTGCATAGTTCCTGCAGGATAGTCACAAACAAATTCATTGCAGATGGAGTACAAGCAACAGCTATTGTAAAATAATAACAGTGATAGTATTATTTAGATTTCTTTGCACAGCCATAGTATAAAATAAATATGCACAGCACAAATAGTAGAAATATGGCAGAGCAGATAGGAACTAATCATTTTCCATAAACATTGCTTAAGCAGATTATGAGACTTAGTCAACTTTCCACCATTAAATTAAAGGTTTAAAGGAAATCACTCGCTTAGCCATTTAGAGTTGAATTTCACATGTCTGGCACATGACCAACATTTGTGTAAGTACTCTGTTATAATCTGAATGAAAGTATTAACAAATAACAAACAGTTATTTACATGCCACTGTGGAGCGTGGGATGTCCCATGGGTTGATGTTGATGTCAACTAGTTATGGATCAAATTTTTTTAAGTGTGTATGTGTGTGTGTTTTCTTTTTGTAATTTTCCATATTTTTCGTTTATTGAATAAATAAATTATTGGCTAGCTTTCATCTTACCATGTTGTGACAACACTGTCACTTTTGATTGACTATTATTTATTGACTGATTGTGTGACATTAAAATCAAAGAGAAAGATTTAGCATCAGGAAAAAGAGGCACTGATGCAGATATCATTAATCAACTGGTCAACATGTTAAAAATTTGAATGTTAATCCATGTTGTCCATATTTATACTGCAACTAATATTTTTTAAAGTACAAAACATTTCTTACCAAACTCCTCGCACATCTTAATGACAGTTTCTTCCAAGCTTGTCACATACCACTTGACACTTGTCTTGAAATGCTTCAGGTTAATTATGGGATAGGCTACCAGTTGCCCAGGGCCATGAAATGTGATGAGTCCACCCCTGTTGGTTTTTCTAAACTCAGCACCTAGACTACGAAGTCTCAATGTTTCCTCTTTGGACGTCTCGTCTCTTATACCTGGAAAATAAGCAAGACATCATAAGTTTGTGTCCTTTTTCTCAACATGAGTAAGCAAATATAGCGGATTCAGTAAGGAATAATTCTGTTGGTGGCTTCTAGCTCTATGATTATTGATTACTCGAAAAGCCGAGTAAAAGATATTCGTCTTATGGTTGTTCCCTGAATGGTTGGTAGCATTGATTACACAATTAAGGTTATGAATTTCAGAGAAAACTGATACTAAATTTATTTACTGACCTACAGTGTAGACGGGCTTGTGTTCAACTAAGAGAACGGTGTCCCAATTAGCGTCTTGCCCTTTCATCAAGGCGTCCAAATGCTTTCGCGCGAGAGCCCCTTGAATCTTCAGGGCGGTGTCAAAACTCATAAGCCCCAACTGCCAGACCTTCACCATTTTGCTTGAATATAAAACTAGAGTTACAAATAGTGTATACAAAAGTGAACTATTGCTGATTTATATTTTTTTTATTACTTTTTCATTTTTAGGACGTGTAGTTTTTTTTACAAAACCAAAACAAATGAAGATCAATTTATCTGTCACTACTGTCATTTCATTGCCAGTAATGCCAGGATTGCTTGCTTCATATGGTTGCCACACTACTAAATACAAGCCTTCATTTGGTGTACAATGCCTACAGAGTACCGTGAACGCCCAAGGCTTATAAAATAAGAAAACAGCAAAAATTAAATGAGGGCGCTACTTTCGTCACAACTGTTAACGTAAAATGCTTCTGCCAAAAAGTATTATTACTATATGCTTCTACATGATAACAATTTTGCTAACGTAAACGAATATTATGGAGGGGTTATCTATTTCAATGATAGGGGTTGTAGCTAGTTTGACAAGAAATATAGAGATGGCAGTGCTGGCTCAAAAGTTGATTTAGTTCAGCTACTCGACGCTAGATGGGACTATCATTAAAAACTTAGTTTTGCTCCGCATTCGTACAACTACGGTACGAGACATGATGCTTCAATCTTTTCAGTCCATTCCATTCAGTATTCCCGTGTTCTCTGGCCGTAGGGCGGTGTTTCGTACGTTACGTAAACCAGCTGTCAATATAAACACTACTATTTTTAAGTTAAAAGAGCACGGAAATCCTAGTTGACTACCTTAATTCCGATCTGACTACTGTACGTCTATTTCAAATTGATAACAGTTAGAATAGGTTGTGGTTAGATCAGTATAACTTAATTATTGTCGACGTTCGTCCAAGTTACGTCCGGATGAAAAATAACTCTTATGACACCGTCGCTGCACAAGTGCAGCAAGCTGTATGACGTGTTTGGAAAAGGTGATAGTGAAACCGGACATGTGGAGTTCTCTCAGGCGATGACAACAGGGGTAATATGAAGAAGATTTTTTACATACCTACCTACTTACGTTATGTTAAATCAAACCAGATAGATTTATGCATGCCGACGGCTTCATTGGTGATTTCCCGCCATATTTGAAATGTATCTACCTACTGTAGTACCTAGACAAATTTAGCAGTACTTAGATACCTACGTTAGTAGTTAAGTATTCGACTTTTTTCTTTTTGAATTTCCTAGGGAAGCGTTTATTTAAGTAGTTAGTACCTAAGTACTTGTATAATAGGTAATAAAACACAGTAACAAAAGCTTTTAGATATCGTTAGCAAAATTGTTTATAAATGTAACTAATTATAAATGGTTATTATTAAGCTGACAAGACAATAAACTCGTTGAATTGGAAATACGGATAAAGTATTAGAAGATTATCGTCCTTATCCTTTTTCTTAAGCAGTCTTAAATTAAAGTCACAAGCGGTAATTATGCAGCAATATAACTAAGTATACAGATTTACGCCACTTTCACGGGTAAACATAATGAAAAATGATATTGATACTGGTGTTCGATTTTTGTCACACCTATGTAATCTTTGATGGCCTTACCACAAAAAACTTAAACACGTCTTAGACATGTTTAAATTGTCAGTTTATATGAACATATGTTAAACACATGTGTAACGGCAACTTAAATTTTTGTGGTAAGTAATACGGCGAAAGTCGAACAAAATAAGGATAGCCACGTGATACGTTAAGTATTGACTTTTGACAAACTAATTATAAAAGTTGGTAACATACATCTAAGGTAGGTAACTCTTAGGATATTTTCAAAGACATTCTCCAACAGTCTCTCAAACTTAAATTTAACTTTATTAATAGGTAGATCCCAGAATATAACAGTGAGGTAAACACTGGCTAACTAATAGGCGAGGCAGGAAGAGAGCGCTTCCTGGCGCGACGGCTATATTTAGACATTTGTGGAGGGTAGCGCTTTGGAAAAAACTCTGTTGTATCTAACATGTAGGAGGCGTACTACACAAGAAGAAACATGTCCAGTCCAGGACCATGAAAGACCCAAAAAACGTCAAGCAAGAGATCAACTTTTTATAAAAATGTAGAAAAAGCTGTAATTTTGTTCTACTTAATAGAAACAAGTTTTCATACTAACTCATCATCAGTAGTTGTTGCCCACTTTCTAATACTATTTTAATAAATACGATTTTTTCACATTATACACGCAGTTACTACATAAGGCTCGGAACGGAATACACATGCCTGTAGCTTGCACATTTTTGTCCCAGTAGCTGGCACATGTACGTCAAACTTCATACAAATATGACACAGGCTACTTGCACAAAAATATACAAGCTACAGGCATGTGTATTGCGGGCCTAATTAGCAACCAATTAGGGCCTAGTGGTTAGAGAACCTGACTACGAAGCTTGAGGTCCCGGGTTCGATTCTCGCGTCGGGGCAGATATATTGAGAAAAAATACGAATAAATTATTATTTCACTATGTTTATTTTCACTATGAGTGAGTCTCACGGTAGTTTCATGTTTAAAAATACGAATGTTTGTTTTCAAGTCTTGGGTGTTTAAAATGTATTTAAGTAGTTATCTATCTATCTATACATATAAGTATGTTTATACGTTGCCTAATACTCATAACACAAGCTAAGCTTACTTTGGGGCAACCATTGTCCCGTGATATACAGGGTGGAATTCAACCATAGACTCTTCTGAAGATATTGTGTTATCTAAATGATGTAGGTAAGTACATCGATTTGTGATGATCAGAAAGTCCTATAAAAATAAAAAATAAAGACATTAAAATATTAGTTTTAATAATGATGACAACCCTAATGCATATTCACATAATATTTACATTTTAATATGACACCTGTCATTTTCCAATTTCGTAGTTTTGATTGTGTAAAATTTTCACTGTAAAACCTCTTTACTAGTTGGACTCCCTTCTTTTATAACGATTATTTCACTGGCTGTAACTGTTTTAGTTGCTCTGCGTCTCGGGCAAGCAAAACTCGACTTTACGATGACATTAATTTTGTCATTCATCTTATTTAGGTCAATGACCTTTTCTCTGTGACTTAGTTTAATCTAGGGTTATACCAAGCTTTTTTTTGCAATAAAGTTTAACAAGCTGTAACTCGAAAATGGTTATAAATATTAACATAGTTTATTTGGAAAAAAGATAGTACTAGGCCTAAATAACATCCCATTTTCGGAAAAGTCCAGCGTTCTGTTCCCACTCTGTATAATTTAGGTACAAAAGTAAAACATTGCTCAAAGTTTCGGGCACGACTGCGCCGCTGCGCAGTACCTCTACCATGAGTTTACACTAGTTTACAGTGATCGTACTCGCTAGCGACGGCGTAAATGATTTGTATGGAGAATTGTACTTCCGTAAGTGACCGCTAGAGGCGCTGTACAATTCTCCATACAAATAATTTACGCCGTCGCTAGCGAGTACGGTCACGTAAACTAGTGTAAACTCATGGTAGAGGTACTGCATGGACTATAGCCGCTGGAAAGTAGCCGAAACGTCGAGATAGTTTTAGAAATATGAAAGTTTTTAAGTCTCGATTGTGCAAGTAGTTAAGAGTATTATAGTTAGGTATAGCTTATAAGCAAACATGAAATCTTTTAACATTAGGTATACGATTTTAGTTTCACACCAGTGAAGGTGTTCAAAAATATGTGAAAATAGCTCTAGTGTTGAGTGAGTAAGCACATATAACTTAATTTAATAATCTAATTTAATTTTCTGGGTTTTTTCTGTGCATCCATATTTCAGTTTGTATTTAATATGAAATATAATTTAATAATTGCTTAGGGTGTAAGAGCGAATTCAAATACCATTAAACTTCTTCCTCACATCATCAAGATAAAGCGTAAGGGACTGTATCTAAACATAGGTACTTCTAAGAAAACGTAACCTTCTAGGATATTGTTGTACTTCACAAGTATTATTTTCTTCATAGGTAGGTATTTGTAATACTGTCTTGTTTGTTACTTACATGTTAAAAGAAATCTGCCCTTTTGAAATTTACAATAATAAGATAAGGTTGACTGTGTGCTTAATATTAGACAGTGTGTGACGCCTATATAATCGCCATAATCGGACTAACCCAACAAGAAGATGGAATACTGCGTAATTCCTTGTAAACAGACCTTATCCAAAAATAAAACTCAAAACGTTTTTTTCTGTAAGAAAGCGACAGTAACCTCTTCTACTTCTCTTTTAAGGTTTCTGTACCCATAGGGTGCCAAAGGGACCCTATTAGACTTCGCTATCTGGACGTATGAGGGTTCTATCTCTTGAACCGTAATAGCTAGAAACTTGAAATTTTCACTGTTTAAATATATATTTATTACTGTGGCCGCTATAACAACAAATAGGTGTACCTACGTACTAAAAATTAAAATAATGAAAAAAATCAAGGAGGACCTCGTATAATACAAGAAACGTGTTTTTTTCACTATTTTTAACTCGATCGTCATATAATTTTTTATTAATTATTTTTAAAACATTGTACGGCGGTAGGGAACCCCACATGTACGAGCCCAACTTGCACTTGACCGGTTTTTATACTGCCAGGGATTTCGGAAATACCACCATTGCCAAAAAGAATGCGCTGCAAGAAACTATAGGCAGAAAAACATTTTATAAAAACTTTAAATTATATATTGCAATTTACTTCAGTTAAATATATTATAATCTATATGCTTGCAAGCAAGACAAAGTAAATTAAAATTTGTACATGAAAAATAAAAATTATTGGGTATGGAAACATATTGTATTTACAATGATGTATGGGTATGGGGTCCCTTAGCTAAGTAGGTATTAGGTAGGTATTTAAAACCTCTTAGAGATAGAGATGTGCTTATACTCTCTAGGTACTGATAATGACAAAATTTAATGTAGTACATCTACTTTCATGGGAGATGGAGAGAGATCAGTGGAGAGAAACATTTCCACCGTCAAATGAGTCAATTAAAGATGTATAAGGTCTCCCAATGTCAAAAATATACAATTCTCAAATATGCATATCAGTGGAAAAAAACTTTTAAACGCACTTATCGAATTAAACTCGCGGCGGCTTTAGACAACCCAAACAATTGTCAAACTCGAGGTTTGCGAATAGTTGAGCGAACCTGGTTTCCGAATTACTCGGCATTGTTGAGAATGTTCTGTCTACACGGCAGACATCTGCATTCCGCAGTCAGATAACCCCTAGCCCTAGACGCTTTCACTACGTGTGGTTTTACCTTTTCTCTTCTCGATCCGTATGTCTCGTCGAATGACATAAGACAGAAAAGGACGAACGAACTGACGAGACAGTTCTCGATTTGTGTTGTGGCCGCTGTACTATGTCGCCCACGTAGTATTAAACTAGAATCAATTAGTTTGTAGGTAAACTTTCAAACTACGTTTAGTACTAGAATATATTCTGAGCCTGGATGTGGCGGAAGCACTTATTACTTTGCGGAGGTCCATATCAATGAACTGAAACAAGCACTTTGCTCACCCGCGACCTTACGATACTTACGTTTATGTAAAAAACGAATATAAAAATAATAATAATTAAATGAGTCTACATTTAGTAGCACAGTGAACGGTTGCGTTACTCTTAAGATGAGCTCTGGTTGAGTTCGAAACGCGTCATAGTATGTAGTTTGGTGGTGGTGATAGTTGAGTTTGTGTGATTTGTTTGGGTTCATACAGTGTGGAGGTGGAGGAACTGCTTTAACACGCATTTTTTACATAAACGTAGCTATCGTAAGGTCGCGGGTGAGCAAAGTAAGTAATTGTTTCAGTTCTATGATTATTGGACAAAATAATATATGTTACGTTACATACTTAATCTATAAGCCGGTTAAGTTTCTTACAAATTTAAAAATTATAAATTAAGGATTTAATATTGTTCGTTACCGCTAAAGTCAGGGAATATAAGGTATAGGTAACGCCACGAGAGTTGAGGCGAATGATTACACACACAGCTACATAAAGTACAGATTGCAAAAAAGGTAGTGAATGAATGAAATGAGTGAGTGAATGATAATGTGAGTTATATGATCTTATGATGAAATACTTACGTAATACTATGCATATTATAATTTTTCTTTTTTCATATAACCTATTTTTGAAATAATACAATTTGAAACTGATAAGAAATATTCGCAAAAAAAAACGGTATTTTATAAATAGCGTAAAATATGCTTATCTGATTTAAATAAAATCATCATCATCATCCCAGTCTTTATACGTCCCACTGCAGGGCACAGGCCTCCTCTCAGAATAAGAGGGCTTGGGCCGTAGTTCCCACGTGGGCCCAGTGCGGATTGGGAACTTCACATACATCATTGAATTTCTTCTTAGGTTTATCCAGGTTTCCTCACGATGTTTTCCTTCACCCTAAAGCTCATGGTAAATTACAAATGTAATTTCGCACATAAATTCCGAAAAACTCAGAGGTGCGAGCCCGGACTCGAACCAACGACCCTCTGCTTGAGAGACCATTGGTCAAACCACTAGGCCACCACGGCTTAATTTAAATAAAATAGATCAAAATTTTCTGTTTTGTTTGAACTAGATGTGTTTTCCTAAATTATTCTTAACGAAATAGGTTGAAAAATTTTTGTGAATCTTTTAATTCTATGTCGAGTCTGTTGAACTTGCTATCGGTACGAATAAATGTCAAAATCCCGCTGTCATTACATGACGTGTTGTTGTGTGCGTGACCTCAACTCTGGTGGCGTTACCTATACTTAAGCTGCGTACGGACTGCGCGCACTCGGGTACGCGTACCCGGGCTTGCGTACTAGATACTACGGATTACGGATGTGTCCTAGCCTAGCAAAGCAATCAGAATCAGAGTTTATCCGAGGGAAGGGAACGAGACTTCGTATGTATAAAGTACTCTGTGGAGACTTCGACAGACATGACAGTCAAACTCACTCAATGAATGAATGAACTGAACGAACACACAACACAGACTATAGGTAACGACACCACAACGCACGAGAGTTGAGGTGAATTATTATACACACACTTAGTCCTGTACGCTTAGTATAAGTTTTACTTCACCAAAATACTTCTTGATCGCGTTTACGTAAAAAAATCAATTACTAGGGAAACATGGACAGCGCCTCCGCGGCCGCGCGTCCATGTTTCCATAGAATTGAAATTTTTACGTAAACGCGATCGAGAAGTATTTTGGTGAAGTAAAACTTATACTAAGCGTACTGATTGCAATAAAAGTTGTGAATGAATGAAATGAGTGAGTGAATGAAAATGTGACTTTATATGATCTTATACATTATATACACATTATAATTTTCCATAACCTATTTTTGAAATGAAACAATTAAAACTGATAAGAAATATTCGCAACAAAAAAATCGATATTGTATAAATAGCGAAAATATGCATATCTGATTTAAATAAAATAGATGAAAATATTTTATTTTCTATTTTGTTTGAACTAGACCTATTTTCCTAAATAATTCTTAAAACATAGGTTGCTTGCTATCGGTACGAATAAATATCAAAATACCGCTGTCATTACACGACTTGTTGTTGTGTGCGTGACCTTAACTCTCGTGGCGTTACCTATAATCAAGAAAGTTTACGAACCATGAATGTACCTACGCAGTTCGTAAGTTCTTGGAAGGATGAGCCGGACTGAAAGAGAAACTTAAATTTGCTGTTCAATCTAATTCCCCCATACATTGATAAATGTGGTAGGTTCAAAAACTGTAAATGTAAGTTCGCAGATACAAAAAATACTTACATTTCTCGTTTTTTTAGTGTCACAAATCTAAGTTACAGTAGCATAATGTCCACTGTTTATACCTATAATTTTTAAGTAAATATTGCTTTTCTTGATTTGTTGAGGAGTCCTCCTGGTGTTTCATATTGACAGTATGCATGCTTATATTGAGACATCATGAATTGCTTAGCAACTGTGTTATAGTATAGTAATCGAATCGCAATCCTTCAAATAGGTACTTGTTATTGTGTTGTTCTGGTGGTCAACTGTGGTTC
Source organism: Archips crataeganus (assembly GCA_947859365.1). Lineage (NCBI taxonomy): Eukaryota > Metazoa > Arthropoda > Insecta > Lepidoptera > Tortricidae > Archips > Archips crataeganus. The sequence goes on from OX402045.1 coordinate 39,267,238, forward strand.
TTTTTGACTAACCCCTTAACCAAAATGATGATTTTCAAGAGCAAGCACGTGTTAATACAAAATACCCCAAATCACTAGGAGTGTCACTACGATATTTTAAACAGCACCTAATCCCTAATGCATGGAATGCATGGAAAAAAAAAATATTTAAGTGGGTTATTTTGTTTGAAAAGTATAAAGTGGGTACTTAAGAAGTTACAGTGACAAATTAAAACATTTGTTTTGGTTTATTAGTCCAACATTTGGTAGCATAGCGTAGGTACGGTTGTGGTACCTACTCTGAAGATGAGCTTTGGTTGAGTTCGAACCGCGTCAGTGTTGTTTGGTGGTGGTGATAGTTGGATTTGTGTAATTTGTGTAAACGTAACTATCGCAAGGTCGCGGGTGAACAAGCAAGAGAACACTAAAAAAGCTAAATTTTAAAATATAAAATTATTTAAATTTATCTATCTAATACAAACAGTCTAAATAATAAGAACACATAAAATATTTTTGGCGGTATATGGGAGCCGCGCTCCGGTTGCCATAGCGACGGCGCAGTAGGCTCTGCTGCGTGATGGGAATGCCAAGCTTTCGATCGATGCCACCGACGGTTTTTTGCAGCAAGGCTTTGATCCGTCTTGATACAGCTTATCCCGTGAGTCCAATTCGTGGACTATGAACGTATAACCATAGTATCTAATATAAAAATGGAAAATATTATGTATGTAACTATTTAATTTAAACGGAAATTTATATTTCTACATGTTATCAGAATAAGTATCCTCAATTTTAGATGTTACATAAATAAAGTTCAATACCACTTATATTCACAGTTTTATGGTGCCTTTCGTGTGCCAAAGGCGGCTGACGGTTTCTATTTTAATCGTACCTATGTACTATGTAGGAGCTAGATTTGGTTGTATATCAGTGACATAAGAAGTCATAAATCCAAAATAGAAACGTGTCTATCATTGGAAAGGGGCCCCAGTTTTACAGCTGTTTGTCAACATATCATATCATATTTGTATTACAGTACCGCTCATCACAAAATGATGATACAATAGCAACCGCGATGCTGATAGTAAGCAATTTATTGTTATATTGTTGGTAATAATTCTGTTATATTACATATCGTCAGTATTCGAAATTCAAGCCTGACAGCGCGTGTTTTCTGTTAGTGAAAGTGAAATAAAGTTATAAAATTACCTATAACAGAACAGTTGGTAATGTTTTTATCTCGCAGTGGGTATTTATACTTTCTGTGCGTGTAGGTATATAATGGTTAATTTATCTGGCACTTTAAATTTTATTGTTAAACTTGTAGCATATTATTAGTGTATTGTTCATGCCCTCATTGAATTTTCAATATTTAATTAAATAAAATATATTTAAATTGGCATACTATTTTCAAGTCACCAATATGTCACTTAAATATATTCTTGTTACCGACATATCACTGATATACAGTTACACATCGCCATTACTAAACTTTAGGGTTCCTCAAGAAAGAGATAGGAGATGAAAATGATTTTTTTTGGACTTTAAGCGTAAACTATTGTGCGCTTTTCTAGCATTATATCGGCGAAATAAACATAACTATATATCAAGTGGTATATAAGGTCTTACAAAACTGTATTTACAACTACTTAGTGTTACTGAAGATCCCTATAAATGTTTATGTTGCTGGCGTTAAGAGACGTTATTATACGATAAATGAGACGTATATCAGCTGTGGTATGTTCTTATATATCACAGATTAGCTTCATTCGTGCCGGTTATATCACCAGTGATATTGCAGCAACTTAGAAAACATAATAGAGTAACTTAGCTGTATAAAAGTACCTTTTATCTCTGATATACAACAAAATTGCTTTACATCGCTGTTGCAAACAATTTTGTACAACTGTGTTATATGTGCTATATAATTGAAAGATTATACTGCAGGAGTAGAAAAAGCAGGCAAGTAAACGTTTATGTCATTATTTATTATCACGACTATTTAGTGTTAATAAATTGTCTTTTATCACTACTTTGCTAGTTGGGCGGGTACTTACTAGATTATTAGGTAGGATCGCGACCAAAGATTATATTATTCGGATAGTGTGTCTGGATAAGTAGTATTGTACCGCGACCTTAGTACATTTTGCGTCAAATATAAGGGAGTGGCCAAGGTGTTAAAATATTTCTGGCGCCCTATTACAGTCACATAAGCGTATCAAAATTATATTTAACACTGAGTTCCCGCCCTGGCTTCAAACGGGTGTTATAAAAATAATTAGTCAAATAGTTTTGCGCTTACCAACATTTAAGTCATTAATTTTTAATTATATCCAAGACTAGCTGTTGACCTCGACTCCGTCTGCGAATAATTTGCTATTCGCAATCCCGCGTGAACTATAAAAATTTTCGTTAATTCAGGTTATAAACTACCTATATAAGAGCCACTTGCACAGCCCAGGGTTAAATTATGTAATCCCGGGGTAACTGCTAACCCAGGGTTAAATAACTCAACGCTCAACGATTTAGCGTGAAAGAGTACTACAAACTTTCGTATTTAAAATATTGCAGACATATTGTAATCTCAAAGATACCTACCTAGTTAAATGTTGAAAAAGTACAATAAAGACTAAATCAAGTATCTCACAACGTCTAATATTCGATGGCTAGGATCAAGTCTCATACAGTACGTAGTTCCCATCGGATGCTAACTGCATAGTACGTGCATAAAACCAATACTCTCATGCACTTTAGATAATTACAAGTTTATAACCACATGTGGCTTCGGCTGTGGCCACAGTGCACTGTGTAGCTTTTAGCTCATGAGGAAAAGGCTTTATTTTGCATAGAAGATACGATATCAAATAATCTGGAATATACACCGTGAAATTTTAGTGGTTGTTTTCCCGAAACGAGGTGATTTAGTGTCGATTGTACAATCGATTTATAATTACTATTTTGACTAGAGTCAAAAATCCAATTGTGAAAAACGAAAGTCGAAAATGACCGCAAACCAATAGTAACGCTTCGTTGGTACCTAACCTATCGTACGATCGTACGCTACTTGTACCAACGAAGCGTTACTATTGGTTTACGGTCATTTTCGACTTTCGTTTTTCACAATTGGATTTTTGACTCTAGTCAAAATAGTAATTATAAATCGATTGCACAATCGAAACTAAATCACCTCGTTTCGGGAAAACAACCACTAAAATTTCACGGTGTATAAGGTGAAATTTTCTACGTGATACAATTACTTAGTGTTTACTAGGTCAGTTAATATTGGACAGTTATACTTAATTATAATGCATTAACTGAATTGTTTTAATATGTTTGTTAAATTATGGGATGTTCGTACTTTGTTGAAATTAAAACAGAGTTGAGTATGGGTTGAGGTGGTTGAGGCGACGCATTATATTGTCTAGTATTAACTGAGCTAGAAACATCAATTCCGTAGGATTAACGTCCCTGTGCTCGACACTGACCCAATACATGGCACCTTCAATCTTACGTCACTGTAAGACAGGTGACAGAATGGGTGTCATCTACTGGGCGTTGAGGTGTCGAGCATTGGTACGTTTACCTTACCACGTTTAAAATTTCACCTGTAATAAGGAGTGGTTGTTTAGCTCCAACAAATAAAAAAAAAAAACTGATTTTGTGTACTTATACATTTCGAAATGAGCATAACCATACATACCTACTCGCAGTTTTGCATCTCATAAAGCCCTGGTTAACCTAATTTCTTGCAGAACAATAAAGTATGCATGCTTCCGCCATCTTCCCCGCGACCCGTGCCCTAAGATGTAGCTAATTAAGCTATAAAAAGCGGCGTTTCCTCAAAAGCAAAATAGACGGTGGAACAAGAACTAAACGCGTAGCGATTACTAATACACTGGATATTTTTTATAAATAAAATTTAACCTACTGTACTAAGAAAGTGACTATAATCTGTGATTTATTAAAAAAAAAATTTAATGCGCTACTACACAAAAATCAAAATTTTCTCTGTGCGCTTCCTACTGATCTGTTTGAAGTCGTTTGAAGTCGGCGCAGTAGGGTACTACAGGTACATAGGTAAGGTAGGTCCTGCTGGCTCGTCTGTTTGTCGCCTGGCTTGACTGACTTTAATTTCTGGCATTTTGTGTATTTCACAATAACGACATAATATGCCTACATACTTGAAGACTTCCCTCGACTTCCCTGGGATAGTGTGAATTAAAATTATGGCTATTTCGGATGAAAAGGTATTTTAAAATTGATCCGCAGTTGATAAAGAAATCGGTTAACAGGTATAAAGATATTTAACCTACCTACATACAATTACAAATTTACAACGCATAGTAAGTATTACGGTCTCATCCATCAGTCATCAGCTAATAGGTTGAACTCAAATGTAAGATTTTAGCTATGGTATTATTTTTTAATCGACTTTTAAGCGGGTTACGTTGCTCAGTAGTTTAGAGACAGTGTGAGTGAGGAGGTATGAATTTACACTTATTTCTGCGCGGATGAAGTCGCGCGCAAAAATCACTAATGTAATGGATTTATTTGCAAATCCTCCGTATGTTTTTTAAACAAGTTAATATTATTAATGTGCATTTAGTTTGTTATCATAAACATACCAAAAGCAAACGCGATCGCCCGCGCCGTCCCAGCACGCGGCGGCAGCGGCCAAGTGAGTTATCACCGCTATCCCCGCTTATAATTATTCATGAGCCAGCCCGGACAAGTTTCAGCAACTTCGGACCAGCATCTGGCGTGCTTCTGTTAAATAATTTGCACCCAATTCTAAAAGGATTTGCGGTATCAAAGGATTTTCGCAACACTTTCAAAGATCGATTCCGAGTTTTTGTGGTTGTTTCACGATCATTGTGAGAAAAATATCAATGTATTGGGTACTGGTACTGTGACTAGAATTCATACGTACACGAACAATTTATTTGCTAAAGCAAACCTGCAACTGTAGCTATAATTATGGGTCAAGTCTTGGAAGACGAATTTAATCCGATTCCGGTGGTCAGATCGACTTGAAATTTGGTGTAATCAATTTGGTATTTAACCAACTAGTGGCTTTTTTATTGTAATGTGGGATTGGTTTCAGATGTGGGCGCAGACGCGCGCGCGCCGGTGAGATGAGTGCCGCGGCTGCGACCCGCAACTACTCCTACGATGAGACCATTCAGGTAGGTACTGAACTGACCTATTCAGAACTGGAGCGTGGCACTGTGAGCAATGGCCGATTTTAGAAACCACATCAGCAAGAATACCGTTCCAAATGGATAGACAATTGTGTTGAGCGAAGTAGGTACCTCATACTTAATAGAAAATTGCGATTCAATATTTTTGTAGCAATACCCAGATTTCATACCATTTTCGAGTAACATTTTCGACTTTTGATAATTTCAATAATCGGTCCCTAATTCTCAATTTGTTAGGTACGTCTTAGACCTAGACTAGAATAATGGCTTGACAATTGTATTGACTTTACCATTAAATTTGAACATTAGAATGCGGTTCTAGTTTTTTTTTGTTTTTATTTTGGTAGCAATATCCAGATTTTTAACATTTTAGAGTAACATTTTTGAGTTTTAATAATTTAAAAAATCTGTCTCTAATTCTCAAGTTCGTACGTCTTAGACCTAGACTAGAAGTAGGTATAGGTAAAGTAGATCATTTTCTGTGTAATTAGTCACGGTCAATGTATCAACCTTTCATCAGGATAAGAAAATAAGTAGAGCTTACAATCGTTTAATAATTCAAACACAATTTAATTTTCAAGTCCTTTTCACGGTAAACATTTTGCGATTAAAGGCATTTCCACCCGCGCCGAACACTTTCAGTCGCAGACTCATCGTACAATATATATACTTACTATATCTGTATTTGTATCTGTATTTCACGATCGAAATTTTTAGTTAAGCAGCCGAACGTATACTCTATGACTAGGGCAATAGGGCTTTATTAGGTGTGTTGGAAGTACGAAAGTGCTAAAACTGCAGGCTCTTCATGGTGGCCCGTAAACGCGATTTGGTGGATGCCTTGCGAATGAAACGTATTCTTGTTTGTTTGGTGATAGAGTTGTGTTTTATTCGCACGTAGGTGTTTCAGGGGAATAGAAGAAGTTTTTCAGGACGGGCTATAACGACACATTAGCCGTCACGGGCGCACTTACCTTTATTAATGCGGTACAGGGCTCCGCGCTTAGCCGCGGGAATGCCCGGACGGCTCCCGGCGCGACCAGGTCAAGGGCTACACTGCTCTCGCTGAGGGTCAGGGGGCATCTAAAGTTCATTTAACTCGTGACGCTTTTATGTACTTTGTCATTTATAAGTGCTAATCTCTGCAAAGTTTGTTTAAACGACGGCTGAACATTCGAGTCCTGATGGGGCTATGACGGCATCAGTTTACAAGTACCACCATTGCAAGCGTTTGTCGCATCAAATATCCGGCTGCAGAGACGCGGGCCGTCGCCTTATCTCGCTATTTCGCAGATACAATATTCCCCCGGGTGTGCGACCATTTATCAGCCCGCGACCCACATTGCCCCGACATCTGCCGGGAGCCCCGCAAGCCTCCGTTATTATGCCGAGATATCGGGACTTAAATACTCGACACTTATATTGTAATGGATAACGATTAAACGCTCAGTGGGAACGGGAAAAATAATCCAGCGAATGTTAGCACAGAGCTGCGATGTTTCTAAATGTTACCATATTTACCAATAATAAATGAAGTTTGAATTATTGAATCAGGCTTTATTTTGCCGATGTCCATGTGTCCATGTGTGTAGTTAGATTAGAGCCTTGCTGTTCCAGACGAAACGGCGCGGAGTTGCAAGATAATGGGTACTAATTTAAGCATACTTTAAAAATTTAATGGACTACTATAGCTATTATATCAGGTTTGTTAGCCTCTGACGCCACTCAATTATGTAATGTGACAATGTCAGTAAACAATAGCACTGTTTAGAATTAGTTGACAACTAATGTCAACTTCCAAATCCGCGCATTGAATGAGCGACGAACATTATCAACATTAGCTCTATCACAGCGAAAAGATGCTCAAGTATGAAAGACAATAATCAACGTTGACTGTGGCACAATAGCAGATATTGTTAAGTACCTCAACTGGATGGAACAATCCCACTACGCTGCCTGAACCAAATTAATAAACAATGGACCTTTTAACCTAGAAAAGACAGCCGATACTTTTATCAGATACGACGGCAGTATATTCCGATTTCGCTATCTGTATGGCCGGAAATTGGCTTAGTGAATTTGATTAGCGGGCTGCTACGGCAAGGGTTGGCCGGACCACAGCGCATTACGCGAGGCGAGGGCCAGAAAATCGAATTTTCCGCTCTGTGCCCCACCTAAACCTTTGTACCTTTGCCTGGTTTTTCAGAGCGTGACGAACACAAAAACTTCGCGACACAATCCCCTTAACAGATGCGATTTTGGCGGATATACTACTACTCCCCGGTATAGTACGCGTTGTGTGAAGACATGTGTTAGCTATTCCAGGACAAGTTATGCCACGGAAGACGTTAACTCGTTTTATAAAGTTTGCGACTGAAGCTTTAGAAATAAAAATGGTACATCGGTGTACTAAAAGTTTTGTCACTTATTAGCAGTGATCGGCACGACCCGTGCCACACCGCGGGATTCAAAGAGGAAATAATAATATGGACATGACATGATTCGCAAAAATTAAGAGTTATGTATTTGTAAATAGAAGTCAGAATATTTAATAAACTCATAAAATGTATCATTTTTCATTAAAGAAAATATTGATAAACTGTGGTTTTATTTTATACTGCGTAAAATATTACGTGCACTCATATAAAATATGTACCTACCGAAATGTTAAAATATAATCATTTGAAGTGCACAAAAACCCTTTTCCGTACCTGGGGCTACTACTACCTGGCATATCGAAAGTCATTATCGTGTTTTCTATTGTTTGCGTTTATGACCAAACGCATAGTTTAAACTGGTGCGAAAAAGACAGCTAATAGTAATATCAACAGAGTTGATGTCATCCTTCTCTAATTTACTGATAAGGAATGCAACCAATTTCTAACAACAAATATGTTTACTTTTACTTATGTTCTTTAGTTCATTAAGGTCGGACGTGGTGATTTAAAGTTATTTACTCATTGTTTCTTTCAACGACTTTGGCTTGTTTTACGGACTCTGTGATACATTAATCTTATCCCCGTTACATACTTACTGAAATGAGAATATATTATTTTCCTTTACCAATTCGAATGCTGGAATCCCGGGGAATATCCATATTAACATAATGATTGAGGTCATTGACACCATGCGGCACGGGTCGTTCCGATCACTGCTTATTAGACAAACTGCTACAGCGACTGTATGGCTAATATAATGACAACAATCAACTCTAGCACTATGCCTACGACGTCTCTCGTCGACGTATTTGCCTTATAGGTTTATTTTATGTTATTATTTAATTTAGTATTAAGTATTCAATTTAGTATAATAGATATTTATGTAGTTATAAACTTATTGTTATATGATAAAATACTTCTTCCGCGCAGAAATTCAAATGTGTGGTAAAACTTCTTTATATGTTACACATTGAATAAAGCAAAAATCGTAAAATGCGTCGTCATCATCATCTATATCAGTTAGTTAGTTACGGATATAGGGTCCTGTTAAATTAAATATACAATTTTCGTTTTTTCTTATCCCGTGGAATTCTCCAAAAATCTTTAAATTATTTTTTTACTGTTATAATCACCTGCTTGCATGTCAAATTTGAAGTCTCTAATAATTATAGTTACCGAAATAGGGTCACTTTTAAACAAAAAATATAAATATGTAGGTACTTACCATTTATTCCTTATCCCGTGGGAATTTCAAAAAATCCCTTCTTAGCTGATGCCTACGTCATAATAAAAGCAATCTGTGTACCAAATATCAGCACAATCCGTTCAGTGGTAGCTGTGCGTTGATAAATCAGTCAGTAGTAACGGTTGCCTTTTAATATAAAACAGATTTCTTGGTAATGCTTAACCCTAAAAAATCTAACGTGTAGTTTTTTTAATACCTAGTCGTTTAAAATAAAACCTTTCCTAAGAATTAATACTATGTTTTACCTATCCATTGCGTACGATGTAATCAATTTTATAATGTAAGTATATTTAGTTAACTAGGTAACAAAACTTCGCTTAGTTAAGGTGATATCGTCGTCCACGATAGGGTCGATTGGACCTTTTAATCCAAATTCAAATTTTCCGAAAGATAAAGCGACTCGGTTTTCGCGCAGGTTTACGGCCCCCTAGAGCCTTCACTGCGGAAGCTTAATGTGTTGTCTTGCTCTGCGACGGTAGTATGGCCTATTATCAGAAAAAGATAGAAGATGATATGGTCGATCGTGTTGTAATGTACAGCGTAGCTTTTGCAAAGTAGCCGTTGACTTGGTTTAGTTATCACAGTTTTAGTTCGTTTTGTCTCAAAAATGCTGTCGGAAATTAATAGTCTTGCTCTAAAAATGTGTAGGGATTCGATTACGAATTTGAAGTTTCCGAACAATATTTTCGATCGCAAATTTCGATTGGTTCCAATGTAATTACCAAATTATATTATAATCTATTCTCATGATAGATTTATTTTAAATAAAATGTATTAAATCCCAAAATAATAATTAAGTAGTCTGCCATCTAGTGTCTAGTAGCGGCAGCAATATAAATCAACCGTCGTTATTGATTACGTTCAATCGAACTAGAGGGCGTTTAAAGCTAAATGAGTTAAACTAGGGGAATATCATGGGACAATAATGGACTAAAAGTTAAGTATGTCGTGGTACCCAGTCTTACACAGCATTTTTTTAAACAATTATGCATTTGAATTATTAATTACATTGCTAAGAATATTCGTAAGAGCAAGCAGATGGGTTGTTCTTTAAATTTACTGCGCTTATTCCATGTATTTAAAAAAAGCTTTCAACTATACTTACACTTACATAATACAATAAACTTTGCTGTCTCCGAGAAAGTTCAAGTACCTAAAAATTTTTTTTACTAATTTATTACAGTATACTTAGTTAGATATTTTAGCAGTAGTCGCATTTATAACTATCTATTTAGCTCATCGCGTAGAAATAGTCGTGGTAGGCCAACGGTATGGCCTCTCAAGCAGGGGGTCGTGGTTTTTCGGTGAAGGTAAACCACGTGAGGAAACCTATACTAGCCTGCCAAGAAATTTAATGGTGTGTGTGAAGTTCCCAATCCGCACTGGGCCCGGAGAGCTGAGAGGTGGCCTGTGCCCCGCAGCGGGACGTATTTAGGCTGGGATGATAACGATGATTAGCTCATCTATCCAGCAAAACTTATAGCACGTAGGTACAGTCAGTATCAGAAATAAGGGAGTAGCTAAGATGGTCGGACCACGTGTATAGGACCACGCTCTAACGTCTTCTTTCTTTACATGAACTGCCGAACTCAGTTTGTTGAATTTTGGTGTAGAGGTCGATGGGACCATGAAGAAAGAAATAGGATACTTTTTTTTTACTAAAAACTTGCACAATAACTAGACATCGGATTATAAGCATTTGCATGTTTGCATATGCTAATGCATATAATTCTATTTTTATAGCGTTATTGCGTATTTTGGTACTTTTTCACTGACAGTGAAGTAGTTCATTCAGTAGTTATTCGCGTTAGGCGTGTTGTATTATGCCGTAAATTTATGCATTTATCAATGGCACCGAACAAACTCTGCCTGAAGGAAGAAGTCTCTGCAGAAATGGCGCCAAACTTTAAGTTCTGTCCGGTAACGTCAGTAGACGTTGAAAGGTCATTTTCAGGGTATAAATTAATATTAAGTGGCTGACAGACGTCACAAGTTTGCTGCAGAAAATATGGAAAAATATGTTATTGTGAAAATAATCGTAAGTTTTAGTAATAAATGGTTTTTGACTGTGCATATTTCGTGCATATTTCGTCCTTTTTTAGTGCATATTTGCATGCATATTTTGGCATTTTGATAGTGCATATAATCCGATGTCTAATAATAACCGATTCTGCGCAGATGAAGTTCATAATAAACATCATTATTCATCAAGCATGGGCAACATAGACACGACCGTACGTTATTAACGTCATCTGCGTATTATTCGGTAGCCATTAGTCGCCGTTGGACCATTTGTCGTAATTAACCGTCGAAGGTTAATCTGGCTGCGTCGCGCCGTACTAAATCACGAGGCTGTTCCACGGCATACGGTGCTGCTGCTGAACTTTGCGTACTGCGCGTATCGTCAATTTACACGAATCGCGGGTGTAGAACGCGGTCTGATTGATGTCCATTTGGTGTGCAATCAATACGTACCGACCTGCAGGCTAATTGTCTAACGCTTCTGACGCTTGCCTTCGCAATCACTATTTCCTTCTGACGAAAGAGATGGTGAAAGCGAAGGCAAGCGTGGGAAGCGTTAGACAATACGGCCTCTGAGGTCGTATTATATCGCGGACGCTTGCTATCGCAATCACTATTTCTTTTTGTCAAACTGTATAAGATGGTGACAGAAAGTAGTGTCCGACCGAAAGTTCGGTTTCAGTTTCGGTCGACTTTCGGCATAAAACGGGTTTCGGTATACTTTCGGTTTCGGCGGCAAACCGGCCGAAACTACGACCGAAAGCGAAAATGCATTCGGGAGTTCTCGCGCTGCGATCGGTCATGTTGCATTGAATTCCAAGCGACGAAGACATTTTGTCGCGTCCACGTGCCTAATCATGTCGTGAGTGGCTTGTGTTTGCAGTTCGTTTTGTTTGTTGTGAATTTTCATGAGATGTATTTTGCATTCGGTAAGTTTTATCACGTGATATATAGCATAAGACTAGGTAGTAAACATCAAAAAATAATTCAGTACACGGTGATTTTTAATCGGTGATCATCAGGAGTTGAAAAATATTGATCCCTAGCCAAAATGGAATTTAAAAGACAAGGTCTAAAAGCAATGAAGTCTCTGTTGCATGAAAAAAAAAACTTTATTGTTAAAACTTCCTCCATCCAACGAATGCATGGTCACCCTAAATTTGTAGTTTCGTCAAGTGTCATCGCTTTAGAGGGGAATTTGACAGGTCTCGCGTCAAAGTTAGTTTAAGAAACCGACTTGTCAAAGAAGTTTTAAGCTCACAGACTAAACCATGTGTAGGGTGAAAACGATTTTTTTAAATTAAAAAGTGATTTTTCAAAGGATCACTATTTAAAAAAAAAGACGTTTTGTTTCATGTAACTGCGACTTAAACGTGATCGCCACCGAATACTGATCTAGAAAAATTGGTTCCTGATCACTGACTAAAAAACATTGTGTATAACAAACTAATACATAGATATAGTAGAATCAAGTCTAACCTAACTACCTAAGTAAATATTTTTTTGGTTAATTTAACTCTCTCGTTAATGCTATACCTAAACAAACATTAGTTAGGCACTTGGTACTTACTATAATGCATTAGTGGTGATAATATTGCGGATTCAGGTTTTTATGTTGGTTATCAATAAGTAAAAATATCGAAGACTGTAGGTATGTGATTTAAAGATAAAAAAATAAAGTCTGACTGATTATAATAACATTTTTTTTTCTTTATTTTTCCCTCAAAACATGATCTTTGTAAGGGAGTTTCGGTTTCGGTTTCGGCCGAAACTGAGGCCCTACTACGAAATTCGAAAATCGAAGTTCGTATCGTATTATCCCTCTCATTCTCGTGTCAAATCACATTAGCGTGAGCGGGACGGCACGAAACGAAGTTCGAATTATACACTTCGTGGTAGGGCCTCTGAGACCGTTGCCGAAATTCGGTTTGGGTTTCGGTTTCGGTCGTAATAACCAGTTTCGGTCGGACACTAACAGAAAGAGATGGTGAAAGCGAAGGCAAGCGGCTGCGCGTTAGACAACATGGCCTCTGGTAAGTATTTTTTGGGGATCCTACCTTTTTGCCGAAAATATTTTTGGCAACTGATTCATTTCCCAATTGTTTTTTTGTGTAGGTACTTAAATATTGTCGGTTCCTTGCTAAATGCTCCTTTCATCCACTCAAAGGTTAACTGGTAAAGAAAAGGGATTAGTTCGCCTTTGTACATACCTATATCTCAACGGCTGTCAATATTGTTTTGATTTTTTCTTGTTTTTTTTTGTACTATAAAAACACATATACATACTATTAAATTCAGGATATATTTCAGGACTATCCTATAGGTCAGGTTGGTTTAATAACAATCCTGAAGTACTTATACAGTTTCAGAAAAAAATATAGCACTGTACTTAATGATTTTGGTACTTTATCCCACCATTACCGTCCCACCGACGCGCTAGTGAGTTGTAGCCCTTCCGCCTTGACGTCATCTCGCCCTGAGACTCCATACTTATAGTATAGGGTAAAGTATAAAGGGTATACACATGTTCTTGTACGCTTCCCTCCTGTGAACATGACAAGTTAAGGGTCTGTAGCCAATATTTTTAGTCAAATCTACATCGGCGTGTGGGACTTCTGGCCAGCTTTCGGCTCATTTAAATAAATATTAACTTTGCTGACTCGAAGTCGCTTTTTTCTGGCTACAGAGACTACTATTGTTACTTACGTTGAGTATGACCCAACATCTATTTAATCGACCCGGTATATCTACGAGTAAGTACTTCATTTTACTTGCAGTTTAAAATAAAAAGTGTAGTGTCTAGTGAATGATATCTCATAATTGGTTTGTAGTCTCCGTGTTTGATAGTTTAATTAATCTTGATACTTTCTTATCCCAGCGTTCCGCGCGCTAGTGAGTAATAGCCCTCTCGTGGCGTCATCGCGCCCTCAGACTATTCCTTCACCAAATCCGAACGCTCGCTGCGATTATTCACACGAAACGATAAAGGTCCCCAAACTTTATATATTTTTATTACTTTCTAACAGGCACGTTATGAAATTTTTGCTGGTAAAAGTTCTTGGTAGCAAAAATGCCGAAAAAAGGAATTGACGAGACAAATTTACAATAACTAAGTATACTTAATATTCATCATCCTAGTCTAACGTTTCACAGCTCAGAAAGATTGGGCCGTAGTTTCCATGCGGGCCCAGTGCGGATTTAGAACTTTATACACACACAATTGAATTTTGAATTGAATTTTCTCACGATGCACGATGTTCTGCTTCACCCTAAACTCATGGTGAATTTCCAAATGTAATTTCACACATAAATTCAGATAAAACTCAAAAGTGCGAGCCCGGTTTCGAACCCTGCTTGAGAGGCCAAACCACTAGGCTATTAAGAAAAGGCTTATGACATTACTTACAATTTTTTAGGTTTGTAGTTTAATTTCTTATTTATCCGAAAGCAAAGAATTCTTAATACTAATATTGCTTCTTCTTTGTAACTTCTAGTATAAAAAGTAAAACCTGTTAATAAATGAGTCGCAAATTTTCGAAAGCACTGCATCGAAAGGAAATGAACGATCCCCTTCTTACAATAGTAATCTCAAAAGTAGATGGCAATGTGGCGATATACACAGGCTGCTTTCAAATAATAAATAATGCTTAAGTACCACATTTATTTTTTGTAACATGTCTTCAAAATATATAAAAATCTATGAAGATAGATAACTCTAGCTTTTGCCCGCGATTTCACGTGGAATCAGTAATTTGGATAGCTTATTTTTTCTATTTACTATTTAACTTCGGGGATAAAAAGTATTCTACATCCTTCCCAACAACTCAAACCATCTCCATACCAAATTTCATCTAAATCAGTTGAGCAGTTTAAGCATTTAAATGTAATAGACAGGCAGACAGACAAATTTTCGCATTTATAATATTAGTATGGATAAGGTAAATGTCGCAGTGTTGGACATGACTAATAATCAGTGGATGACAATACTGAGTTCACCTCTATTGCTAATGACATAACAGTAAAGATGGCAATTACTGGGACACTGACCAGGGGTGCCATTTGGCGCGGGTACGCTCTCTATTAATCAAATATAAAACTCATATTTTTCTACTTTCGTAGTATGCTTTCTATATACTGTTTTAAACTTTCGTGATTTTCACTCATAATTACTAAACTAAACGGGACTGATCACGCAATAATATTTATTTATTTACCTCGACGTTTCGGCCACATTGCAGCAACCGTGGTCACGTGTTAACTCGTGTTAACTCGTGACCACGGTTGCTGCAATATGGCCGAAACGTCGAGGTAAATAAATAAATATTATTGCGTGATAAGTCCCGTTTAGTTTAGTAATTATATGCTTTCTATATTCGAAGTCATTGCGAATCGCTACAGGACTTGGATATTTACCTTAAATAGGCATATTTACTAATTCTACTTACGATTCAAACAACAATAAACAATTATTGACGCAAGTAATTAAGGATTTGCCACACTGGATGCGTTCTGCGGTCGCGTTCCAGTCAAATTGAACGCAGCCCGCATTATATTGTCGGTATCTATATATTTTGTATAGATATGCGATCTGACCGGTCAGGTCACACGGTCAATTATAGTCACCAACCTGACCGCGACCGCAGAACGCATCCAGTGTGGCAAATCCTTTAACAATTAACCTAATATAGGACCTGGAAAGAAAAGAAGAATTTAAAGCAACTTAAATTATGTGCTTGAAACTGTTAAGAAATTTTAATATTTTTCATATGCCTATAAATAAAATAAAATAAATAAATATTAGGGGACAATCTTACACAAATCAACCTAGTCCCAAACTAAGCAAAGCTTGTACTATGGGTACTAGACGACGATAAACATACTTATATAGATAAATAAATACTTAAATACATAGAAAACATCCATAACTCAGAAACAAATATTCGTGCTCATCACACAAATAAATGCCCTTACCGGGATTTGAACCCAGGACCTCTTGCTTCGTAGGCAGGGTCACTAACAACTAGGCTAAAGCGGTCTATGTTAATAAAAATAATACGCGTGGTTCACTTTCTTTAATCTTGGAATAATATAAAGACAAAACTAAATAAACATTTTATAAAAGAGATGTTTCTAACCGTGTCTATCTAAAGAGAGATTCTGTTCAAAAATCTTTTTAATTACGCGTCCTGGTAAGTGGAGTGGCGTGCGGAGTGCAATACTGTTACGTAGATCACCCTGTAGCGATGCACTGCACCGGTGCATGCAGGGCGGGCCTTAATCAAACCGAAGCAATTTATGACCGCCACACGACGCAGGCCTTATTCGCCACGTTGGCCGATCGGGACAGCGCCGGATTCTTTATGGACGACATGATAAAGCGAGCGGAGAAATGTGTACTTGAAAAAGTTAGGTATATGTACTTCTGTATTTTAATGCATTCCTTGCTTTCTTTCTTTCTTTTTTTAAAGGTTGCCTGGAAGAGATCGCTTCGAAGCGATAAGGCCGCCCATTGCTTACCTTATTTCTTTTTTGTCATGTACTTGTTTTTCTGTATTGTATTTTTTGTGGTGTACAATAAAGAGTCATTGTATTGTATTTTATTTAAACTCGTCAATTACTAAGACGGGAACTTTATAAGTACACACCTTTGAATTTCTACGCAGGTGTTTTCCTTCACCATAAAGCTCATGGTAAAATTTTCAAATGTCATTTTGCACATAAATACCAAATAAATCAGAGGTACGAGCCCGGGCTAAAACTCACTACCCTGTGCATGAGAGGCCATAGGTCAAACCACTATAGGCTATCACGACTTCACGCCCACTCTCCGCACTGGGCCCGCATGGGAACTACGCCCCAAGCCCACTCATTCTGAGAGGAGGCTTGTGTCCTGCAGTGAAATATATGTAGGCCGAGACGATGATGAATAACTAAGTTTCCTCTAAAAAGTTTTGAAGTGTAAAAAGTAATAGATTTCGTAAGTATTATATTCCTAATGTCTGAGATAAGATTGAAGCCCATTTAAACACATAACCCTTCCTTCTTCGCAGTCGGAAATACAAAGACACAGGTGTGCGTGTTCTCCGCGAAAAAGTCCCCGTTCGTGCTATCTCCCCGCTTTGATGGCGCTCCCCTGGATATCCAATCCAGCATAGGGATTCTCGGCGTGGACATAATGAGTGACGTTCAATTTCGCGGTCATTTGGAGGGAAAAGCCAAATTGGCTTCGAAAAAGCTTGGGGTATTGAACAGATCCAGACTGTACTTTACATCAAAGCACCTTCTTCAACTGTATAAGGCCCAGGTGCGGCCGCACTTAGAGTACTGCTCTCACCTCTGGGCGGGGGCGCCCCAATGCTTTCTCTTTCCATTTGACCGTATCCAACGTCGCGCAGCTCGACTTGTCGGCGACCCGCTAGTTTCTGGTCGTTTGGATCCCCTTTCCTTGCGAAGAGACGTAGGTTCTCTTTGTGTGCTCTACAGGCTCTACTACGGGGAGTGCTCCGAGGAGCTATTCAATTTATTACCAGCTACGGGCTTCCACTATCGCACGTCGCGCCGTAAGTCTGCGTTCCACCGTCACCACCTTGATGAATATTCATCTACAACTGTGCGTTTCCGTTGGCATTTTCTGCCACGCACAGTAAAATTGTGGAATCAACTCCCGTCTACGGTGTTTCCAACTAGCTATGACATCGGGTCCTTCAAGAAAAGAGTGTATTGTTCCCTTAAAGGCCGGCAACGGACTAGTGACCCTTCTGGGGTTTCTGGTTCTCATGGGTGGTGGTGATCGCTTACCAACAGGTGACCCACTTGCTCGTTTTCCTCCCTCATCAATAAAAAAAAAAGTCGGGTAATAAATAGAGAATCTTAAAAATTTCTTCATGTAAGTACTTAATTAATATTAATTCCTAACCGAGTCGAGTATACTATATGTCAAATTTTGTGGTTACATTGCTTAGCAAGAAAAAATACGAGAACTGTAAAGAGCTCTCCTGTATTCACCATCGCTTCACATTCCATAATTGATAATATTATCGACCATTGGGTCTCAGAATAGGCCCGCGCGTGCAAGCCGCTGTCTTAAGTCAGGGGGCGGCGCCCCTATCGAAATCGCTGAGATACATAAATACTTGCACTCGTGGGGCAGCTGTTTGTCTCGACTGTGCCAATGTGCTCATTGTTCGTGAGGTCGATTTTATTTTAGACCACATTTAAGCAATGATTTTGATTACATGTTAATTGTTTTTATTTTTCAAGATAAGTATTATGAAGTATTATTCGTAAACGCGCGTTGCTTCTTTTGGCCAACCATTTTTTTGCTTTTATCTAGCACTTTGACATTTGTATTTGCCAGAACTGGGCAAAATATAATATAACACAATTCAACTAAGTGGCATGGAATTTTTTCTTATTATTTCCGGGACACTTATATATGAGAACTATCAGGTCAATGACTTTTTACAGTTTTTACAAATTAGTAGTAAATGATTTTATTGTATAAAACGCTAAAGTACAATAAAAAGCTCTATCATTTTAATTACTGTTCGATTGATTGCTTGCTAGATACCATACATTTAATTTGGTTTTAATTCCTAGCCTGCAGATATCAGACCATAAGATTCTTTTCCTATCAAAAAAGTTGTACCTATTCAATTTTACTCTTTCACGAAGTATGAGAACGGAATATTTTTCGATGGACCCAAACGCAAAGCCGGTAACTAAGTAGATGAAAACCGAGTCCACCACGCTCTGAACATTCATTCAATCATTCATTTATAGTCCTTTTCTGGCAGCATTCACGTGCCACAAAAAATATTTGCGAATAGAACAAACCTATTAAAACATGCACTCAAAGCAAGTGCAAGTCACTGGGGTGCGTTACTGCTGCTATGTTTGGGGCAAATCGGTATGAATACCTAACAGAGTGCAAGCTTTATGTCGACACTAACTACTTTGAAAAAGTTCGTATCTAATATAATTAATATGTAAATCAAACTGAGCCTTGAAGCATATCAGGTAAAGTTCACTTAGTAAAATTATAAATTTTGAGATACGAGCTTTTCACAAAGTCGTGACGATATGCTACCTAACTACATAGGTAAGTGTAGTGTAGGCAGTTAATCTTTCTGATGCGACACTGCGGAAGTTATCGAGCATAATATATTATATAGAGATCATTATTATTTGTTTACTAGCTGTTGCCCGCGACTCCGTCCGCGAAGAATAGGGAAATAATAGCCTACGACCTACCGAACACAGAAAAAAAAGTTTCATAAAAATCGGTCAAGCCGTTTCGGAGGAGTTCGATAACAAACACCGTGACGTGAGATTTTAATATATTAGACTAGCTGTTGCCCGCGACTCAGTCCGCGAAGAATAGGGGTACAAAAAATAGCATACGTCCTATTCTCAAAGCTACCGAATATAGAGAAAAAAATCATGGAAATCGGTCAAGCCGTTCCGGAGAAATTCGATAACAAACACCGTGACACGAGATTTTTATTATATTAGATGAGCAATAAACCAGTGTAATTTTATTTGTTGTAAAGGTTGTAGATTCTCGCATAAAAGAGTAGAAAAAAATATGGGTCAGTTTTGTGGAAAGTGGCGCCTTCATTTCATTTCTTTTTTTAATGCAAGAATCTAGAATAATGTTAAATCATGGCAGAAAAAGGACGACGTGAGCGCGAGACTTCTCACTAATATATAAGTTAATATATATATAAGCTTGTAGTCCATATCCTTATAGTTTCCCAAGAGATCTTAACCCACTCTCCTAGTAAAAATGTCATAATCATAATGTGATGTAGATTTCAGATAACGCAATTGGTCGATTATGTGCATTTCCACCCCGCTCCACGTTAATGGAAGCGTACTCTAAGACAGTAACAACGGCACTTAGTCTGCAATCTTAGTCTCGCACATCATAATAATGTGCCACTGTCGTAGTGAAATGAAACTCTGTCTCTGTGAGATATTTGTCATATGACAACGGACAAGGATGGAACAGGGCGATATGACACCTCAATTATGGGATTCCAAACCTTATCTCAATATCACTTGGTTCCTTGGCTAAGATATCGCTAAGACGGGTGCCGTGGACTGCATTCAAGTTGCAATTTTTGCAAGCGCTGATGCATTAAATCGAATATTCAACCATTTCTCGTACTATTTTAATTGGGAACACCACTTTGTGCAAAGTACAGGTACTACATACAAAATAAATGAGACATGAATTTTAAATAATTTCTTAACATGACTGAACGCAAATTAACAATTTTCTCTGCTTGTTTATTTTAGTCAATCGAAGCTTTCACACACAGCTATTTTTTTTCTGCTTGTTATTTGAGCAGTTACTGCATCCTTGGTTCGTAATTTATCAGAAAAACATTCAGTCAACAAACAATATAAGTAAAACCGCCAATACTTAGTGAGCGCTCTTTGGAGCGCGCCAAACTATGGTCAGACCTATATCTATGATCGCTCTATCCATGCTTCGCTATATTTTTACGATCTTCAGTTAAACTAAGAGTTACTGAACTTAAAGTATAACTAACTGACCGCCCTAACTCTGAGATATCTCTGCGAAATCCGAGCAAGCACACTGTATCCATAGTATAAACTCAGTAAGTAATCAACAAACAACGCACTTGATTTGCATTGGCCCAAACGCGTTTGCCTGCTCTTCTTCGCACTTGGGCGACTGACTGTGCGAGAATACGCGTATTTTGTCCGATATGCTATAAGCCATTTGAAACTAGCAGTGAAAAAAGTAATGTTTTGGACTTTCCTTTTAGTTCATCTGTGACTGATTATTTTAGCTTGCGATGTTTGTATGCAAATACTTTCGTTCGAAATTTTCAATCTAAATTCTCATCCATTTCCAGATTCTCACAATTCAACTTCATACAATCTATATCTAATTTTCGGCTAAAAACCTTGGGCGGCAGGAGAATATCGAAGGTCTTAACTCTTAATTAATAACGTTAAATAAAAACAAAGCTTCTTAGAGCGAGTGTAACTTCGGGGCGTTATTTATAGTAAACTATGTGCTAGTTGCAACAAGTATGCTTAGTATAAGTTACTATAATGGTTAAGTAAAAACGTCACTCGAGCTATCATATTCTCCGGCTAATAAAATTGCTAAGTACCTAGATATTTCAAGTCGATTTTGACTTGCGGAAACTATAATACTTAATCGGAGATTTGATGGCTGATTTGCATTGGATATCGTTATAATATAGTAACTTGGTGCCACTTAGGGCTTCCAATACAGGGACCCCGGAAATTTTTCGGCATTTTTCAATACCGGTATTGAAAAGTCTAATACCGGGATCCCGGTATTAGTGATTTTATGATTTGTATGTTATTTATTACACTATTACGGTATAAAATTGACTACATATTGCAATGTAATGTAATTATTCACATTTGTATGCACTTCATAATATAATAATAGTAATCCCCACCCCTTGAATGTTTCGAAAACGAAGGTCATGGTGATCACTAAGAAGGAGAATATACATCCTGTGATTTCTATAGCAGGCATGAAGCTGGAGCGAGTGCTTAAATATAAGTATCTGGGCACATGGGTTAATGAAGACTGGGACAGTGACGGTGAAATAAAAACCCGCATTGAGGTCGCCCCTAGTGCTTTTAGTACTATGAAAAAGGTTCTCTGCAGTCGCAGCCTCAAAATATCTTTGCGCACTCGTCTACTGCAATGTTACATATGGCCTATACTTCTTTACGGATGCGAGGCTTGGACAATTAAGGAGAAACTCCGGAAACGTATAGAAGCATTCGAAATGTGGGCATGTAGGCGTATGTTAGCCATTAGTTGGACACACCGAGTGACCAATCTTGAGGTGCTGCGTCGTATTGGAATGGGACGCCGACTACTGCAGACCATCAAAAAAAGAAAAGTTGCCTATTTGGGTCACGTGCTAAGACACGACAGATACGAGCTTCTGCAAGTGATAATGATGGGCAAAGTGGCAGGCAAAAGATCAGTGGGTCGTAGAAAGAAACCGTGGCTGCGCAATATCCGGGAGTGGACGGGAATTAAGAGCGCCGCGGAGCTTTTCAGACTGGCAAAAAACCGAGTTAGATAGGCGGAGCTGACTGCCAACCTCCACTAGTTGGGGAGGCACTTGTAGAAGAAAATATGATTTTCAAGTGAAAACTTGTTTTTTTATTGATTTTTTCATCAAAAATGTTAATTTTAATCTTATTTTCTTAATCTTTTAAGAAAAAATTACAATTGAAGGTATTAAAAAAAACTTGATAATGATACCCACTTCAATACCGGGATCCCGGGATCCCGGTATTGAAAAAAAATATTCCGGTATTAATACCGGTATTGAAAAAGTCCGGTATTTGGAAGCCCTAGTGCTGCCACTGACGCTAAAATACTCTCTGGGTTTAAACTATGGCTCTGTTATGTCCGTGCATCGAGACTATCGAGTTAGTATCGGGAGTGGGCTGGAGGAGGCGATTACCTCCGACACGTCCCACGTGCTAGACGCTAATGATTACCCGGAACTAATGCGCTATGAAGAGAACAAAGCGACTATACGAGTATTCTGTATAGCCGTATTGGTTGCGAAACCTACACAACCATAGACAAATAATCACCAGTGGATATTTGATACTGCCGCAGTTGCATGCAGTCAAAATGAAGTTAAAGAGAAGAGAGAGAGGTTACCTGAGCTTTTGAAGTAATAAACTAACACATCAAAAAAATGCGTTCAATTTTTACCTACAGTGGTTAGATTTAATAGGCGGCTGAATTGGGGTATATATATATACTGGGTGTAAGTAATCGTTAAGTGTGTCCAGGCGATTATTCCGTACCTAACGAACGAGAATCGATTTGAACGAGATCTAGTTTGTCTGTCTGTCTATATCAGTAACCAATCTACAATGATCCCACACTGCGCACATTTTGCTTAGGAGCAGGGGTCTGCTAAGACTGGATGTTCATAGGTACATATAAATTTGTATGGAACCCTCGGTGCGCGAGTCTGACTCTCACTTGGCCGGTTTTTTTGATATCTGTAATAGTTGCGAAATAATCGCCTGGACATACTTAACGTTTACACCCTGTATAAAGAGGCATTTACTCAGCAATGGGCAGATGTGGATTGATTTGATTAATCGATCGATTTATACCCAAATCAAAATTGGGGTATTAAAATGACAGCTCTATCTACTCGCAAGTGTCAGTGCGAAATTTACTTTGTGATCCCAGGTCTGCTTATAACTATTGATTTCAGCATTTGAACAATTAAATCAAAAAGCAATTTTCTCTCGCTTTAAGCTGTCAGCTCGAGTTATGGGCAGCAACGTGACCGGACCGCGGGTTTGCTTCCAATGAAATTTATTTCGTTTTACTGCTCCCCCGCCATATTGTTTAATGTTTTATGGCGAATTTTCCTTAACCGTAACAGCTTTGTGTTTTTATTATAAAATATTCAAAGGCTAGTATGTGTTCACAGTGCACTGCAGTCTACGGTTATAAATAGTTTCCTCTGAAATATTTAATTACGGAGAGCCTTCTAAAAACTAATCTGTTTTTTTTTCATCGTACAACGTGTCCGTAGCCAAAGACTAAAAAAATAATTAATAACAATAATAAAGCTAATAATATGAACCGGACTTGAGCTTGATAGTTCCATTATGACTTTATGTATGACACTGCTAAATTTAGCTACACACGAAATCGTCATTATTTTCTTTCCAGTAAGTAGCCATTAGATTAAGACGGACTGAGATTAGGAATAAGTTTAATAGCGTAACTATTTATGATTAATATCCAATAGTATTTTATGTAACTGTATCGAAATAGGGGTCCTTAAAACACGAGTGTGGTTTCATGAAACGAGGCGTATCCGAGTTTCATAAAGGGTCACATGAGTGTTTTAAGGCCTAATTACGTACAGTTCCATACAATATTTCATCTACATCCATACATTAAATCCTCTATCATGTGCTCAAGAACCTTTGAGAAATGACCTGCATTAACAAGAACTAGGTATGTTTGCCCACGACCTGCGCCCGGTGCGCGCCCGACGACCTGCGCGACGTGAACGCCACGCTCCTCCTGCACCGGTACCTACTGTAATGTAATGATACTAATGATGTATGAAATCTCATTACGATACAGGAATCTGTATCGTAATGGTCATTACGATACAGATGTACGTACGATACTGCTGTATTCTAGAATCCAATGTCGTAATGCTGGCCATTATCTATGGTTTTTGAACGCATAATGGAGGATTTACTATATGGGTGTATATAAAATATATTAACAATTTGTTTAGTTTTTGTCGAAAACTTTACATTAATTACTTCGGGGCAGCCTTTATAAATGCTATCGATAAAATGGACTTAATTTTCACAGAATGTTACGATGTCTAACAAAATAATCTTTTACTTTTAAATCTTTCTATTCAAGAAGTTTCGCATGCTACGAATCTTTACCTATACGCGTACTTACTGTGCTACGTACGACGCGCCGTAGAGCCTTTGTTATGCAATGGTTAAGACGAAGGAATACTTAAAAAAATATAGATTTTACTAAAACATTTCTACTTTTTAATTTTTAGATTTTTCGCTAAGCTTCCTTATTTAGTAAAATTAAACTCAGAGATAATACGCAATTAAAAGGTTTGCAATAATGATAGCAATATCTGTATGTTTTATTTACATAAATATGAAAATCTTATTATGTTACAGTTATTTTACGATTATCTCGGGGTAGTGTTGGTGGTGTGCAATGGGTAATGATATATGTAGCTTTAAAAAGACGATGTTGTTTACATACTATCACAGGGGTCTTCGTAAAATATTAAGACTATCATAGTTTAGTTAAGCTTATCTATACCTAGATTTCTTTTGACAAGGGCTACAAAAAGTTAATGGTTAATGAAAGCTTGGTAGTTTGGATCCACTTTCAATAAAGAAAGCCTACAATATGCGTGGCATTTCCGTGCAACTTAGAAAAAATGTGTCACGAATGCTCGCCCCAGATATTGGAGAAGTTTAATGCACCTACGGCCTTGCATAAGAAAAGTCGTATGTACCTTTACACTGCACATAGACATAGATCCTTTTGGGTTGTAAGGGTGAACTGTTCTCCCCTACGGCCTCGTCAGCTGCAATTGTGGGTGTCGATGGGGATTCCGAGCCGTTTGCAGCCGTTGGCTTCTCTCGACAGCCTTGCATATTGCTGCGTGTAATGTACCTTTACCGTTTGTTTAACTAACCTACCGTAGATATATTGTTTAAAACTGAATCCTTTTTCTGGTCCTGGAAATAATTATGTAAAGAAAACTACCAATTTAAGAATATATTCTAACTGTTTGGTACATCTAAGTCTAGGAATAATTTACCTAAGTGTTCCGTTGTTGAATAGACGTCTACTCTTTGTACTAAATAAACCAAACGAGTAGGTAGGTATTCGTTCCATTTTGAAATCCGTACTTACGCAGTTAAACAGTATTTACTGCATCTATTTTCAAGATGGAAGGATTTTAATTTTTTACCTATAGTGCTCCATTTTAATCTTGAAACAATTTTTCTGTTTTAAAAAACGCCCTGGTATCAAACCAACTCATCGCACGCCACGCTTAACTTCTTCATTCGCCAACCATTTTAAAAACTCCTGTGTATCACAAAGAATGATGGGCAGATATGTATGGAACCTGCCCTGATCACCCACAGAAATTTAATGTAAATTATGTAGACATGTGATTCTACTATTTGCCATAATTGTTATTAAGACGAATATACTGTGAAAACCGGGAGAATCGACAAAGAGTTAGGAAGCAAAACACTCAAAAAACAAAAATAATGACTTTTAAGCTCACATATTTGAGGGCTGATAACTGCTTTCTCCGGAGTTTTTGAAGTTTGTTTCTGTTTTAGAAAATTAAGCTTAAATAAATTAACTAACTTTCACTTGGTTTGCATGCAGTTCGTATTGGATATGCAGGCCAATTTGCCGATCATTCTTTGCTAGTTAGTCTTACCTCATAGTTAACTTACGCCGAAACAAGGGTAGGTTAGGCGCGTAAGTCGCGTTTGGCGATGCAATTGCGCATCAGTGGGGCGGGCGGGCGGAGGCTGCACGGCGGCAGTCAGCAGTGCGCCGCGCGCGCCCGCCCCGACGCCCGTCCGCGCGCAACCATGCTGCCGACACTTATCGTAACCGCATAAAACAAACAAGTGATAGTGTGAACACTGCCTAAATAACTAAACCTAAAAACGGAAAAGTGACAAGTGCCGGGAACGGGAACTTGCAGTGGGGTGCGCGAAACTTTTAAAACTTCAAAAAAGTACTTTTACTTAGATACTTCTTACTCATAAATAAGGCTTTATCAGATTTGTCTGAGCTGAAACATCGTCCGAATACGCGGGATATTTATGTGTATCATATTTTGTGTAAGGAGTTTTCCTCGTTCTCCTTTTTACGGCTTAAATGGGCTGAAAGGATACTGTTTTGAGGTTGTGCTGTTTTATGGTTTCGCTGGGTACGTTAGAGGCTGTAGGCTACCGGCTGAAGGTGCAAAAAGTTATGTTGTTGTGTGAAAGGGAAATACATAGTATAATACCTTAATATAATTTTATGCTGTATTTGTAATGGATCTAAACAAACCACTTAAGGATGTGGTCTTTAGTTATTTTTACGATTTTTATTTTATTATTTAGTGGACTAACTACTCATGATCACCGTCGCTGTAATGTGGTTGATGTGGTCGTCCAGGATATTTTAGCAATAAATTGCTGTAATATATCTCGCAGATGTAAATAACCGTGAGTGAATATCGCAAAAGTTTAAAACAATACATGTGATCTTCTACTTCAATCCAGTTTTGATCACTGAAAGCCTAAAAGCTTTAGCGAAAAATTATTATAATATTTTTCCGCTTCTGCCTAGTAAATATAGATACGCCTGAAAATAGGTCCCTGAACAATAATATAAAATGGGATTTGTGTATGGATGTACTAATTGGGAACTAGTAGTTATTTACTGAAAAGTTGGCATTATCACAAAAAGTTGCATTAACTTAATGTTATATTTAATACATTTATGTTAATGTTTAAGAACAATCAGTGCCGATTGCAATAAATGATCAACCTGTTGTATGTATGTATCAAGGTTGTATCAGAAAACGCTTTCAGTTCAGTTTTTTGTTTACTGGTAGAAGTCAGACTGTAGTTCAGTCCCTTTGAAAATGGAGAATAAAGCTTAATATTGTGGTTCTGGCTCGACCACGCCGCGGGACTGAAATTGACCTTCTTTTTCTACGACTATGAGTATGATGGATAGCGCGCAGAGGCGAGTGACTCATCGTGAAAATGACTCAATATTTTACCACAGCTTTTTTGCTGGATGCTAGCTTTATATTTTGCTGTGAACTTACGCCAGTAACTTAATACAAATAATGTTAAGTAATTTGATAAGTATGCTAGTCAAAACCCTTAAGTTAACTAAGCACTTAGTTACTGTTTACTCATATCCATTCCAGTAAACAACGAAGCCTTCGGTCTCTCTGGTCTGTCATACCATCCAAAGACAAATTCTCGTGTATTTTTTTATTTCGGAGAACTCGGTGAACGATTTCGATGAAATTTGGAGGTTTTTTGGGGTAGAATAATTGATCTAGGTTGGTTTCATCTGTAGGAAAATGCGCGGTTTCGAGTGTAGTTTAATCGCCCACGTCCTAGGTATATTATGTAATATTGGCGCACATATGAATATGTAATTTCGGTGCGGTAATGCCTGATTACATTTTCTCGTATGAAATTACACTTATTCGATATTCTCAAGTGAAAATTGTAGCAAGCATGAGATGAGTCAGCGTAGAATTATTGGCTAGAGACGTGACCGAGTGATCGTGGGTAGAATAACAATACACGGCGACAGTATTTGCGCGCGCTGGGAAACGAGCGCTGGCAAGATTGTATGAACTGTCAGCAGCTTAAAGGCATGTATGTATGTACATGCATGAAGGCGTCAGAAACACAAACACAAGCTCTTACTTTCCTTTGACGTTGAGACGTGTAGTACTTTGTGAAATATTCTTTACTTTCTAATAATGTTAATCGTACCAGCAATTAAGAGCAAATACAGCGCGAAACAAAATAAAAACGAAACATCTGAAGACTGAAGGGCGGCCATATCGCGATGTTATCGTCCTCTGACTGGATTTTAACTGTAATGGATATTTTATTAAAATGTTAGTAACAAAGTCCCGAGTTGATATTACCACAAATTAAGGAATCATTATTTTAATTTATTTTTTCTATTCAGTGGATCATTAAAAAATACGTAAATGAAATCAAACTTTTTATACTGAATATACACCGTGAAATTTTAGTGGTTGTTTTCCCGAAACGATGTGATTTAGTTTCGATTTATAATTACTATTTTGACTAGAGTCAAAAATCCAATTGTGAAAAACGAAAGTCGAAAATGACCGCAAACCAATAGTAACGCTTCGTTGGTACAAGTAGCGTACGATCGTACGATAGGTTAGGTACCAACGAAGCGTTACTATTGGTTTGCGGTCATTTTCGACTTTCGTTTTTCACAATTGGATTTTCGACTCTAGTCAAAATAGTAATTATAAATCGATTGTACAATCGATACTAAATCACCTCGTTTCGGGAAAACAACCACTAAAATTTCACGGTGTATAGACGACCAGATGGCCTAGTGGTTAGAGAACCTGACTGTGAAGCTTGAGGTCCCTACTACTTATAAACATAAAAAGTAAAGTCCTGATTGACTGACTCATTCTCTCGTTGACTGACTGCCTCGTCCACGTCCTGCCCAAGCCTTTGGTTCTACATAGAAGCCTGAAATTTTGTACAGAGGTTGCCTTTGTAATATAGGCAAGGAATAAGGACGGATTTGTTGAAATTCCGACGGGATAGGGAATTAGCTGGATTTATATGTTCGATTTAAAGTTATGCTACTGTAATCGTAATAAATAAATGATTGATGATTTGCTAATTATTTGACTTATTATATCATGACAGATCATTAATTAGTGACTATCGGAATCGCTAAAAGAATGCTTAGTATTTATGTAATATTTGTGATATAATATGCACGGTAACAGAGTGGTAGCTCCATAAAACTAGTAACAGTAGTGTTCTGCGCAAACTTTGAAAATAACCCAACTATAGATTACTGTTTAAATTAGGCCTACAAGTAGGTAATCATAATCAATCATAATAACAGAGAAACTAATTTCAAGAATTTTTGTAATTCTTATAGGATAAGGAAATGACGGGATTTATACACCGTGAAATTTTAGTGGTTGTTTTCCCGAAACGAGGTGATTTAGTATCGATTGTACAATCGATTTATAATTACTATTTTGACTAGAGTCAAAAATCCAATTGTGAAAAACGAAAGCCGAAAATGACCGCAAACCAATAGTAACGCTTCGTTGGTACCTAACCTATCGTACGATCGTACGCTACTTGTACCAAAGAAGCGTTACTATTGGTTTGCGTTCATTTTCGACTTCCATTTTTCACAATTGGATTTTTGACTCTAGTCAAAATAGTAATTATAAATCGATTGTACAATCGAAACTAAATCACCTCGTTTCGGGAAAACAACCACTAAAATTTCACGGTGTATATGTATTTACTAACTGATACCGATGATTTTTGGATGTTACAATGTCGATTTTTTGCTTCATACAATAAAAAAGATGAAGCTTTAAAGTACCACACATTTCAATTCTGCGCGATTGAAGTCACGTGAAAAAGCTTGTCTCTTTTGACTCATAATAAACGTAAGGAGAGCTCGATGAATTCGTCATACATTTTATTATTACGGATTATACCTGAAGTAGTTGTTAAAGTTAATTCCTAGCTAGTTAGTAAAATGATGGAGCTTAATTGAATTGTGACTTTGTGACGAATGCTGTGTTACCCTTATTGATGAGCTTGTAATTTTCTCGTCAAAATTTTATCTGATGGCCATCCATTATCGTCACCGATAGCTTTTTTACCACTATCGTACTCACTGATCCTGCCGCAAAACAGCAGTACATGCGATATTGTGTTTTGATGTGGAGGATGAGTCAGCCGTTAGAAATTACTGGTATAAGAAGTATTCGATCTTAGACCTGTGTCCGTATTGACTAACGTGCGGGCGCTCGCGATGGCATTCACCATGTCTTTCTACCCTTATCTTAGATCGTTTGAAAGAAAGAATTGATGAAAACCATTGTAATTCCTAGTGCGTTAGACAATAAAGCCTCTGGTTGGCAACGTATCTGCGATTTCTCTAGCACTGCGAGTGTCAGTCAGTAGCGCCTATTACTTACCATCAAGCTACATGCGGCTACCTTGCTTTGATGAAAACAGCTATTTTTAATTCTGCGTGCTTATCAACGCGATCTTTCAGCCTATTCAGAATGGCTTCCCGCACTGAACAAATCTCATTCACTTCGGCGACACAACAAAAAGTGTCGTGTTGCTGGAGCTGCGCCGGGGGCTGGGGAGGCCTACATTTTGTTTTTGATTAAACAAATTGTCCGCACACTTTATTGCTCCCTCGCGCCGGCTCAGCTGTGACTGTTGCTCTTTTTTACAAATGACACAATCGCTATCTTTGTTTTGTTGGCAATTTAGGATTATGGTTTGCACGAGTTGTTTTAAAAACCTAATATAAATTGGATGTAAGTAGGTAATACCAAGTAATACGCACTCAAAATCAAAACTATTAAGATCCGGTGTTTAGAACACCTGTAATAATTTTATGGGCCATCCACCGTTCC